>OX465563.1:0-600000 GCA_950022955.1 Xestia ashworthii | reverse complement strand
CTGTCCGTTCGACTGTGAATGATATGGGCTAGTAACTGCATGTTCTATGTCCCATTCTTGTAAAAAGTTTTTGAACTCTATTGACTGGAACGGAGGACCACCATCGGATACCAATGACAATGGTATTCCATGACGTGCAAAAATTGATTTCAAATGAGTAATTACATTTTGAGATGTACTGTTTTTATTTAATAATGCAATCTCTATGTATTTTGAGTAATAATCTGTGACTATTAAATAAACTAAATTATCAAAATGCATTAGATCAATACCGACTTGTTGCCATGGATATTTACATATTTCAAAGTTTTGTAGTGGTTCCTTTTGGTTACATGGCTTGAACTTTGCACATATAAAACATTGTTCTACTAGATTCTTGATACTACTAGACATATTTGGCCAATACAAAGATTCTTTAGCTAAAGTTAAGCATTTATTTATACCTTGGTGACCTTTGTGAATTTTTTCTAACATTTCACTATACATAGACTGTGGTACTATTAATTTTGAACCTTTGAATACTAAATCTTTAATGACATGGATTTCTCCTTGAATGTTCCAAAATGGTTTTACCAGTGGACTGACATTATTTTTGTTTTTTGGCCAACCTTCATAATAATACTTGATCAATAATTGCAAGGATTCATCAGTTTTGGTTTCCTGTGTTAACTTCTTGCTATATTCTTCTGTGATTGCTAAATTAGCATACATAATGTTGACATGACATGACATTTCTGACTCATTTTCAGGTGTGTAATGGTCTTTTAAAGCTGCTCTTGACAAAGTGTCTGATATAAACATTTCTTTACCTGGGACATGCATAACTTCCAAATCATATTTTTGTAAAGTTAACATCATACGCTGTAATCTAGCGGGGACATCATGTAAAGGTTTTTTAAATAAATAGACTAAAGGTTTATGATCAGTGTGCACTGTGACTCTATTTCCATATACATATTGGTGGAATTTTTCACAACCAAATTGAATAGCTAGCAGTTCTTTTTCTATTTGAGCATATCTTTCCTGGGTTTCTGTTAATGTTTTTGAACTATATGCTATAGGTTTGTTTGCTTGTAAAATGACTGCACCTAAAGCTGACTTTGACGAATCGACTGACAAGACTAATGGAATCTTGGGATTATAATGAGCTAAAACTGGTGAGTTAGTAATCTCATCTTTTAATTTATTAAGACTTTGACTGTGATTTTCATCCCAAGTCCAGACTGAATCTTTTTTCAAAAGATTTCTTAATATTTGAGTTTTTTCTGACAGGTTACTTATAAAAGGTCCTAAATAATTGATCATACCTAATATTCTCTGTAACTCTTTGACATTTTTTGGTGTGGGCATATTGACAATGGCTTTGACTTTCTCTTTGTCTGCCCTGGCACCATCTTTACTGAAGATATAACCCAAGAAACATACTTCAGAGACTAAAAATTTACATTTTGACTTATTAAATTTTAAATTGACTTGACGTGCTCTCTGCATGACTTTATGTAATCTTTCATTATGAACAGATTCATTTGGGCCATAGACTAATATATCATCAATGAATATTAAAACTCCTTCAATATCACCAAATAAGTTCATCATGACTCTTTGAAAAATTTCTGACGAAGCATTTATTCCATATGGTAATCTTAAATACTTATATCTGCCAAATGGTGTTTGAAAAGTACACAATTCAGAACTATATTCATCTAGACGTATCATCCAATATCCAGAAAAAGCATCTAAATGTGAAAAACATACAGCACCTTCAAGCTGTGACCTAATTTCATCAATTGACTTGAGTGGATAGAATTCCCTCATAATATTTTTATTTAGATTCCTAGGATCTAGACATATTCTTAACTGACCTGTGCTTTTTACAGTTACGACGACTGAATTAACCCACTCAGTAGGTTTTGTGACCTTCTCAATAACATTCATCTTCTCCATGCGATCCAACTCTTCACGTAATTTCCCTTGTAACGCGAATGGAACTTTCCTGGGCGGATCAACGCATGGTACTGCTTCAGGCTTGAGTTTAAGATGACAGACCGGAGGTAGACACCCAAGACCCTGAAAAACATCATTATATTGTGTAAGAATTTGTTTACAAAAATTTTGTTTTGTTACTGAAAATACACGTTTTATTATACCTAACTTTTCACAAGTTGGTAGACCAAGAACATTTGGACAATCTAAGTTTGCTACTATAAACATTATAGATTCAACAACATTATTGTTGTTTATACTCAAATTACAATTTAAGTTTACTTTGCCTAAAATTGGAATGGATTTTCCACCAAATCCTGTGACATTTATTTGGCATTTGACAAGCAATACTTTTGACAGATTGTTTTGACGTTTAATGTTATTGTATGTTTGTTTTGACATAATGTTGACATCTGCACCTGAGTCTATGATGCATTTGATTTGTTTATTACCTACTGACAAGTTAATTTCCCAAGACTGTTTAGAATGACTACTTTCTAAAGTGTTGACTTTATTTTGATTCTGACTGTTTGTATGTGACTGTGAATACTGATTACTGTTTGCATGATGACAATACTATATTTTGTTGTGAGATCCCTCAGACTTGTGACCATATTCATCTTTGAGATGCAAACACGGACACTGACATATTTTATTTTGACTATTTAATTGAGTGAATCTCTCTGACGTGTGACTGCTTTCATCACTGAGATGTTGATATTTTTCAATGCATCTCTCAGACATATCACCATTTTCTTCACAGAGATAATGTGATTGGGGACGTTGACTTTGGGACTTTTGACTATATGAGTCTCCGTGAGATCTCTTTGACTTGTCACTGTTCTCATCATTGGGATACGGTGACTGTGACTGTGACTGGTCTAAATATGACCATTGTGACGGTGACTGCTTTGACTGTGCTGACTGACTGACTGGTGACTTTATTATGTGTGCCTGTGTGGTGTGACTGTTTGACTGACTGCTATGTATATGACTGTTATGACTTTGACTCGACTTTGATTGACTGTGTCTTTTATGTTTTTGACTTGACTTTAATTGACTGTTCAACATTCCAACAAAATATTCTTGACTACTATCTGAATTAAACGATTGCAACTGACTGACTTTTTTATTTTTAAAGCAATATTTAGCAAAATGACCAAAAGATTTACATGACCTGCATTGCATGCCTTTAGCTGGGCACTTGTAGCGATGTGACTGTCCACAGCGGCTGCATGTCTTCGAGTTGCTGGTGTGGTCGCTGCTTGGAGCTGGACCACGACTGCTCGAAGCTGACTGGCGTTTGCTCGAAGCTGACTTGCGACTGGAAGCTCGCTGTCGGCCTTCACCTCGACCACGGCTCCTTCGACTGAGATGCATGACATTTTCACTGGCGACGGCGCTTCCTTTGACGATTTTCTCGGCATCTTGCTGTGCGACTATGAGTGTCATCGCCAGCTCTTGCATTCTCTGATAAGTCAAATCAGGTTCTTGCAATAACCTCTGACGTACATGCGACAAATCCATGTTGAGGTTTGCAATGAAAATATCCTTGATGAGCGATTCCCTGAGCGTGCCAAACTCACATTCTTTGCTTTTTATTTCTAAATCCGTGAGGAAATCGTGGATGTTTTCCGATTTATCCTGCTTGCGTGTGAAGAACATGTATCTGCACATCGTCACATTTCGCCTAGGCTCGAAGAAATTGTCAAATTTGGATTTCACTTCATTGAGCGTGCACGCTTCAATTTTTAGGTTGAATGTGTTAAATATATTTAAACCACGTTCTCCGATCAAATGCAAAAGAATTGCAATCTTACGTTTTTCGGTTGACTTGTCCAGGCCTGTGGCTAACAAATACAGATCCAATTGTTGCCACCATTTCTTCCACGCCTCCGCATTATTGTTGGCTGGATCCGACGAGATGTGGAGCTGTTTCAGACTCGTGCGCAGACCTGTTGTGTCGGCGCCATCTTCGTCGCCACCGCGTGCGCTGCCAGGATTCGGCATTTTTACGTGCGTTCTTCCGTTTTCTTTTTAAATGACCCACTTCGACACCATGTTGTGTTCGTTGGTTATTGAATTAAAGACACCGTTGGGAAGACTTGGTTTATTACGGGTTACATAGCAGGAGTATCAGAGACGGGGTTTACAGTCAGACCGCCATTAGGCAAGCGAAGACAACCAGAGACAAGACAGATAATGCATAGTGATGTGTATAATAATAACATACTAAATAGTGATGTTACAACTACGACGACTACGACGACGGCCAAGTCACACAACATTAATTATAATAATAAAGAAATTGCAGTAAGGAACCTTAGACATGGCACGACTTTGTCTAGATTTCATTACTTTTTAGAGATAAAAAAGCAGCTCCATCGAGACTTGGCTAGTTTTTTACAGAATGTTTTTGGTGGGATTTCACTTCTTTTTGTAGAAACGAGGGGCATATTGATTTATTTTATTAGATTTTCTTATTTGACACAGTTTTATTTCTTTTTAGGAGTAGTTTTTTTATTATTACAAATCTTTCTTTTCTTTTTTTCCGGTTCAGATTATTATATACAGTAGCAACAGATTTTCGTATGGCCCATTCGCGTTCATTATTTATTATTTTAGACGGTTTAATTTCTGAAAGATCAGCGCGGTATTAACGCCTAAGCCGGTTGTATTCGGTGATCGCTGAAGCTTGAGCTTTTATACTCTTGAAGTCAACATTTATGAGGTGAACCACATGAAGATTGGTTACTCGTGAAAGCGCCACGTAGGCTTTTCCACAAGAGAATATGGAGGTGCCAATGTCCATGAGGGCATTTTTTAGACTTAGACCTTGGCTCTTGTGAATTGTTAGAGCATACGCTACACAGATTGGGAATTGTTCTCTGTACACGTAGGCCCGAGGTATGATCTCAAATTTTGACTTAATAGGCAATAATTCGTGAATCAAATTATTAGAGAATTTTCGAAGTACTGTTTCTTCAAAAATTCCTAACCTATTCAAATCTTCGAATTGTTATAATAACAACTTGCTAACCTTAGCAAACCTCACGACATAATAAGCGAAATCAATGAAATGCAAATAATCCCTCCTAATCCCTAGCAAACGTTTTCAAGTGCAGTAGAAGAATGTCGTAAACGACTAACGCGGCCGGTTGCCACTTCGCCATATAAGGTTATCGGAAAAACAAACGTAAGCGCGTTTTAAAATACAGTCAGCGCCATCTAGCGACGTTTGCGGGTATCACCGCCACTCTTAGTCCAATGCATTATATTTTGACAAAATTTTGAGCGTTTTTAATCATCATCATAATATTAATATTCCCACTGCTGGGACACAGGCCTCCTCTCTATACGAAATTAATATTTTAGTGTAATTTGTTTATTTAATTTGTTTAATGTTCGAGTAGAATAAAGTTAATCGTTCGACTATTTCTTCTTGTAAACTTGTAAGTATAAGTACAAAAGCCAGTCTAGTCTTATCCAGAGTTTTCCTTTAATTTTATTTATATGCGTATTAAAAAAGCAAAAGCAGGAGGCATTCGCCCAGCAGTGGGACGCTATAGGGTAGATTAAATTAGAAGATGTGTCCCACTACGCTGGATTTTTGCAATGACAGTTGATTTTTTTTATGTACCAATAGTAGAAGGGGGCATTACCATATCTATACCTACTAATATTATTAAGCAGAAGAGTTTGTTTGTTTGTTTGTTTGGTTGAACGCGCTAATCTCAGGAACTACTAGCTCGAATTGAAAAATTCTTTTGCGTTGGATAGTCCATTTATCGAGGAAGGTTATAGGTTATATAACATCACGCTGTGACCAATAGGAGCGGAGCAGCAATAAGAAATGTTGCAAGCGGGAAATTCACGCGAACGTAGTCGCGGGCAGAAGCTAGTCTCTAATACAGCTGAGACCAGCTGAGGGTTCTTCATCAGATACTTTAGACCTTCGATTTTTGACATCAAATGAAGCGGCCAACCAAGTTGAATATTTTTTGTAAAGGCGGTATGTCGATCTCTCTAATAGTTTGGTTGGGCTCTTGTGTTTTCTAATCAGGGTCACCACTTCACCAGGTACTCCAGATCTTCGACTATCCTAGTTTTTATAGTTTTCCCTTTATGTGGCCATTAAACCCTAACTCTGTACCAAATTTCAGCTCTCTGAGTTTATGGAAAGTACTAGTTCTATTTTGATGATCATGAGTGAGTGAGTGAGTGAGTGTCATAAATGCGAAACTTTGCTTTCGCCTAACTTCGGAACTAAATGACCTACAGACTTGAAATTTTGGATTTTATGTATGTGATTATAGTTTACTGGATGACGAAAATTTCTGCGTTCTGGTCTTATCCAGAGGTTCTCAAATAGGGGCCTGAAAATGCGGCGAAATGGTTCCAGTAAAGGATGGTACGGCAGTGTTTGCTTCGCGCTCGACTTGGCGGGGGCACTGCCGTGCCCCCAGATAAGTAAATACTAAGTATTTTTAAACATAGGTATTTAAATCATAAACCTTACACTCGTCTATCCTGACCTCGTGTATGTCCTCATACACGGACCAGGCAACGCCTAATAACCTTACACTCGGCGAACTAGGACACTCCTAACCTTATAATACATTCGTAACACAAGAGAAGAGAAGAAGAGAAAAAAAAATACAACTTCTTGTGATCGTTTATCAATTAATTGTTCTGTAAACCCATCCAATTCTCACAGAACCATTGAAATTTATGTTGTCTTTACCATAAACCCATCCAATTCTTACGGCAACGACAACGTTATTACTTTTGCGAACCCATCCAATTCTCGCAATTTAATCCAATACTTGCTAACCCATCCAATTCTAGCAAGATTGGCCACCGCTAAAATATAGTTCTTGCTAACCCATCCAATTCTAGCAAGAACTACTACTCTAAAAATTGAATGTTACAATTTATGCCAACCCATCCAATTCTGGCAAAAATTGTATCATAACTCTTTCTCTTTTTAATTTATTTGAACAAAACAAATTCTCAAGCACAACAACAATCTAAAATACAACTAAAATAATTCCTGCTAATCCATCGAGTTTAGCAAAGAATTCTCCGACAATATCGAGTTCAAAATTACAATAATCTTTCACAAAAAAAATATAAAAACAACTAAATAAGCCTCCAGGCAACACAATCAGTACCTAATCATTATTATCCGGTAGAAATACATATTTTATTATAATAATTACATTAATTAGATTTGTAATACTATACAATAATAAAATTGAAGAATAATCACAACATCATTCATCAATCTCAGAGGCAGAATAATTAACATCTTCATCATTGGAATCGCTATTAACCTCAAGAGCCGCCAAGTGAACCCAGGGTAACATTCGATCGGCGGCTACTGTCGTTTTGCGCTTACTCTTAGTGCCCGTCAACCCTGGAATTGCTGCTAGCTTATAACGGTCATTTCCTAGTACCTTCACAACTCTATACGGCCCTATGTATGACGGCAAAAGCTTTGTACTCTTTCCCTCGTTGTTATAAGCCACTTTGGTAATTTTAACTAATTCACCTACTTTGTATTTGCGAGCTGGTTTCCTACTTTTATCGTAATACTCCTTTTGTTTTATTTGCTGATCTTGTAACCTATCTTTGACTTCCTCTCTTATTGTTATTATGTCGTTGTCTTCGCGTGTATTTCGCCTTATTTCATTAAGTTTAGGATCCAGCTCTGCATTCATGGACGTTCCAAACATCACTTCTGCAGGAGTCCTACCGGTAGTTTTCTGACTCGTATTGTTTAAACCCCATTGCACAATACCAATCTTCTCATCCCATGCCCTTTCGTCATCGTTTAGATTTTGAGCGGTTAATGAGTCCAAGATTGAGCGATTATAACGCTCAACCTGGCCATTTGAGCGCGGGCTGGATACCGCATTCAAAACGTGCTTGATCCCTTTGTCTAAACAAAATCTTTTAAAGGCATGGGATGTGAAGCAGGATCCACGGTCACTAATGATGCGATCTGGACATCGAAATGTATAAAATACGTCCTCTAATGCTCGCATAACATTTTGTGTGTTCGTGTTTCGCACCGGTTTTATAAAGAGAAATTTAGTGAATGCCTCAACAATGACTAAGAGGTGAGTATTGCCGCGTTTGGACCTCACAAAGGGCCCGAGGTGGTCTATGTGGATGGTGTGGAAAGGAACTTCGATCTTTTCTATGGTATGTAAGTATCCTTCTTTGGTGTGAGCAGTTTTCTTCGCGTAAGCGCATTGGACACAAGCCTGAACGTACTTCTTTATAAACCTAGACATCTTTGGGAACCAATACGACTTCCTAATGCGTTCAACGGTCTTCTCCACACCAAAATGCCCAATATCGTCGTGGTTTAATCGGCATAATTGCCACCTCGCACCCTTCGGTACGACCCAGCGTACGTTGTTATCATTCCCGTCAATGATTTTGTACAGTTGGTTGTCTTTGATTTTGTAATTATTGTCCTTAATATATTTTAGGCCATCAGCATCAATATCCGAAGAAACAATATCTTTGATTCTGCACAGTTCAGAGTCTCCTAATTGCAGTGTCCAGAGCCAATCATCAGTACCAATAGACATTATTGTCGGATATTGACCTAATGCATCAGTAGTTTCATCATCCGGAATAGGATTACGTGACAGTGCGTCGACGTGGGTCATTTTGGAGCCAGCCCTATATTCGATGGTACACTGAAACTCTTGCAGCAACAGCCACCACCGTGCTACTCGAGGTATTAAGTCGCGTTTCAGGAAAGTACTGCGTAGCGCACTGCAGTCTGTGACTATTTTGAAACTTTGCCCGAAAAGATAAACGCGAAACTTTTTCAGAGAGCAGATCACCGCCAGCGTTTCTAGTTCGTAAGCATGAAAATGCTTTTCTTCTGGGGTGGTCTGCCGACTGTAGAACGCGACAGGATGAAACGCGCATCCGGAAGGGGTTTTCTGCAACAGAATCCCACCAATGCCTAGTTTGCTGGCATCTGTATGGAGCTCTATTACAGCCGTTGGGTCATATATGGACAGAACAGGCCGTTTTATTAATCTCTCCTTAAGATCTTTAAACGCCTCCTCCTGTTCATCTGTCCAACACCATAGTGAATCCTTCTTTAATAATTTGTTAAGAGGATGGGCGACTTGCGCAAAATTTCTTATAAACTTGCGAAAGTATCCGACAAGACCCAAAAATTGTCGTACCGTGTGCTGGTTGGTCGGACGCGGAAAATCAATGACGCAGCTGATTTTCTTATCCCCTGGTCTTATACCAGCAGCACTGATTTCATAGCCCAAGTAATTCACTTTATCTGCTAAAAACTCGCACTTAGACAAGTTTAGCGTCAAATTGGCCTTATCTAACAATTGGAGGACGTTCTCAAATCGGTTCAGACACTCCTCCTTATCCTTTCCGTATATGAGCACGTCATCTATATATACAGTAGCTTCAGTGTATCGTGCGGATCCCAACACCTTGTGCATCATCCGCTGAAACACAGCGGGGGCGTTTGCAAGGCCGAACGGCATACGGTTGAACTCGTATTGCCCGTCCGGCGTTACGAACGCTGTCAACGGTTTTGATGCTTCCGCTATCGGGACCTGGTAGTAACCCGATGCCAAATCGAGTGTGATGAAATACGCTTGACCAGATAATCGAGCAATTTCATCCTCAATAATTGGCATCGGGTATCGTTCCTTAACCGTTACCGCATTTAATAGCCTGTAGTCGACACACATTCTTAGCTTGCCGTCTTTTTTTACGTACCAGAATTATCGGACTGGCGTATTCGGATACGGATTCCTTAATGATGCCGGCGTCCAGCATCTCACCTACCATAGTACGAACTTGTTCGCGCTCCTTATGTGACAATCGGTAAGGGCGATAAACGATGGGCTGCTTACTATTTGTCTCAATTGTCATCTCAGTTGCATTTGAACACCCTAACTCCTTAAGCGTAGAAGAAAAACACTGTTTCTATTAATTTATTCAAAATATCTAATAACTTTTGTCTATCATGTTCATTGACACTATCACCCATACGGACCATTCCGCCATCAATGACTCGAAAGTTTGGTTCTAAAACTTCCGCCTCTGGTGACACAATACGGTTCATTAGATGAATCTTTGTGGCGCGACATAGGGTAGTTCCCATTAGTAACTTTAACCGACATGTAATAGGGGCAATACTGATTCTTACCACACCGTTTGTCACCCGGTATACACCACCATAAATGGTGTACTGATTCGTTGGTGGCCCTACTACCTTACTACTTATAATAATATAGCTATCTATCCGTGGTTCCGTGATAGCTGTTATAGTTACAGGACCGTGTATATCAATGCAAGAGAGCACCAAGACCTTGAGGTCTTGAGCGCTTTGCGCGTCTTGGTTGACATCACTGAAAGGCATCTCATTTTCAAAATTGTAAAACTTCAAATGCTCAAAGTTTTTATATACAATCACATGCGATTGTTCAGTGAATGACTGCCCAATAAGTACGGGCACTTCCAAATATTTATCATCAACTACATGAAAACTCACATCGGCTTTAACTCCATCGATTTCTAAATTAGCTTTAACACTTCCAACCGTTTGGACAATTTCGTTTCCAAAGCCCTTCAATGGTGTCAAACCATGGTCATACTTTAGTCCTAATTTAGGTATAACAGATTTCGTTAAGAGAGAGACTTCGCTTCCAAAATCTATAATGGCTTGAGCCTGTGATCCGTTTATTGCGACTACTTTTATATACTTAGAGTTAGATTTAGAAGCAGAAATGCACATTGTTTTCTGTGCTGTGTCACTTTTAGTAACGTTTTTATTATCCGGTTTAGACCTGCAGCCGTCAGATTGATGGCCAAATTTTTGGCAGGTTTGGCACTTTATTAAGGGTTTGGGGCACTTCATAAAAGGGTGCTCTTGCTCTTTGCAATTATAGCAAACCAAACCGGGATTAGCTGCTGTGGGGTTAGCTTTTTTAGTATCAGCATTACTATTATTAATATTTGGAGCTTTAGCATCGTGTACGAACCTACTTCTAAAGTTGTTACGATCATTGGGTGATACGGTTTGTGAATCTTTATTACTCATGAGAAACTGCAGGAGCTGTTCAGGTTGTGTACAACGCAACGCCAAAGCACTAGTTTTTGTCGTTTTATCGCTCAGTCCATGTATAACGCAATCAACAGCACGCTTGCCAACGATGTCACACCGGTTCAACAAGGCTATCTTTTCATAAAAGTATATCTCAATTGGCTCACTAATCTTACTCTTACGCCTCAGCATATCCTCCAGGGATTGACCATAATTGTCCTCGCAGGGAAAAGCCGTCAAAAGCTTTTCCTGCCACTCTGACCAACTAAAAAGAATAGAATTCAACCCCTCATACCAGGTTTTGGCCAATCCCTGGAGCTTTTGCATCGCGAAATGGATAACAGTTTTGTCATCCCACCCATAAACGGCGGCACACTCGTTCACTTTCCGTAACCAAATGTCAATTCTCTGATTTTTAGACGAAGGGTCGAATTCCGGTAATATATTTTTGTGATTTAAATTATGTGAACTGTGTGCTGCCGCTGACGGCTGAGATGGCTTAATCGAATTTAAAATATTAACTACATCCTTCGCAGAAAAAGTGGGACTTGCTGCCCTTCTGGAGATACGTGAAGTGGGTACCTTGCTATCCTGGTCACGGTAACGGCTACGTTTATCCCGGTCGTCCGCTCGAGACGACTGCTGCTCCAAATGCCGCGAAGTCGCGGCACTATTGGTGCCTGCGTTACGTCGTGCGCAGTCATTTTGTATTGAACTGGATCGCAACCGGCTCCGCTCCCGGTCAATTTCCTCTTCCAGGCGCCTGACTCTGTCTCGTTCACGCTCCAACTCCCGTTCCTTCTCCCGCATGCTCCTGCTGTGACGAGCCGAGCTACGGCTTCGATAGCGAGTACGGCTTCGGCGTGCTCCCTGCGTCTCGCTACGTAAGCGACTCCGACTACGTCTGCCTCCGTCACCATCACGTCTCGACCCAGTGCGTTCAGGTGTCTCTAGACGGTGGCTTGGACCGCTCCCATTGTTTTCCATTATCTATAACTCGAAAACGAAACAAGCAGTTTGAATTTGTTCACTAAAACAAAAAAAACAGAAAACGTGATGTATCTCCGGAACGGTACGTCCTAGCGCAAAAATAACCGAAAAAATGTTCCCTTTGCAAGCCCATAGCTATAACACTGGACATCATAATGTGACAACAAGGTGACCCTGACACTTGATTCCAGGGTCGTCCAATAAAAATGGGTAAAATAATATTTAATAAACAGGTTAAGCTTAATATCAATAAAGTGTGCCCTTTGCAACCGGAAATAACGTAGCACCCTTAATTATTGGACCTCATTATGTCCTCAGAAATAAATAAATCATTATCATTAATATCCTCGGATATAAATTAATTTGGAAATATCAAAATTATCGTATTTTGTTCCAAAATAATACCACATTTGAATCGGTCAACCAACCGTCATACCACATTTGAATTCGTCAACCAACCGTCAGTTTCAAATAATTATAAAATTTAAGTTTTACAAAATATGTGAGCATGTACTTACCACTTCTGATTTGTAGTAAAACTCCGTTCACAATACTTAATATTTATTAATTGCACTTCCGACAAAATACAGCAAACTATTACAGGTAATATAAGTACACGTCCGTCCAGTACGGCTGCCAAGACCAGAATGCCCCCGCTCGCCGAGTGCCGTTACCGAGTTATTTTTCCAAATCGATCAAACCGTTATTCGGTTTTAAAATATAATTATGTATATTCTAAATAAGTAAATACTAAGTATTTTTAAACATAGGTATTTAAATCATAAACCTTACACTAGTAACAAATAGGGCCGAGCGCACACATCCAGTCTCCATGACTGCTAGTAACAAATAGGGCCGAGCGCACACATCCAGTCTCCATGACTGCTAGTAACAAATAGGGCCGAGCACACACATCCAGTCTCCATGACTGCTAGTAACAAATAGGGCCGAGCGCACACATCCAGTCTCCATGACTGCTAGTAAGAAATTCCAGATTAAAATATCCAATATCATTTAACCCGACCTGGGAATCGAACCCATTACAGAACCTCATGCTCCGCAGTCGCGGTCGCCACCACTACTCCAACGAGTAAGTTATTGCAAATTGAAAGTTTTATTGAGCTCCACCAACGTGCCCTCTGATCTACAATCACTATTGCCTGAAAAGTTGCGTTGCGTTCAGCGGTGTTGTACTCAGTGCAGTGGGTTTTTTTTTAAATTTATTCTTCAACAAATTTACATTTGTGTCGAACAGTGGGTTTTAACAATAATTGTAACACAAAATCAAATACAGTCAGGATGAAAATAAAATAATTTAGTAATAATACATTCCACATTGGTCATAACATTATGAGTCATAAATAAAAATATAAGAATTAAAAATAAAAATAATCATACTTAAACTAAATGTCAGAAAAACTAGATAATGTCAATTGTCAATATAAATTCAAATAAATGTGTGACAATAAATACGTTAAGTTGTAATGTTATGATAGAATGCTGAAATACATCATTTAAAGTAAAATAAAAATATAATCACATAATTATTAGTTCAAACCACTATTATTTTACTTCTACTATTATTATCTTGTTTACTTAAATATAAGTGAGAGTACGTCACAGCTGAAGTGTTCAAAATCAAAATCAAAATCAAAATATTTTATTTCACATAGGCCTAGATGGGCACTTATAAAACGTCGAAAAAGGTGCACGGTTCGCGTTGGTCGATTCCATGGAGAAGAACCGGCAAGAAACTCCATGGTTACTCTTTTCAAATCATTTAGTATTACAATATTTTTATGTTTCATTACAGCATTAGTACTAAAGTATGGGGGAAAAGCGTAGGCCCGACAATAGGTCGTTGCTTGCTATACAAAAAATGTAAAACAAAGGAAATATTTAACAAAACTTAAACAGCATCCGGGAATCTAAAAGGCCTACTATGTTCACTCATTCACAAATAATAGGTAAAAAGCATCTATACAAATGTAAGTAAATTAAAAAAAAAAAGAATATTTAATTAAAGGACTAAATTAAACAAGTGACACAAACATTGTCATCAGTGCTGTAACTATTCTGAGCTAAATATGAGAAAAAAAACGATTTGAAAACTACTGTAATAATCTGAATCAAAAGAAAAAGAATAATGAGATTGAGAATAGTTAGAGACGTCCACAAATCTGTGCCGTTTATGAGCTACCAGGGAAGCCGCATGCGCAGAAGGAATCATAGCCAAACTTCTTTGTCATCAACGTAGTCCTTGATTTTGTAATATGCTTTTTTCATAAGGACACGTTTAATATAGTTTTTGAACTTTCCATCGGTCAGTTCTTTAACTGACTTTGGCAACTTGTTATAAAAGCGTATACTGTTTATAATAAAAGACTTGCTAGTTTTTGTTAATCTGAATTTAGGTATTACAATTGGGACAACTCACTCCTATTCGAACTTATATGTATACCTACATTTTTAGCAAATAAATGTTTTCTTTCTTTCTTTCTTTCTTTCATGTTTACTGCGTGTATTTTTATTGTGGAAGTCGCTTCTAATTTTGAAAAGCCCTCGATTTTTGCGGACATATAAAATACATTCAAAGATATAAAGTGAAGGCAGAGTTAGTATATCGATCTCTTTGAATTTTTATCTGAGTGACTCGCGAGGACCCATTTTATAAATCGCGCGGACTGCCCTCTTTTGTAGTATAAAAATGGAGTCAACGTCTGCTGCTGATCCCCACAGCAGGATGCCGTAAGACATAATACTGTGGAAATAAGCATAGTAAACTAACCTAGCTGTGGCTACATCCGTTAACTGCCTTATTTTCCTAACTGCATATGCAGCTGAGCTTAACCTACCCGAAAGAGTTCTAATGTGCGCGCCCCACTGCAATTTTGAATCTATAGTAATCCCTATGAATACAGTTTCCGCTATAACATCAAGTTTATTGCCGTCAAGATTTAAATTTAGATCACGTTGTGGTACATTTGGTAAGGAAAATTTTAAACACTTCGTTTTGCTTGCATTCAATAAAATATTGTTAGCAGCGAAGCATTTCGAGAGAACGGTTAGACTTTCGTTAACATGTTGGACATGCGTATCTTTTCTATTTACTTTAAAAATTAGCGAGGTGTCATCAGCAAATAAAATTATATCTGATAATTTGGCCATCATATAAGGGAGATCATTAATGTAAACAAGAAATAGGAAAGGACCGAGAATTGAACCATGGGTCACGCCTATCTTGACTAGAGACCCGGAGGGCGTCGCCCCATTTACATTTACTTTTTGCTGCCTGTTTGATAAATAAGAAAGAACCAGATCAGCAGCTTGACCACGAATTCCGTAGTGGTGTAATTTACACATCAGTGTGTTGTGGTCCACGCAGTCAAACGCTTTAGAGAGATCACAGAAAATGCCAATGGCATCCTGGGACTTCTCCCAGGATTCTAAAATGTGAGTGATGAGTTTTACTCCCGCGTCCGTTGTCGACCTGCCCTTCGTGAATCCAAACTGCTGACTGTGCAGAATCCCATTTGAGTTAAAGTGAGATAACATCTGGTCCAGCATGATTTTTTCATATATTTTACTCAATGCTGGAAGCACAGATATAGGTCTATAATTATAGGGATCACTCTTACAACCCGATTTGAAAATTGGTACTACTTTACTATGTTTCATTAGATCAGGAAACTTACCGCTATCCAAACATTGATTGAATATGCCTGTTAGGATAGGAGCGATTGATTCAATAATATCTCCAAGAACCTTGACGGATATGCCCCATAAGTCTTCAGTATTTTTTATGTTGAGACTTTTGAACGCGTATAGTAGCTATACATATTGGTTTAAATTTAAAGTTTGGTATATCCGCAGTAAAATTTTCTTTAAGAAAAGCTTCAGCTAGTGTAGATGAGGAAGGGAGAGATTTTGTAACTTCTAGCGGAATATTAGTGAAAAAACTTTCTAGTGTCTCAGCCACTTCTAGCTTGTCAGAAATGGTTTGATTATCTATTTTCAAGGACAATTCGTTCTGATCTCGTTGTTGTGTCTTTCCATGGAGTGCCTGCCTTGTTATTCGATGGAGTGCCTGCTCGCGGCAAACTAGCCAAGTATAAGCTAAAGGTCACCCGCCGCCCCGCGACCAAATAAATGCCTATTTCAATATACACTTTCTGGGTGGTTTCACTATCATTTAATATTTATGTTCTTCGCAATTGCTGCATTATATTCTTTGAAACAGTAAATAATTCTATCGAGGAATCCATTCACGTAATAGACTTACACATGGGCATAGAGCAGCAAGTGCCCGCATTCAACCATAAACAAACGTGGGCCGTCTTTACGTGTGATAGTGAGCTGATCCCGCCGCACCGCGCTTTTCTATGTGTAATTCTATAACATTTTTATTGTTTGTAGGGGAAGCTCGTGGCTAAGTAATCTTCACGTTAAGCCGCGCTTGGCTGGGTTGTACCGTGGATGTGTGAGAACCCATTACAAACCGAGTTTCCTCCGTGTCTCGGAAAGCACGTTAAGCTGTTGGTCCCAGTGCAGGTCTATTAACGTTTGTGTGTTTGAGCTGGAGGGATTCCATGGCGAGTTCCCCCTGGCGAAAGCAATAAAAAATTGGATACCGAAACAATTTGTATTCGATAAGAAATACAAAATCCAGCTTCACGAGGACCTCCGCCGCGAGGGATTAAACCCCACGAAACTACGGATCTTCACAGATGGGTCTAAAACAGGTACTGGCACTGCTAGAGTCTTATCGAAAGTCCTCAACATCCACATAGCCATACCTCTGGGGGCCCACAACACGGTATTTCAGGCAGAATGCATGGGCATTTCCCTGACGGCATCGGCCATCATAGCCAGGAAGGTTGTGGACCACTCAATTCGTATACTGTCAGACAGCATGTCGGTGTTGCTGAACCAGGTTGGTAATCTCAATAACATAACCATCCAATGGATCCAAGGATACAGCGACTCCCGCGGCAATTACGCGGCGGATGAACTCGGTAGAAGGGGATCGAGCATGGCAGCGGTGGGACCAGAACCCATCGCACCAGTCCCTTTCGGATACCTACGCACACTGGTAGGGAAACGAACTAGTGAACCACACCACAAGCTGTGGCTTGACCACTGCGAGTGTAGGCAAGCCAAGGAGGCACTTCCTGCCATCGACGGCCGCTTCACCAAACGCGCGCTTATGCTAACCAAGCCACAACTGCGCACAATTACAGCCGCCATCACCGGACACGGCTCTTTTAACAAACACCTCTTTGCCATAGGAGTCACAGACAGCCCCCTGTGTCGTGCATGCATGGAGGAAGACGAGACAGCAGCCCACGTGCTTCTACACTGCCCAGTGGTTGCAACATACAGGGCAAAGTACTTCGGTCACCCAGGTACTCTCCGCGAGATTGTCGGCAACATCGGGGCACTGCTGGCCTTTCTTGGGGAGTTGGGATGGATCGAGTGAATTGCCTTGACGTGGAGTTGCGGACACCAGCCCGTTATACAATACAATACAACGTTTGAGCGTTCTCTTTGGGTGCGTACCAGGTGTTAGTCAGTTTTAAGTGGCCCCGCTTGACCCCGCGAGTCCGGGGACGCGGGGCTTCGTAGGGCTCTGTGGGACCCCGCGACCTGTGCCTGAATTAAAGCGGTCCACGTTGTAGGCACGCCGCCCACAGTTGTACGCACAGCAGTTGTAAGCACAGCTGCACAGGATGAGTAATGAATGAAAGCGTCGCATGACGATCCTGACGACGACATGTGTGTGCGCTGTGTATTCCATTTTCATTGAAATTTAGCATTCTACGCGGGATACTGTAAATATTAATAAATAATAAGACACCAACGCTAAAGCCCCGCGGCCAAATCACAATAAATAATTAAGAGCCGCACGCGTTATGTTGATTGTTGAATAGCTCGTTTGTACAATGTCTGGCAGTTTGTTTGTAACGTAGTAGAAACACGAAAAAGTTTCTATCGTTACTTTGTTTACATAAACAGATTCAACGCTTACAATCTAGTCAATTGTCAAAACAAACGCCACAGATTATGTAAAATCATTAGGGCCTTCTCGTTACTAAACGACTAAACTAGCTGCGTTCCAGTAAAGTGCGCACCGCGTTCCGTGTATCTGCACTAGTGAGTGTGGATTTGTCTATGCGTGGGCGCGGGTATAAATGTCATCATCTCCGATGACTAGCTTTTTTTCTGCTCCCGAAAATCAGACGCGTTCACCTGTATTTTATTCACCATGACCTCATACGTGATCTAGAACATTCGGCTTGAAGCAGGCAGTATTACTCGTTTATTCGACGACATAACCTAAAATAAGTGATTCTATAACCCCAATACTGGGGTCCAAGGTTCCGGCTGACTTTCAACCTTCCGGCTGAAAAGCTAAGGACATTTGCTACGGATAGCTGCACATTTGGTTCCGGCTTACCGGTTGTCAGCGGGCCAGCGTCGGGTACCTTTTCCACCTGCGTGGCCGCTACCAGCATCTTCGGACCGGCGCGAACGCCTGCCGACCGTCACCATACCTGGCGTCACCAGCGTGTCACACCGCTACGGTCGTCGTCGCACCGGGCTGAGCCAGGAGAGTACCGCGCTAACCCCCAGGCGGGCTTGGAGGATTTAGTGACCATAAACCTTCCCACACCCGTGTTCTTTATTTAAAATTATATTGTTCATGTTGACAAGGAGCCACGTTCAATATTCCACCACACGTAAGCAATAAATATGTGAACCTAGATTTTAATTTGCGAAGTGTTAAGGAAGAAACTAAGTCAAACAGTAACAATTATCAAGCCAAATTGGACAGACATAATATGAACAAATTAGCTACTGAAAAGCACGGAGAGGGCAGTCTAAGATTCTCTTGCCTCAAGAAATTAAATGAAATGAAATGAAATTGTTTATTCAGTAAATAGGATGTATGAATCACTTTTACACGTCATCACATTTTAAACTCAAGCTAGATGGGGTCGACATTTCGTATCTGACTACCCTGAGAAGAAATGGCGAAACAAACTCAGGGATCAAAGTCTGTTTTAAAGCATGTACAATATGTTTCATGTTTAACAATGAATTAAATAATAATTTGAACATACAAAATAGGATAATAATTATAATGTCAAATTTACATGTCAAAAATTGTAAAAGAATTAATTAAAAAAATTAAATATACAAAAGGATATATCAGATTTTTATGTCAATATTGTATAGGAATTACACAAAGCTTAGCAGAACGAGCAGTTCAATCCCAAGCTTTTTTGTCATCTAAATAATCAATTATGTTATAGTACCCTTTCTTACATAGTTTGGTTTTAATGCAAATTTTAAATCGCTTGATTGATAAATTTCTAATGTCAATGGGAAGTGTATTGTAAAAGCGTATACATTGGCCCATGAATAAGTTGCCTATTCTGTGGAGGCGAGTGCGATGTACAGCGAGGTTGTGCTTATTCGTAGTATTCAAGCTATGAATTTCGGACATTTTCTTAAAATTTGATATATTTTTATGAACATACAATAAATTTTCAAAAATGTATTGAGAGGCTACGGTCAGAATATTCATCTCTTTGAATTTCTCTCGGAGGGAATCCCTAGGACCTAGATTGTAAATGGCCCTAACAGCCCTTTTCTGTAGAACAAAGATAGCGTCGATGTCCGCACAGGCACCCCAGAGAAGAATCCCATACGACATGACGCTATGAAAATAACTGAAATAAAAAATTCTGGCCGTATCAACATCAGTAACTTGTTTAATTTTCTTGACAGCGTAGGCGGCCGAACTAAGTTTTCTTGACAATGTTTCAATATGTGGGCCCCACTGTAATTTTGAATCAATAGTTAATCCAAGAAAAACTGTTGACTCAACAGGTTCCAACTCTATTCCATTAAGTTGAACATTTGTACGTAACTGTCTCACATTAGGAGTTGAGAATTTAATCAACTTGGTCTTTTTTCCATTCAGGAGTAGATTATTTACATTGAACCAATGGACAATCTTAGATAGTGCATTGTTCACTTCGTCAAAGTTTACAGATTGACGTTTAATTTTAAAAATGAGAGATGTGTCATCCGCGAATAATACAATCTTGTGATTATCCCTTACGTGATAAGGTAAGTCATTTATGTATATTAAAAATAAGAATGGCCCTAGAATTGAGCCCTGTGGGACGCCCATAGTGACCGCAGATCCTGGAGATCTCTTGCCATTAACATCAACCCTCTGAGTTCTGTCATTTAAATAAGAAGTAAGAAGGTCTAGAGTCTTGTCCCTCATACCATTATAATGGTATAGTTTCCTGATAAGCGTTTCATGCTGCATGCAATCGAAGGCCTTAGACAAGTCGCAGAAGACACCAAGAGCATCCTGCGCTTCCTCCCAGGCCTCGAATATGCTCTTGAGTAATTCCACGCCCGCATCTGTAGTTGACCGACCCTTTGTGAAGCCAAACAAGAGAAATAGTATACCAGAACTAGCGAATAGATTCTTAGACAAAAAAATGAGGATCGCACCATTGGGTGTATGACTCCGCTGAAGACACATACCGGTGAAAATCTGACTGCCTTAGATTATTGTTTGGAATAAACATTGCTAAGTAGCAGGATACATAAAAAAAGTGAAATAGGATGATGCACGCTAGACCGTGCCGGGGTCTGAGCCGAGGGTCGAGCGTGCAATTTTGTATGGCATGGACACACTCACGCTTCCGAGCTGCTACAGAGAAACAGACAATGGATTGTCATACAGAATTGCACGGACGACACTAAATCGGCTCAGACCCAGCACGGTCAGACTACAGCTTTAGCTGTCTCTATAGATATATCTCTAATTCTCTATGCTCGGGTTTCGTTTTTAAATAATGAGCTCCTCGTTGAACTTATTATTTTATTGCGGGGTTATTAAAATATTGTAAATACCTGAAGATACTCTTTAGGCACCCAAGAGTACAAAATTTAGAATTTCGACTTCTTATAAACGTTCAATATTCTGTTATTCGACGCTTATATATCTCTTTGCCAACTGAAAACCATACACACAAACAAACTGTAGTAAGACAGTTCACTAAGTGGAATGGGATCGATTGATTAGCTTGTTATCATTCATTTTCAAATATTCCTTAAAAATAATATAAAAATATAAAGAATAGTGCTCAGCGAGTCACCGGTATCGGGAACAGGGTCCAAGCTACCGGCGGCAGTCAGGGCTCCAGAGAAAGGCACCTCCTAACAATACGAGCCGTGTCCAAGAGTACCGCGCACTGAATCAAACCCTTGATCCAGCTAACCTAACCTCCTGAGGAGGCCAATGCCTGTATTTGTCGAGGTTCTTTTCAAAAATACTCGGGTGATACAGGCAAGTTTAGCACGCGGGCACCTGCCGGGCGGGTAACATGTGGAACAATTATCGCGACACCCACCGTGCGCACCGCGCGCTCCGTGCCCCGCGCGCCCCGTGCCCCGCTCCGCACGCGCGCGCCTCATTAAGCCCGGGTTTCTTCATTACTCACTTACACGGATTTCAGTGTTTTACACGGAGCATGTAATTTATTAGTACCTACGTCAAAGTTGAGCTAATTCAATCTGCGGCGGAGCGCGGCGGGACGCGGCGCGGCAACGGGACGGCGACAGGACGCCTACGAGTATTAATGTTACTCATACGGTACGCGCGACGGAGCGCAGCTCTGCGAGTCACTTTACAATTACATGTTTACTATGATTAGGTAGTTAACGTTAGTTATGCAGTACATTGTCAATAAGTAATGTTTGTGTTGTAAGTGTAGCGATATTACGATAAAAGTAAAAACACGCTGTTATTAGATGAGAGTTTGTAACGTTACGTCCGTGTCCAGGTTCTCAGAAGTAGGAATAGTAGGAGTAGCAGCAGTTGTAGCAGCCGCAGTAGTAGCAGCAGTAAGTTTTCAAGGCAGACAGCGTCCAGGGGCTCTCAATAGTGGTAATTGCAGTAATAGTTGTAGTTTTTCATGAGTTCAGGACTTTAAAATGACGCCAGGACTAGATCTCGCCGCCAGCAGCGCGTGGAGGCCACCGCGGTGTCGATAAGCCGTAATGAAGTGAATGAGGCCCGCGTACTTGTACAACACCCAGCGAAACATAATACAAACTCTAATTATATAATATAATTAGAGTTAAGCATAAGCATAAATTGGTAACATCATAATTGTGCAACAAGGGAATTTATGCTTGGATACATGTGAGGCGGCTAAGTCTTGGGCGAATACTGTGAAGGATGGAGAGTGGATTAAGGTAGAACGCCGGAAAACCTATAAATCGGTAAATAGATTTATTGGTAATCAGGGGAAGGGGGCAGTCATTCCCGACAATGAGTTCAAGGCTGCAGACATAAAAATACCTTTTTATATTTATAATGTGGATATGGCAGCTACCACCAAGGACATAGCTGATTATGTATTAAGTAGGACACAAGTAATGATATCACCTGAGAAAATTAATATGAAGAAACGTAAGGGATATGAGGCATACAAATTTTTAATCCCTAAAATGAAATTACCAGTTTTTATGGATGAAAATATTTGGCCGGAAGGTGTGTCTTTCAGGCAATTTATTGAATTTAAAAAAACCTTGAATGGATAAGCCTGTTAAGCTAATAAGTTTTAATTGTAAAAGTGTTACGACTTCAGTTGATTGTATGATTGACTGTGCGACACTGCGGACGTTATCGCACTGCAGGAGACGTGGTTTTTGCCGCATGATCTGGCCTTTTTAGGAAACATACACAACGACTTTGCTTTCACCGGAAACTCAGCAGTGGATACGGCAGCAGGTGTACTTCGTGGTCGACCCTACGGAGGTGTAGCACTTCTGTGGCGGAAGAGTCTGTTCTCGATGGTTAGTGTTGTAAAGTGCAGCAGTGTTCGTATCGCGGCAATAAAAGTGAGTTTGTGCGACAAGGATATGCTAGTGTTCTCGGTCTATATGCCTACCAACTCCAGTGACAATCTCGCCGAGTTTACTGACTGCTTGAGTGAAATCGCAGCTATAATCGACAGCAATAGTATAGAAACTGTTTTTATGTTAGGTGACTATAATGCACATGCTGGCGAGCTATTCCATAGTGAACTACTTAAGGTCTGTGAGGAACAACAGTGGTTATGTGCTGATATTGAGTGCTTGCCGAGTGACTCATACACTTTTGTGAGTGACGCGCACGGGTGTAGGCGCTGGCTTGACCACTGTATTACGACACAGGCCGCGAAACGGACACTCGTTAATTTTATGGTACTGTACGATATATATTGGTCGGATCATATGCCTATAGAGGTGGAATGTAATCTAAAGTTAATTACACCTAATATAGTATTACCTAAACCTAGCAGTAATAACATTGTCTGGGGGCAACGTGACTCGACTCAGATAAGTTTGTATGAGGAATTGTGTAATGTGGGTTTACGGGAAATAGATTTCCCGTAAGCATTTAGTCACTGTGCAGACTTTAATTGTAGGAATGTGAACCATAATATTGTTTTGGATGATTTATACAGTAACATAATATCTATTCTCCAACAGTCTGCTGAGTGTAGTGCGGCGGCGAATAAACCCCGAACGTATAAACCTGTGCCAGGGTGGAATAAACATGTAAAAATAGCTTACGAGGAGGCTCGCTTAGCTTTTCTCGGTTGGCAGTTATGTGGTAAACCAGATAAAGGTATTGAATATAATAAAATGCGTGATGCGCGGAGAAATTTCAAAAGTAAATTAAAATGGTGTCGTAATAATGAAAAACAAATTAAACTAAATTTAATAGCTGAAAATCATAAATCTAAGGACTTTGTAAAATTTTGGAAAAACTCGAATAAACTGAATCCGAAGCCGAGCCTCCCCGTAAGTGTTGGTGGTAAACATGATCCCACACAAATTGCTAATATGTTTGTAGACCAATTTAAAGTGAAGCCCTTGGCAAATTCCTCTGCTGGCTATGTGTCGCAGGAGGTGACTGGCGCTGATGTGGGCATGGCGCGGGGATTGAATTTATCTACTAAAGATGTCAAGAAAGTGATAAAAAATATGGTTAGAGGCAAGTCCCCGGGACATGATCACCTTAGTGTCGAGCACCTTAAGTTTGCAGGTGTACACTTGCCAAGAGTTTTGTCGATGTTTTTTAGACTGTGTGTGAGTCATTCTTATCTGCCCAGTGAACTTATGCGAACTATAGTTGTACCTGTCATAAAAAATAAAACCGGTGATACTGCTGATCCCAGTAATTACAGACCAATATCCCTGGCAACGGTCATAGCAAAGGTGCTGGATAGTCTGCTGGATACATACTTGGCTCCGAGGATTGACTTGCATGATGCACAGTTTGGCTTCAGGCCTGGGCTGTCGACTGAAAGTGCCATTATGTGTTTAAAGCGGACTGTCCGGTATTATACGGATAGGAAAACACCTGTTAATGCGTGCTTCTTAGACCTGTCCAGGGCTTTCGATCTTGTGCCTTATGACCAGCTGTGGGATAAGCTAAGAAATTAGAAAAATGTTGATTTTGAGGTCACGTCATTGTTAAGGTTTTGGTATTGGAACCAAATAAACGATGTTAGGTGGGCAGGGACTATGTCCGAAGAATTTAAATTGGAATGTGGGGTGAGGCAGGGGGGAATCAGCTCCCCGCGTCTTTTTAATTTGTATATTAACCAACTGATTGTTGAGCTCAGCAATACTGGTGTTGGCTGTCATATTGACGGAGTTGCTATGAACAACATCAGCTATGCGGACGATATGGTCTTGCTGAGCCCATCAATCAGTGCATTAAGACGTTTGCTGAAGATCTGTGAGAACTATGCGGTGGCTCAGGGGCTTAGGTATAATGTCGCTAAAAGTGAGTTACTTGTTTTCAATGGTGGTGGCAAAAGATACATAAATGTTCCATGCATCTAATTAGCAGGTACACCCTTGAAGCAAGTGTCGAAATTTAAATATCTGGGCCACTGGGTCACTGAGGACCTGTGCGACGATTTAGATATCGAGAGAGAGCGTAGGGCGCTGTCTGTTCGAAGTAATATGCTGGCCCGTAGGTTTGCACGGTGTTCCTACGACGTTAAAATGACGCTTTTTCGAGCCTACTGTCAGACTTTTTACACCTGCAGCCTTTGGGTCAAGTATACGCAGAAGGCATACAGCGCCCTGCGTGTGCAGTATAATAATGCTTTCAGGATGCTTGTGGGGCTGCCGTTGTTTTGTAGCGCTTCGGGTATGTTTGCCGATGCGCGAGTGGATGATTTTTATGCCGTTATTCGAAAACGTTGCGTTTCTCTCCGGCACAGAACGGATGTCAGCACCCACGGCATGTTGAGAGCATTGTGTGACCGGTGGGACTGCCCGATGCTTGGTCGTTGGGTGAGACTGCACACACAGTTTCGGCTCTAGGTGTACGCGGATTTTATTTTATTCTTATTATGTTATGTTATTATTATTACTATGCCTATTTGTGATTTTTATGTGTGTGTATTGTGTTATTTTTGTGTTGTTTGTGAGATTCAATTATGACATTATTATGTAATTTGTGATGTTTTTCGATTATGTTGTTTTTGTTATTATGCGTGTTTGTTATTTTATGATTATTTATGATGTCAATATTTTTAAATTTAATTCTATGGACTTCAACGTCTGCAAATTAATATTATTATTATTATTATTTAGTGACCACGTCAAATATTTTAGAGTAATTTCCAGCTTGCTGCTGGCTCGAGGCCCAAACGCAGACTGAATCTTTCCGGCTCGGCTTCCCGTCATGATGAAATTATGAATTTCATAATGTTGGTTCTAGAACATAGAAGAATAAAATGGTTGACAAAGAAGGTCTAACATCAAATGTATAAAAACTACAACTCCGAGTTATAGCAATAAATTAAAAAGAAAACTAGGCTTGTCATTGTCATTCTCTGACATCACAAAAGTAAACAAAGATTTGGAAACACTAAAATGTACAGAAATGCTATAAATAATACTAATTAAAAGGCGGAAAAGGCATGCTAAGCCTCCGCATAAAGGCGACGTATGATAACATTTTGGATTACAGTAGTCAAAAACGAAAGTACAAAAACACAAACATTACAAGTTTTATGTGTGCACGCAGAACCTTCATGAGTTCCATACACACGGATAGGCTAGTCAAAATTAACATTTAAATCTCAAAGCATGATGTAGTTCTGCACTTTTGATAAGTTGTACTAAATATTCCAAATTTGTAACTTCGAAAAACTTGTGGTCGCTGCCGCGGAACACGCTATATTTTGGGACGTTTTTCACTTTTGTTTGATTTGCGATTTTAGCCATTTTTAGTACGGTTTTTCCTACACATTTTGTGCTGCACAGTGAAACTATAACCTACCGTCGTTGGTGGGACTGGTGAGTGGTGGGCCTAGTACTACACTGTATCTCGAAGTATGCTTGAGGTTCAGTTGGCTCCGAGCGTAACTTAGCTTTATCATAGGAGAGCACATTTTACATGAAAGGGCCGTTTATCATGTGGGAGTATTATACAATCCCATTTATAATTATTCTTATTACAATTTGTTTACTTAATGGTGGCGTAGTTATACTAGTCAAGATATTATATTACGAGCAGTGAGGGAAGCACCGCAGCCCCGTCCTGCAGACAGTGATTAGCAACATTTAGAATGCCGACGTACCGCGCAGTCGAGCGCACGCCGCGCGCCGTCCGCTCTGCCATGGAACCATCAAGTTACGCGAAGGTGCACGTTGACGAAGCAAGAGGTTCCTCATTCGTCACGTTTCACCATATCAGTAATAAACTCCGCAGAATAACTGACTTACCACTACACAGTACGCGTTGACCTACTAGAACTGTAGGTAGACTAGCCACAGGCTTCGAACCCTTGCCTTCATTGTTATAATTAATGCGTTCATAATGAACTGAAAGTTATTCTCCAAGTACCTGCACGGATCTGCTTGCCTTGCTTTAGCTCCCACATAAACCATCGCGTTTTACTGCAACATTTCACACCAATGTATTAAATTCTTCGCGTTATTTATGCGAATCAAAACAGACGCGTGAATTTACCTGTTACGAACATGTCGAGATCACTTCCTGGAACATATCGTCGAGGGAGCGGCAGGGGTTCGTGATCAATTGAAATTGTGACAATATGGACGTACGCCCAAGCTCCCTCGGCACGTGTGACGTATACTGGTACAGCTAGCACACGTTATTATACCCTTCCCAATCTTAGAGAACGGTAAATATGAATAATTTGAGCATTCCCCGCGGAGCCGGCTCGTAGCGTAGAGTTACGATACGGTTATGAGGTATCGGCCGTGAGCGCAGCCGTGTACACTGAACGAGCGGAATATTTCAGTTTTACGCTCGGCAGAATGTGCGGGTACTCGGTGCCCAATCTGGTGCGCGTCGGCTCGCGGCGGCGCGGCGCGGCGCGGCGGTCGGCGGTCGGCGGCGCCGGGAGAGGAAGCTCGGTTTAATGCTCTTGACGCGCGCGTAAAGGAGATGTTTTTTTTTCCCTATAATTATGGCCCAACAGTGTACCTTAAGAACAAAAGTACGAAATTACAGGAAAAAAATCGCAGATTCTAAAAAAAAATATATCGAATTTATTTGCGCATTTGTACCACCTGAAATTGTCGATCGAAGATGTTAAAACTTGTAACCCAAGAATTTCAATCTGGCAATCTCATGATTTATTTCTCCATTTCTCCGACGATGCGTTTCGTTAATTCATTTTATAAACGTGTGAAAACCTAAAACTGTACTGTTTAGAATTTGTTTATGTATTACAAATAAGTTTTTTTTTCTAGCACACATTTTTCGCGAATTATTATGGGAACACGATTTTACAAAATATATTTATTTCACATGTCGTATTATTTTTCGCGTTCGGTTATCTACGGCCAAAAGACAGGGCTCCAGGCCAGGGCCGGTTTTTTTTTTCTATTGTTGTTGATATTATTGTTGTGTTGTCATTGTCATTCCGTTTCGGTTACCCGTCTCTGGAGTACTATTTCCATATAGAATCAATACTTTTATTACGACTACCTATATCTTCACGATAATCTTATATTATATGACGACAATCAAGTCTTAAAGACATTTATAATCATGTATGTATAGCTATTGGCGTTGTTGGCGTAGTATGGTCATTGTGTACTTATTTTAGATCTCTTGTCAGACTTCGAAAGGGTGGGTATAGCTTTTTCCGTTTACCCTATATTTACTACATTCTTTGCGGTCTACGGTGGGTAGGTTTATTTGAACACCAACCAATGTAATATTTTGACAGATGGAACAAATTGACAGCAATCAAAGCTGTTATGGACGTTTCTTTAAACGCAGTTGCGTTGCGAGGTAATGTTTTTTCATATGCTTTTATTTCCTAATCTATCTAATATTGAAGGATTTTATATAGTGCTAAAAATACAAATTATTGGAAGGAATTTGAATAGTAATTTGTACCTCGGTACCATGTTTGGGCCGAAAAAAAAACACCTCCTTTGACAAATGACGGAATAAAAAATGCGGGCAACATGGCGGCGCGCCAGCCCACGTGAGCGATGAGCGGTGAGCGGCTAGGTCGTCAGCTGCAGCGCTGCAGCGCCGCGCGATATTGTCAGCTTTATTTATTTGCGGAGCCGCCCAGCCGCTGCGCTGGTATAACTGGCTCCGATCATAACTCTTTCTCTAAGTTTCCGAGCGAGCAGTTTCCACAGCAGCCGGTGTAGCTACATTATTTGAGTCGGAAATTTATTGTAATATGAGCACTACTGCGAAATGAAATGTTAAAAATAGAGTTAGTTATCTCACTTGATATTATGAAAACATTACCGTCCTCCTGGGGAAGACGAGTAAATATAAAATGTCTATTAAGATAAACGGCACAATTATATTAAACGTTCTCAATTTTCAGACTCGTTTTTGAACAATCACACCTCTTATAATCAAAGTCACACCTATTACTTGGATGTTTGGGTATTTCGAATGCGTTGGCGGAGTTTGTTATGATTATTTTATACGGGTTGCAGACCAAGAGCTAAGCTAAGTTAGTTTAGCTTAACTCTCATAGCTGACGAAGTTTTTCATACATGTGTGCACACTGCAAACTATGCAAGCTAAGCTATGTGAGCTAACTATAATATGCCCAGCTAAGTTAGTTGTGTATCTCCACTAGTGAATGTGGTTGACATAACAAGATCTCTGGAAAGTCTTATTTTTAAATAATCATAAGTCAGTGTTAATCATCTTTTTGTCTGTGTAACGCATTCATCATCGGAACTTTCTTCATCGGTATATTCATGGCGGGCGTCCGTCGAATTGAAGTTCACAAAACTGACTGATTGACTTGGTTTAAAGCTTATTGTCAAGGGTTCTACACGAGCAGTTTGTGGGTCAGCTATACGCGGAGGGCTCTAGGTGCTCTGCGTGTGCAATATAATAATGGCTTCAGGCACTTCAGGGTACTGTTGAGGTTGCCCAGGTTCTGCAGCGCGTCAAGCATGTTTGCTGCAGCACAAACTGATGACTTTTATGCCATTATGAGGAAAAAGACCGCATCCTTAATAGGCAGAATGAGGGCTAGCCGCAACAGCATTTTGAAAACCCTAGCTGAACAGCACGATGCACCGATAGTGAGGCACTTTGTCCGGTTGCTCGTGTGGCAGGGGTGAAAAATAATAATTAAGATAATGTGTACGTAGTTAATAAATACTAACACTACTTGATAAGTTGTTTGATTACTAACCAGTGGACCAATGTTGTCAAATTCAATAAAATATATTATTATTATTAGCTAAGACAAGCTTGTCTTAGCTAAGTTAGTATAGCTTCGGCATAGCCTAGGTCTTGATCTGTAACCCGCTATATGATGATGACTCGACGAGCAGGTGACGGCAGGCTGACAGGCGGCAGCTCAATGAGATGACTGATCACCGTGTATAATACGAGTAGTGTGTCTTGTCTAGTGGTCACAAGCGCGACTGCAGAGCGTGGGCTCCTGGATTTAATTCCCGGGTCGGGAAAATAGTTCTTTTGGGTTTTTCAGTAGTGAAAAGGGCTTACCTATGTTCATTTTGGTCTGATTTCTGAAGATCTTAGAGTGCGTAAGAAATTCAGAACGCAGACTTATCTTTTGTAGATACGTAAAGGGTGTAAAAAACCTCGTAACGAAGCTGAAAGGCACTTGTTCACCCTGCCATTCTACACCATACTTGCGAACCTTCTAGTTACGGAGATATTAGGGGTCAAAGTTACGATTTTTTGACAAGTTTTTTTTTTAATCAAACAAGTTTTTAGTGTTAGTTTTTACTTTAAAAAACTTCACGACTCCATACTATTCAATCCGTCCATCAGCCCAATGTTTTGAGTATGTAACATTGACTTCTACCACAAAACATGATTTTTCACCCCAATAAAAAGTCGTTTCCCAGCAATAATTTTTACATAAAGTTACTTAGTTTGACGGCTTCGTGATGAGGTTGTTTACACTTTGTATATTGGTAATTAGCAAGAGCAAGTCACGCATTCTCTTTGCTCCCTAAATGTAATTTGCAACACGCTCATTATATATTCAATCATGTTACAACAGCTGAAATATCTGAGAAGTTTTCGTCGCAGCAAATTGTTTCATTACCAATGCAAATATACACAGAGTAATAAAGTTTCTTGTACTTACAAAACACACGTTCGTCTGGCATACTAATGCGGCGACACAGAGTAGTCTTCGGGCAGAGTGCACACTCGGGTGATAGACATGCTGCGACACAGAGTGAACTGCGCCGAGTGCACACCCGGGTGATCGGCATGCTGCGACACAGAGTGATCCGCGCCGAGTGCACACCCGGGTGAGTGGCATGCTGCGACACAGAGTGAACCGCGCCGAGTGCACACCCGGGTGAGCGGCATGCTGCGACACAAAGTGAGCCGCGCCGAGTGCACACCCGGGTGAGCGGCATGCTGCGACACAAAGTGAGCCGCGCTGAGTGCACACCCGGCTGAGCGGCATGCTGCGACACAGAGTGAACCGCGCCGAGTGCGCACCCGGGTGATCGGCATGCCGCGGCACAGAGTGAATCGCGCAGGGTGCCCAACTACCCACACGTGGGACCGGCATGCAGCGGTGCGATGAGTGGTCAATGAGGGAGCGTGTGCGTCTCGCGCCTTCACCGCGTCCTGCGTCGTCACATCATTAGTGTTTATGAGACGAGTTAGGAACCTCTGCAGAAGACATTTTCGGCCGGCTGTAATAGCGGTACGGAGTTGTGTAGTACAACAATATTCCGTGTATGTAACACGTTCCGTCGATTGTGTACGATCCCCTTACCTACTACCTTAAGTCGAAAACAACTATGTTAACTTTGATTGCAAAATAACATGAGTTATGTTGGACGAGAGTATACAGAGTGTAAACAGACCCTTCGCAAAGCCATCAACCAAGCATTCTGTACACCAGACTAAGTAACTCTACGCTAAAAATATTGCTGATAAACGACTACTTTTTAAAGTTAAAAGCACGTTTTACTGTAAAACTCAATGTAGCACACTCAATTATTGTGCTTATGGATGCTTGTAAATGGTTCGTGGACGTGTTTTATGTATAAATCTTATATTTAGGGGCCGGCGGAGAGTGCGTCGTTCATACAAACGTAATACCAAAATGATTCGTAAACCAAACATATTCTTAAGAAAGTGTGTATTTATTTCGATTGTATTACATAATATCTAGGTTCCCAAATATATTTTTTGAGAGGACAATGGTACGAAGACGAGATATGAGGAATTTAAAATTTCCATAGAAAACTTATTTTTCTTATAACTCTTGATAAAATCAGTGTCCAATCAAAATATATATTTGGGAACCTAGATATTCTGTAATTCAATCGAAATAAATACACACTACCTTAGGAATATGTTTGGTTTACGAATCATTTTGGTATTACGTTTGTATGAACGACGCACGCTCCGCAGGCGTCTTAAAACATGTATTTAAAAAAAATGTTAGAGCTTTGTAACCCTATATCTCCGTAACTAGAAGGTTCCCAGCTATATTCCAGAACTAGCTGACCCGCGCAACTTCGTCTGCGTCACATATAAGAAAGAGAGGGTTACAGAGAGTGGGTCGTAAGCACCTATAATACAATTTTCAAAGAGCACATCATATACATCCTTCCGCATAATGAAAATGCGCGCCCGGTACATGATCATTATTTTGCTGCGGAGTTATTTAAAACGGTGTATCTCCTAAGGTATGCATTGAAATCAATTTACGTGCAATACGAAACGCGTCCATCAATTCTGTTAATATTGTTGATAGCAAAATTTGAAGTAGATTGGACCAAGGAATCACGTTTTCCCATACAAACTTTGCCCCCACCTTTTCACCCCCTTAGGGGTATAATTTCAGAAAATCCTTTCTTATCGTACTATAGGCATACGATAAGAAATGATTTTCTGAAATTATTATACAAAAAATACACCCTCCAAGCTTCAGGTTTCTACAATCTGCGGTAAAGGCTGTGCGTTGATCCATCACAGTCCTTCAGGACAAAGCATTTTTATTATTTGTATACAGTAGGATTTGAACTCGTTTGTATTTGTAACTTTTCGGGCTTTATGTCTGATGTACATTCGTATAGTCTACATTTGCTTCTACATATTATTTGTAAATACAGGGTGGAAACGATTAACCGGGCAGAAAGGGGAGCTTCCTTAACCGTTGAGTATTAGAAACAGGATCGATTGGCATCAAAAAATGTTTTATGTAAAATGGCAATTTTCTTGCTGACTGCACTTTATTTTTAAATTAAATCTGTGAATGGGGATCAACATTTAGCGAAAATATTATGGATTGTTTCTAAGACCTTTTTCAGCTGCAGTTCCCCTTACTGCCCCGTTTACCGTTTCCACCCTGTATTACCTTTTGGCCTTGTTCAGGACCTTTCATTTCTTTTTATTTTTTAATTTTTTATCTATGTTTAGTTTTCAATATTCGTAAATTATGTTATTTTTTATGTGTTTTGTCCTGTACGGGCCAATAAATGCTTTTTCTTTCTTTCTTTCTTTATTTCTATTACCAACTACTTTTACCGAGGAAAGCCGATTTTCTTGACTTCCGCTATTTTGGGCGTATTCACTTCAAAAATCAAATTTCAAGAAAATTGAGAAACTATATTTACCTGTATTAGATTTGAAGTATTTACAGCAACTTTTAAAGGTTTATACTTCATTGGATTTTGTTCTATAGGTGTATGAAGTTTATTAATTTTAAACACAAAACCCTCTTTTTTACGTCTCTGGATGTAATTTTTTTTAAATGCTGAAACAGGTATTTCTTTATTTTTAATAATAAGTATTTACTCTGAGTTTCATGATTCTAGAACAATCCAAAAAAAATTTTTCATACAAACTTAACCCCCCCTTTTCACCCCCTTTTTCCAAAATTTTCCATAATTTCTATAGCCTAAATGTTATTCTGAGTTTATATAAATAGATTAGTGAAGTTTTCATCAAAATCCGTCCAGCAGTTTTTACGTGATGCGCGTTCAAACAAACAAACAAACAAACAAAAATTTTAAAAATGGTTTTAATATGTTCAGTTACTTATTTTAAGTCACCCTGGGCGATTTTTTTTTTAAATCTTCAATGTACAGATTTTTTGGTCTCAACGATTTTATTATATGTATAGACAAAAAAAATATCGCAATGGCGGGGAGGACCAGCATAATAGGCTTGTTAACTGAAAAAATCTAATTAGTCCGTCACTTAGATTATCAAAAAATATTTGACTCGTATCTGGGGGCACGGCAGTGCCCCCGCCAAGTCGAGCGCGAAGCAAACACTGCCGTACCATCCGTTACTGGAACCATTTCGCCGCATTTTCAGGCCCCTTTTTGAGAACCTCTGGATAAGACCAGAACGCAGAAATTTTCGTCATCCAGTAAGCTATAATCACATACTTAAAATCCAAAATTTCAAGTCTGTAGGTAATTTAGTTCCGAAGTTAAGCGAAAGCAAAGTTTCGCATTTATGACACTCACTCACTCACTCATGATCATCAAAATAGAACTAGTACTTCCCATAAACTCAGAGAGCCGAAATTTGGTAAAGAGTTAGGGTTTAATGGCCACATAAAGGGAAAACTATAAAAACTAGGATAATCGAAGATCTGGAGCACCTGGTGACCCTGATTAGAAAACACAAGAGCCCAATCAAACTATTAGAGAGATCGACATACCGCCTTTACAAAAAATATTCAACTTGGTTGGCCGCTTCAATTGATGTCAAAAATCGAAGGTCTGAAGTATCTGATGAAGAACCCTCAGCTGGTCTCAGCTGTATTAGAGACTAGCTTCTGCCCGCGACTACGTTCGCGTGAATTTCCCGCTTGCAACATTTCTTATTGCTGCTCCGCTCCTATTGGTCACAGCGTGATGTTATATAATAATAATATTCCACAACTATCACACAACGCCATCTAGTCCCAAGCTAAGCAGAGCTTGTGTTATGGGTACTAGACAACTGATAAACATACTTATATATTTCTAAATACATACATATTATAGATAAATTACACCCAGACACAGAACAAATGATCGTGCTCATCACACAAACATTTGTCCTGGGCGGGAATCGACTATAATCGAACCCACGACCTCCGGCATAGCAGTCAGGGTCACAAACCACTAGACCAACAGGCCTGTCGATAATCTATAACCTTCCTCGATAAATGGACTATCCAACGCAAAAAGAATTTTTCAATTCGAGCTGGTAGTTCCTGAGATTAGCGCGTTCAACCAAACAAACAAACACACTCTTCTGCTTTATAATATTAGTATAGATAAGGTAATGCCCCCTTCCACTATTGGTACATAAAAAAAAATCGACTGGCATTGCAAAAATCCAGCGTAGTGGGACACATCTTCTAATTTAATCTAGCCTATAGCGTCCTACTGCTGGGCGAATGCCTCCCCTTCTGCTTTTAATACGCATATAAATAAAATCAAAGGAAAACTCTGGATAAGACTAGACTGGCTTTTATACTCATACTTACAAGTTTACAAGAAGAAATAGTCGAACGATCAACTTTATTCTACTCGAACATTACACAAGTTAAATAAATAAATTACACTAAAATATTAATTTCGCATAGAGAGGCCTGTGTCCCAGCAGTGGGAATATTAATAGGCTGATGATGATGATGATTAAATTCGCTCAAAATTTTGACAAAATATAATGCATTGGACTAAGAGTGGCGGTGATACCCGCAAACGTCGCTAGATGGCGCTGACTGTATTTTAAAACGCGTTTACGTTTGTTTTTCCGATAACCTTAATGGCGAAGCACTGGCAACTGGCCGCGTTACAGTCGTTTACGACATTCTTCTACTGCGCTTGAGAACGTTTGCTAGGGATTAGGAGTGATTATTTGCATTTCATTGATTTCGCTTATTATTTCGTGAGGTTTGCTAAGGTTAGCAGGTTGTTTTTTATAAAAATTCGAAGATTTGAATAGGTTAGGAAGTTTATGAAGAAACAGTACTTCGAAAATTCGCTAATAATTTGATTCAGTCAAATTTGAGATCATACCCCGGGCATACGTGTACAGAGAACAATTCCCAATCTAATAATAATAATAATACTAATGTTTATTTATAAAAAAAGCTTAGACATAGGTTACAAAGTGTTAACAGGCTAATTTAGGTCAGTATAACTGGTGTAGTCATATGTAGCCGAACTAGGCAGAGCCTGTACTTCGACTATCAGCGCCAAACCCCTCGAATATTAAACATTTAAAGTGCCAGTAACATTTTAAATTCTTCTTATAAACAATTGTATAATATATTTATTTATATTTACTTAAACAAGTTTTTCTTTTTTATATACAAAAAATTAACGAAAAACGTTTGTGTAGTGTTTGCATGCAGGGCCTCTTATTTGTGTGAGATGGGAATGTACGTGTCTGATGTGTAAGAGGATGTAAGGTGTTGTCTAGTGTTCTGCTGTGTTGTGGTGTGAGTGAGCGTGCGCGCGTGTGTGTGTATGTTATGAGAGATGTATGTTATATTGTTCATATACTGTGGTTTAATTAGGATGCTATGTGCAAAAGAAGTTCAGTCTGTTCATAGGTAAGACTTTTCAAATATTCGGTAAGTTTCTTCTTGCATTGCATTTTTGTTAACGGGTATATAATTATTAAGTATTCTGTTTAACCTATTATAAATTAATGAACCAATGGAGTGCGCAAAGCGTTGACTAAATTTAGTTCTAGACTGCTTAGTTCTTTCGCATACTATGTCTTTTCTTCGCTTCAGGAGGAGTAATGGGTTGTATTTTAATCTACTGTGTTCTAGGAGGGCAACGCTTAGTATATATAATTGCCTCACTGTCATGACCTCCCAATTCTCGTATAGTGAAATCTGTGTGGCGCATGCCCTAACAATTCACAAGAGCCAAGGTCTAAGTCTAAAAAATGCCCTCATGGACATTGGCACCTCCATATTCTCTTGTGGCCAAGCCTACGTGGCGCTTTCACGAGTAACCAATCTTCATGGGGTGCACCTCATAAATGTTGACTTCAAGAGTATAAAAGCTCAAGCTTCAGCGATCACCGAATACAACCGGCTTAGGCGTAAATACCGCGCCGATATTTCAGAAATTAAACCGTTTAAAAGAATAAATAATGAACGCGAATGGGCCATACGAAAAACTGTTGCTACTGTATACAATAATCTGAACCGGAAAAAAAGAAAAGAAAGATTTGTAATAATAAAACCAAGTTACACAACATTAACTATAATAATAAAGAAATTGCAGTAAGGAACTTTAGACTTGGCACGACTTTGTCTAGATTTCATTACTTTTTAGAGATAAACAAGCAGCTCCATCGAGACTTGGCTAGTTTTTTACAGAATGTTTCTGGTGGGATTTTTTCTTTTGTCACATAAACCAAAATTGACGAAGACGCTTTTAAAATTTCCAATACGTCACTGTTTGGTATCATTCTTAGTAAGTTCTGACGTCACCAGCCCCCACTCCCGAGTTTTGATGCGTTTTATCTTTGTCAATATTCGTTGATTTACAAAAACAAAAAATACGTGTCCATTATTTTCCAATACTCTAACTGACGGACTAAATAGATTTGCAATTTATTGATGGTGGAAACTAGCCTATTATGTGCAAATTTTGAATCTAGAATCTTGACAAATATCTTTCGGCTTCGTTGGATCTATTAACGTCCTTTAATGCAGTCCGAGGTCACTTTGGTTAGTACTATATACCATACAGCCTCAGATCAAGTAAAAAAATTAGAAACCGCACGGCCTTTGCTAGTAGTGAAGCCACAAAACTCATTCAAGTAAACACACGCACTCACGCACACACATGCACCAAACCACGCTCATTTTTAGGGTTCCGTTGCCAAATGGCAAAAAACGGAACCCTTATAGATTCGTCATGTCTGTCTGTCTGTCCACTTTTTTGTTATTATCTTACGGGTCGTCGTGCAGTAAGTTTGCCTAAAAAATGCCGTCGTGTGTTATTAAATGGTGTAAAAACAACACGAAAGTGAACAAAAAGTCTGAAGGAATATCGTTTCACACGTAAGTACTCACAAGACTATCTTTTTTTATGTTATTCAAACACAATTTTGAGGTTATTCCACATAAATAATGTCAATGTCCCGAAATGACGTATCGGGAGAGTGTTGCCAGGAGTTCGTATTTGTAATACCCAAAAATGTGGGTAAGTAAATTGTAGGCAAAGACATAGCAAAATAATTAGGTACAGAGTGGACATAATTATTATTGTTTTATTTTATAATCACTTTATTTTATGTAAATAGTTTTTTTTTCTCGTTTCTTTCTACATTCTCGAGTACTTACCTTCTATTTTTTATTATCAAATATTAGTGGTTTTAGGTTGCCAACAAATATTTTAATAAGAGATGAATAGGTAGCTGCTATTCGACAGAGTAATTTATTTATTTATTAAAACTTTATGCACAAGTAAAAACTGTACAAAGGCGGACTTAATGCCTTGGGCATTTTCTACCAGTTTACCTTAGGGTGATGCAGAGACAATACATAGTAGGTGAAAATGGTAAACTGACTGACTGGGTGATATATCAATGCACAGCCCAAACCGCATGGTCTACAGATTCCAAACTTGGCAAGTAGGTTCCCTAAGTAGTCTAGGGGTGCACTAAAATGATTTTTAAAATTCAATCTTTATAGGGTTGAAGCGGGGCTCCAAAGTTTGTTTGGGGAAACAAGATTAGTTAAACTATTTTATTCGAAACTCCACAGGAGTACTCCTATTGATAAATGAGTAGAAACTGGTTTCAGGTTTTTTCAGAATTCTTCCGGTCATAGTACTTCCATTCTAGACAATAATTTTAGGTTTTACGAACTTCTGCAAAGTTAGATGAGCAACGTCTGGATATGTATATCTTTGAAAATATGCTGGATCTTGAAATGTACACTTACTCATTTTTTTTGTGCGTTGAAAGTCCCTCACTTTTGAATTAAATTATCCCGAATGCAACGCGAGAAAAGTCCCGGACAAAGCTACGAGTATCTAATAATCCTCCGAAACGGCTTGACCGATTTTAATGTTTTTTTTTGTGTATATTTGGTAGGTATGGTATATATTTGTAGGTGTATATTTTTAAACCCCTAAGGCATATTACCTATTTTACGCAATTTTAAGGGTTTTTTTTTTTCAAAACGTGGCAACACTTCATTTACTCACACATAGTTGAAAAAATGGCGATACTTTCTTGTTCTAAGTGCGGTATCTACTTTTTTTAATTGATCTGAGCATACAGCCGTGCGACTTTCATGTGGGTCGCTGGTGTCTGTGCCGAGTGAACCTTCTGCTCGCGCTCGGCGACCGCCCGCAGACGTCATTTGTAACAGTGTTATAGCGGTCGAGCTTGCACTCATATAACTTGTGATATTGTTTCTTCTAGGCCACATGGCTTCCCTCTTCGCCTATTTTCTTCTGATTAACTTTATTGCGGCTGCCAGATGGAGTTTCTGAAATGTTTGGTGAATGCTCGTAGTTTTGTGTTGGTTTGCTGCAGATCTTCACTAACTGAATACACAACTTTGAATACTTATGTGCCGAGTTTCGTCCGGTCTAGTTAATATTACAAGCGTCTAAATATTCTTATTTAACCTCGTTATATACCGATTACGGCTGACGCGCTCTGAAGGTGAAATGGGTTCAATCCTACGTAATCTCTTATCTATTTACTTATCGTTAGGTAATCTATTTCGTTTGTGAAGCGAACTTCGAGAGGATTACAGACAGCGCACTCCGAACCAAATCATCTTGAATAGATTTTGAAAGGTATAAAGCTGAATTGATTCCTATATCAGAGAACTTTTCTATTCCACGTGAAATGACCTAGATACAAGAGATGAAGGCGCGCGGGTGTATAGTGCGGACGGTAGGCTACATTGTTATTACAACAGCATCGTGTCATAAATCATGCGGAGAAGTCTCCGCGGAGTAGTATATCAAGACGCGTGTGAGCGCGAGCATTTATTATGATTTCATAACAAGGCACGTGCTGCTGTACTGATGTAGCCTTCATTAATAGGAACAATACTACGTCGATGGCACATAGTTACGTCGCGTGTGTGTCGTATACAGCCGTCTGGGCGCGCGTGGATCCTCAGCGCGCGGTGCGCACAGCGCGGTGGATGCTGTCGCGAACGCTTGCACCTCCTGGAGAGCTGGCGACGCATCTTATTAGAAGAAGGACATCTTCTTGTTCTTCTGATTCTGATTCAGATCTTTATTCTGAAAGCGTTTATTGAATCTCGTGAGTCACGCGATAGACATGTCTACAGGCGTACCGCGTCTCATGACACACGCGCTCTCGCCCCAGGTTTGTCAGCAATTTTTATAAGCGCCCTGCAAATTTAACAGTTTATTGTACTTTGAGACTTGTCATGCATATCTCTGATAACAATATATTGTAGCTTTGAGTAGGTATGTTCTTTCAAATGAAATAAGTTTTGTCGTTTGACAAGTCTTCTCATTTTGTTCAGCTCTGATAATTGTTCTGCGCCATCGCGCGTCGGCCCGGATCCGGGATCCCACATCAGTGTAGAGGAGGTGGCACACTTCTAGTTTGTCGTAATTGTTCACAAATTCAATGTCTAAAGTAAACTGTTTGCGGCGAGTACGGAGCAGTGTGCGGGAATTAATCGCGCCGCAATGAGGGCACACTTCAAAGGATAGCAAACCTCTTTGTGCCGGAGCGTGCCGCCTCGCGCCTGTGCCGTGGTGTGCCGCTGTGTGCCGCTGTGTGCCGTGCCCCGGCCGCCTGTGTGCGTTGCCTGCTCTCCGCTGGACTAAGCGAATTTGGGAACTGTTACGTCACATGGTTTTAGTTCAGTGATAATGGTGTCGATTCTGTTGTGCACAAACTAAACTTAATTTAGGCTATTGCTATCTTTTTCTCTCTAATAAAACGAGAAAGAGACGGACGTGATTTATAGCTGTGAAATTTAATTGGAACTAATAATTATTCCACACAAATGAAGGGTGCACGTAAAAACTTGTCAACTAAAAACATGGTGAAACGCAAGGCATAAACTAGTTTGACATCTCTAACTTAGTTCATAGCTATAGCCGTCCTTTTCTCGCACTGCCTTTTAGAAAAATATAGCAATAGCCTAAATTAAGTTTAGTTTGTGCACAACAGAATCGACACCACTGTGTCGTATATGGAGGATGCCCACAGACAGTATTCTTGATAACTGACTTGTGTCTCAAACCTTTGAACAACAGTTTTTTTTTATTTTTTTTATCTTGACTTAATATTTATTTATCTTAATGGGATAATTTTTTGAACAATTATTAGTACTTTTAAGTAATCGACTTTAAAGTACGCCATTTTTTACTAACGCCAGTCAATACTAAGGATGTCCATTCTTTCCACTGCGGGCCGGGTAATATGCCAGGCGCCTACCAGTGGTGGTCAATAGCGGCATGTGCGCCTATTGGTATTCGTAAAATACCACTGGCTGGTTTGCGGAAACCCATCAAAACGATCTTTTAGTTACAGGTCCAACATTATTTGACATTTATTAATCGTCTGTCATATTTTTGCAATACAGTATGACAGTATGTTATTTTTGCTGGTTTTGGTGCGGTGTGCGTCGAGTTGAACCTTTTAGTTCCTCCGTTACTGCTGCCAACCCATTGAAAACCAACAGCTTCATTACTTCCATCACCGCTGCACTGTGTGTGATGCTGATGTTTATTACTAAAGATAGCCCTTTTAGTGGCGAGTGCGAGTGTGGTGCGATGTCTGAACTGCTCTGCTACTTATTATTGTTATTTAGTAAGAGGAAGAATCAAATCGAGGCAAGTGTCTTGCATAACATAATTATGCTTATATTTCAGTAAATAAAGACGAAAAGGTAAGAGATACATTGGGTGGGTTACATAGCACCTATCTATTATAGTAGGATACTATTGTTCTTGCATTGTGGGAAAAAGAATTGAGGTTGCAGTGTGCATGTAATGTGCATAGTGTGGATTTGAGCTGGGCACGTTATAACAATGTTAGTGTTTCTGATCTATTTTTGGATAATACATTTTTTGAAGAATAAAGTACTTTAAGATACAATAATTCTATAATTTATAGTAAGTATTTAATGTAGCAGGCAGTTCAGTAGCTCTCTACTTGCAAAGACCATTTAATGACATTTACTATAATCTATGATTTGAATAGAATCTAGACATGTCAGTATATACACATAGGTAGAACTGAGTAATCGAATGTCACGAAATGCGGGACTAAGATTTTAAAGCACGAAGATGCTCTAAACCTAAATCATTAAGACTTGGTGACGTAGTCACAGGTGTCACCAGTAACTGGCCACCAGACATAGCTAATAGAAACCATTACAGATATTACACAAATGTTCGATTCTACGCCAGGACAGGGGCTGGTGATCGAACCGTCCGCTGTCCGCGGAGCCTTACCAAACCTACCCTGTCTCCAATACAATAAATGTAAATCAACTTACCCGATGCCGGTGGGCTGAAGGGGATGACCAGTCCTTGATCAAGCCGGTTCTGTTCTGTATGTATGTGTATCAGTGTAAATGGATAGTGTACTGTATGTGAAGTTGTTGCCAGATCCGACTATGTTTCAACTGTATTATAGTGATGTTGTCGAAATAACAAAAAACAAAAACAATACAAAAATTACAAAAACTAAAAATAGAATGAGTGTCCGTTTTAGGTACGAAAAAATTCTAGGCTTTCATGACTATTTGTGCGATCATTGCGCAAGTTGTCATGGACATTGGACTGTTGCGCGTTATGTTGAATACGCTGACAACGCACCGGACGTCCGCGGAACTGCTGACGTTGTCCACCTGAGTTTTTACCTCGATTTACGCTGCTTAAAGTTTTTTGACCTGTGCTATTTTCATTATTTTGATCATAATTATGGTTATACATTTTATTTCTGTTATAAAATTGTTTATTTCCTCGGCCTCGAGAACTTCTAAAGCTACCTCGTTTATAATTTTGGTTAGCCCTAAATTGCATAACCTGATCTTGTGGCTGGACAGACATGGATTGTTCATCTACCGCAGCCGTTATAGCTTCAGACAATGATGCAAACTGACGTGAGGCAATGATGGTGCTGAGCCGCTTATCAGCCAACCCATCACTAAACCGTTTAATTGCAGTCTTCTCATTGAGTGGACGCAAAACCTCATATGCATCACGCTTATCTAACGATAAGCGTGATGCATATGAGGTTGCGCAATCGTGAGATTGACAAACAACTCTTCGATCTCCGTACCGAATGTTTCTATACTCCTACGGCCTTGAGTCGCCTTAAACAATTGTCACTGTAAAGCTACAAACGATTTCTTCGGTAACAAATGAATACGAATATCTTCTACCAAACTTCCTATATCTGCGTAGTTAGTTTTAAGGCGCAATTTTGCACTTGGCGAAAGACGCGTTTTTAACACAAACTGTATTAATTGACTTTTACTGGCATCATTTATGAGCGAACTATAAAGTAAAATACCATCTATAAGCTGATTTGTCACCTGCTCCTGGCCATTCAACACTGGCAACAGGGAAATTGCAGTTTTAGTATCAAATGCGTCTGCCATTTTTGTAAGACAATCAGTATATTCTTCGAAATCTTTAGAACTAGTTTGACAACTACTATCTACTAAAGAAAGTAAACTCTTTATTTTCTGAATATTCGATTGAATTTCATTAATTAATGTTTGGAAAACCTCACAAGCTTCTTTGTCTAACTTGCGATCTATAACTTCTTGGTTCAACTGAGTCAAAATACAATCCAATTTACTATACTCCTTTTCTGCTTCTTCTAGTTTCTTAAAAGCTATATCTTTTCTACGCCTATCTGGACCTAGTTTTACTAAATATTCTCTTAAATATTTTAATCTAGCGTACAAATCATGCAATTGTTGGGACATTCCTAATCTCCAGAACAAAATATAAATTGTGCATGGATCCAGTTACATTAACACGAAATATAGAATATATAAAAAATAATGCTAGCAGTGCAAAACTTACATTGCAGTAATTACTTATTTTACTGACAACGATTATGTAGGTCACGACGTTTCACGTGGCATAGATGAAGGAACTCTTCTGCACTGGACTGGAACTGACTCCCTGCTGCTCCACATCGGACCCGTACAATTCAACTCCCGGCGCCCTGCATATCCTCTCATCATAAGGCTTGAGCATTCTCCCGGCACCCGGCAGCAACGTTCCTTTTCTGTCTTCTTATTTAATGATTTCGCCTCTTCAACCAAATTCTTCTATTGGGATTCTGATTCTTCCATAAATTTTTAAAATCTTCTTCACTTTCTTTCTTCTAATTTTCCGTCTTCACAAACTTCTATCGGTATAATCTTCATAATTTATTTGAAAAATGATTGCTGATGATGATGATGATTGACTACCGACGCTTATCGCGTAGATTGCAAAATTTTAATTGCTGGCTAAGGGTCGCCATGTATTATAGTGATGTTGTCGAAATAAAAGAGAACTGGTTAGTTCGACGATTCATATAATAATGACAATAATTGGTGTGTGCAGTTACATATATAAGGTTAGGCGAGCTGCACACTACACAACAGACGCCAGCCTCAGCAGCGCGTAACAGGTCGGAATGCAGCACAATAATAGTTCAAGGCACCAACGTCAACACTTTTCAAAATTATTGTCAATTTCACAGCACGCGGGGTTAAGCAATGCGTGGGGCCGCGTGGGGCCGTTAACCTCAAACTCGGCGTGGACAATCAACAAATAAACCCGGTTTTTGTCTCAAATTGGTGTTTAGTCCAATTAAAACTGAATCACAACCAAAATCTTGCAAACAAAAGCGATTCACTTGAATTCATCAATTATTTCAATCAACCAACAAATTCGATGTAATCTCGTAAGGAATCAAAAAACAAGTGCCAAACGTCAAGCCATGACAGTTGATGTACCAGTCAGTCCAAACGTCAAGTTGCGTTTCGATACACGTACGGCACGAAACAACAAAATATGTGCTTCAATGACACGCAGCTCACCTGCAAACCCATTCAGCTCACCCGTAAACCCATTCGGACCTTTTCAAATTGCTTTTTTCAACTAATTTTTGGTCGAACATAACCTCAAAATACTAATTTCATTTTGTAAATATCTCGGAAATGCCAATGCCATATCATCCTCATCACAATGAAATCCACACAATGCCGAGACTCATATCATCCTTTACACAGTCCATCCATCGCAATGAAATCCACACAATGCAATGCCGAGACTCATATCATCCTTTACATAGTCCATCCATCGCAATGAAATCCACACAATGCCGAGACTCATATCATCCTTTACACAGTCCATCCATCGCAATGAAATCCACACAATGCAATGCCGAGACTCATATCATCCTTTACACAGTCCATCCATCGCAATGAAATCCACACAATGCCGAGACTCATATCATCCTTTACACAGTCCATCCATCGCAATGAAATCCACACAATGCCGAGACTCATATCATCCTTTACACAGTCCATCCATCGCAATGAAATCCACACAATGCAATGCCGAGACTCATATCATCCTTTACATAGTCCATCCATCGCAATGAAATCCACACAATGCCGAGACTCATATCATCCTTTACACAGTCCATCCATCGCAATGAAATCCACACAATGCCGAGACTCATATCATCCTTTACATAGTCCATCCATCGCAATGAAATCCACACAATGCAATGCCGAGACTCATATCATCCTTTACACAGTCCATCCATCGCAATGAAATCCACACAATGCAATGCCGAGACTCATATCATCCTTTACACAGTCCATCCATCGCAATGAAATCCACACAATGCCGAGACTCATATCATCCTTTACACAGTCCATCCATCGCAATGAAATCCACACAATGCCGAGACTCATATCATCCTTTACATAGTCCATCCATCGCAATGAAATCCACACAATGCAATGCCGAGACTCATATCATCCTTTACACAGTCCATCCATCGCAATGAAATCCACACAATGCAATGCCGAGACTCATATCATCCTTTACACAGTCCATCCATCGCAATGAAATCCACACAATGCCGAGACTCATATCATCCTTTACATAGTCCATCCATCGCAATGAAATCCACACAATGGCGAGACTCATATCATCCTTTACACAGTCCATCCATCGCAATGAAATCCACACAATGCAATGCCGAGACTCATATCATCCTTTACACAGTCCATCCATCGCAATGAAATCCACACAATGCCGAGACTCATATCATCCTTTACACAGTCCATCCATCGCAATGAAATCCACACAATGCCGAGACTCATATCATCCTTTACATAGTCCATCCATCGCAATGAAATCCACACAATGCCGAGACTCATATCATCCTTTACACAGTCCATCCATCGCAATGAAATCCACACAATGCCGAGACTCATATCATCCTTTACATAGTCCATCCATCGCAATGAAATCCACACAATGCAATGCCGAGACTCATATAATCCTTTGCACAGTCCATCCATCGCAATGAAATCCACACAATGCCGAGACTCATATCATCCTTTACACAGTCCATCCATCGCAATGAAATCCACACAATGCCGAGACTCATATCATCCTTTACATAGTCCATCCATCGCAATGAAATCCACACAATGCCGAGACTCATATCATCCTTTACACAGTCCATCCATCGCAATGAAATCCACACAATGCCGAGACTCATATCATCCTTTACACAGTCCATCCATCGCAATGAAATCCACACAATGCCGAGACTCATATCATCCTTTACACAGTCCATCCATCGCAATGAAATCCACACAATGCAATGCCGAGACTCATATCATCCTTTACATAGTCCATCCATCGCAATGAAATCCACACAATGCCGAGACTCATATCATCCTTTACACAGTCCATCCATCGCAATGAAATCCACACAATGCCGAGACTCATATCATCCTTTACATAGTCCATCCATCGCAATGAAATCCACACAATGCAATGCCGAGACTCATATCATCCTTTACACAGTCCATCCATCGCAATGAAATCCACACAATGCAATGCCGAGACTCATATCATCCTTTACACAGTCCATCCATCGCAATGAAATCCACACAATGCCGAGACTCATATCATCCTTTACACAGTCCATCCATCGCAATGAAATCCACACAATGCCGAGACTCATATCATCCTTTACACAGTCCATCCATCGCAATGAAATCCACACAATGCCGAGACTCATATCATCCTTTACACAGTCCATCCATCGCAATGAAATCCACACAATGCAATGCCGAGACTCATATCATCCTTTACACAGTCCATCCATCGCAATGAAATCCACACAATGCCGAGACTCATATCATCCTTTACACAGTCCATCCATCGCAATGAAATCCACACAATGCAATGCCGAGACTCATATCATCCTTTACATAGTCCATCCATCGCAATGAAATCCACACAATGCCGAGACTCATATCATCCTTTACACAGTCCATCCATCGCAATGAAATCCACACAATGCAATGCCGAGACTCATATCATCCTTTACACAGTCCATCCATCGCAATGAAATCCACACAATGCCGAGACTCATATCATCCTTTACACAGTCCATCCATCGCAATGAAATCCACACAATGCCGAGACTCATATCATCCTTTACACAGTCCATCCATCGCAATGAAATCCACACAATGCAATGCCGAGACTCATATCATCCTTTACATAGTCCATCCATCGCAATGAAATCCACACAATGCCGAGACTCATATCATCCTTTACACAGTCCATCCATCGCAATGAAATCCACACAATGCCGAGACTCATATCATCCTTTACATAGTCCATCCATCGCAATGAAATCCACACAATGCAATGCCGAGACTCATATCATCCTTTACACAGTCCATCCATCGCAATGAAATCCACACAATGCAATGCCGAGACTCATATCATCCTTTACACAGTCCATCCATCGCAATGAAATCCACACAATGCCGAGACTCATATCATCCTTTACACAGTCCATCCATCGCAATGAAATCCACACAATGCCGAGACTCATATCATCCTTTACATAGTCCATCCATCGCAATGAAATCCACACAATGGCGAGACTCATATCATCCTTTACACAGTCCATCCATCGCAATGAAATCCACACAATGCAATGCCGAGACTCATATCATCCTTTACACAGTCCATCCATCGCAATGAAATCCACACAATGCCGAGACTCATATCATCCTTTACACAGTCCATCCATCGCAATGAAATCCACACAATGCCGAGACTCATATCATCCTTTACATAGTCCATCCATCGCAATGAAATCCACACAATGCCGAGACTCATATCATCCTTTACACAGTCCATCCATCGCAATGAAATCCACACAATGCCGAGACTCATATCATCCTTTACATAGTCCATCCATCGCAATGAAATCCACACAATGCAATGCCGAGACTCATATAATCCTTTGCACAGTCCATCCATCGCAATGAAATCCACACAATGCCGAGACTCATATCATCCTTTACACAGTCCATCCATCGCAATGAAATCCACACAATGCCGAGACTCATATCATCCTTTACATAGTCCATCCATCGCAATGAAATCCACACAATGCCGAGACTCATATCATCCTTTACACAGTCCATCCATCGCAATGAAATCCACACAATGCCGAGACTCATATCATCCTTTACACAGTCCATCCATCGCAATGAAATCCACACAATGCAATGCCGAGACTCATATCATCCTTTACACAGTCCATCCATCGCAATGAAATCCACACAATGCCGAGACTCATATCATCCTTTACACAGTCCATCCATCGCAATGAAATCCACACAATGCCGAGACTCATATCATCCTTTACACAGTCCATCCATCGCAATGAAATCCACACAATGCAATGCCGAGACTCATATAATCCTTTACACAGTCCATCCATCGCAATGAAATCCACACAATGCCGAGACTCATATCATCCTTTACACAGTCCATCCATCGCAATGAAATCCACACAATGCCGAGACTCATATCATCCTTTACACAGTCCATCCATCGCAATGAAATCCACACAATGCAATGCCGAGACTCATATCATCCTTTACACAGTCCATCCATCGCAATGAAATCCACACAATGCCGAGACTCATATCATCCTTTACACAGTCCATCCATCGCAATGAAATCCACACAATGCCGAGACTCATATCATCCTTTACATAGTCCATCCATCGCAATGAAATCCACACAATGCAATGCCGAGACTCATATCATCCTTTACACAGTCCATCCATCGCAATGAAATCCACACAATGCCGAGACTCATATCATCCTTTACACAGTCCATCCATCGCAATGAAATCCACACAATGCCGAGACTCATATCATCCTTTACATAGTCCATCCATCGCAATGAAATCCACACAATGCAATGCCGAGACTCATATAATCCTTTGCACAGTCCATCCATCGCAATGAAATCCACACAATGCCGAGACTCATATCATCCTTTACACAGTCCATCCATCGCAATGAAATCCACACAATGCCGAGACTCATATCATCCTTTACATAGTCCATCCATCGCAATGAAATCCACACAATGCAATGCCGAGACTCATATCATCCTTTACACAGTCCATCCATCGCAATGAAATCCACACAATGCCGAGACTCATATCATCCTTTACACAGTCCATCCATCGCAATGAAATCCACACAATGCCGAGACTCATATCATCCTTTACACAGTCCATCCATCGCAATGAAATCCACACAATGCCGAGACTCATATCATCCTTTACACAGTCCATCCATCGCAATGAAATCCACACAATGCCGAGACTCATATCATCCTTGACACAGTCCATCCATCGCAATGAAATCCACACAATGCCGAGACTCACGTCTTTTTCTCGAAAGTAGCCAGAAACTTCAGAATACCAGAAACCTGTTTACGATCGATGCCTTTGATCAGAGATCACAATAGAAAAACACCGCTAGGAATAACTGATAAGAGCAGCAGCGGTCTAGTGGTGGCGGCCCCGACTTACGAACTCATGGGTTCGAACCCAGGCAGGCGCATTACTTTGTGTAATTTATTTCATCACCACTGCTCTCAAAACGAAAAACATCGTGAGAACACCCGGCATGTCCTAGAAGCAAAAATTTCGGAGACAAAGTGATATCTACTAATCCGCGGGTGGATTTCCCACTCTCTATCATAGCATATATAACTTTAATAGACTGATGAAACAAAAACGGAGTAACTTATTACTACTGTTTATTAGTAGTAAACTAACTAGAAAGCCTATTTCTAGTTGAAAACATTCTTGCTTACCTTGTGTGTTCAACCTTTTGTTATATTTTTGACGAATTAAGAAAAATATTTACACTGTTCTTTAAATCGTCAAGTTTTATACATGAAGTTAAACACACGCGTGTTCTGTCGCACGTCGCGTGTCGCGTGTCGCGGCAGGTGGCGGGGCGCCGCGCGGCTGTAGCGCACTCGCTTAATTAAAAAGAAACAAACGTTTGTTCAGTCTGTGCCGCGTGCCACCGCCTCCGGGCCCCCGGGCCCCCGGGCTGCCTTGTATCGTCGTTTACTTTTAGCCCTCGTCGTCCTACCTCCATTCGGAACAGCTCCGCTTGCCCCCCCTACCCCCACTCTCTCTATTTTTTTATTTACCACTCTGTTACCGTGAGCGCCACTTTTATTCCCCTGGGTTTGATTTTCTATTTGTCCATAATATTATAATTGGTTTGAGCCGATTCTTTGCTTGCTCTGATTGCTTTGTTTTATCTAAAGTAGGTATCGCTGTACAGAGAGCTCCTCGCGAGTTCGACACACGGAACAGAGTACACACTTGTACTTCGGACGTTTATTAATATTTCACAACAATAGGTATTATAAAGGGTGTTACTTACTTGTATGTGAGTTTGCGTCTCTGTCAGGAATGTAACATAAGAATATAAATAAAAATAATTGTTTCACAGTTTTATTTTTAATGATAGTCATATCTAAACAGCTCAACTATTTCTAATAGGCTTGCGACGGGTCTCGGACATATGCGCGAACGGCACTTGCGCAAGTGTCAATTCACGCAAACAGTATCGCGCAAATGTCCTGGGGCCTAATTCTGCTATTTCAACAAATTCGTCACTCCAACACGATTCCATTCTCATCCCATTGTCATTTTGCTTAAAGTTCGTAATCTGCTAAATTCACAATGGTCGGTCAATGGTCTCGTAATAAAATTGTGTTTTAATGGCATTGTCGTATTGTCATTATTATAAAACCCTTAGTACAAATGGTTTTCGAAAACTACTACTAAATGCGAACATTTATTCATGCCAGATTTCATGTACGAGATTAATATTCTATGACATTTCTTTCAATGGAGTGTCAGTGGTTGTTCATTGAGAAGTCATATAATGGTGCCATTATGATAGTAGAATTAACAAACTTGTCAAAATTTAACAGAACTTGGTCAATATGAAATCAATTATCGAATACTCTGACACTATTGTAATAGCAGAATCGAGGCCCTGATACCACTTGCGCATGTAATTATTGCGAGAATCACAATCAGAATCAGAAACATTTATTTGATAAACACAGGTATAAACATTAAGGGTATTTAAATGATCTTTAAAATGCGAGAGAGGTTCTAGAAAAAAAGTAGGTAACTCACAGATATCCAGCTGTCTATCGAGAGCCTCCTCATGTTTTGTTCGAGGCTCTTGGCAATTAAGCCATGGGCTGATAGCTGATAATGTCGGCGCAATGATCGCCGAACACTCCACAGTCCACCTTCGCGAGCCAAGTCGTCTATTATTTTAACAAGAGAAATCTTGAATAGATATAGGTACACCATCCCTTAAATTGTAAAGTTATTTACCTAGCCATGTAATAATATTAATATTCTAACAAAATTTTTCGTATTAAATTCTAATATTTATTTGTCATTCTCAGGAGAAACATGACTTTATTACATGACCTTTTTTATAAAACCTTAATGTACATCATGGTTTTACACAAATAAAAATTATTTCGTTCAATTGTAACTTTAGCAAACCGGTTCGAAATCGAGAACAAATAGGATCTCTCTCAAGTAAATGGTACATCGTCAATGAACATTGAAACATTTATCATTTCATAAAATAAATGAACGCGAGGTTTCCGCTGGAGATTTTAACTTTCAACTCTATTCCACTAATAGCCGAAGTTTCCAGATTTTTTCGTTTGAATTTAAATCGATTCTCAGAATCGCCAAAACTTTCGCTCCGGCATTACGAATAATGAATTTTCTTTGTAAAAACATTTATTCGTTCGGTCTGCGGCTGCGTACAAACGTGAACGAAACATTCCGCTGTTAATAATAATTGTTCTAATTATCTTTTGTTATTGTTTAATAGTCGTAGACTCGTAGTACCTGCTCCGTTTGCTCCCCCCGGGGGCGCTCCGCTCGCTCTTCGAGACACGTGTGACGCGACTATGTGAGGCAAGTTGAACGCAGCTTTTACTTTACACACAGTTAAGTCAAATGGAGTTTTTCATTTCCCTCTCTGCAATTCTTATGCCAGAAATCATTAGGATTCGGAATTAAGTTCATTCGTGTAAAACCACGTATTGACGTTATACGAGTATGTTGTGTGGGAGTCGACGCGACGTTATTGTTTGTGAAATACCATGTCATACTGCCATACTGCGCAGTTACATTCAGATTTCCACTGCAAACGTTTCACATTTCGGGTGATATCAGAAAGTGGTTTTGTTCATTCTTTTTACACATATCTTTTATATTTTTATAAAGAAAACATAAAAAGAAACATTTAAAATATAAAACAGTATAGCTCACCAGCATCGGGAACTGGGTCCGAGCTACAAGTGGTCAGAGCTCTAAATAAAAACAAATATTAAACTAACAAACTGTAGTTAATTGAGTGCCCAGCCCCAAAAATGAAAGAAGCGAAAAACTGAAATATTCGCAAAAATCCAGTGATATCACGTGATCAGTCCACTGTTTAAGCAGCTCAAGCTTTCTACGCCGACACCCGAGAGAATATAACAAGAATACTTACCTAAAATCAATATCACCAGCTGCACCGATGAATAAATCTGTCTCAGAATCGGAGGTTAGCCTGATGGGAAACGATGATAACAAAACGCCGCCTAATTATGTTTTTCAAAGGACTAAAAGAAGTCGGGAAGATATCTCAATTGGTGAGCAGTTGGAAGAATTTAAAAAGGAAATAAAAGACATGATGGATCTCTTCTTGGCTAGTCAAAAAAATGAAACACAGCAGGTTTCGTCAACATTAAAAGAAATACAACAATCCAACATTAACATAGAAAACACGATTATTAACCTTATGTCACAGAATCAAGATCTTGAAAAAAAACTTTTTCAATTGGAAAGTCAGTCGAAAGAAGACAAAAAGTATATCACACTTTTGGAGAGTAAAATTGAAGAAATTGAAACAGGAAGTCGTAAGGCCAATTTCGTCATAAAAAACGTACCAAAAATTGCCAATGAGACTAAGCAGGATCTAATAGATATGGTCTTGACCCTTTCTCAAAACATAGATTGTTCCATGGCCAAGTACGACATTAAGGACGTCTACAGAGTGCGGGGAAAAAACAATGAAACCCAAAAAATGCCCATTGTTGTTGAAACTGGATCCACTTTGCTTAAAAATGAAATGATGAAATCGGGGAAGAACTTCAATATTAAAAGCAAGTCCAAGCTATGCTGCAAGCACCTCGGCTTCAAAACACAAGAAGATGCACCCATCTTCCTGTCTGAGCATCTGACCCCTAAGGGATCTCGCCTGTATTTCCTAGCCCGTGACCTAATAAAATCGGGAACATATAAATACTGCTGGACTGCTTATGGAAGAGTTTATGTGAAGAGGGAGGACCAGGCACCAACTATAACAATTAGAAGCGAAGAACAAATTCATCAGCTGTTAGTGAAAATATGACTTTTTGCCGTTCACCTTTTTTGCCTACAAAGTATGTGTATAACCGCGATAATTTCATTCATACTGATATTCATAGTGTTTACAGTGATTAACCGACCGATTTATATGCGGTATAGTGCGATATTGTGTTATCATATTTCCATGGACGTAGTAACAAGGTACCCTCTTTTACGCTTTGTAAACCTAAATACTTTCTCAGACCCTCATACACACAATATCCACACTGTCTCTCTAACACAGTTCAATTTCGCTTTAAATCTATTTACATTCGGCCCTTACAACCCATGCTTACCGGCAATATATATAAGCCTATGTATAAATTCATCACATACGTCTAAAACCCTCATTATAATACAAATACGCAAAAATAAACAAACATACACCTCTCAAAAGACTTTCACAGCTCATATAAATACAATCCTTGATATATACAATTCACACAACTCTAATACCCACACAACACAAATAAACACATCTTACAAACATATAAAAATACTAAGTTTTAAGTTATCAATATCTTGCATGAGGTTACTCAAAATGAAACCGTCGCATTGTTTTGTTACAAACTTCAAACTTACCAGACTTTTATACGTATATCTTGCAGTGATTATTATTCTATTAGGAAACAATTCTTATGAGTGACACGTTACAAACAGTTCATGAGATAGACAAACTTGAAATTGCGAGCACAATTGAATGCGACTGCTTGAATCTTACTAAACATATTTGTATAAATAAAAATGATTTGACTATTATTTCACAAAATATAAGAAGCATATACTGCAATTTTGATGCTTTTGTTGTTATGTTGTCCACTTTCAAGTTCGAAACCGATGTGATAATTTTAACCGAATGCAGATTAAATACTAATAAACCATTACCTCAACTTACTAATTATCACTCTTATGTAACAACGCGGCAGGTGAACCAAAATGATGGTGTAGTGATTTATGTAAAAAACACGCTAGAATCAAAAGTTAAAGAAATAAACCTGATCGGGGCCTCTTGTCTCCAACTGGACATACTAAATAATACTGTCTTGGGCATTTATCGATCCCCGTCAAACACAAACCCCGATATTTTTTTGGATTCACTTAGTTTACACCTGGACTCGTTAGCTTCACACACAAATTTAGTGATAGCGGGTGACATAAATATTAACATTAGGCCCAGAGAAGCAGATTTGGTACATGACCGGAAAAACCGAAATAGTTACCTTAATATGTTGTCGGCCTATGGCATATTAACTGGTCATACCCTACCCACCAGAGAACTGAACTGCCTGGACCACTTCATGTTACGAATTAATAAAAAGAAGACATCTGCCTCAATTGCTATCTTACAAACCACAATAACTGACCACTACACTACATTTTTATCACTTTCTAAAATAAAAAACAAAGCGGCTACAAATAAAACTTCTACTAATATAAATTTTGAACAAGCACTAAAATATTTACAGGAAAGAAATCTTGCCGAGTTGTTATTTTGTAATGATCCAAATCTTCTAACTGACTTACTCATACAGAAACTAACTGACACTATTGAAAATAATACTACAATAACTAGCATCCCAAATAGTAAACGCATTGTTAAACCCTGGATCTCTCCGGGAATATTACGCTGCATCAAGAATCGCAATAAAATGCAAAAAAACTTTCGGTCCGACCCGTATAATGAAATTTTAAAAATCACATACTGTCGATACAGAAATTATTGTAATAATCTCATCAAAAAAATAAAAAGAAAATATGAAAGGGAATTGGTCAGTAAATCAATTACAAACACTAAGTTACTCTGGAAAAACATAAAGTCTATCACCTACTCAAATAAAGTATACAGCCAAAGCACAGAACTGTTGACTATCAGACCGTCTCCATCTGAATCAGTCAACTTCGTAAACGAGTACTTTGTGAACATTGGAAAAGACTTAGCCCAACAAATTCAACCCAGGACTAATAAAATCCTTGCTGATAGGACTAGCACTTCTCCTGCTCAAACAAATTCCTTTGTCCTTTTGGACACTGACTCAGAGGAAGTTGAAGGAATTCTTATGAGCCTGAAATCGTCCAGTGCCCCAGGATGGGATAGTATCTCTACTAGTTTCTTAAAACATGTTTGCAAAGAAGTTGTTCCCATCATTACCCACCTGGCCAATCTTTGTTTCAAAAATGGTACTTTCCCGGCCCCTCTGAAAAAGTCAATTATTACACCGGTGCACAAGGGAGGCAACAGAGACGATGTCAATAACTATAGACCTATCTCCGTCCTACCTGCCCTGTCTAAGATTATTGAAAAATTAACTAATACTAGACTTACAAACTACTTAAACAAATTTAAATTGCTATCATCTTCACAATTTGGATTTAGACAGGGTGTATCTACCGAGGACGCAGTTGCTGCCCTCAGCACATTAGTTACAGAACATCTCGATACAGGAAGGAAATGCGTGACAGTGTTTCTGGATTTAAAAAAGGCTTTTGACACCGTCTCTGTTCCTACCCTTGTGACCAAGCTGGAGAGACTCGGAATAAGAGGGGACTCATTGAATTTTTTCAAAGATTATCTATCAAATAGAAAACAGAGGGTTAAGATAGGTGCATATGTAAGTGATGATGCGGATGTGTCATTTGGCGTACCACAAGGTAGCGTGTTAGGCCCTACACTTTTTCTAACGTATATTAACGATCTCTGTAACTTGAAAGTCAATCACGCAAAAATCTTCTCTTACGCTGATGATACAGCCATTGTATTTTCCGGGAGCAACTGGTCCGATGTTAGGCATAGTGCTGAAAAGGGTATGGTTCAAATAACCAATTGGCTCAACGATAACCTTCTCACACTAAACACAGTAAAAACGAACTATATCTGTTTTACAATCTCGAATCGTTCACAACCAAATAAAAATTTTGGCCTCAAAATTCACTCATGTGATAAAATTTCAAATAATAACTGTAATTGTCCTACAATTAGTAAAGTCTCACACACCAGATATTTGGGCGTCATTATTGACCAAAACTTATCATGGTATGCTCATCTTGACCATGTTGCAGGAAGAGTTAGGAAACTTGGATGGATATTTAAAACATTACGATATGTCCTTCCTACAAATATAAATAAAAAAGTAGGCTCTCATAGAAATCTCCTTAATGAAGTTTATGTGGCACTTGTGCAATCTGTAATAGTTTACTGTATACCCATATGGGGCGGTGCGGCAAAGACTAGACTTATAGATGTGGAACGAGCACAACGAGCACTAATAAAAATCATGTACTTCAAAAAGATAAGATACCCAACTGAAAGTCTATACCAGATGAGTGACCTGCTTTCTGTTAGAAAACTATACATCTCTTACACAGTCCTAAAAAAACATAAGACACTTCCTTATAATGCAAACATACTATCAAGGAGACGGAAAGACATAATTGCTCAAATCCCACAAACTAAATCAAAATTCGCTGCTATACAATACAACAAACGTTCTGCTCAGCTTTATAATAGAGTAAACAAGGAGATATACATATACACTAAACAACTACGTGAATGTAAAAAAATGGTAACAAATTGGATAAAACCATTTACGTACGACGAGACTGAGGCACTCCTGCAACACATTGTTTAATTCACCCATTTCTCTCTAGACACACACTCACCTACACACACATGCACACACACGCACAAAACACACACAAACCCGCCCATCTCCGGCGAGTACACAATCAAGTGAATATTGTAAAAATGTAATTAAATGTACCTGTATTCTGTTCTATTGCAAAATTATCTAGCTATGAAGGAGCGGAGTCTCCTAATACAGGCTTTTTCTTTGCTTAAAAGGAGGCTCCAATCATCAACTTTTGTTCTGTTTTGGTTAAGAAATAAATATATATTTTTTTTTTTATTTTTTTTTTTATTATCTCAGTAGTAGCTACGAATATCCGATACAGCCGCGCGACGAGTAAATGTATTGTAATGTATTCGTCGAGGATCTGTGCGCTGAACGATTGGGTAAATATGATTCGCATAGAAATGCTAAAACGTCGGCGTATTCGCGCCGACACCGGAGTGACGCACCAAGTCTATGTGATGGCGGGCGCTCCACCTGTACCTACCTATACCTGCACAATATGCCTGAATGTTTTCGCTCGTCGTAAACTGACAATTTCATTTGTACATGTTGTCTTTGGTGGCGGGATGCCGGGGAAGATTCTTCTTCAGCGATTTTTGAAATATGCACACATGGTCGGTCATGAGAGATATTATATGTACACAGGGTACACAAGCGATGCTGGCGTACGTAACTATCGTTATATTGGGTCCGCAGCACCCAATATAACCAGTCAGCGCCTCCGACTTTCTGTTAGAAACAAAGTAACCGCATTCAACTGAGTTCTAAGTTCATTGCAGTTTCAAAGAGTTACCGTACAGCTTTCCGCTGACACTTCGCGACTGCTCTGACGTCTCTCGTCTGTACCGGAACACGATATTTAACTATTCGAACTTTACGGAAGTACAAATAAGAAAAGGTCTACGGATAGGCGAGCTACTCAATTAGTTCCGCTCACGTTGTTACTCGTAGCACTACTGCGTCGACCCTCAGGAAGTCATCGTGTCTAGAACGTTGGTGATGATAGTGATATCGACTTACATCATTATGTAGGGACGGAGGTACAAAGTACATTCCTTACAGATATGAAGCTTTAGAAGCCAGGGCGAGTCCGGGGGACGTGTCCTTTGTGCAGTTCTTACAGTAGAGAGACACAATCGTACAACGGATCGTTATCTATGAGCGTGATGCAGGTGGTGCGGTAAGTGTTCGACCGTAGCGTCGACCACGAGAGTACCGCGCCGCGCGTCGCTGTGCCGTGGTGCCGCTGTGCCGCGAATCGTTGTGCCGCGGTGCCACTGTGCCGCGGTGCCGCTGTGCCGCGGTGCCGCGGTGACGCTCTGCATCGCTTTACTATTCAACGACTCTTTGTATGCTGAACATTCGGCGCGGGTCCCGGGGCCCGCCCGCCAGGGGTCAGGTGGGCACGCGGGCCCCCCTCTTGTACCGACACACACGAGATAATTGCTTAGCTGCGAGTTTATTGCATGAAGGTGAACCTCATTTCAAGGCAAGTATCAAAGAGCCAGGCCAAAGGAGGGCGGTCTGAACTTTCTATCTATCTTCATATTCGAATGTTTTATTAAAGGTTTCGTTTAATTTTGAAGTATCTAATATGTGTATGTAAGTATGTCTGTATGCATATTATACAGGATGTTATTATCTAATATATGTATGTAAGTATGTCTGTATGCATATTATACAGGATGTTATTATCTAATATGTGTATGTAAGTATGTCTGTATGCATATTATACAGGATGTTATTATCTAATATGTGTATGTAAGTATGTCTGTATGCATATTATACAGGATGTTATTATCTAATATGTGTATGTAAGTATGTCTGTATGCATATTATACAGGATGTTATTATCTAATATATGTATGTAAGTATGTCTGTATGCATATTATACAGGATGTTATTATCTAATATGTGTATGTAAGTATGTCTGTATGCATATTATACAGGATGTTATTTTGGGGACCCGGGATGGGTCGATAAATAAAACCGACTTAAAAAATAAAACAAAAATGTTAAAAATAACTTTAGCTTCTGAAGTCGGTGACCTTTGCTTGATTGATTTAATTTTTTTGTCACCGACTTCAGAAGCTAAAGTTATTTTTAACATTTTTGTTTTTTTTTTGAAGTCGGTTTTATTTTTTGCAAAAAAGTTTTTATTTTTCACTTTTTAGTGGTTCACATGGAAAGTGCATACCGTTACAATTACAATAAGCCCACTTTACCCCAATTACAATAACACGACTAGGATACATTATCTCATTATGGAGTTCCGTGACTCTTGGATTCATCATCAGATCTGATGGTAGAATGGTTCTTATCGAACGCAAATGCTTCATTTGTTGCAGAAAATACCAAAATCGCTGTACGTTATCCTATAAAATTTGAAGAGTTCCCTCGATTTCGCCAAGATTCCATCATCAGATCCCGATTTGGTGGCTATGGGACTATTTGGAAAGTATAACCTTTCCAATAAAAAAATAATTTTTCAAATCGGTTGCAACATCCGAATTGAGAACCTCCTCCTGTTTTAGAAGTCGGTTAAAAGATAACATACTGTACCTTTTTGTCATCAATCGAAAGGGTCACTCATGTGGATCTTAACAAACACGATAAATTAAATGAAAGGAAAACCATGAATAAAAGTGCTTTAACTTATAGAATTAATCCCATTGAAATTATAACTGTTCTTTAGATTTCATGGCTTCATTTAATGTATTATGTTTGTTAGAGAGATTTGATCCACATGATTGCCCCTATCGATTGATGTAAAAAAAGTACAGAATGTTATTTAAAAAAATCTGTGAATGCAGACGTTTCTTTTAAAAATTAAGGAATGTTTCATTTGAGTAAAATTTGCTATCTCCAGTATTTTGAGTACTTAATTTCCCTCCAGATGGCATTGAAAAAATTCCACCCTGTATACCAACTATCTGTAATACCGAATGATTAGCATGTTATTAGTCAATGAGTACCCAATTAGTAACCACACCCCAGCGTAACAAATATGCAGCATTTGTAAAACCACGGCAGTTACAACATATATTATGTACTCGTATGCTATCGTACACACGTTGACATTACAAACCAGTTGCGTCATAATGTACCTAATGTGCGGTGTGCGGTGTGCGGTGTGCGGTGTGCGGTGTGCGGTGTGCGGTGTGACCCTACAGATGGAGGACGACACAGACATTCACGGCACGACGAGTGAAGGTGAAGCGAAATATTTTGAAATATGTATATACTATAATTAATAATAAGTTTACGTCTGAAGACTGAGCATTAGTTACACGTACAATATGTAATGCAGCGTTCGCGGTGATATTGTTCCTTCAAAGAGTATTATGTATATTTGCGGGGTAAGGTAGTACAATAATGTAAGCGATGCGTTCTCAGTGAACACAGGAGACGAATCACCGCGACATAACACAAAGCACACAATTAATGCTGTGCGCACTTAAGTGCTCCTCATGTGATGAACTCCTAGTTTGTGAGTGGGTCATTAAGGTAGACTTGATTAAAACTGGAACACACTTAAAACACATTCAGAGCACGATGACAGAATCTGAGGGAAAGGGTAGACCGCATCTATAAACAAGTCAAAGTGATTACAACAGTAAAAGTCATTATTTAAGATGAGATTTTTATTCTGTACCTAATTTTGTCAATATTTGTTTTTTTTTTGTTTGTTTTCTTTAAACTGCCAAAGTAAGAATTCATAGCTTCCCTTTTTTAATGTTTCTTACTTCATCTTAATTCTGTTTATGGTATCAAAATATTTGCATAAGTATTGCGTAATTACCTGGTCTTTCACTGGTTGTTGGTTGGAAATTAGTCGCTGCCCTGAGCCATGTCGTGAGTGGTCACCGTAGGTGCCGCACGCTATCTCAAGCACAACGTAGTGGACGGTAGCGGTCGCGTGCCCCTCCTCGCCTCCTCCTCCTCGTGGCTGCACATTGGAGTATCCTCGCCACACTCGCCGAGGCTCCGTCAAAGCGAGCAGAGCGTATGGTTAAGCAGGTGATCGCACAACACTAGCCGCGACGGAACCACGGCGAGCAGAGTGGTGTGCATACTTTATAGGTAGGCCTGTCCTAGATGTGGGGTGGATGCAGTCAGCACATCTGATCTAATACTTGTAGAAGCGTCCGATCTGAAGTTAGTTCCTGCTGTCGCATGGAGGTAGAATCTTAAAAATAGCGCAAACAACCATCAAATTCACGGGCGCCAAAGATTCCTGTGACCCGCTGCAATGCGAGCAGCGTTTCTCAGCCAGGCAGAAGGTGCGGTAGTTCCAGGCAAGCGTGGACAGGTGGATGGCGAGGGAAGCTCACACACCGTAGCGCTTTACAGCCGGGTACGACAGGGATTCTCATTACACATGTATTAAGGTGCTTGAACAAGAAGCATAGCCGGCAGCACGCCAGCGTGATAAACAATGATGGACGGTGTAATGGAATACACGTCGTGAATAGTATGATTTTGCTGATAAGTTAGTTTACCGAGAACATACATTTCCGGCAGCCACGTCATAAGGTTATAATTACAAAAGATGGGACGTGGCTATTGGGACATAGGTTAATGGCTGCCGGGACATGAAGACACAATAAAGTTCTCACCCTAACACAAGAGGGGTTAGGTAGAGATTGGCGATGAGCCGAAAAGGGGACGATACTGTGTAGGGGCATCTCTTTTATAGCGGGAACGCTCGTAGTGATAGTGAGGTGACAGTGTTTACGCCACAGAAACAAATTCGTTTCTTCTAGGAAACCGAGTGAGTGGTTATGCTGCTACACTCAGTAGGCAGGAGACAGTGCAGTTGTCACAGTGGCGCACGGTTTATGTTCCTCAACTGTTACATTGCTGGTGAAGGCAGAGAGAGGGGTGAGGTCGCCCTAACTACTTCAAGTCAGCGCTTAAGATTTTTCTTACTTATTTGATTGGCAGAACGTTTCTATAGAAGTCCTTGCCCCAGTGCATAGCCTCCGTACACAAGCAGCTGTCGCCTGTTCCCGCTTGTCACTAAGCGTCGCGCGTCGTAACGAACTTGTCTGCTCACTGTATCTAATTAAATCCGGCAAATTTTATGCTCAAGTTATTAGAAAACTAATTAATTTATATAATAATAATTTATTAACTTTTTATAAGCAAGTTGTACCTCTCTAAAACACTGATCACTCGCTCGTTACTTCGCCATGTTAACGCAAACTGATACCACACCGAACATTTTTCATTCGGCGGCTATTGATTATCAATTTTGATTAGGTACCGCAACCTAGCGAATCTAAAACGAAAACAAACGAGCTTGAGTTGATACTACAGTTAAGTATTATTGATGTCAAGCGATTCACCTATGCGTTGTGAGGTGCGTGCTCCTTGATTCTCGTAGCCCGCATTTGATAACAAACGCCGCCCGTAGCTAATGACAAATGACGTCATTAGTTCTCGTCACAAACATGATGCATGTTGAGCGACACGTTAACTGACGTAGTATTAACCTCTACAGTCTGCGGGACTCTATTATGTGGTACAGCTTGTCATGACACCAATATATAACGATGAACATTTATATTATTTCATTTGGAATTCAGGGAAAATGTCGAAAAAAAACATTTCTTTTCACAAAAGTTACAAAGCAGGAAAAAGCAAATAAGCAATAATTTAGAGCGAGGTAACGATCTCTAAGTAAAAGGGAGAAAGTTGCCAATTTATGAGTTCAATAGTAGCGCGGTGAAGGAGTAAATCATCGAGAGAGGAAACCGCCCGAGTCACCGGAGCGGCACCGCGTGCGCTCACATGTATGTGTCGCCCGGAGCCGGAGCCCCGGAGTGCCACATACACGGCGGCGCCGGCGATGTCCGCTTTTACACTCATCTCATACATATGAGTTTACTCGTTAATTCAGTGAACACTGTAGAATACATCGACAAGATCTCCATACACCAATGTAAAGGTATATTTCCGTTACTGTGTGTAGCGTGGCATAAAAATGAATTGATTCATATTTCTGGAAAGTCATCATCATCATCATTATCTCAGCCGAAAGAGGTCCACTGCTGGACATAGGCCTCCCCTAAGTGTCGCCACATTGACCGGTCCCTTGCGACTCGTATCCAACGGATTCCCGCAACCTTCACCAGGTCATCGGCTGGAAAGTCAATGAAACAAGAATCCGGCGCCGGAAAACATACATTTTACTGGTAGTTAAAACTCGAAGTTGCGCCACTTTAAGAGCAGAAATAGTTTGGGACAAGGGCGATGCTCGATGAATATCGTTAAGTAAGCCCGTTTTAAAAGGTCTCCTCAGTTTGACTTGAAGCGCGAACACGAGCGTGCTGGTGGCGAGCTCGTCCGGGCGGCTTACTTATGCAAATATGCGCGATTCCGAGTCGTGGAAGGCGCGGGTGGTGAACTCCTCCTCATTAGGACTTCAAACTTGTCGCAGAAACGTGAGCTACCTGCTCCTCATGAATTTCGAATCAGGGAAGCATGCAGCAGTAGCCGAGCACTGATTACTGAGCACTGAGCGGAAAACGGTAAACTGACGTTATATCGCCATTATAGTTCATTCGCAATTAGTGAGCTTTGAGCAGAAACCCACGCAAACGGACCGATCGAACAACTTAATGAAACGCGCTGTAGGTACATAAAGTTAGTAACAAGCCAGCAGTCAGTGATTCTGTTGTAAATATACTAATATTTCGTCTGTGTTTGTGCCGTGTTTGTTGTTTACTTGTAGTTACCGTTGAGTCTGGAGTACAGCTCGACTACTTAATTATGACAATTCATAATAACATCATATACTTACATATTTAGTTAAAAAGTATCGGGAATGGATGACTTTTTATGGTTCCAAATACATTTTTATTGTTGTTTTTATTTATTATTTATTCATTCATCAAACAATTTACACTGTGTTGGAATTATACAACAAATTACATTTAAAATCATAACAGAAGCAGTAATCAAGTACAAGCAAAACAAAATATAAACAATTATTAGAATGTCATCAGTAAAACAGCATTAAAATCATAAAAAAGTCAAACCATATAACAAAAGCAGAAATACAACATCTCTATAATATTTTACGAACAATTAAATTACTGTTTATATGTCCAACCATAAGAAGCTCAAACAAAACCATGTCAACTACGTTCATATTAGTTAAACTTCATAAGAATTAAATGTAAATTAAATGCCTGTCAAATGAGAATTAAATGTCAATTAAATTAAATTAAATTAAAAAAAAAAATTAAATGAAAAATAAACCAAGCGAAACAGATATAAATTAAAAGTCAATTACATTACCCAACTACCTAAGCTCAAAACCAGCCATGTCTATTCCATGTTGTGAATTAAATAAAAGAGAATTAGATATAAATTAAATGTCAGTTAAAATCAAATAAATGTCAATCAAAAACAATTTATATGTCAATCAAATCAAATGTCAATCAAATTAAATGTCAAATAATTAATATTATGTCAAATGTCAATTAAAATAAAGGCCAACTGAATCAAAAGTCACATAGACTAAAAATTTAAATATCATATCAAGTTATTCATACACTAATTATCTGGAATCATTCAACATCAAATCGGATACAGAATATAAACATTTTTCTAGTAGGAAGGCTTTTAGTTTTGCCTTAAATAAGTTTGTGTTATAGACCAAAGTTTTTAAATTAGTAGGTAGCTTATTAAATAATTCTACTGCTTGGTAACGTGAACAATGCTTTGCTATGTTTAATTTAGGCACTATTTTATTTTTAATGACTTTCCTTCGTGTGCTCTCTCTCAGCTCTCTTTCTTTTTGTGATTCATATTGATGTATATATTTTGCGAACTTGCTTAACAGAACTAGGATATATAAACTTGGAACTGTAAGAATTCCTAGTTTCTTAAAGTATTCTTTGCATGAATCCCGCTGTGAAATTTTAACGATGGTTCTGATGGCACGCTTCTGAAGGATGAATGCTCTTTGGTAGTTGTAGTTATAGCTATTACCCCAATACATGATGCTGTACCTTAACCTGGATTCAACCAGAGCATGATAACATGCTTTAAGTTGCTTCAAATCTATTTCATCCCTGAGGCTCCTAAGTGCATAACATGCAGAGGATATAGAGGAATCAATAGCAGCAAGCTCCTGTTTCCAGTTTAGATTTGAATCAATGTTAATACCTAAGAATTTTACCTCATTTACCAATCCTATCTTGTCTCCTTTCAATGTCACGTCTATAGTGTCGGTGTTACGAGATGTAGTCTTAAATAACATAATATTTGTTTTATTTGTATTAATTAGTAAATTATTAGCTGTAAACCATTCAGAAAGATTAGCTAGACTTTTATTTACTTTTGCAGACAATTCATTTAAATCATGTGCTCCAATTACTACGTTTGTGTCATCAGCAAAAACAACACACGAAGCATCAGGCTGAGCGGTGTTCATAAAATTTAACAAATCGTTTGTGAAGATAATATACAATATTGGACCTAAAATTGAGCCTTGAGGTACCCCGCGTCTTAAGTATATCATCTTTGATTTATAGGTTTTTTCGTGATTGTTTGCATCAATGTTTTTTATTTCGACATACAGTCGTCTGTTTTGTAAATAAGATGTCATAAGTTTTAAAGCATCACCTCTTATACCATAATGTTCCAGTTTGGCAAGTAGTAATTGATGATCTATAGTGTCAAATGCAGAACTCAGGTCAATAAATAGTCCAGCCACTTTCATTTTGTCATTTAATTTACTAACTACGTCATCAATGAGAGTGTCTATGGCATCTGAAGTGCCAATGCCCTTTTGGTACCCAAATTGCCTTAAATTGATTACTTTATTTAAATTCAAATGCACAATCAGTCTAAATTTAATTATCTTTTCAAAAAGTTTCGACAAAGTTGGTAGCAAGGATATAGGTCGGTAATTTTTTGGGTCAGTCTTTGTGCCCTTTTTATATATCGGAATTACCTTAGCCAGTTTGAGTTGATCAGGAAAAATCGAGTCTTTCATACATTTATTAAAAAATTCAGAAAGAGGATGTGCTAAAAGTTCTATGTTCTCCTTAATTATTGTTATTGGTATGTCGTCATATCCGCAAGATTTTTTATTAGCCATGTGACACACAATATTTTTTATCTCGACTGGTGTAGTCGGCTTGAAAGACAAGTTACTCTCAACTCTCGGCGTTGTTTCTTTCAGAAAGGACATTGCTTTATCTTTGTTACATGTCAAAGATGGTTTGTGAACAAAGCTGTTAACGAATGTATTAGCAATATCCAGGGAATCTATATCTTCTATCTTCTTCTTCTTCTATCTTCTTCTTCTTCTATCTATACTTATAATAAATCTGTAGAGAGGTCAATTCTGTACATGAAATATATTTACAAAATAACTATCGGGGGGTGATAACTATCGGGGGGTGATGAGTGATCGTCGATTATAATAAATCTGTAGAGAGGTCAATTCTGTACATGAAATATATTTACAAAATAACTATCGGGGGGTGATGAGTGATCGATACTGATGCCAAAAATGCAATCAGTAAAATTTTTGTCTGTCTGTCTGTCTGTCTGTCTGTCTGTATGTTATTTATAGAAAAAAAAACTACTCGACGGATTTTAACGAAACTTGGTACAATTATTCTACATACTCCTGAGCAGGTAATAGTATACTTTTCATCACGCTACCATTAATAGGAGCAGAGCAGTGAAAGGAAATGTTGGGAAAACGGGAGAAGTTACTTGGTTTTTTTAGCTTCCGTCGCGTGTGCAGCCTTAATGGTTAAAGCTACATAGAAATCATGTATAACGGAAATATTCCACATAAAATTATATAAAAAATATCCCAAGACAGCATATGTCTATCTTTTATAGTTGACTCACAATAACACGTGTAACTCCCGATAGCTTAGCAGTTCGGAGAATAAATGTGAATGTAAGTTTGTTTGTTGCGCTTTCACGCGACAACTACTGAACGGATTTGGATGAAATTTTGCACACAGATAGTTTATAACCTGGATTAAAACATAGGATACTTTTTATCCCGGCAGTAAGATTCCATGGGACAATAATCAAACTTCACGCGGGCGAAGCCGCTGGCAGAAGCTAGTCATAAATAACTTTGTTGTCTATATTTAGGACAAGTTTTTTACTAAGCTTGTTTTTTGTTTTCTTTGTATGTTCATTTACTAGTTTCCATGTCTCTTTGGGTATATTTTTAGCTTTATTAAGATGAACTGATATGGCCAACTTTTTTGCTTGCTTTATAACCCTTCTGTAAATTCGAATATAGTTAGTTTTGTAATTCGAGATACTACCATTATTTGAGGTGCCACAACATAAAACTCTTTTCATTTTACTTGATACTTTGATTCCCTTGGTTACCCACTTTATTACTTTATTTTTCATAGGCTTTATTTTTATTGCCTTCTCTGGGTAACAAGTACGAAAAATTTTACTAAAATTGTCTAAAAAATTATTAATTCCCATATTACTTAAATTTATATTTAAAATACTCTTATTGAACGCATCATTATTTTTTGCGTTAAATAATCTTTTTTTAATTGTTATCGTATACTCTGAGTTCTTCGTTTTCTCATCGATTTTGTCAAGAACCATATCGCAAAAAAGTCCACCATGACCGTCTGCTAGGCCATTGTGATCGACCAAACAACGCTCTATACAATCATCATCAACATTTGTTATTATATTGTCAATACAAGAGTGTGATTTATTTCGAATAAAAGTAGTAGTTTTTATCAGGTATCTAAAATTATAACATCTCAATAAACTTATGAACTCTGAAGCTTTTCTACTTTCAACCAGTACGTCAATATTAAAGTCGCCACAAACTAAGCACTTTCTATCAAGAAAATGTTCCAACAATTTTTCTAAACTACCCATGAAACTTTCAAAATTTTTCTCAACTGGACTTCTATAACAACAACATATGTGTAATCCCGTTTCAAGATCTTTCACACCACAAATCTCAAAACTTTCTGACCTATATAACTTTTTAATTGCGTCAATGTTTTCACATTGTATATTTTTGTGTGCTAAAATAAGGCTACCTCCCCTTTTTTTGTTCGTCCTTGTGTTGTATGATGCTAAGTTATAATTGGACATATAAAACACATGTGCAGATTTATCATTTAGGAAATGTTCCGATATGCATAAGTAATCTAAATCATTTTCCTGTGCTTCAATATACAATTCAAGTTCCGCTTTTTTATTACTTATGCCACATACATTTTGATGAAATATTTTAAGACAGTTTGTTTTCGATAGTAATAAAAGAGCAGAAGAATCACTATGTACCATGTTTTGTACATCTCTTTTAGTCACGAAAAAGATTATTATCAGCGGTGGTTATTGACATACTATTAAATTCTGTTTGTGTAGCAGAAAATACCAACCCTTTCGGTGTCATAGTATTGTTCCTATTACTGTCACTCGCTTCGACGATCAAATTAGGAGTAGTTTGCGTTGAAACATTTTTAAACATTCGTTTTGCCTTTTGATCTAAAAGCACATTATGTACATAATTTTGATAGTTGATCCTGTATTGTAATCGCAATATATCCCTATAAATTAATCGGCATGCAGTTAGCTTCTTAAGTAAATACCTTCTACTATAGTTTGAATAATTATTGTCATCCAATGTCACAAAGTTTGAATTTTCGCAATTATTGCATACAAGTTTTAAGGTACGATTAACGTTTGATACATTTAAATATTTGTTTTTATAAATTTTACTGACAAGGACATTTGTGTTTTGTATATTTTTCAAAGTGTGATGCAGAGAACTTAATATATCCAGTGGGTTTTTGTCGCTAATACCTCCAATTGTTATTAGATTGGCTCTACAGTTTTTTATTTTGGCGCTGAGTATGAGTTACATCTGTTATTTAGATCATCTCTTATCTAGTGTGGATTGCGAATCTCTTAATGAACAAAAACATCGAACAAAGAGTTTGTTGTAAATTTTGGATTGCTAATGGAATTTCGTGCAACTGACGTTAACATTGCAAAAGTGAAGGAAATAGTGACTAAAAATCTTCAATAGCCGCCGAACTTTCTATGTCTCACGAGTCAATCCGTACCATTTTATATAATCACTTGGCTATGAAACATGTTGCCGCACGGCTAGTCCCAAAATACCTACATTTTCTTCAAAAACTCATTCTCATTAGAGTCGCTGAGGACATGATAGAACGAGTCAATTCTAACCCAACATTCATAAAATGCATTGTTACTGGTGACGAGACGTGGGTTTACAAGGTTGACATGCAAACTAGTCAACAAGCTTCGGAGTGGCGCCTTCCAACTGAACCACGCTAAAGTCGATCAAAAGTCAAAGTCATGTTGTTTGTTTTCTTTGACTATCGCGGTGTTGTACACTCGGAAATCTTGCCGGAAGGTCAAACGGTAAATAAAGAATATTCAGAAAACCCCAGATTTTTGGAAAGAAACATCTTGGATTTTGCTCCACGATAACGTGCCTTCGCACAAGGTCATCGTTGTAAATTAATTTTTGACCAAAACTTCAACAAATACCACCGAGCAACCACCTTACTCAACAGATATGGCTCCAGCCGACTTCTTCCTTTTCCGAAACTCAAATAACCAGTACGTGGCACCCCTTTTAATTCGGTAGAAGGCATAAAGCCGAATTCGCGGCGAGAATTTAACTCAATTCCTAAAAAAGCGTTTAAAAATGTTTTGATGATTGGATTATTCGTTGGCGTAAGTGTATCGTTTCTGAAGGAGCATACTTTGAAGCTGATAAAATAAAGGACGAGGAACTAACATTTAGAGCGTTATTGATCTTTCCCCGGTACTTTCTTGACAGAGTAGTAAGTTGGTGGGACGATCAATTACGGTCAGGCGGAAAATATGAATCGTCTGCAGAGCATGATGATGTTATGTCTAGGGTCGGGCATGTTGTTGAGTTTTTCCATCAGGAATTCCCCAGTAACAGTCACTGAGTCTTGTGGTCTGTTTCGACAACTACGTCTGATTTTCCGTAAATACAGGGTGTAAACCACCTCATTACAAAGCCGTTAAGCAAGCATTCTGTACATAGTGTACATCAAACTAAGTAACTTTACGCAAAAATTATTGCTGGGAAACAACTTTTTTTTTTGAGGTTATAAATAATGTTTTGTGGTAGAACTCAATGTTACGCACTTAAATTATTGTGCTGATGGATGGATTGAATAGTACGGGGGTCGTGGAGGTGTTAAAAGTCAAAATCTCACAAAAAAAACTTGTATTTAAAAAAAAGTTGTCAAAGAGTTGTAACTTTGACCCCCCATATCTCCGTAACTAGAAGGTTTCCAGGTATGGTGTAGAGCAAAAAAATATCGCAATGGTGGGGAGAACATGTGCTTTTCGGCTTCGTGAAGAGGTGTTTTACACCCTTTATAAGTATACAATTTTTCACAAGCAAATACACAGGCTAGCAACTCCTTTTCAATTTGAGCATAATTTTGTTCTGCTTTAGTAAGATATTGTGACGCATAACTAACTGGAAGATTGCTTTGCAATAAACAAGCTCCTAAACCACTTTTGCTCGCGTCTACCGATATAACTACTGATTTGCTAGCATCAAAATACTGTAACACCGGCTTATTTGTTAGGCATTGTTTTAATTTGCTAAATGCATATGCTAAGTGCCATTCTACTTCTTTCTTTAAAAGTAACCGCAAAGAGTTTGTTTTTTTCCGATAAATTCGGTATGAACCTACCCACATAATTTATTAATCCTAAAAACCTTTCTAAATCTTTTGTGTTTTCTGGATTTGGCATATTTTTAATAGCAGTAACATGGGACTCATCAGGATAAATACCGTTACAGGTTATTTTGTGGCCCAAATACTTTATTTCTGTTAACCCTAACTTGCACTTACTTTTATTTAATTTTAAATTTATTGCTCTGCATCTATCAAAAACTTTTTTCAATCGCTGATCATGTTCTTGTTTGTTCCTACCATAAATAATCAAATCGTCAACAAAAAGACAAGTACCCTCGATATCATCAAAGTACTCGTACATTTTCTAATGAAATACTTCCGAAGCTGATGTTATCCCATACTGTAAACGTAAAAACTTATATCTGCCGAAAGCAGTATTAAAGGTACACAAATCTGTGCTGTCTTTATGAAGCCTCAATTGCCAGAAACCATTAATAGCATCTACCGTACTAAAGTACCTCGCACCAAATAAAGTTAACTGTTATCTCATCTAGTGTTGGCAACTGAAAATGTTCTCGTTTTATGGCACGATTCAAATCCCGTGGATCTAAACATATTCGTAGATCACCAATGGGCTTGATTACTACCGTCATACTGTTAACGCAATCCGTAGGTCCATCTACCCTCGCTATTATTTTTTGTTTTTCCATTTCATCCAATTTTAATTTTAAACTTTCTTTTAAAGAAACTGGCAGTTTTCGTGGAGCATGTACAACTGGGCTTATACCACTATCTATACTAATTTTTTATTCTCCTGGTATACAACCTACGCCCTCAAAAACGTCTTTATATTCAGCAAAGATGCTATTTTTATATTCTGAGTTATTTTCGGAGCTGGTTACGGCGAGTGTTAATTTTATTAAACTTAATTCTCGACAGCTATCACGGCCCAATATCGGAGGAGAAGTTACATCAGCTATTAAGAAGTAAATAATGTAATCCAACTCTTTGTTTACTTTTAAATTACAGCTACCAACTACTGTGATTTCACCGCCCGAATACCCTTGAAGTTTGATATCGGTCGGAATAAGATAGTCTTTAGGTATTTTTAACGTTTCTAAATAATTATAGGGTAAAACATTGACATCCGCACCAGTATCAATTTTAAATGAAATTTCTTTGTTATTTATCGCTAACTTTACACACAAGTCACTTGAAGAATACTAAATAGATTACCTGATCGTTTGACCCGTTCTCGTCCCTTTGCACTTCATATCTTCATAAACACGTGAAAAATGGTTGAAACTGTTGCACTTCAAACACCGTTTTCCAATCGCTGGACATTTATAACCGATGTGATCCATTCCACACGATCGGCACGAGCGTCCTTGGACTCGCTGATTAGCGTTTCCATCGTAACCCCTCGACGTTGACACCTTTGGAAAATGTTGTGGTGAATACGATGATGTTCCGCGGCCTGCTCCCTGTCGAGAGCGAGGCACCGACGCTCCCCGATGTTGCTGACCACGGCGTTGTCGCGATACCCAATGAACTTGATTACTGATCTCATCTTCTACGTTACCACTCTTCAAGCTGTTTGTTCGCGCTACACAATACTCACAGTGTTCCACAGAATCCTTCTTTATATTTCCTGTTTGTACACGCGATAACTGGGCTATGTTGCATATTTCGACGGCCTTTTTTCAACATTAATTTGGGTTCTCGAAGAAGGCGTTCTCGAAGTGATCCGTCCTTAATTCCACAAATTAATCGGTATCTTACCAAATCGTCACATAATCCCTCGAATTCACGTTTTACCGCCAGTTGCTTTAATTCCAACGAGAATTGTTCGACTGATTAACCTTCATTCTGCTCACGTATAAAGAATGTATGCCATTGAACAGTTATATTTTTTCTTTGTAGAAAAACACCATCAAACTTTTCTATTAAACTCTTCAAATCGTTGAATTGCTCCGTGAATTGATCATAAATCTCTCGACACTGTTCTCCCACAACATGTAAAAATATATTAATTTGCACCTTCTGGGTCTTCTTATTTAAGCTCACATGCTTCAAAATACACTCGAGAGCAATGAATCCGGGTCACTTAAAGAATCCTAAAAATCTCGGAAACTAAAAATGCTAGGTTAATGCAATAAATTGTATTTAATAGACAATGTAATACTCCTTAAATGAAGGTATTAAAACTTCTTAGTTATTGTAAAGTTATATCATAAAAAAATCAAATTTGAAAAAGGGCCACTTTCGAAGATGGAACTTCGAAATTACAGCATTTGGTTTTGCTTTTGTTTGTAATCTGTCATTTATGTGGGTACATAGACCATGTTGATAGTTCTCTATATTCATTATTCAAGCTGAAATTATGTCGCTTACGCCTGAAGAATGCACCAGAATACTTACAATGCTGGAAACCGGCCGGAGTCAGCGCGATACAGCCAGGACTGTCGGTGTGTCGCTGTCAACAGTACAAAGAGTTCTCCGACGTTACGAAGAAACTGGTTCTAACCTACGCAGACCAGGAACGGGCAGAACCAGGTGTACCACAGCACGAGAAGACCGATACTTGGTGAACACCATGCTTCGAAATCGCTTTCTCACAGGAACTGAACTCACAAATCAGTTTCGACGCCTCGGAGGAAGTAACCCAAGTGCATGGACAGTAAGACGTCGGCTTGCTGAATCTAACTTAAAACCCCTTAGACCTGCAAACGGCCCTAAACTGGAGCGTGGGCATCGTATTTTAAGACTAAGATATGCCCAGAGCCACGTAAATTGGAGTATTGAAGATTGGTCAAAAGTCATGTTCTCCGACGAATCAAAATTTATGCTCTACAAGCACGATGGAAGACACAGAGTGTATCGAAGACCAGGGGAAAGATTCAAGCAAGCATGCATCGAAGAAAAAGTGGCCTACGGTGGTGGGTCTGTACTTGTGTGGGCCGGAATTTCTTCTGAAAGTCGCACAGAGCTGGTGATCATAGAAAACGGCTCTTTAACTAGCGTAAGATATGTGGAAGAAATCCTCAATGATCACGTTGGTCCATTTATGGTCAATTTAGGTGAGGATGCTATATTTATTTATTTATTTCAAGAGATGAACATTACTCGTATGGAGTGGCCAGCGCGCAGCCCGGATATCAACCCGATCGAGCATGCTTGGGACGAGCTAGGCAGATGCGTAAAACAACGAAACCCTCCCCCAATCACGCTTCGTGAGCTCAAAATTGCTCTCACAGAGGCATGGGAGAATATTCCCCAAAATCGTATAAGGAACTTGGTGTACAGCATGCCAAACCGCGTAAACGCAGTAATGGAAGCACGAGGAGGCAATACGAAGTATTAAAATTCAAGAAAATCGTAATAAAGTTCAAAAATTTCATGTTTCCTATTTTTGTTTTAAGGAGAGATCAGCAGTTTTTTTCTTCATGTAATTTTGTGTTAATAAAATGTATGGTGACTCATATTTTTTTTACTTTCATTTAAGGAGTATTACATTGTCTATTAAATACAATTTATTGCATTAACCTATCATTTTTAGTTTCCGAGATTTTTAACATTCTTTAAGCGACCCGGATTCATTGCTCTCGAGTGTATATTAAAAATGCAGTCTTCCCCATTCCTTCGAGACGTTTCCAGATGTCAAATTTTCTGGTGAGTTAGGTAAATGGTTAATCACCACTTTTTAATTTGATCGATCTAATGACGAAATGTATCTACTTCAAGTATTTAGCGACGAAGTATCCTACCGGCTGCGCCATGTAAAACTTGTATGTCAATCAAATACCAGCTCCGGTTAACATACTACAACAACAACAACATACAACTAATCATTTATTCCATCTCAGTACATTTCGTTACCTCCCTACCCTCAGTTACATTAATAATTTTGTCTCACAATACCGATAAATTTGAGTCTGTTTCATGGAAATATACTTGACCCTTAGCCTTTTCTCACATGGTTGCGGGACTGTTCGAAAGAGATACCGCGGCCCCGGAACGTGAAGGGCGAGGAAGGAACATGGATGGGTTTTAGTCAGTAAGAGTCTGACACTCCCTCCCGCTCCGCCCAGAGTGGGAGCAGTCATTTGATGATTTCCCATCCTAAAAAAAAAAAAAAAAAGCCTTTTCTCACATGTTATGTACGTAGAGTAGATAGACCGTGCGGCACTGTGGCATCTTTACCTATTATGTAAATACGAACTCGCAAACACTAAGTTACGCAAAATCTAATCCCGGAAACGGCAATGGTGACACAGAGCAGCGCTCAGCGGCATCCCATACAATATACTAATGGCTCATAATAATATATTAACGATAGTTCACCGGGGATTACGTTAACAGCTGTCATTCCTGACTCCTGCTACTCCCCCGCTCGCCCGAAATGTTCGCATTATTTGACCTCATTTGCATGCTAATGAACCGTTAGCTGATACAATTACTCTGAAAATACCGCATCACGTGGCATTACTGTTATAACTATGTTGCGTTATTGTGTCACTGTGGCGGTGGCGTTACCAGGCGTTGGTTAGTATGTCACTGTGTAGAAGCATTACTTACCGTGTCGCTGTGGCGTAACAGGTTGCAGTTACATTACGTGTCGGTCACAGTTGAGTTATCTGGTCGCCTAAACTTAGGGTATATAAGGTGTTAAAAAATAAACTGCAAGAAACTTGAGGAGTTTTTTGGAATCACACATAAACAATAAACACGAACAAAAATTATATAAGTAACGATCCGTTTCAAAGATATGTAATATTTTCACTGCGCACAAAATTATTGAATATGCGCACTTGACTGTACTGTGACTGCACCGTGCAGGGCGCCGCGCGCGTGGTTGTTCACCCCTGCGACAGCGCAAACGTAGACAGCTGATTCTAACTTTCCCATCACATTTTGCAGACTTTGGACTGGCAATGTTTTTTTTTATGTAAAAACTAAAAATGCTTGAAAAAAGTTATTTCTTTGGAATATATTTGTTTTTTGATACTGAGTACGTACACGAAATTCTTGCAGTTAATTTTTAACACCTTATACACAGTGACTTTTTAGTCGTCTTACAAAGGCAGTCCAGTTCATGTCATCCAATGACTAGTAAACGTTCATAATAAAAAAAATAGGTATTTATGAGATTTGAATAATTTAAAAATAAAAATTTTATTCATTGTTATGGCTCAAGGCGTAGTTTTGTCTCGTTGAAAATGGTGATGGAATGATCTGCTCGACTCATGCGCTAGGTAGGTATACTCTACAGTTTGATACGTAAACATTTTTAACAGGGTGTTTCATATTTCTAATGTATTATTTAATTTTCTTCGTACCTATTATCTTAATTACTTAATGTTAAAAAAATAGTAATCGCGCCTAGAGGTATTTTATGTCGGGTACATTGAGTGGACCGCTTTTGTAAGACGACTAAAAAGTCACGGTGTATATCAAACACGTTAGATTGTAATATAGCTAGAGAGATTGTAAACTCTCGAAATATTGTCAAACGAACATACTGCTTACAATATAACGCATTATTTTTCGGTAGATTGTAATCTATCGAAGTGAAACCGTAATATTCTAAAACTAGCTTCTGCCCGTGACTTCGTACGCGGATCCTGTTGCTTATGCCAGCGACAACGGGTTCGTCAAAATCGAAGATCTGAAACGTCTGATGTCGAATTCTAAGAGCCCGGGGAAGGGAAAATAACGTATCTTTCCTATCTGAGCAACACATACCGTTTGCTTCTTTTTGCCATTTAACAACTTCACAAAAAGTACAATTTCGAACCATACCTCCGATGGCGGAATATGTGGCGTATTCAATCTTTGGAGTATACGTAAATGCACTCCGTTCCTTATCAACCCAAGGAAGGTCGCCATGCCCTACGGCTATATCTTGAGACACATCCGATTCTTCAGATGTTATCGACATTCTGTTCAGACAATGTCAAAGTCGATCAGAATGCAAATTCGTTGCGCTCTTCTTCTGTCTCTTCATGCCGTAATCCAGCAATTCTTTCTCTCTCACTTTCTAACTGATTATGAATATTTTGTTGTGTGCGTGTTCGGGGCAATGTATGATAATCTCGAGCAGCAGTTAGTCGCGCATCACCTTCATCACTCGTTTCAAAAAACCTATTAGTAGATATGCGAATACGCTGAGAACTCAAGCGTGATTCTGTATCGGTAAACGTTTCCGATTCGCGAGACAATGCATGGCGCTCACAATCAGCGGACAGTCGCTTATCACGTTCCGCACTTGTCTCTAGAGACCTAGAAGCAGATGCGTAGATACGCTGAGAACTCAAGCGCAATTCTCTATCCGTGAACGTCTCCGACTCGCGAGACAATGCGTGACGTTCACGACCAGCGGTCAGTCGCGCATCACGTTCCCCACCTGTCTCTAGAGATCTAGAAGTCGATGCGTAGATACGCTTGGTACTCAAGTGCAATTCTCTATCCGTGAACGTCTCCGACTCGCGAGACAATGCATGACGTTCACGATCAGCAGTCAGTCGCGCAACTATTCTTCACTGGTCTCTAGAGACCTGGATGTAGATGCGTAAATACGCTGAGAACACAGGCGTGCTTCGCGATCCGAAGAGTTTTCCACGGAGCAAGTTGCAGCCTGATGTTCTCGAACAGCATCAAGTCTCTCCTGACGCTCTTCGGTAGATTTTTGGGATCTTATGATCCTGAATCTTTTAGCTCCTTTGGAACATTGGGAAAGATTTGACCTCTTTCTAGGCATGGTTATAGTTTTGTTGTGAAGATACCTGATCAATTAAAATCTTAGTGACTGCTCCCCTGCGCTACCAGGTAGGCTACCGAGTCACGAAGATAAATGGAAAAGGAAATTAAACACTCAAATAACATAAGGCCGAAGACATATTTATTCGATAAAATAAAATAATAAATGGGAGTTTTGGCCAGTAGAGTCAAATTTTCAATGATATACCATCGTCATCGAAAATCAGTCCTAAACTGTTACCGCCTTCACCACGTGGAGGTACTCCCAGCTTATGTTTTTTCATAATTATACAGTGAAATTAGTGATAGCTTTGCAATAATTTTCACATCAGATGTTTCTGATCTTCGATTTTTTAATAAATCAACAGGAAATGCCCATCAGACCGAACAACTTTTGCTAAGACGTCATTCCTATATGTGTTATGGTGTAGCTGGGCTATTGGAGTTCCACGACAGGTGTCCCAGATCTTCGATTTTTATAAGTCCACAGAGAGTGCTCATCAGATTGAACAACTTTTGCTAAGACGTCATTCCTATATGTGTTATGGTGTAGCTGGGCTATTGGAGTTCCACGACAGGTGTCCCAGATCTTCGATTTTTATAAGTCAACAGAGAGTGCTCATCAGATTGAACAACTTTTGCTAAGACGTCATTCCTATATGTGCTATGGTGTAGCTGGGCTATTGGAGTTCCACGACACGTGTCCCAGATCTTCGATTTTTATAAGTCAACAGAAAGTGCTCATCAGATTGAACAACGTTTGCTAAGACGTCATCCCTATAATAATATGTGTTATGGTGTAGCTGGGCTCTTGGAGTTCCACATCAGGTGTTCCAGATCTTCAAATTTATTCTCTCAGCAGAAAATGCTCGTCATGTGGAACAATTTTTGCTATCGTGTCATATTTGTATCTCTTATAGTTTAGCTGGTCTGTTGCGGTTCTGCATCAGGTGTTCAAGTTTCCAAGATAAATTATAGCCTACAGCTGACCCACGCAACTTTGTCTGCGTCATATAAGAGAGAAAACGAAAGGAAAAAAAAATCCCGGTTGTTGCAACATTTCATTTCATTCCTGCTCCGCTCCTAATGGTCGTAGCGTGATGTTATATAGCCTAAAGCCTTCTAAAAAATCTTTATGTGTTGGATAGTCCATTTATTGAGAAATGGACTATCCAACACATAAAGAATTTTTCAATTTGAAAAAGTAGTTCCTGAGATTAGTGCGTTCAACCAAACAAACAAACAAACTCTTCTGCTATATAATATTTATTATATACAGCGTGGCGCTACAATGGTGACATTAATTTAACACACATAATAATATACGTTTTCACATTTTCGTTTCATGAAAAAAAAAATCCATGAAACGTTATTATTGGCGGATTTATTTAAAGTTTTATAAAATAGCATTTTGGAGCAACCTGTACTTAAGGCCAGGACTCTCAGAAACGACCTATTTTTAATTCAACCCTAAACAATCAAATATTCTTTGTTTTGATCAGATTAAAATATATGTTGTAGTTTGATAAACATTCTTGGTTATTCTATGGTTCAAAACACGATACTTACAACTTCACTCGATCATAAAAAATCGCGAAAACAGGGAAATTATTGATCGTTTTTCGAGTCGTACTTGAAGTAGATTCAACTTTTACATCCAAAAAACATTTCAAAAAATAGGCAATGACGTTTAGAAGAATATTCTACGGTTATTTTTCTCAAAACAGTAAAACGTTCTAACAAGAAATTATTATAAAACAAAGCGGCTTGCGCGCTTCGATTCAGTAGCCCGTCAGGCGTCACCGACGCAGGACCTGTGTCGCTTTTGCTGGCTCGCTGCGTTCCCCCGCTAATCGATCGAAATATAATAAGTTACATTGTTGATATTTTCCGTTTTTGTAAATCTGTCTGTAAAATAATATTGTTGTAGGTAGGTTATAACTGTATATTAGTGTAAGTTGTAATATAGGTATAGTGATTTTATTAAAATTAAAATTATGGGGAATAATTATGAAGAAAGAAAAAAATGTCCAGAATTGAACTGCGGAAACTTAAAAAAAAAATAAGGTATGTATTATTTTTCTACGTATTTATATCGACATAACCACCTACACATAAAAGACGACGCGACAGAGCAATATTGTAGTTGCATATAATAAGTAATTAGGTACCTACTTGCTTTCGTCACAGTACTGGCAGTAGTAGGTAGGTACCATCAATTTATAAGTATAGTAATATCAACGTAAATACAAACTAGTTGGTATTTTCGTTTTTAATATTACACTAAACAGACAATAACAGTAGAACAACTACAACAAAAAAAAATCTAATAAAACGTTTTATCTTTGCAGTTCTTCGATACCAAGATCTAAAGGCGTATTTACAAAAAAAAAATGAGCCTGATAAGTGCGCATCCAGTACACTCTCTGCCTCAACCAGATTTGCAGCAACGAGGTCCTAGCACGAGCGTTATTAATATTTGTGATTTTTGATTATATTTTGATTACTTTTTTTTTGCTTTTGTTTTAATTGTCGTGAATAAATGATTATATAATTATAATTGTAGTATTTCTTATAAAGAATTGATTGTCATGTGTCAAATTGTCAATAAATAGGACAATCAATTCTTTTTTGCAATAAAATTGGGTTGACGACTAAAAAATCTAATTATTCCGTCTAATTGAGACGATTACCAAAAAATCACGCACACGTATTTTTTCTTTTGTCACGTAAACAAAAAACCGGCCAAGTGCGAGTCGGACTCGCACACGAAGGGTTCCGTACCATAAACATTTTTTTTTTGGTCTGTGTCTCATGATCCATAATAGATAGACAGCTGAAATTTTCACACAAAGTGTATTTCTATAGCCGTTTTATCAACAAATAATAAAAATAAATTAAAAATTTAGGGGGGCTCCCAAGGAAGCCCCCCTAAATTTTTTCTTATAGCGGCAACAGAAATACACATTCTGTGAAAATTTCAACTCTCTACCTATTACGGATCACGAGATACAGCCCGCTGATAGACGGACGGACGGACGGACAGCGGAGGCTTAGTAATAGGGTCCCGTTGGTCACCCTTCGGGTACGGAACCCTAAAAATGAAGACGATACATTGCGTTGAAATTTTGCGTGACGTTTCACTTGAGTTCAAATTGTACCACTTTTTGGTAAAAAGTGACGTAAGAAGCCCCCACTCCTCAACTTTGATGCGTTTTATCTTTGTAATTTTTATTGATTTGATAAAGCAAAAAATACGTGTCAGTAATTTTTGATAATCGTTACGGACTAAATAGATTTTTTTTTACCCTGGAATCATCCAAACCACCAGAACTACGAAACGTTGAAACTCCCATCGAAATACCTTCATAGTTTTGGAGTTTTAATGTAACAAACGTACAAAAAGCAGACAAAAATAAATAATCATGAATTCCGTCAAACAAAGTTAACTGTACCTACTGTAACAATTTAACGTAACAAACATACAAACAAACAAATGAACAAATAAGAGACACAAAAATAAATTAACATGAATTCAAAAAAAGTTAACCTTCTGTTATAATTTTATACTGGGACGCACAATTTTTGCACAGCGGGGTCAGCGAGTTCATTTGAACTGCGCGATCGCGCGACTTGCTGCGCGCGGAGAGAGGTAACGTTAAATGCCTACTGCGCTCGAATATCCTGGCCTTAAAGAACTGTCGCGCAGCGGTCATGTGCCGAGGTCACGGATCATAACATCGCATCAATGAAATTAAAATGAAAAAGCAATACTTTAAAGGAAAGAGATATCCCTTTGTCGGCGAGCGGGTGGCGCGGCGGCGCGGCGCGGCGCAGGCGACGCGTGCCCTGCCCACCCCGTCGCAGCGAAATCGAATTATTTTTTTGCATTTCTAGTGCTAGCCTAACTCGTCTCCTTGACACACTTCTTCACAGTAGTGTGCATAATTAGGTACGTCGAGTAATTTTGTGAATGTTTCCGCGAAAAAGACGCTTACTTATTGTTTTATTTATTTATTTTTGTGTTATGATAGTAATTAGAATAAGGTACTGCGATAAAGACGCTTTGTTTTGTTTTAGTTTTCTAATCTAGTAGGTACGTTGACATCTCTTACGATACGGACGCTTTTATTTGTGTTAATAGTGCTTGTGTAAACTTGTGATCGTGATGGCAAATACACATCCGAACTACACAGCAGCTGAATATGCGGACATGATCCTAATTTACGGAGAATGTCGACAAAATGCCGCTCTTGCGATAAGGACATAATCGCGAGAGATATGGCGGTTCAAGACAATGTCCTACTAATCCTCGCACTATTGTAGGAGCTCTTCAGCGCATCCGCGAAAACCGGCCAGTGGATCCTAGGTCTCAACGCCCTGATCGACCACCTACACGACAAAACCCAATGCAGTTAACTGAAAATGTGCTACAATATTTCCAAAACCAACCCAAAACTAGCCTCCGCCAGAGTGCTAGGCATTTTCAAGTTCATCACAGGACTGCCATAGGATATTAAAGCGCGAAAAGTGGCACCCATTCAAGTTTAGAAAAGTACATACTCTGCTATCGCGTGATAAAATTGATCGAGTGAATTATTGTCAGTGGTTACTGAGTAAAATTGAAGAGGACAGTGACTTTCTTTCTCAAATTTGTTGGATTGATGAAAGCACGTTCACCAGAAACGGCATGTGGAACCAGCACAACTTACACCATTGGGCACCCAAAAACCAAAATCCACGCGTGTGGCGGGAGTCAGCCCATCAGTACAGTGAATAGCTGCCCAAACATTTTCTTTAAATGTTTGGGCAGCTATTCACGGTAACAATATCATCGGACCCGTATTCATTGATGGGGCTTTGAACTGAGAAAGGCTTGTTAATCTAGTAAATGAAACGGTGTCAGAATACACAAACAACCTAAACGTCCATCAATACCAACGAATGTGGTACCTACCAATTAGATGGCGCGCCAGCACACTCTGTAACAACAGCCAGGCAGTGGCTAAATGACACGTTTGGTGCACAATGGATTGGTAGATTTGGACCTCGTAGGTGGACAGCAAGATCGCCAGACCCCACGCCTCTCGATTTTTTTTTCTGGGGATGCATCAAAGACGATGTGTACGCGGAGAACGTGGATTCGGTGGAACAATTACGCCATCGAATAATAAACGCGTTTGAGAAATTGAGGGAAATGGCTTTGAGTGACAATTTATTTTCAAATGTGCGGGAAAACATGAAACGCCGTTTAACTCTTTGCATCCGCCAACGCGGTGGTCTCATTGAAAATAAGAAAATTTAAAATAAAGACAAATAAAAGCAGTGATTAGTGATGACAGTTATAACCAATAGTAACAAGAGAGGGTGACATGATAAGTGTTTAGACTAAGCACCTCCGCTGTAGGTATCACTTGCGCCGCTCGCCGCGCCGCCGCCGCTCGGTTTCTTTGATTAAACGCCGTCAAAGAATCGGGCCGCTCACGAGTTGCGCGGTTGCCAGCGCGTGAAGCGACGCGTTGCCGCTTCGAGTTAACGTAAGCCAGCTAGGTAAGTAATTTCATGAATGATTTTTTGCAAGGGTGATCCCAATTTTAGTAACTTTTTTATCATTTAGTTTGTTTGAAAAAATGTTTTTTTCAATTTACGAGTTATTTTAACCTATCTAAATTCATATGATTAATGGGCACTAGCCCTACAAGTGTGTTAAATTAATGTCACCATTGTAGCGCCACGCTGTATATAATATATATATATATATATATATATAAATATATAATATATTATATAGTATAGATATTTGCGATGGAAGTCAACTCGCGCGGTGTGCAGGAGGGGGAGGGAAGGGGGACCCCCTCCCCTTGCCCCATGGTACCACTCTCATGAAAAGATAATAGACACTTTATATTCCCCTAAAAACGTAGTCGATGGAGCCCCGCTACGCGGGGCTGCTATTTCTGTCTGCAAGGTTTAAAGGAACCTATCTAACCTAACGTGGGGGTGCCCTCAGTCCCGATTATGCGGGAGACATACTTCCGTCGCATGCAGTTCACAATATTACAGTTTCACTTCGATAGATTACAATCTACCGAAAAATAATGCGTTATATTGTCATGCGTTATGTTTGACGACCCGAATGAAGCAGTGGTAGTGAGGCTGCCTTACGTTCTTAGGGTCCCGGGTTCGAATCCCGGTAGGAGCAAATGTTTGTGTGATGAGCATGGACTTTATTTCCGAGTCATGGATGTTTATATGTATAAAATAAATTATGTATTTACAAACAAAAAGTATATATATAGTGATGGATTTAGGCAAATCACAACTAGTATTTTAGTAATTTACTTTATTTTATAAGAAGAAATAAAATAACACATTCAGTCACTACGATGTCACAGAGCAGAGAGTAAAAAAGAAAATAGTTGAAATAGTCATAGAGTATTTATACTAGTGCTGCAAGGCGAAATTACATTCAACACCCTCCCTGAATTTAAGCCTTACAAAACTGAAACACTTAATGAATTGCCTAACATAACATACTTATATAATCAAAGACAAGTTAAAAACAAAATTTATCAAAGACTTAATTATAATATAAGAAGATAATTATTAAGAGAATATTCAGTTCAGACATATTATACTTATTTTAGGTACATTTCATAAGTGAGTTAAAAGAAAACATTCCAAGTTTAGTTCTCAAAAAGTGAAATTTTTCTTTTGACAAAGCCTTTGTGAATATGTCTGCATACTGATTATTACTACTAACAAAGTTTAGTACAATAATTTTTTGATTAAACTTTTCTTTGATAAAATGATATTTGATTTCAATGTGTTTACACCTTTTGTGGAAGTTGACATTTTTAATCACACTTATAGCGCTTTGATTGTCCAAATAAAGGCACATTGAGTCTTGTTTGTATTGATCAATGTCACTTAAAAATTGCTTGATCCACATAGTTTCTTTAGTAGCAGCGCAGGCTGCCATGAATTCAGCCTCTGTTGTAGACAGAGCGACTGTTTGCTGTCTTTGACTTGACCAAGATACAGCCGCTCCATTTTTAACAAACACATAACCAGTGACTGAACGACGTGTATCCAGGTCATTTGCATAGTCTGCGTCGCTGTAACCAGTGACTTCGGCGGGTTGTGAAGTTTGTGTATAACACAGCCCATAGTCCTTTGTATCCTTCAAGTATTTGAAAATTCTCTTAACTGCATTCCAATGCGTATTGTTGTAACAATTAAGAAATCGACTCACCAGACTAACAGCAAACATTATATCAGGTCGACTCACAATCGCCAGATGCATGAGGGAGCCGACTGCTTCTCTGTAGGGGATATCTTTATCAGCTTCTCCATCTTCTTTATGCAACTTTATGTGAGGATCCACAGGTACACTGTTGGGATTAGAGTCATTCATATTAAATTTAATTAACATTCGTTCTATATATTTTGTCTGATGTATAAATATACATTTATTGAATTGTTCTATTTGCATTCCCACAAAATTTCTCGGTTCAGTTAATATTTTAATATCAAAGACGGTTTTCAATTCCTCAGTTATTTCTTTTAGTGCAAGTTCATCTGTTGAAAATAACAATCCGTCATCAACATATAAGCACAAATAACAATTCTTTTTATTGACTTGACCAATATATACACATTGGTCAGCATTGCTGTTGACAAATCCAAACTTCTTAAGCACAGAGTCAAACTTACTGTTCCAGCACCGCGGGGCCTGCTTCAATCCATAGAGGGATTTATTAAGTTTGCAAACCATGTTTTCTGCATGAACTAGCCCTTCTGGTGGTGTCATAAATATGGTCTCTTCAAGTTCTCCATAAAGGAATGCTGTTTTGACATCTAGCTGAAAGATCTTGAAATTATTTTGGACAGCTATAGAAAGTAACAAGCGTATTGAGTCATACCTGACCGTTGGTGCAAAAGTTTCCTGATAGTCGATGCCCTTGGTTTGGGCATACCCTTTTGCACATAGGCGGGATTTATACCTTGGTCCTGTTGGTTCGTCCTTAATTCGAAACACCCACTTACAGTGTATCACTTTCGCATTTACAGGTTTTTCAACCAATGTCCAGGTATTATTTTTGTGATGAGCATTCAATTCCTCATCAATGGATTTTATCCATTTGTCTTTTTCTACTGAGTTAACAGCTTCTTTATATGTCATTGGAACATCTGCAGGATAGTCTTCATGTTGACACAGGTAGATCTTATCTTTTGCATTATCCAGTTTTACATTTTCAACTCTGTTCTTTCTCGGTCTCAATGTTATATTGCTAACTGTAGGAGAATCTAAACTGATGTCCGGTACGTATTCACTGTCTGAAGAAGACTTATTTTCGCATACAGTTTCATAACTACTTATACTGGAATCTGCATCTTCTGTTTCAGTGATTTTATTTTCTTTACTGTTATTCCGTGTAGAACTTTTCTCTGACAGTTCTACCAGGACATAATCTCTTTTAACAGTAGATTCTAGAAATGTAGCATCCCTACTTTTTATGACCTTTCTAGATTTTGATATCATGAATCTATAACCCTTGGTATGATCACAGTAACCGATGAAGATCATTTTCTGTGCCTTAGGGTCCCACTTCTTGCGTTTCTCTTGAGGTAAGTGAACCATAGCTTCACAACCAAATATGCGTAAGTGTTTCACACTTGGTTTCTGTCCGGACCACATCTCTTCAAGTGTTTTAAATGATAGGGACTTGGTTGGTGGACGATTGATTATATAAGCAGCGGTATGCACTGCATCAGCCTAAAATTGTTTTGGCAGATTGGCATTAAGAAGCATGCATTTTGCTCTTTCAATAAGACTTCTATTCATACGTTCTGCAGTCCCATTCTGTTCTGGTGTGTAAGGTGTGGTCGTTTGGTGTATGATACCAGCACCTTTTAAATATTCAGAGAAATTCTTGTTGACATATTCCAAGCCATTATCAGTTCGGAGAATTTTTATATGAGCATCAAGTTGATTTTCCACTTCATGCCTAAATTCTTTGAATTTTTCTAATGCGTCCGACTTATTCCGAAGAAAATATACATAAATTTTCTTTGAGTACTCGTCAAGAAAAGTTATAAAGTATTTGGCGCCACCTAGTGTTAGTGTCTCCATAGGACCACAGATGTCGGAGTGGACCAATTGAAGCGGACCCTTTACTTTGTTCCCTTCACTTTTAAAAGGTAGTCGTGTCTGCTTCCCTTCTTTACAGGTGATACATGTCAGATTTTCTGTATTTGCCGAGAAAATTACATGTTCTGTATTTTCAGACATTTTCTTTAAACTGTTAAAATTTAAGTGTCCCATTCGTTGGTGCCAAAGGAAGGTATCTTGATCTTCAACATCTGTCATGCATGCATAGCCCCCTCCGGGCATATTAAGGCGGTACATGTTGTTGATGATGCTAGCTGTTGCTACTATCTCACCTTTGCTGTTTATAATAACACAGCCAGTCTTATTGAATCTTACTTGGCCACCGTTGCGAATAATCTGACTCACCGACAGTAAGTTGGTTGCAAGTTCTGGAACACATAATACATTTGTAAACAGTACCTTGTTTTCTTGACCTTTCTCATTGTAAGTATTTAAGCTCACTTGCCCTGAGCATTGCACTGGCAAAACTTTATTGTCTGCTACTCTTATATTCTTTATAACAGAAGTAGTTTCATTCAGAAGCAAGCTTTTGTCTTTGACCATATGCGAAGATGCACCCGAGTCCACGTACCAGGCATCACATTGTGTAGTTGTCGCTATGAATACAGCAGCGTATGATGAAGAACTACTCGATTTTTGTGGTGTGTTTTTCGGTTTGGACTTGCATTCTGTGCTTTTATGTCCGTACTTATTACAAGCATAACACCGTGGCCCTTTAGACTGCTTCTTGACATTGTTCTGATACTTCTTGTTAACTGCAAATGCTTTGGACTCATGTTCAGATAATCTGACATCTTGCAGCAACTTTGATTTAACAGAATCGGAAGTTATTTTCATGCCTGAGCTCTCTATTGCAATAATCATTGGTTGGTAAGATTCTGGCAGACCAGAGAGCAGTAGTGTGCCTAGCCACTCATCGTCAACCTTAAAACCAATGTTTCTGAGCTTATGAGCTGTGCTCATTATTTTACTTACATACTCTTCTACATTTTGACATCCCGTTAGTGACGTATTACACAGATCACGCAGCAGACCAACTCGGCGTGTCAGCCCAGAGTCGTCGAATGTTGAGGACAGTCTACTCCATATCTCTTTGGCAGTGCGAGCCTCTTGAATGTGCACATAATTTGTTGGATCAATTGAGAGAATAATTTTCGTTTTTGCTTTCGTATCTCGTTTTGGATCTGGTTTTGAGTCAGATTCAACACAGTCCCACAACTCTTCATGTTGTAGATATATCTGCATAGCAAATCGCCAGGTTGCGTAGTTTTCACGGCCTGATAGCTTTTCAATGACTGCCATCTGATTATTTGCTGCCATTTCTGATGAATTCACTCAGTTTGTTATTTACGAATATTTTTCAAAAGATCAAATGAGAAAAAACAAAAGACGTTGTTCTTTGAATTTACGAAAAAATGTCCTTTAGCACTTTTTTTTGCGAGTTTTTGCACTGATTTTATTTCTGAGCTTTCTGGGCCCATAACCTGATGGATTTAGGCAAATCACAACTAGTATTTTAGTAATTTACTTTATTTTATAAGAAGAAATAAAATAACACATTCAGTCACTACGATGTCACAGAGCAGAGAGTAAAAAAGAAAATAGTTGAAATAGTCATAGAGTATTTATACTAGTGCTGCAAGGCGAAATTACATTCAACATATAGTATATCAACTGTCTGGTGACCACGACACAAGCCTTGTTTAGTGTGGTACTGGATGGTGCTGTGTGTAATCTCCAGCGATATTTATTTATTGTAAGCAGTATGTTCAGTTGACAATATTTCGAGAGTTTACAGTGTCGCTAGAGAGATTACAATCTAACGTGTTTGACAATTTTACGGTGACATTTATACAAGGTGTTGTTTTGCATCTTGGTCAAATTCAAGGGTGTGCTACAGACCATCAAACTGAACAACTTTCTCCATGGGACCACCATCGTAATTGTAAAAAAATAATCAGCTGTCTCATACATTTGGTTGAGTAGGTATTGGAATTTTGTATGAGACAGCTGATTATTTTTTCGCGATTACGATGGTGATCCCATGGAGAAAGTTGTTCAGTTTGATGGTCTGTAGCACACCCTTGAATTTGACCAAGATGCAAAACAACACCTTGTATATTTTATTTTAGGTTATACGCAGGGTTCTGTTACTCACAAAGAGCAATCAAGTGTACTTAAGTACTGCTAATGTAGCAGTACTTTGGGATGAGGCCCTCATCGATGACGAGCTCGTCCCGCCGCGTGACTCGTGACGTATGACGTGCCGTGACGAGGGTTGGCGTGACGTGGCGTTACTATTACGTCGCTATCCCGCGCTTCCTGCACTAACTGTGTCCTTTGTTCTTGCTTGACACTATTTGCCCATCCATACGTGCGAGAGAGACAAAGTATAAAACGTTGGCGACTGTTTTCGACAGTCTGTCATGTGATATCGCCGAGTGTTTGCAATCATCTTTTTACGAAGAAATCCGGTTTTGGACGAACTGGCGACGGCATTTGACGTAGGTGGGTACTGAAATATGGCAAATAACGTCGCCTTCACTATATAATGTTACATCGGAACTGAAATTGAAATAGAGTCAACCCGACAACCTGTTTAGGGAAACGTTGTAGATAACAATATCGACACCTACTCACTCAACATTGTTTACGTTAAAGGTATTTATCTATAGACATTTGCTCCGACTGTTTGTTAATATTAATGCCGTTTTTTTCTTTACAAAATTAAAACGCCTTATGACAGGAACTTTACATGACAAAATATGGTACACCGACCGATGTACGCGCGTGAGCGCAGCCTCGCAGAGACACGCGTCAGCCGCATCGATGCCGACTAAATAAATAAATTAGCATTTTAATTGGATGTTATAAAGCAGAATAGAGCTTGTTTATGGGGAACGGAAACTCCCCGACGTTCGCTTACCTCGGCTCGGCCGCGTGTGTTACACTCAACACTTGATACCTATACAGATACCTTGTAGTGCGGCGTGGTGCGGCGCGTGGTGCGTGAGCGTGCGTCACCCACTCATGTTATAATTATATACTTCACGAGAGTAAAATAGATTTCTATTTTACAGTTAAATAAAGGTATCTTATATGAAAGTTGCAGAAGCAATTCCAAGTTGTAGTTGACAGCGCGGCGATACCTATCACTGTTATTAAATGACAAAGTTGTAGTTGACAGCGCGGCGATACCTATCACTGTTATTAAATGACAAAGTTGTAGTTGACAGCGCGGCGATACCTATCACTGTTATTAAATGACAAAGTTGTAGTTGACAGCGCGGCGATACCTATCACTGTTATTAAATGACAAAGTTGTAGTTGACAGCGCGGCGATACCTATCACTGTTATTAAATGACAAAGTTGTAGTTGACAGCGCGGCGATACCTATCACTGTTATTAGATGACAAAGCAATTGTCCCGCGCGGTGACCTTGGTGCGGCGCGCGCCGGTAACTTGCCGCCATTTAGCTTTATGGAGGTAGTTTAATTGCGTAATTAAGGCGCCATCCGATGTTCCGTCGACAGCTTCAGCTGCTTGCCTGACGTCTGATCACAACTGTACATTTAGACAGCGCCTCCATTCAGGCACCGGCAACAACGCGTGTAATAATGTGAGCGCGCGGGGCGCGGCGGGGGGGTGGGGGGAGGGGGAGCCGCATGGTTACTTGTGTGTGAGCATTGCGTGCTAATAGCGAGTCGATTGCGGGAAATAGGATTTTAATGGCGTCGGGAACAACAGTCGTTTGTTTAATGCGCTCGTGCGATTTGTTCACTAAACGAAGTTAATTTGCCCTTGCGAGGCTTTCACTGCCAAGAAATAATTGAATGAAACAATATTTGTTTTCTAAGAATGTTGACAGTGTTGTTAAGTGTGCTTAAATAAATAGGTGTAAGTATCACAAGAAAACATTGGTGTTGAGGTGCAATTGAAGTATCTGTTTGTAATTTCAAAATAACTTTATACAATCGTCTCAAACTTTTTCGTCTGTGTGTTGCATGTCACGTGACGGTCGGCCGCGGAGTAAGGATAAAGTGAAAGGCGCTCGTCAGAGCAGCCAAGCCCAAAATGGCGGCGCGTATAGTTCGCAGCAGCTGACCGTGTAGTGTAAAAAATGTGATTTTTTTTTGTTAAATGTCTATCATGTGAAAAAAAGTTTCACTTTTACCGTGGTTTCATGAAACCACACAATCCTTTTTCTAAATATATCTAAAACTATATTCGGTACTTATAACAAAAAAACCATTAAAAAAAAGACCGTCTGTCTCGGGTAATCTCAAAAACAGCTGGACCGATTTTGACGAAACTTTTACTGACAGATTATACAGCAGATAGCTGATGTTATACGAAATAACTCCATCCATCAACGTTTACATTCATCACTCTTTTAGTCACATGCGATTCATCCCTCCTCATCACATGTACATATCACAACAGTCGTTTCCCTTTCAACTTCTCTGTAACTGGCGCAACGTTTAAGCCTCCTCTAATATACTCGTTCCTTATCTTATCCATTCTTGTCACTCCACACATCCACCTCAACATCTTCATCTCCGCTACATGCAATCTTTTTTCATCCATCTTCTTTACAGTCCAGCATTCCGATCCATACAGTACGAGGGTCCCGTGAACAACAATTGAGATTATTAACAAAATCAGATTCAAATAGGGAAGTTATATTTTTATAATAATTTCACGAGAACGAAGATCGCGAGCAACTAGCTTGTTCATGCCAGTTACGTAAAGTACGGTTATGATAAAGTCACGTCGTAGGCGATGTGTCCATCAATCAGTGGCTACTGTTCACCGCGGCGCGGCGCGCGGCGGTGGCGCGGCGGTGGCGTGACGGACGTGTGACGTGTTTATCGTCGCTCGGCACGCAGCGCCCACTGCAGCCAATAGATTGATGCGTGTTGCAGAGGAACATTCTGCAAGCACACAAGTTAACCTGCTCATGCATAATGTTACAGTGCAGAACATGCAGCTGTAACAGGCCCGGGTCTTACGTCTAATAAGCCGATATCTGTAAGTTTTCACTGAAGCTCACGTTACACTAAAACCTGCCCCTTTAATATTTCTATAATAGCTTGCATTGAAGAAACTTACGTCTTTCACAACAAGCAACAAAGTTCAAATTAGTCCATCTTGTCCACTAGCTGCGACGACTCGTGGGCGCAGGTTGAGTGCGCTGGGTGCCCGGCGCGGCGGCGCCCGCTGCCTTGCGGCGGAGCGCCCACAGCGGGTGCCGGCGCGCCTATTTTTGCTCGGCATCGATTGAGCCGGCGCGCGGCGCGGCGGCGAGCCCCGTGCCGGTTTGACCGCACAACAACGGGTCAGTCTGCAGCTGGTCACCACGACATCGATGTGAGTCTGACATGAGCAGATTACGCATGTTGCTTTTATTTACTCGTAAGTCGTAGTGCTAGACCCTGAATTAGTTTCTTAGCTGACGCTTCATGTTAGTCTTCACATGTAAGGGTTGACGCAAACTCCGATTGTTAGTAGTGTTGTCAGATTTGTTTTCGATGCCAAAGTTACGGCTAATATGGGTAGTAATGCAGCGGAAGTGTTATAATAGAGGCAGAAGCGGAAACAGACGTAAAAAGTAAATTTTAGCGGAAACAGAAACGTAAAGATTTACAAATACCTGCAATTAATAATTAATAAAATATTCAGAATTAAGTAGTGGTTTATTATATTTTATGAAATGTCGTTTGGCCGCGTTCTTCATAATCAAATTTTTAAAGCTCTTCTCTCCTACTATATTTTGTCTTTTGCTGTGCCCGACAGGGTTCATAATGATCACATTTTTTTTTATTTACCACCTAAGTACACATTGTGGAATGCAAATAAAGTTTGGGTATAAATGGAAGGAACACTGGTACATATTTAGTACATCACATTGCAGTCCTGAACCTCCCACATTCAATATTATCTGTGCACACATTTTGATCGTAAGTGAAACAAAACAGGTGTTTCCTACAAAACAGGAATTTTCATAATAAGTTTGTATAGGACTAGCTCAGCTAAAAGCACGCGGCCAGGTCATTTTTGTGTCCAGTGGGTGGCAATAGGTTCGTCTCTATTACATTTGCGGTCGGATGACTTGTGCCCAGTGGTTCCCAGTGGGTGGCGATAGGTTCGTCTCTATTACATTTGCGGTCGGATGACTTGTGCCCAGTGGGTGGCGATAGGTTCGTCTCTATTACATTTGCGGTTGAATGACTTGTGCCCAGGGTTCCCAGTGGGTGGCGATAGGTTCGTCTCTATTACATTTGCGGTCGGATGACTTGTGCCCAGTGGTTCCCAGTGGGTGGCGATAGGTTCGTCTCTATTACATTTGCGGTCGGATGACTTGTGCCCAGTGGGTGGCGATAGGTTCGTCTCTATTACATTTGCGGTCGGATGATTTGTGCCCAGTGGTTCCCAGTGGGTGGCGATAGGTTCGTCTCTATTACATTTGCGGTCGGATGACTTGTGCCCAGTGGGTGGCGATAGGTTCGTCTCTATTACATTTGCGGTCGGATGACTTGTGCCCAGTGGGTGGCGATAGGTTCGTCTCTATAACATGGGGCTTTAACAGTCTCTTCAATTCTTCAGCAAAATGTGGGTGTACCATGGCGTGATGCTATGTATGTATGTACAGTCACGTCTAATAATATGTAAACACTTAAGATTTTTTTAACTTGTGTTTCTCCTAATGTACTGATTAAAATTTAATGTTATGACGTACATACTATTCTGGAACTCATATTTATATGAATAGGATCCAATCTCCTAGTTACAATCGTTATTTTTCGCGAAAATAGCTATAATATTAAGGAAAGTGTATACATATTATTAGACGTGACTGTACGTCATATACAATAGGACAGTGTCTGTAACGTATCCGCACTATTAGCTACCGCGGGATACTGGGCGCGCGTGCGCTTGTGGACAACGGTCGGACACCGGTGCCAATTTTTGCCAACTAGAAGTCGTATGTTAACTTAATGCTACTCTGTTCTGTATAAATAAGTTAACAGTCGACTGCTTGCGGTAGCTCGCTGAAACCCTTGCTAGTCAAACAACATTTAATGCAGTTGAAGGAGCAATGCAGCAAACTTATCACGAAATAGAAGCAAACCATTTATGAGCCAGTTCACTGGCGCACTAGTTCTGACTCACTGGCGCACTGTACTACTACATGTTAAACTAGTTATTTTTGTACTTCGTCGTGGCCGTCCCGGGGTGCGTGAGCGGACGGGGGGGGGGGGGAGGTCTCGCATGTGTCGTGTTCGGACCCCGTCTCCGTCTAAACGTTACAACTTTGCATTACTCTCCACTATTAGAACATACCTACGTTCTCCGAATATTTTATTAACCGTGGCGTGTAAGTTGTGCAACTTATTTTAATTGTGTGTTGTGTATGGCTCACAGCTAACAGTACAAGAGAAATAGTGAGATAGGCCACGACAAATTACTCACCATCGCATCGCTGTCAATAAGTGGTTGTAGTTTAACGTTTGTAGATAATTTAGTATAATATGATGATGCGTTTCATGATAAATTTAAAAATCAAACGAACTTACCAAGTGAAGTTCGATGATAATTATGTGAACAGCTTCATTCGAAGCGATTTATTGTTAACGTATTGTAGCAGCGCCTCCATGTACCAGCCTTGCACGGCTTTAGAGGTAAGTCAGTTTTTTTTTTTTTTTTTTCTTTTGTCGGTAGTTTTGCTTCACTTGCAACACTATCCGTTTTGCCCACACTACACTATGTTTCTTAACGGTCCACAGCTATTTTCATATCATTTTGTTGAAAGCTAATAAACATTTCACATTTTAATTAATCTAGGGTAGGGTAGGTAACTTTTCTAGGGAGGGTATAAATCGCTGCGAATGAAGCTGTTCACAATAATTATCATCGAACTTCACTTGGTAAGTTCGTTTGATTTTTAATTATGTTCCACAGCTTCATTCGAAGCGATTAATTATTGTTTACGTATTGTAGATGTTCAGAGACAAAATGTGAAATAAAACAGGTGAGTATTCATAAGTGTTTTTTAATCAAACTATTTATCATTGAATTAACTTTATTTTACATTGGTTTCTATTCTTAATCTAATATTAGGTATTTGTTACAGATTATGATCACCTGCAAGTACTCTAATGGCAAACAGATGAGGATCAGTATCAGTTACGACTTCCCTATTGTAATGTTTTGCGAAGACAGAAGATGTTTCACTCCATCCGGCAGTTATTCTAATTAGGTCAATATTGACTCCAAGTCTATTGGCTGAGGATGTGGCTGCATGACGAGTGCTGTGTGCACTAAATATGGACGTGTCTATACCGCTATTGTGAAGTGTATCTTTTATCCAGTGACTAAGTGTTTGTGATGAAACTTTTGAGTGTGGTTTTTTGTAACTTATAAATAGAAAATCATTTTTGCGAAGCGTTTGAGTCTTATTTATATAAACCTCTAAGCATCTAGCGGGACAGATCTGAGGACGAGCTTCGAAAAAAGGTAATCTTAAGATTGGTTGTGAAGAATTAGGTTTGGAAGTTTTTATTAAATCAGGTATTTTTATAATTATGTCAATGGGAGGATTTACTTGAACATTGCTTAATTAGGGTTCCGTAGCCAAATGGCAAAAAACGGAACCCTTATAGTTTCGCCATGTCTGTCTGTCTGTCTGTCTGTCTGTCCGCGGATAATCTCAGTGACCGTTAGCACCAGAAAGCTGAAATTTGGTACCAATATGTATATCAATCATGCCGACAAAGTGCAAAAATAAAAATTAAAAAAAAACATTTTTATTAGGGTACCTCCCCCAGACGTAAAGTGGGGAGCGATTTTTTTTTTAATTTTGACCCTGACGTGTGATATATTGTTGGATAGGTATTTAAAAATGAATAGGGGTTTTCTAAAATCATTTTTTGATAATATTAATATTTTAGGAAATAATCGCTCCGAAAGTCAAAAACAATGTGTCCCCCCCCCCTCTAACTTTTGAACCATAAGTTTAAAAAATATGAAAAAAATCACAGAAGTAGACCTTTATATGAACTTTCTAGGAAAATTATTTTCAACTTGATGAGTTGAATAGTTTTTGAGTTATATAGCACTTTTTCAAAAAAACGCAAATGATAACTTTGTTTTTCATACAAATACTATGAAAAACAAAGTTATTTTTGCTGACGAAAAATGTTGGTATTTTTAATGGTCTGGGAAGCTACGGAACCCTACAGTGAGCGTGGCCCGACACGCTCTTGGCCGGTTTTTTTATTAATGAAAATGTTTGAACGCGATGCGCAGTCACCAAAGCCAATAGAGTTATTGTCTTTTTGGAAAGAGTTTCCAAATCAAGGTCTGTGTTAGGCCATTTTTGAGCTAAATAATTTAGAACAGTGGTTGGATCCCAAGTCAAATTATATTTTGGATTACTAGGCCTTAATCTGTAAACTCCCTTCATAAATCGCTTCACTCTATCATCGTTTGCCACATTACATAACAATAAGGACAATGCGGATTTATATGAATTGATCGTACCGTATTTTGCCCCATTGTTAAAAATGGTTGTAAGAAAATGAATAACTACAGGAACTGAAACAGAGGAATAATCATAACCATGTTTATTACAGTATTTTAACCAAGATTTTATACAAACATCATACTGTTTATAAGTAGAATCAGACAATGATGATAACATAATTTCAATAGATTGATTAGATAAATGTCTTTTTAATAATGTTTGCCTGAAAGCTTCGCGGCAACCAATTTCAGGGTGCGGTGGAGATTGTGAGGCGTTCTGAAAGGAGAAGTTAACAAATTTAGGTGTGGTTCAAAATAGATTGGTTTGGAACATAGCAATTTTTGGAAAACAGGGAACCACGGTTGTGTTGGCCAATATGGAACAACTACTATGCCATTTGATTTTTCGTTAATAATTTTTTTGCATTGTTTTTGTGATAAGTGAAAACGGTGGAAAGGCGTAGAATAGTTTATTTTTCCATGAAAGCATCGATTGCATAAGCGTCAGGGTCGTTTTTCCAAGTTATGTACGTGGTACACTTGGCATTACACCTACTCGCAAAAAGGTCTATTACTGGATCTCCAATACAATATTTTATTTGATTGAATGTATCGTCATTAAGTTCCCATTCAGTATCCTGAAATTTCATGCGCGATAATTGATCTGCTTCAAAGTTATCTTTAGTATTTATGTATGAAGCAAAAATAGTTATTCTACGACTTTCGCACCACTGCCATATTTCTTTAGTAATATTATGTAAATGTTCAAACTGTATGCTGCCCATGCGATTTATACAGGATATAGCTGTCACATTATCAATTCGTAATAGTATTTTTAAATTATAAGTTTTGCCGGCAAAGCATTTAAGTGCGAGAAAAGCAGCTTTTAACTCTAACTCGTTAATATGAATGGTTCTTTCAGTATCTGTCCAATAACCGAAACATTTATCTGTGCGACAATATGCTCCCCAACCCGTACATGACGCGTCGGAAAAAAATTCCAAATCATATTGATCACAAGTTAAAGGGAATGAACCATGATCAATATGTTCTAACCACCGCAACATATCACAATGTAAGCTGTTGGGGAGCCGAACTAACTGTTCGTAGCTAGGATTAATAAGTAAACAGGAATATTTAAATTGTTCAAAAAGTTTAGTATAAAGCCATGCATATTGAATTGCAGGACAAGCTGAAATTAATAAACCTATGAACCGAGCAAACTCACGGAGTTTACATTTATGTTTTTTCAAGAAACTAGATATGTATTCTTTTATTTTTGACTTTTTTGAACTAGGTAATTTCAATAACATATTTTTCGAGTCGAATTCGAAACCTAAAAACTTGCACAGTGTTTTTGGTTCTAAGGAGCTTTTTTCTGTATTTATTATGAAACCTAAGTTTTTAAGTAGTGTTATGGTTGAGTCAACGTTATTTTGACATTCAAGAAAAGTGGTTCCAATGCAAAAAATATCATCGATATATATAACTGATATCATTCCAAGGATTCTTAGATATTCCATAACTGGTTTTAATAACTTTGTGAAAACATAAGGTGCAGTGCATAAACCAAATGGAAGACAGTTAAATTCATACAGGGCATTATTATATTTAAAGCGGAGATAGTTTCGGTGAGCTTTATGTACGGGAATTAAGAAATAAACATCTTTAAGATCTATTGATGCCATATAACAATTTTTTGTTATAAGTTTTTTGGCTGTACGATAATCTTCCATCTTAAAATGTTTGGTTTCTATTTAAGGTTCAATATAAATCTCTTGTCGCCGTTTGGTTTTGGCACTAAAAACACACTTGATATAAATTCTCCTCTAATAAGATGACAATGAGATATTGCATTAATATCCAATAAATGTTTGATTGATTTATCAAAATCTTGGGCTTCTTTCATGTTTTTAGGTAAAACATTAGGAGAATCAGTGCGATATGGTAAACATTTAAAAGGTATTTGGTACCCTTTGATCCAAGATAGAATCGTAATATCAGGAGTGACCATCGACCAATTTTTGAAAAAATACTGAAGCCTGCCAGCGGTTAGTACCTGATCAGTTACTTCCGATGCGGTGGCCGCGTCGGGGACGAGTAGCGGCGCGAGCTGCCGCTGGGTTGCGGTGGTGGCGGTGGCGGCGGCCGATACGCAGGGCGAGCAGCTCGCCTCGTATTGTTCTGCTTGTTGACCGTCTTGCGGTGCTGAGGGTTGTAGTTTAAATGACCCTTATTTGGACCTTTGGGAATAACTTTGGGCTTGTTTCTTTGGGCGTATTTTAATGCATCTCCCGATTGTTGTATAGACTTGGCGGCCTTAACCTTGTCCGTAACGTTTTCCCCAAATAAGAAACTGCCCCTTTTGGTTTCAAGCAAGGCGTCCTTTAAATTTATATTAATAGACGAAATTACTAAATTACGTCTTGTTTTCGTTTCCCAAAAATTACTGTCACATATTATACTAATATACGACAAGCGTCACTAATGGGCTTCAAAAGTTTTTGTTTGGACGTTTCATTGGAAATTATCATGTCCGTAGCGGACGCTAAGGCTGACAATGCTACACCAAGCTGACTTTGCTTATACATGAGTGCCGAATCTCTTTTGACTAGAGCATCCTGCAGTGCTGCCTTTACTTCCGGGTTGAGAGCTGGCGCCAGCAGTAAGTCACAGTTGCTAGGCACGGAATAACTTTTTAAAAGTTTTTCCTTTACATCCTTAGCCAAGCCTTTGCAAAGGATGTCTTGCCAACGATTGGCAATGTCCTTGTGAATGTGAACAGACGGGCCCATGGATATGTCTGTTTTAGGAGCATCGCCGAGTAATTGAAGGGTGTCTTCATCCAAGTCTTGGTCTTCCATCACTTCTGGCTGTGCTTCTGCGGAGGTGCCGGGCGTAGGCGACAGAGGCGCGGTGCTTAGCGGTGGAGGAGCTGGTGGTGGCGAAGCAGGGCACGGAGAACAAGCACGTGACGAGGCATGTGAGTCACATGACGGTGCATGTGGCGAACCTTCAAACGGCGAAGCGGATACTTGAAACAAGCCGGCTTCCTCAGTTTGTTCCATATCGCAGTCCACGTCCAGTTGATGGTGCGAAAGATCTGCAAATAACGTTTCTGTTCAGAATACGTCCGGTAAAATATGCAATATTTTTCCACTTTATAATAACGTGACAGAGGAAACCCAAGCCAGAGGAAGCCTCGCATCACTTATTAATATTTATGTGACAGTATCAGCCCCAGTATGGCAGTACGCATCACTTTATAAAATGACAGAGGAGACCCAAACTTAGTAACCTCGCATCATTAGCAATAAGTGTGTAACTTACTGTGTAAGTTTTCTTCAGAGGAACAGCTAATACGACGGTTAGTCATTGCCTGCAATTTATTTTGCAACTTTTTGTATTTTTCGCCGTATTTCTTCTTCTGTTAGTTCTGACTTCCTTTTCTTTCCCATTTTGAGGAGCTGTGTCTTTTTGTAGGAGCGGAGACGTGCGAAGGCTTGAGCACGGAAACGCGGAATGATAATTATGAAGATAGCTGTGGACCGTTAAGAAACATAGTGTAGTGGGGGCAAAACATATAGTGTTGCAAGTGAAGCAAAACTACAGACAAAAGAAAAAAAAAAAAAAAAAACCGACTTACCTCTAAAGCCGTGCAAGGCTGGTACATGGAGGCGCTGCTACAATACGTAAACAATAAATCGCTTCGAATGAAGCTGTGAAACATAATCATTGGCTACTGGGCGGAAGTCAAACAGGAGGAGGGGGGGGGGCGCTCTTTTGGGACTTTTGACGAGATTTTGTGTGAGATGAGTGCCTGCGGCCCGCACGCCCGCAGGCCCCTGGTACCCGGGCCGCCGGAGCACGGTTGCGACGCTGAAGCCACTCAACAAGCAGTTTGAATGACTACCACATGCTTTTCTTAACCACCATTAACCATTTATCAGGCAGAAAGTAACTCCTGAAAGTGACTCAATTTGAATCGTCATCGATACGCTAAGCAGCAGGAGGAAGTCAAACTCAAGCATCAATGTATTTACTTGAAATAGTTCAGTAAAGCAAGAAGATGTTTGTGTTGGAAATAAGGGAGCGACAGTCGGACATCATAACTGCGAGAGGACTGCAGCTGCTGAGTACAAAGCGCTCATCTCATGGTGGAATGCGCAACAAATCATGGACACTCTTTTAATCTACCTGAATTTACAAACGGTTTACACGGTTACAAAGTGGTGCTATGTTTCTTAATATGTATTATGTTTATTTCAATAACTAATAACTCGTCAAAAGTCAAAGTTAAACGCTGTTCGTCACCTCGATGTGAACTAGGGCGGAACGGGGTCGACGTCTGATGATTGAATATTACTCGGAGAGTGACAAATTGCCCGTCGCTAACCATCTCACGTTACACGGCTCAAGCAAATAACTTTTACGTGTAACTCGAGCACAATATACCTGCCTTCTTCATTACTTGTACACGCTTCGACTATTTATAATAACGAAATCACGTAACCAGTTGCTACGCCGTAGCACGTAACCAGTTGCTACGCCGTAGTCGATGTTCTAGCTACGCCGTAGCTCGTGGCTACGACGTCGTAGCAGTAACCGGATTATTTTGCCACTATAAAGAGGCAGCTCAGACGTCAGACTTTTTGTGCAAATACAAAAGAGTCCGTCGCGGATTTTACGCAGACTGAAAGTATACGATGCACATTTTCGATCATTCTGCCGGCAGAACTATAGGGCCGTAGACGCTATGGAAATTCATTTATTACTCGTATGATAGATCTGCCTTTGAAGTATCATAAATAATTGCTGGTCTGTTTTGTATTTCTTGTATTAACGTTGATAGATAGATCTCTAACGCCATGGTATGATACCGCATATGTAACGTCCCCCACTAACGATTGTAGACTGCATACTAAAAGCACAAAGTGCGCATAGTCTGTGTTGTTCTATTTTGTTAGTGCGGCGCGATCTGCTAGAATAACACGGTTTTTTTTGTGCTCGAACTTTTTGCGCGTCGTAAGCGTTAGTGCATATAATTGCTTAGGTTCTATTTTCACAGATGAAAAAGTGCGTCACGGATAAACTGTTGTCGGCGCCGCAACTTAGAATATTTTGTTTGACTTTAAAAATACGCAGGATTGAGCAAGTGAAGGAAGTTGGTCGCTAATTTGTTTGATTCTCAGCGCGAGCTCGGCGGGTGCGGTGAATGCCTCAATCTCCTAAACTTTATTCAACTGTTAATTCATCTCTCGCTGATTGTACCCCCACACCCGCGCCCCCCACGTCCCCCCGGACACCCCCCCGGCCCGCCGGACGACTGGAACAATTGCGTTCGGTTTATTCTCCAATATGATTCGATTTACTCGCGGACATTTGCTTTTTTTCTCCCAATTAATGGATTTCGTTTTTTGGAATTCAATCGTGGCCGAGCTATAATTGATATATTTATGATGCTGCGTTGTTGAAATATTATTTTGTGCAGAATAATATTTATGTTTCATGTTTGTGGACTCACGGACTGTCATTCATGCGACAACTGAGTTGTGTGGAGCTACAACGTCGCAGTCGAGACATAAAGCAGTGCGGCTAACTAGTCACTAGCTGGTACAACTTGTGTGCGAGCCGCAAGTGGTGCGAGTGGTGGTGGAGCCGGCTGGCGCATGGCGCGGGCGCGTCTAGTTGCTTAGCGCCGCATCACTCGTGTTGTTTGACTTGAAGCTTGAAGCTGCACTCGTGTGTTTACTTCTAGTGAGTCGCGAATGCTAGTCGACGCATTTCTGCAGCTTGTCAACCAACTTTGTTTACTGTATCTGCTAGCGACTGATTAACTTTATCATACTGTATCATATCATGTTGTGGTGTTTTGAGTTAATTTACAACATTGTGTGTGTGTGTGTGTATATGTTGTTGCGGCGTTTGTCACCGATACTCATCAGAGCTCTCATTAGCATACGTTTGTCGTCGGTTGATGAGCACCCCCCCGCTCCCCGCCCCCGTCGCGGTTACCCGCCTCCTGCCCACCACACCCCCCCTCGTCACATTACAGACAGACTTCATAATCTTTAGCTGAGATACAAATTAGCTCGCGGTCTCAAGTGTGGCGTATTATGCATGCTATGAAACGCGACTGGCTTCGCGCTGAACTTCGCTTGGTTTGTGCGCGACTCGGTATTCATTATACGTAAAGTAAATAATAATAAATTATTCCTACTTTTATTTAGTACGTTGTAAATAGGGCGCGTTGTTTCTTGTAAACTACCCCCCGGAGCTCTCGGCACAATATACCGGAGCGTGCGCAACACGCGCCACTTGTCGACGGAGAGGATGAATGTAATCCCTAATTTAAGTTAGCACGTAAATAAATACGCGCTCATTGCTCCGGAGAGGGGACTAGTACACGCATAGCTCGGCGATCCGCCGGCATACCTGGCGCCTGTAAATATTTGTGCCGAGTGCCGAGCGCGCAAGTATTTAGCAGAGCCCTTTGCAGCGAGCGGTTACGTCACCGGCGTGCCATCGCTCGGCCCGTGCACGCCATTAGTAACCTTACTCTGAGAGCATAGAGGTGAGAATAGCCCGCTATTTGTGTCTTGTGATGAACTGGTGTTAATTAATATAACCAAGTAGGTGTGCTTAACAAAAGCAAAGACACGTTTGCGGAGCTTTGTTGTGGCATCGCCGGGAGCCGGGCGAGTCCGCGCGCATACATGTAGCTGACCCGCAAATATAACATGCTCTTTATGTAATGAAGTATGTCGCTCAGGAAGACACGCAGCGCACACTGCGGATCCCTTGTTGTTCAGAGCCTTTGCGTTCTTGAAATAAAACAGCAGAAAGTCAAGGGGATGGCATTTTGTTTATCTGCCGAGATCGATGTAATGAGAAATTCTTCCATTGTGTCGGCGCTGGCCGTCGTTTGACGCCGAAGGACGAACTGTGAGCGAATTCCGGCGCAGGCCGCGGTCTCGACTAATATCGTCGCCAGCCTCCCGCCGCGCCCGACTGCTCTGATGTCATCTTATTTAGGCCGGCGTTCAACAATACCTATTAATTATCCCGAGGGCGAGTAAGTCGTAAGTCTTCGTCAGACGTGGGACTGCACTCAAGGTTATTATGTTCTCTATTTGTGTTCGTTCAGTGATTCCGTCAGAGGGGCTCAGATAATAAGCTCAGAATGTGATCTCCCCTCTCGTATGGACACATCGCGCGTCACCCGCTCCAGACTGACCGCGTTTGATCTCGTGCGGCGCTGAATATTTATGGCGTGTATTAACTTGACGACGTTTTTATGTGACGCCAATCAAGTGTGTGGCGACCAGCCGAGCTAGACAGCAGAGCTAAACAAATATATGATGTTCCTGCACCTGTTCGTATTGTGTTCTACGGAGTTAACTGTATGAATAGTGCCGCAGTTAGAACGGTGTGCGGCATTCCCGCAATTTAGCGTGCAGCATCGAGAGCGTTCAATAAGTGCCGCGGTCGATGTAGTGCGCGGTGCTGTACTTCATTTGTTTTGATTTAGTTTGTTTTTGTTAAAAAAAATGTTGCCCCAAACTAGGAATCCCTCCATACACCAACAACACACCCATGATATAATGGGTGTGTTTACAAACAATTGAACTCACATACATAAATAGCCAGACCGAACAACTATTTGTAGGTTATACAATACAATTTGTTACGGGCGGGAATCGAACCCGCAACACGCAGCCTGATAATTTAAGTTAGATTTATATTATTACTACTTTATTATTACTTTAATTGTGTTTCACAGATGTGAGTATCTGATGTACAACACACGTGCCTTTTAATATTTATAGTGTTGTTTAGCGTGTGGAGGTGCGTGAGCGCGGGAGTGTGCCGAGTGTGCGCCACTGCCGGCAGGTGTGGGCCACGCGGAAACTTCTTTGTGCGTCGCGAACAATCCTAAACAATGTTTGTAACACTACTCAAAGTTGCAACTCGTAAAAAGTCTCCGCACGGATACAGAGTGACTGGTACGTATGGGTCTCTCTGCGGTCTGCTTGCCTGTCTTCCAAGTGCTCATGAATTCACAGTAAGTACCTACAGATTAGACGAAGTGTTAACATCAATTTAAAATATGTACTACTCTGATACTGATGATAAACTAACTCTGATAGACGAACTGTATCAATAACATAGTAAGCTGCGATACGGTGTTTAAATTCATTGAAGCAGCCAAAAATATTTTTGGCTGCTTCAATGGCGACCCTCAAGTGGTGTGGGTGAGTCTGGCGCGCGTCCAAGTGCACGCGCGACCTTGCGCCCTACACCGCGACACGCGACACCGACGCGCACAATGTGACAACAGTGCCCCCGCGGCCGCGCGACGCGCGAATACAAACAAGTTGAGTTGAGGGTCCTACAGCGTGTGATAAAAACAACGTCTCGTTTATAAACATTGTTAGTGGTCATTTTGTCGTAGTCGGGATTTAGTTTTCAAAAATGTTCACCTTTTTCAGTTGTCATCCCACTCGATTGGAGGGCAAAACATTTGAGAAAGGGCTCGTAACATTTTACTATGAAGTGTGGCCGAACTTTCTTCCGCCGTTTTGATTTTATTTCAAAGTAGCGGCCACGCATAAGTCCTATATTAATCGATAGCTGGTGGTGGCAAACAAGTTTTGTATGAAAAAACATTGTAAAGTCTCACGTTTCCGAGATATGAGCTTATATCAAAAACTTGACGCATCAGAAGATTTTGGCTTAGAAATAGAAAGAAGAAAGAAAGAAAAATATTTATTTGACGTCAGTTAATAAAGCACACACACAATAATAAAAAAAGATAAGTACAAAACAATGAGTAGGACATAGTAGAAATGTGCTGTGTGCCTCACGGCTGCGCCAAAAAGGTCCATTTCAGCATTCATGCCAGACAGGTGATGAAGCTGTCTGACGCTGGTCTTCCAATGAACCTTGAGAGGGTGCGTTACAGAATAAACGGTTTCAAACAATTTAAAAAACAAATAAACAAATGGTTGATAAGAATAAATAGATAACGAGTAAATTAATTGAATGTGTATTAACGAGTACGGATAGAGAAAAAAAAATAAAAAATAATAAGAAATACGTATTTTATTGTGTTGGAAAGTATAAATCAATGTTTGTGTAGGCTAAACAAAAAATAAACCCAGCTAAACCTATATGTACAACAACAATAAAAATAGGACATGGCGTGTTTTCGTCTCGCTCCCACCGCGCGCCCGCCGCCGCCTGCGCGCGCGCCACCCACCGATCATGCGACCACATTTCTCCCGTGCACCTGTTAGCGTGTCGACGTAGGTACAACGCAGTCATAGTCAGAGCGGTGGCACGGAGGCGGCGCCGCACGAGTCGCCGTGATCACGTGACGCATCTCGCGTGATTAGTCATCTACCTATTTGTATCTGGTCGACGCTTAATAACCAGTACTTAACGCGTTTTCTTGGGAATCATAATAGCCAAAGACTACTTAATATTGGCATTGGAAATACCGTCTCGAGTCGCTCGGATAGATATGCCCTGCCGATGGATTATGAACCTTATGTGAGTATTTGTTTATACCTAATGTATTTGCTGTTTTTACTTTTTTCTTGGACAAGGACTGTTACAAAAATATATATATATATATATATATATAAAATAGTAATAATTTTAAACGATTTAATTTTGTTTTTAGGAATCCTATAGAAGAATGGCAGATCCTTCCAACAGCGAGTGGCGGCATTCTGAAGCATCCCCTGAAGGCTGTGGTCTTACGTCGAGACATTGAGATGTCGTGGAACAAGCAGTGCAGCTGTGGTGTGTCAGGTTCAGTACATGAAAGAAGTGTAATGTAACGTAAAATTGAACATTGTCGCAACAGTTCGCGTGTTTGCATATGTAAGTACCTACGTAGGTACACGGTGCAGTCATACGCAAGCGCTGCAAATTGCTAAGCGTCTATATAATAGAAATATTCATTGTTACCATATCCAATTTCTGTTGTGCTGCTATCAAATACTGCCGCAATCGTGTTCGGAATGTGTGTGCCCAGTACCCGTAATGGTGGGGGAATATTATTCCACACTTTAGATGCCGCGTATCGGAAACTACCTCTAAAGGCTGCTGTCCTATGAGACTGTGTCGATAATTGCTGCGCACATAGCCTAGGAGCGCACTCTCGTCTACTAGCCATCCAACTCAATTTGTCGTACAAATACTTCGGCTTCGTGGTCCTAATAACACCAAATAGAAGACACGCTAGGTGTAACTTTCGCCTCGACTTCATTTTAAGCATACAGTGTTTGTTCAGATAAGGGGTGACATGACTTCTAGGGGGAACCGAGTAACAGAATCGAGCACATGCATTTTGAACTCTTTGTATAAGCCTATCCGTACGAGCCAGCAAACGTGGGCCGTAAACCGTATCAGCGTAGTTTAGTTTTGATAGTACAAGGGTTTCGACCAGCTGTTCGCGAAGCTTTTCAGACAGGTATGGCCTCATTTTATACAGCAGTTTCAGGCGGTAAAAACAGTTTCTCACAGAGTTAGCGACGTGTTTCTCAAACCTAAGGCTGTTGTCCATACACAACCCTAGGTTCCACGCCTCATTAACTCGGTCAATAGGCTCACCCATTAGAGTCAAATTAAGGCTTACAGGTAGCTTCTTTAGCTGCTGCCTCGTACCAAACAACATGTACTTGGTTTTCGTTGGGTTTAAAGCTAAACAGTTCTCATCTGACCAAGTGGCGATTCTTTCCAGGTCGTCATTTAGGTCTTTAATAGCTGAGTCAATGGCGTCGGGTTTAAAAGATAAATATAATTGCACATCGTCAGCATAAATATGATATTTGCATTTCTGCAGACACTTTATTATGTCTGCACAGTACAAAATAAAAATAATCGGACCTAAGATAGATCCCTGAGGAACTCCTCTTCCTATAGAAGCAAGGGCCGAGGTGAGGGTAGTACCGTCCGGTAGCCGTAATTCCACGAGCTGTTTTCTGTCACTGAGGTAACTATGGAACCACTGGATTGCATTGTTGTCAAAACCGTAGTATTTTAACTTTGCTAAAAACAGTGGAACATTTATGCAATCAAATGCACGGGAAAAATCCAGTAGCACCATACGTGTACACATGCCCTTATCTTGGGCGGCCAAAATGTTATCGGTAACGTCCAGCAACGCCGTAGAAGTACTACGCTGTTTCCTGAATCCGGATTGTAGGTCGGGTAATATCTCGTTCTCTTCTAAAAACTTGGTTAATTGACGGCATACTACCCTCTCCATTACCTTAGAAAGACAGGGCAGAACACTGACGGGCCGCAAGTCCTTAACCTCTATAGGGTTTGAATTCTTGGGTAGTGGTATAATAACTAAACGTTTTATGCGTGTCTGATCTAGTCGAAGTTGTGCTGAAGGTACTATCAGTGAGTGAATTTGAATTTTGATAGCTCATACAAATTATGAGCTATCAAAATGCAAAATGCTCAACCAATATTAATTAGTGAAATAAGGTAAAAATGCACGAATAAGCATTAGTGCATTATGAATGTATGGTTTCACCGGACACAGTTAACTGTGCTTGTATTTTACAATAACATAAAAATTCTGTTACTTAGGTCCATGTTCACCGAAAAGATAACAGCCTGATTAGCTAAAAACAGCTGTCACTGTGACATATTACCATACAAAAATGTGTTTTCAACAGCTGTTTTAGATAATCAGACTGTCATCTTTTTGGTGAACATGGACCTTAGTAGAGTAGTATGTAAACAGCGTGCACTAGAAAGATGTGGTTAAACATCGAGCAAGTGATGTGTTACTACTCGAAACATAGTTTTACGAGTATTTTCATATTGTACCAACACGAATGTAACGGTAATGTATTTTATTTATCAATCAATCAATCATATCATTTATTGTGGATCATAGGTACATAATACAGGTCTTAAAATAGATTGTGTTCAGCTATGTCCCGCCCATTGGGCATACAATAGTTAATTACATTCAAATTTGCATACATTAAGAGTAGATTATTACATTATTGATACAAACATACACACACAACACTTGCACATGACACAACTCCCCACACAAATACAATTCTCACATATATTGTTGCTTACCTAATTTAAAAAAATACAAAGTACCTTTTGTTTAGATACATTTCACCTTTTAGCCTAACTATAATTTTGTATGTGACCACGAGATTACGCTAGTACGCTCATAACTTGCTCGTTCACTATTTATGCGAAGACACTGCCTCCTAAGATACAGGATCTTCCTAGTTTAGGAGTCAGGGCTCAAATTTTGTATTGACTACTGTAATCATCTCTCGCACACTACTTCTGTTTGCCTATTTTTCTGTACTCTAGTGACTGTTGTCGTACTTTATTATGTGTCAAATTTGTATTTTTCCTAATACAATGAAATGTCACATAGAATATAAAAAAGAGAATTAACAATAGGTAGGTGCAAATCGGTCGGTTTATGCGTCTTTGTAAGCTCAAAATAAATGGATTATCATTCATTTCCTTTGTTTATTTTTTTAAATAATTAATTACATTTTTAAAGATTTTGCGGGTAAGGCCTTTGTCCACCGCGACCATATCTCGATGTATTCCCGCGTCAATCCAGCTGTAGCAGCAGTTCGTAGGGCATCCATAAAGTTAAAGGAAGTGAGACATAACAAGATCACCTCTCGTCCAGTAGCGTGCTTAGAGGATTCAAGGCTAACCAGAACTTAACTACTATATGTACATATACAGATTTAGTACAGATGATGAGTTGGTGAGATCTTATAATGCTGAAGGAAGTTAGCAAATGTGAAACCGTTTATTTGTAAGACCATGATATATGTAAATAAAGAATCTTAAATTGATTTGTTTACTTGAAATCACACATTGGACAATGCTGTACCGTACGGGAATCGGACCCTTTGTGAGACGTCACCATGTTGTTCGTTCGATCTAGAGCTCAGACAAGATCACTTCTATGTCACAGCATGAGATAACGAGGCGACGTGGCGCGAGGCGCGTGGCGCGAGGCGTGAGGCACGGCACCGAGGCGCCTGCAATCATCGACTGCACAAAGAAGTGCGCCAACTCGTGATTACTTCGCAAACTTTAGATTGCTTGGTTCTTAATGAAACTTCTTGTTCTGGCGTCTTCTGATCTGCGCCTTATTACTGCATATTAAACTCGTATGGGCTCGATGGCTCGAGCCAGATGGCGGAGCTCGCGGGTCAGATAAATTCGCTTCGCGGGTATAATTCAGAGCGAGCCTGCCCCGTACGGAGGTGAGATTTATGAGGGCGTACGGTACCTTACTGTGCGAGCTAGTGTGTGGGAGTGAGACAAACAGAAGTACCATTACTGTCGACATTACATTCTACCCATAACTATTCGGATGTTATCTGATGTGTTCTGTCTGATATTATATTGCATTTTTTCTCTCTTTAACTTATGGTTAGTACTTTAAAGCTGGTGTCAGAGTTTATACCGCCCGTGGGTCTTGGCTTGACTTGGCTTAACATGCCTTCGAGAAATATCTCTATTACAAGCACTTAAATGCAATTTTAATACGAACAAATAATAATAATTAAGGTCACACACGTATACAATCTAAGGAAAACAGCTGGCAGCACTTATTTGCTGATACCAATATGACTGACAGCATAGCAGTACCTATTAAACAAGTAAAGATTGCAAGAAAATACCGACAAGGCAGTTTTGTTGCGGGCGACAATTTGCTTAGTCAGCGAAAGATAAACGGGTGTCGGCTTGGAGTATGACGCACTAAGTGCCCTCATAATCGACGGAGTTTATATATCGGTGTTCAGTTCATTTCGTCTCCCGTTTTGTGGTCACTGGGCTTTTTAAAGCGGGAGCAAGTCGGAGTGTCAGTTTTAAGCCCAGATGTAGAGAGCTGGACTGCGTTCTTTAGCTTATCGGCGTCATGTTTGGTCTCGGTACGTATTATTACGCCATCATTTTTCGTTTTTCGGACACCACGTACGTGCAGCTTCACTTGGTCGGGCCTTATGATTTTTTGCATCTGTTCTTTGGTTTCATCACTTCTTTTCAACTTAACATTTGGATAGATGCCGACAAAGGTTAAGTTATTGGGTCGGACGAAACGGTTCGGATTACAGGTGAGATAAAGAGATAAAGAGATAAAGAGGCATTTATTTGTTTAAACATGTGTGACATGATACATGGAAAACTAAAAAACTAAAAACTTCGCTATTTCGTGTCCATTATTCACAAAAACTACACACTAAGCGCGATTACTTTTTGCATTGATAGTAGTACCTGCAGGTATTATCTAAAGGAGCTCAATATTATTAAAGTGTTAATTAAATATTGCCAATGAGCACGTCTATCCGCTGCGAGTGCGCGAAACAGTTCCGGTGATAGTGTCTCTTAGCTTCTTCCTAAGAGACACTATCACCGGAACTGTACAGCAGTTGTTGGTCCACGCGATGACGCGCGTGCGTGTCTACAGACACCTATGTCAGCATCCTGCACTGGGAAGTGTAACATTGTGGATATTAGTATCATGTCCTTGCCCTGAACGGGGCACCCAGGCGCTTCCGACTAACGACACTATTTATGAGCATTATGTAAATCATGCATGTTCCCGCTCTTACACTCGTAACTCGTACGACACGGTCTGTGCGTCCGACACAAGCCGCTGTAACGCGACGCGTCTAATGTGCTGTTGACACTACTCGCTAACACAACACAAACTCATTACTTTGAGCTCGTTCTGAACAAGCAGTTTATGTGGAGCAATGTTTAAATTACTCTCTGTGTTTTGTTTCGGTCCTAGATCAACACGCGCGCACTTAATTACCTTCACGTGCTTATCGACTATACGTTACATTACATTATGCGCAAAGGTTGTGTTGTCATAACCTGGAAATCAAACTTAATAGCCGAGACTTTGAGCAATTATTTGTAGTTTAAATCGAGTTTGGAACAGCGGAAAATACATTCAAACAATGCCAACACTGCAGTGGCTGTCACGGTGCACTGGGTTAACACTGAAACTACTTTAAATAGTCGGTAAACAAGTAACCACTGATCTCAACCCCTGTGCAGTAGTGCACTGAGAGAGTAAACACACGTAACGTGTAGCGCGCGTATACAATGACGCGAATGGAATTCATTCCGAACGCGGCTAAACATTATTGCCTTTATTATAGTAGTTTGTGCCTCAGCCCACAGAACTACTCGGTCACGTGTTGTATTCTTCAAGCTCCTCCCTCGCCTGCGTGCGGTCGGCTGCAGGTGCTGCTACCCACACTCCACAGTCCTCGCAAGTACTTTGTGCTTTCTTCCTGTCTCATTAATAATGTTTGCAGAGCAGTTCCTAAACTTCGTGGAACCTCGATTGGTTATTCACGTTAGTTAGACATAAATTAATAGTTTACTATCATATCTAACAATCCTGCATGATGATGATGAACCGCACTGCGCGGGGTGACGGGGAGGGGGGGGGGGGTGCAGGGGAGGGGGGGGGGTCAGGCAGGCAGTGCTTGACCCGCTTTGTTCCAGGAACAATAGATTACGCTTATCTTAATTAAATCTATAACTGGTATCGACAACAGACAAGAAAAGATTAATCGTCGTCTCTTTGACAGAGCTGCATCATTAAATTAGTGATTATCTCTGTGCACTCGTAAATTGTTCCCCTCTCGCTGCTGACAGAGCATGCTAGTTCATTATGTGCGCTACGAGCGACGACCGCGACGCGCAGCCACTAGTCGCCGTCAGTCACGACGCGATAACGTTATCAGTGACGTGTCTGGCTGTGACTTGAGATGGCCGGATGTCGTCGTACGTATCAGATTGAGGTCCAGCCTATTTCCTGTCTCCTTGACATTCGGCTTTTACTAATACACAACGCAGAAGAGTATCATATCACACATATAGTGAACGATAATATTTTATTCCAAATACAGTTGTTGGGTTAATGTTGTGTGTCGGCGACGCCTGCCGGGCCGGGGCGGGCCGGACCGGGCCGGACCGGGCCGCGCGGGCCGCATTTACGGCCGGCTTCCGGAGCTCGCTCCGGCTTACCGCTCTATTTCCCACCATAACATAAACAAAACACATTAAATAGTCCTCGAGTGCGCTCAGCTGTGAGATCGTGTAGGTACTCAGTAGCTGTACGTACACATCGACACTATTCGCTGTAGTGTGTGCGAGTCAAAACACTTGGACGACAAGTTGTTTTTTTTAATAGTTTATTTTTAAACTTGGGTTAATTTTTAATTGTCGTAATTTATTTAATACACAATTTGGTCACCAACTAATTTAAGCTTTAAGACTTAAAAGCGAGCCCGGCGAGTGTAAGTAGAGATCAGAACCATGTGATGTTTTTTTGATGGTGGGATCTCCTGCTTAACCGGACTATCCTGTGGGTGCCTTGAGTGTAACGCCTCCAGCGAGGGCAGGAACCTTGTACAGCCGGCGATACTGGCTTGAAATGCTCACTTTTGGTGGTCCAGGGGGTAAAGGGTGTTGTCTTTGATGATGACGGGTTCAAATTCATTAGAATCTCTAATATCTTCCGTCAACACAGTCGTTATTTCACTAGGCCCTTTTCATTGTGTTGGTCTGTGGTGCGCGGTTCGGTGCGGGCTGCGGGTAACAACGGAAGTCCGCTGTATATGCGGAGTTAAATGTGTGCGCCGGTGTCGTAATGCATCGCCGATATATTATAGTGACAAATGCGCCCGGGTGAATATTTCATTTCGTGCAAATTACGTGGCAGGCGATAAAGAATACATTAAATGTTGAAAAAATCTTTACCTGAATTTTTTTTTTCTAATTAACTTATAACAGTACTAGGCGCAACGCTTCAAAAATCTAGTTTTTTGGTAATTTTAGAGGGAACGACACTGTTAGGGGTAATTTCCGAACAACGTCGAATGGTAGTAGAGGCTCAAGATACTTCAGGAAGCGTGAGCAATGCCAAAATATGTTTTCAGTTGAAAAGGTAGATGACAAACAACATAGTGATGACCAGAAAAATAATGGTGTAGGCACTTCGAATCAGTTTTTTCGAGGTTAAACATTTTATATTATCTTGCCAAGGGAATACTAAGTACGTTGCTTTCTACATTAACAATATTAAATACTACTTTCTCATTGATACAGGCGCTACATTATCAATAATTAAGAAGGAAACCTTGCCAAAAGGTTTTGATGTGCGTAAAGATGATACCTTAATAAATGGAATAGGTGGTAAGTTACGTTCACAAGGTTCTATTGATTTGATATTAAGACATGATGAAGACCAATTATTACGTCACAACTTTCTTATTTTTGATTCTATACCACTTAAAGCAGATAGAATCATAGGTTTAGATTTCTTAAATAAATTTCAGGCTAACATTGACTTAAATTTAATACTTTAACGTTGGCTAACAATGGACAGGAATATCACTTAAATTTAGTTGAAGACTTAGAAAGGAATAGAAATGTGTTGATTATTCCAGCACGGTCAGAGACAATACACTTTCCAAGAGTTCAAACGTTACTATCCGAATTAAATCTAAATTATGTAAGCACAGAAGAAAAGCAGTCTATAGAGGCAATATGTACAAAGTATTCCGACGTTTTTTATGTAAAAGGCGATAAATTGACGACCACAAACATTTGTGAACAATCAATAGTAGTAAAACCTAATATTACACCTGTTTATGTTAAACCATATAGGTTACCACAAGCATTAAAACCGGAAATAGGTTACCACAAGCATTAAAACCGGAAATAGCTAAGCAGATAGATCAAATGATAAGAGATGATATCATAGAAGAATCCAAGAGTGAATGGTCAAGTCCAATTTTATTAGTACCGAAGAGAAGTAGCGAAGGAAGTGAGAAAATATGGCGATTAGTAGTAGATTATAGGAAATTAAATGAAATGATTTGAGATGATAAATTTCCATTACCGAATATAAATGAAATTTTGGATTCTCTATCAGGTGCAATTTACTTTTCTCACCTTGACCTTCACCAAGGTTACTATCAAGTCACTTTAGAACCGAGCAGTCGTAAATTAACAGCATTCACTACCAATACTGGCCAATATCAGATGAAACGCTTACCAATGGGACTAAAAACAAGTCCCAGTGCATTTAGTCGTATGATGTCTATTGCAATGTCAGGTCTTACCTATGAGAAATGTCTCGTATATCAAGATGATCTTATAATTTTTGGAAGAAATCTTACTGCTCATAACCAAAATTTAAATGATGTCATGGAGAGGTTAAGAAAAGTTAATTTAAAATTAAATCCTGAAAAGTGTATATTTTTAAAGAAGGAAATACTTTATTTAGACCATGTTGTATCAGAAAAATTAGTGTTACCCGATCCAGAAAAAACTAATATATTAAAAAATTACCCAATACCAAGAAATGCAGATGAAGTTAAACGCTTTGTTACTTTCTGTAATTATTACCGTAAAATCAAATCGTTTTCAGAAATAGCAATGCCATTAAATAAATTAAGCTAGAAGAATGAACCATTTAAATGGACTACTGAATGTGACAGAGCTTTTGAGTTTTTAAAACATGCGTTAATTTCTTCACCCGTTCTACAATACCCAGATAATTCAGAAAAAAACGAATTTATATAACAAACAGAGGCTTCAGGTACTGCCATTGGAGCCGTATTGTGCAATAAAGATTTAAGACCAGTAGCTTATGCAAGTAGGCCCTTAAATAAGGCAGAAAAAAACTACCCTACCATTCAAAAAGAGCTATTAGCCATAGTTTGGTCAGTAAAATATTTTAGACCATACTTGTATGGCAGAAAATTTACGATAATGACGGATCATAAACCTCTGATATATCTTTTTGGTATGAGGGATCCTTCAAGCAGACTCCTTAAATTTCGTCTAACACTGGAGGAATATAACTTTAAGATTATTTATGTCAAAGGAAAGGAGAATGTAGTTGCGGATGCTTTGTCAAGGATTTGTTTAACATCAGAAGAATTAAAAGGTATGCATGAGCAAGTTGTTGCTGTAATGACTAGGGCACAAAAGAAAAGATTAGATGAATTAACTAGAAACAAAGATGAGAGTGAAAAGATGAATCTTAGTAAAGTTTGCGACGAACGGTCTGATCAGCCGAGAGTTGTAGATATATTAAGAAAACCATTAGAATCTGTAGAATTATGTTTTATTGAAGGAGATGATTTAAAGGGATTAAGAGATAGTCACATGATTACGAAAGAATTTGAATGTTTTGCATTTAGACCGAATACAAAGACGTTATATATTAATTTTAATTTCAAGGCACATTTCTCGCGAGCCGAATTTGTGCAGAAATTAAGTAATTTTTGTAAAGAGATACGTATCGATGAAGTATATGTAATTAAAAATAAAGATAATGAAGATTTTATAAAAAATGTATGCGATGAGATATCGTCACTTAAAAATTGGTCCGGACCCCGAATTTGTATACTAAGAGGAATAACGAGAATAACGGAGGATAATGATCTGGCCAAGTCGAGCGCGAAGCAAACACTGCCGTACCATCCTTTACTGGAACCATTTCGCCGCATTTTCATGCCCCTATTTGAGAACCTCTGGATAAGACCAGAACGCAGAAATTTTTGTCATCTAGTAAGCCATAATCACATACTTAAAATCTAAAATTTCAAGTCTGTAGGTCATTTAGTTCCGAAGTTAAGCGAAAGCAAAGTTTCGCATTTATGACACTCACTCACTCATGATCATCAAAATAGAACTAGTACTTCCCATAAACTCAGAGAGTTGAAATTTGGTACAGAGTTAGGGTTTAATGGCCACATAAAGGGAAAACTATAAAAACTAGGATAATAGAAGATCTGGAGTACCTGGTGACCCTGATTAGAAAACACAAGAGCCTAACCAAACTATTAGAGAGATCGACATACCGCCTTTACAAAAAATAATTCAACTTAGTGGGCCGCTTCATTTGATGTCAAAAATCGAAGGTCTGAAGTATCTGATGAAGAACCCTCAGCTGGTCTCAGCTGTATTAGAGACTAGCTTCTGCCCGCGAAATTACACGCTAATTTCCCGCTTGCAACATTTCTTATTGCTGCTTCGCTCCTATTAGTCACAGCGTGATGTCATATAGCCTATAGTCTTCCTCAATAAATGGACTATCCAACGCAAAAATAATTTTTCAATTCGAGGTGGTAGTTCCTGAGATTAGCGCGTTCAACCAAACAAACAAACAAACTCTTCTGCTTTATCATATTATTATTATATTAGTATAGATATGGTAATGCCCCCTTCTACTATTGGTACATAAAAAAAATCGACTGTCATTGCAAAAATCCAGCGTAGTGGGACATATCTTCTAATTTAATCTAGCCTATAGCGTCTCCTTCTCTCTATGCGAAATATTAATTTCGCATGGAGAGGAGGCCTGTGTCCCAGCAGTGGAAATATTAATAGGCTGATGATGATGATTATGATGATTAATTTCGCTCAAAATGTTGACAAAATATAATGCATTGGACTAAGAGTGGCGGTGATACTCGCAAACGTCGCTAGATGGCGCTGACTGTATTTTAAAATGCGTTTACGTTTGTTTTTCCGATAACCTTATATGGCGAAGTGGCAACCGGCCGCGTTACAGTCGTTTACGACATTCTTCTAGTGCGCTTGAAAACGTTTGCTAGCCTCTCAAACGCTCCGACCGCTAGACTGGGCGGGGGAAAACCGCTGCTAACGCTACAAGGTCAAGGGTTATTTCGTGTAATTTGACCCTTGTATATAAAAACACTTGACGATCGCAAACTACAAGACTTAGACCAAAATAAAATTTACTGTGAATAGCTGAATAGTTAAGGAATCTATTTAACCAAAAACCAAGAAATAAAAGGCTAGGGATTAGCAGGGATTATTTGAATTTCGTTGATTTCGCTTATTATTTCGTGAGGTTTGCTGAGGTTAGCAGGTTGTTATTATAACAATTCGAAGATTTGAATAGGTTAGGAATTTTATGAAGAAACAGTACTTCGAAAATTCGCTAATAATTTGATTCACGAATTATTGCCAATTAAGTCAAAATTTGAGATCATACCCGGGGCATGCGTGTACAGAGAACAATTCCCAATCTGTGTGGCGTATGCCCTAACAATTCACAAGAGCCAAGGTCTAACTCTAAAAAATGCCCTCAATTCATGGACATTGGCACCTCCATATTCTCTTGTGGCCAAGCCTACGTGGCGCTTTCACGAGTAACCAATCTTCATGGGGTGCACCTCATAAATGTTGACTTCAAGAGTATAAAAGCTCAAGCTTCAGCGATCACCTAATACAACCGGCTTAGGCGTAAATACCGCGCCGATCTTTCAGAAATTAAACCGTCTAAACCGTCCAAAAGAATTAATAATGAACGCGAATGGGCAATACGAAAAACTGTTGCTACTGTACAAGACTCTGAACCGGAAAAAAAGAAAAGAAAGATTTGTAATAATAAAAAAACTACTACTAAAAAGAAAAAAACTGTCAAATAAGAAACCTTATAAAATAAATCAATATCCCACGTTTCTAGAAAAAGAAGTGAAATCCCACCAAAAAACATTCTGTAATAAACTAGCCAAGTCTCGATGGAGCTGCTTGTTTATCTCTAAAAAGTAATGAAATCTAGACAAAGTCGTGCCAAGTCTAAGGTTCCTTACCGCGATTTCTTTATTATTATAGTTAATGTTGTGTGACTTGGCCGTTGAACATTATTTATACGTTAGTGGGTACAAGTCAATTTTGTAGTTACAACAGATATAACATCACTTGTAAACAAAATTAATGTTCAACGGCCAAGTCACACAACATTAACTATAATAATAAAGAAATCGCAGTAAGGAACCTTAGACTTGGCACGACTTTGTCTAGATTTCATTACTTCTTAGAGATAAACAAGCAGCTCCATCGAGACTTGGCTAGTTTTTTACAGAATGTTGTTTGGTGGGTAAAACGGAATGACTTCCATTTACTGCCATCTAGTGGTCATGCTGGAGTGCGCAGGATGGTTAATACTATAAAAACGCGGTACTTTTGGCCAGATATCGAAAAAAAGAAATCAAGAATTTGTCAAGACATGTACAAAATGTCAAAAGTCGAAATATTTTCGATAGATAAAAGAGCCGATGGAAATAACTACAACAGCTTCTTCGGCGTTTGATAAAATTTACTTAGATGTAGTGGGTCCTTTAGATAGAGACATCGATGGTAATTGTTATATACTAACCATACAATGTGAATTAATAAAATTTGTGCAAGCCATTCCCCTTAAAAATAAAGAAACCGTATCCATAGCAGATGCATTTGTTAGACATTTTATTTTAAGATTCGGTATCCCAGGTACAATTGCTACAGATCGCGGCACGGAATTCATTTCAGCAACAATGGTACAGGTATGTAAAATTCTTAATATTGAAAAGCTATCCTCAACAGCATATCATCATCAGTCAATTGGTGCACTTGAAAATGCGCATAAAACACTCGGTGCATTTTTAAGAGTCCAATGCGAAAATTACACAGACACTTGGAGTTATTGGTTACCTTTCTGGTGTTTCAGTTTCAATAATATAGTCCATTCTGAAACTAATTATACGCCATACGAACATGTCTTTGGTAAACTCTGTCGAATACCTACTAGAATTTGTGATCCTGTAGAACCATTATACAGTATCGATAACTATCCATTACAATTAAAATACCGATTACAGCTAGCCCATGCTGATGCAAAGAATAATTTATTATTTAATAAGCATAAACGAAAAGAACTGTATGATAAATCTGTAAATTCGTGTAAGTATCAGAAAGATGATTTGTTGCTATTTAAGAACGAAACTGGTCGTAAATTAGATGCCTTATGTGAAGGTCCCTATAAAGTAATTGAAGATTTAGGTTGTAATGTTCAGATAAGTAAAAATAATAAAATAGAATTAGTACATAAGAATAGAACTAGGCTTTACTATCAATAAGTTTAGAATACGATAGAATCTTAAGTAAATATGCAATATTTAGCAATAAGTAAATAGTGTTATTTCAATTTCATAAACAAAATTGTATTTTTATTTATTTATAGTTAATTAAAACGGTAACACCAATTACAATAATTAACATAGAAACACCAGTTACAATAATTTACAAAACAAAAGTAGAAATACAATACATTATAATGGTTTGAATTAAATTAATTACTCGAACTAACATGGAACAGTGGACACTCTTGCATACTTTCTCTCACAGAAAATCAGACATAACCGCATAACCTTACTCCATTCATCCGCAAACACATCACATTCGGGGTTGGCAATCAGAAGGGCGTTGAGCGTCTTAAGAGTACGACACACCGGAGATTCAGCTCTGGCGACAGTTTTAGATGACGGTGGGGCGAACAGACTATGCCGGCGGCACTGGCGTTGTCCGATATATTTATCGGGCACGAATAGCCGACAAAAAAGGCTGTGGAGCTCAGGGCAGTCGATTAGTCCTCTCAGGGTTTTACAGGCTACCTTGAGCTGCTCAGCACCTCTTCTCACCTCCAAGGAGTTAAAGCCCAACGCTCCTAACAGATAGTTGGTAGGGTACAGGAAAGGAAAATAGTAAAATAACTTTTGGAAAAAGCCTCTTAGAAAGGTTTTCTGCACCTTTTCGAGCATCAATGTCTGGGCAGCGGTGTAAGGGTGCCAGACACAGGCACTAGACTCAAGTTTGCTTCGAACTAGAGTGGTGTATAATAAACGAAGGACATTGGGGTTGCGGAAGTCACGAGCATTTCGCATCACAAAGCCCAGACGCCTTGTAGTTTTATAATGGTTTAGATTAGACATTTAAAAAAGAAAAATGTTTTCATATTTTTCTTTTTTCTTTCGCCCCGGGAGGTGAAATGTTGTACTAAGTGTGTATGCTCCTTAGGTAGACATTACCCATTGTGTGCACTACTTTATAGTGATATTCAATATTATGCTTACTATGTACTTTACTTATAATGCGCATTATTTTATATTCTATTAAAGAACTTAATAAATGGAGTCCAATCAAGGTGGTTGTCTACTTCTTTAAGATCCTTAGGATCCCCAACATCACAAAATATTCGGCGTCAGTGTCTGCTCTACTACCAAGCTGGACGGACGCGTGAGAGAGCGATTATGGCGACGTAATTTTGAATTCTCCTGTGCAAAAAGTGAAGTGGTTCAAAATATTTCTACATACCATTCGCGTTTTGAAAGGTAATTAATATTGTGTTTTTTATATAATTATTGGCTAAGTATATCCAATACAAGTCTTTCTTTGTTGTATATGCCTTACAAGCCTTTACCTATTCAAAATAACAAATTATATTTATTAGAAATACTTGTGAATCTAATTACCATTCTTCTAATTACCATTAAATACCATTGTCTACAATTCGAATGGTAATTAGAAGAAACGAATGGTAATGATTTTTAATGTTAATATTACAATATTATATTTCATTTTTAAAAGGTTTACACGTGTAAAATACTATGTTTTTTTTTAAATGTTTTATTGGTTACTAGCTGTTGCCCACGGCTCACTACCGCATCTTGAGATCTAATTACCGTATTTGTGAAATCTCATTACCGTTCTTTAAAAAAAAAACAAACGTCAAAATCGCCTAGAACTAAAGAGTAATTACTGTCCCTTTGATATGTCCCAGTTGGTATCATTATATACTTTTAAAAAAGTATATAAAGAACATGATTAGGTCATTTTTTTTTTCTCCAAAACTTCATATATGCACGAAATGAAATATTCACCCGCCCCGCCCGCAAATATATCTGCTGGCGACGGCCACCGCGCGGTGTGATCACTTGATCAGCAGTTCACAGGGCAAACGTTAACTCGTTCAAACGTTCTTTAGAAAATTTTACCTCAGGTTTCTCATAATTATTATGAGAAATCAAAATCAAAATCAAAGCATTTATTTCAAGTAGGCCAATAACAGGCACTTTTGAATTGTCGAAACAAAGATGAAAATTAAATGTAGCTACAGTCCCAGTCACAAGACATAAAAACTGTGAAAGTACTGTAGTTGCCCATTCCCTAGCGTAGATCTCTATGGAGAAGAACGGGAAAGAAACTCCATGGACACTCTTTTAAATCAAAATATTGTTACAAAATCTTGGTTACATCATTCATGTTGAGATGGTAAATTCTGTGAGAACAATGTAGCAAGATGTGCACGTTAAAAGTGTCCATAGTAAAAACAAAATAATTCATTCAAATAAGTCATGGCGACTAAGAGATGACCAGTCACAACTGACAGCACCCGTTCACGAACATGACGCATGGATCAGCACCATTCAGCTCAACCATTTTGAAGGAAATTAAATGTCCGACACACGCGCCACCATCAGCGAGACATTTGAGAGAGCATGACATACTCTCAACCGCCAGGCCACATTCAAGTCAAAAACTAAAGTAGGTTTCCAGTGAATACAGAGAAATCAGTTATGGTACATACAAAGGAGAAGGTCCACTTTGTGTGGAACTTAACCCCAGTAATCGATACGAACTAATTACATAAGTACTAATCGATTCTTTCTTTAATGTAAGGAATAATCATGTTTAGGTTACAACTCCCAAAGTGTGAAACATATTATAAATGCGTGACTCGACAAGTGTAAGGTGTCTTCAGGCTAGCTGAGCGACGATCTCCTCAGGATGGCTTGTAGCAACTGGATGAGAGTTTTGTATATACAGGTAAGTGGTATAATGTATACACATATTGGAAGAGAAAACAAATAATAGGCGGGTAAAGCGCCGCGCGCCGCGCGCCGGGCAGTAACTAGTGTAACATAAACCAATGAACCGTGTGAGTATCGTGCCGTGGAGTAGGAGCTCGACGAGAGCTCAGGTTAAACTACTTACGTTCTTTATTAGTACATTATATTTATTAGCATTCTAGTTAGATAAACATGTGTCGTGCTATTGTACTCGCTTAATGTATGGATAAACCACAAGAGTCCGCAATAACACCCGTCGATCAAATGCTCTTTATCCGAGCACAAATCTGTGGCGTAAACCCAGCGAGCGCCGCCGCCGCCGGACCCCGGGCTATACATCTAATAGTTTTTGGTTTCTCTTATCAGTTCAGTAAATTCACCTGCGTTAACCGCCCCGCTACAGTTCAAGCGCTGTGGACGCTAATCATCCGCCGTGCCGCCGCCTGCCGCCGCCGTGCCGCCGCCGTGCCGCGCGCCGGGCACTACGTACTTACCGCGCTTTTTGTGGCGCTTAACTAAGTTGCAGATAAATAGTGTCGGCTCGCGCGCGACGGACGCGACGCAGTAACAAGTGCGCGTCGAGGTGACTCGCAATGTATATACACGAGCGCCTCGCCTCGCCGCCTCGCCCACTGCCTCGCCTGCCTGCCTCGCCTGCCTGCCTCGCGCCTGCCTGCCTCGCCTGGCTGCCTCGGGCGCTATGTAGACGTGTCTGTCAACGTTGTCTTCTTGTTAGCACGCAGAGATGATTAATGACTTGTTCTATCACATTTTTCTTAAACAATAATATTTTCTTGGCATCTTAGAATTAAAATGTCAAAGTTCGCTACTCGGCTTTGTTGGGGAAAGAATTACGTTTTATAAAAGTGTTCTCAAAGAACTAAAATACCTTCTGCTTATATTCCGAGAAGGCAACAAAGGAAATGCAACATTAGCGTTAGTATCTGTAAAGGAGAGCGGTGGTGGCCCAGTGGTGGCGGCCCCGACTTACGAACAGTAAGTCGTGGGTTCGAACCCCGCAAGCGTATTACTTCTTGTAATTTATTTGATCACCACTGCTCTAAAAACGGTGAAGGAAAACATCGTGAGGAAACAAAAAATCGAAGACATGTGACATCCACCAACCCGCACTGGGCCCGCGTAGTGGATTACAAAGCGCATACGCAAAATGCGCGCTATGACGTGGAGTTGCGGACACCAGCCCGTTTTACAACACAAATGAAAGGCAAAACAGCAACACGCCTGAGGCAAGGTGATGTCCTGGTGATGATGGACGTGTTCCATGAACCGACTGCCTGCAGGACACCTCTCGGTCACATATTTAGGTATCCGGTAATGTATGACATCGTAAAGAACTCCAGTGACACTCAACCATATAATAAGTAAAGTGTAAGAGTGATGCAGATTATCTCCAGCTAACAGTTCATTATCAGTTAGTGCAGGAATTGATTAGCAACATTAGCGCGGACAACGACTTCATTATGTAAATGTATATAGGTTCACCTTGCAGCTCACAGCTCGCAGCTCGCAGCTCGCGCACTCGGCTGTAACGCGCTCATTCACTGAACAATGAACATTTAAGCAGTTTAGTTGCTACAATCACCTCACTAAGAGAATTTAATGTATTCAAATGTTCGCTGTTAATTTGGCTATAATTTAGCCAGTTCACGGATACAATATTAGGTTAGTTTCACGAAGCAAGTCGACTGTAAAATTACAATAAAGTGATAACGTATAGCTCTGATACACGTGACCTGGACTCCTTGTACATTGTTGTTCGTTGTTTTTTTGCCCATAATCAAATCAAATCAAATCATTTATTTCAACTAGACCATTACGGCACTTTTGAATGTCGATAAAACGAAAAATAAAGCGAAGCTACAGTCACAGACACAAGGCATAATAACTTGAGAAAGTACTGTAGTTGCCCATTCCCTAGCGTAGATCTCTATGGAGAAGAACGGACAAGAAACTCTATGGACACTCTTTTAAATCAAAAATGTTGTTACAAAATCTTGGTTACATCTTTCATGTTGAGATTATACATATATGTGAGAACGATGTAGAAAGACGTGCACAATAAGAGCGTCCAGAGTAAAAAAAAAAATAATAACAAAAAAAAAAAAAAAACAACAATAAATAATGTTACTTATTTATATTTTAAAATGCGTTCCTAATATGCAGTGCAGAAGTTGTGGCAAACGCAGGTGTTTACGCTTTACAGCCGAGTAACGCCCCGCCTTACTTAGTACTTCACTAGTCAGCAGTTGTGAACTGTAGCGTTCCGAACAGTTCAAGTTGTCAGACAACTTGTGTCGTTACACGCACTTTATTCCTTTGAACAAACATCTATTTGTTGTTGAGTTCATGTTTTACTGCCACAGTAAATAAACATGTCGTATACGTTAGTATATGTATGTACGTCGCACAGGCGCTCACTCACACTTGATTTGTATTATTGTTGTCGAAACTAATATGATAAACGTAGATGTAAAGTAGCCCTTACTTATGATTAAGGACCGAACAGATTGCTCTGAGAGGCACACGGTCACGTGGTCACCTGGTCACCTGGTCACCTGGTCACCTGGTCCAGGCGGCACGTCCAAAAAGTCTTACAACCAGTCGTACCAAGTGGTGTCGTATTACCCAGTACTAACTGGGTTGTGGAGGTCAGATAAGCAGTCGCTCTATGTAAAATACCTGTGAGGAGGGTAGAGGGGGGGGGAGGGGGGGTTCGTGGTCACTTTTACGACTTGCTCTTACCTAGCACACATCTGAACTGCAGGCGCTTTCCTCAAATTAACAACTAAAGTTTTTTGTTCATTTGTCACTCTGTCACGGATAATACGTAGAAGGTAATAAACGAATCACATTTCTGGTGTGAGATATTATAATTTGATGATCTAAAAAACCACTGAAAAGACAATTTCTTTGTATAGAGGTATAAAATACATGTTTTAGTGAAATTGTTTTTATATTTATTTCCAAACAATAGCAGATCTAGAAAATGTGACCTGTGTGATAATTTCCTGTTATGAGCAAAGACAAACTTATTTCACATCTTACGTACTATTAAGTATTAAGTAATTCCAGCAAAAGCTGGCAGAAACTTGGTTAGCATTAGAGTTCATAAAACATATTTACATAGCGCTACAATGTGCTACGGAACACAGAGCCAACATTATACACATGTTCATGTAGTCATTCATATATTAGTGCGCCAGAAATAAAACTATGCACCGAGCAGCGCAAATAACAGCTCCATAAACTGTTCAAACAATAAAAGTAATGTTTTCTTTCTAACGGTTTCGTAGATAGTATTATTGTTATTGAATCTAGCGCTACCCGACCGCTACGAGCCGCTACTACCCGCTACGGTCGCTACGAGCGGCTACGAGCTGCTACGAGCAGCTACGAAACGTGCTACGGGCTACGCTTGGCTACGTTACGGTTATCCTTTGAAATTACAGTTGTTATCTGTAAGTTACACTGTACAAGTTAATACGGGTTATTGTTATTACCTTGATGCATTTCAAGTGGAACAAAAGAATATTACAAAATTTTTAAAAACACCGAAACCGCTTCCCATTTTGTTGGATCATAAAAAGCAACAACACGTACAATGTACTGCACAAGCAACATTAAAACGTATTTAGTTAATTGTTATTCCAGCGTGTGGCCCCGGTGTGTGCGCCCTGCACACACGCTCACTCGTGCACACACGCTCGCTCGTGCACGGCCTACTAAACACCGTAATGGGAGCAAACAATGGGTCGTGTGGCCACGTGTTGCGAGCCACGGGCTCTCTGTTGATAAGCTTTCTTTTCACCATTTTGGAATATTACTTCCTACCTCACAATGGAGTTAACTTCTCTCTTTTCGAACAAAGGTTCATCCGGAGAGTTATAAAGAACGTGGTAGCTTGTACTGCGGCAACGGATGTCCTTAGTACGTCTTCACGGCTACAATTATGTGTCGCCGCCAGCTACGACACGACATCACAGGACACGACACGTCGGCCGCAGCGTCCGTGTCGGTGTCGCACACCACTCGGCGTGTTTCATATTCACAAGTCGTCGCCACCGTCGAAAATCCCCTATTAGTTCTTGGAAATAAATCCAATTTACGAGTAGTTTTCGCAATTAACGTAAAACTTTTAATCAAGGAACAATAATGCTGTTATTCATTTACAGTGAGGAGCGAGCGGCGAGCGGCTAGTGGCGGGCAGCGAGCGGCGAGTCGACGGGCGAGCGACGTCGTATGTTTATACATGACTGCTGATTGCGTCTTTGACTCGTCTGATTGGAAACTGATTGGATTCGTAATTTCCTCAGATCTCCGAACTACAGGAGCTCGGTAACTACGAGGTGCTATTAGCAATCCCGCGATACTCCAACATGCATTTAGTGGAGCGTCAGTGGGGTAGAGCGCTGCCGACTACATTACGAACGAAGCAAGTCATTAAAAATTCTCATTATGCTCGAACGTAAAACTGAAACACTAAAAAGTGCACTTAAACGAGCCGGATTTTTCCTCAACTTTGAGTAGCACCAGCCCTCGGCGCAGTTTTTTAATCACGTTACAAAGTTCCAACACTAACTAGGCAACTGAAATTAGAAAAATAATAAGCTGCTGCAGTGGTGCGGGCGTGGTGCGGGAGCGGTACGGGAGCGGTACGGGTGCGGTGCCGGCGTAGTGCGGGCGCTTCTCGAGTGAACGGTAGTGGATTGTTTCTTGGCGTGGCTCTAACGCTGAAATAAAAATAAAAGTGAGTGTCGTCACTAAAGACGCGCGGCTTGTGCTCTCGCACACACACACACACACATAGACACACGCGCCTGCTGGCTGCCTCCTGGGAGGCGGCAGGAATAGTAAAAATTAACGAGTGTCGACACCTCCCCACACCGCCATACCGTAGTCACTTCTAATTAAGACAACATTTTACAATTATGAGTAGACATTATTCCCTCCCGTGCTCTCCCGTGCGTCGCGCGGCGGGAGGCGCACCGTACTGTTACAAGTAGACACGTATTATCTTACGTACGCCTCGTTCAGCGCGCAGCCTGTGCGCTGCGTGTCTCACACTTGGCTTTGAGTACCTGGCGGATGGCGGAGAGCCACTCGCTACCGATGCATTAGGGACAGTTGAAGCGCGGCGAGTGGGAACACCGCGGCGCTGACAATAGCTGATGACGCAAGTAGCGCATCTGTAGTGCTGCGCTTTCTACATACATCATGCTATGTGTCGGCGTTCAACCAGCACGCAGGTTCCCGAAGCTGTTGACATTCGTGGTTTCCCCAAAGTCTACGGAAGTCTCCTGCGCGAACATTAAACAAGACGTGTCTTCAGTAAATTAGACAATCACTTCTCACGCCAACTTCGATAGTATAATGAAAATCATGTCGAATGAAAACTATATCCATTTAACTTGCCACCAAGTTTACCGCGGAGAGGTGTGCCGTGGAGCGAAGGAAATTCATTAATATCGTCACTTCGCTCTACACTTACTGCAATGGAATATCACCCTTATGTGCAGCAAGGTAAGGCTCGTGTGAGCTAGTGTGCTGAAAGAGCACGGAGCACAAGGGCAGCTGTGCGCGTTAGCAATAACTTGCGGCCACCGTTAGGGCTGCAACAACTGCAACAAGCCCCGGCGGCGCGGGCGGTGCAGTCAGTGCCCAGTGGAGGCGCAGCAAGCGTTGTGCTGTAACCAATTGTGTCACCTGAGTGACGTGTTTGAAACTGATTAAGAAAAGAGGAACTTGCACTCAGCGGGTCAATGGCGTCTCGACAAACTAGTCTTACACTTCATATACAGTGTTGTGTGAGTGTATTATTACATAGGAAAACGTGCAAAAACTGCGAGAGAAGTCCAGGGGCGGACCGAGAGTTGTTGGGCCCTGGGCAATACTACTTGGGGGTTTACCCAAACGCGTCGCCAACTTTTTGGGCAGGGGGGGGGGGGGGGGGGCAGAAGGATGCGTGTAAAAAACTGATTTGTAAGTTTACTACATATTTACGGATACAGCTGAAGTGCTTTTAAGAATCTAAAATGCAATAGCTACTTCAAAAATGTTAGCACCGCACTGACCTCGGATTGGTTAAGTAAGGTTTTGTAGAATTATTTGAAGTCTAGGAACTTGATGAAAGATTAAGAGCGAGCCGGATTAGAATATTATTGTTTCACCTCTTAACAAAGCCGAAAGGTACTTGTTCTCCCCGTCATTGCGATTTTTTTTTTGTTCTACGTCATACCTGGGAACCTTCTAGTTACGGAGATATTGGGGGTCAAAGTTATAACTTTTTGACAAGTTTTTTTTTTAAATTCAAGTTTTTATAGGAACCCGTACTATTCAATCCATCCATCAGCACATTTTTTTATTTTATTTATTTTAAGAAAAGTTACAGCTAATACATTCGAGTGGTAAAAGTAATATGTAGAAAAAAGCCAATTACAACTTTCCACTTATAAACTAATGTATGAATTTACAAAACGGTACAAACAGCGTTATGGTAAAACAAAGAAACAAATAAAGAGAGTAAACAAAAACTTTTTTGCAAAAAATAAAACCGACTTCAAAAAAAAAACAATAAAGAGAAAAATAACTTTAGCTTCTGAAGTCGGTGACCTTTGTTTGATTGATTTATTTTTTTTGTCACCGACTTCAGAAGCTAAAGTTATTTTTCTCTTTTTTGTTTTTTTTTTGAAGTCGGTTTTATTTTTTGCAAAAAAGTTTTTATTTTTCACTTTTTAGTGGTTCACATGTGCTTCTTGGTACACGTGGAAAGTGCATACCGTTACAATTACAAGAAGCCCAAACACGACTACGATACATTGTCTCATTATGGAGTTCCGGTGCCTGACTCTTGGCTTCATCATCAGATCTGATGGTAGAATGGTTCTTGTCAAACGCAAATGCTTCACTTGTTGTAGAAAATACCATAATCGCTGTACGTTTTCCTATAAAATTTGAAGAGTTCCCTCGATTTCGCCAAGATTCCATCATCAGATCCCGGTTTGGTGACTATGGGACCATTTGGGAAGTATACCCTTTCGAACAAAAAAATAATTTTTCAAATTGGTTGGCAAACGACGGAGATATGCGCGAACAAACATAAAAAAAAAAAAAAAAAAAAAAAATAGAAACATCCGAATTGAGAACCTCCTCCTTTTTTAGAAGTCGGTTAAAAATAAAATACATTACACAATAAAGTTACACTTCAAAGAAAAAGTTAAATAATATTTTTTTCATCCCCCCATCTCGGAAAGAGTATTTTTGCTCTTCAATATCTGAGTGCAAAAGCCGTTTCTATGGTCTTGAGGGTAAAGTAAATTTGAATTTAGAACATCGTGTGCACTAAGCATGTGAATTCAAAACATCATTAGACCTATTTACTTCTACCTCTATGGTGCCGAATTTATCATATTTTTTTTTTTAATTTGTTAAGAACTCAGACTCGGAACCTTCTTGGTGTACTTTTTTTAAAATGTTTTGCGCGCGCCATTTTCTTTTCATGTCATATTGTTAACACCTTAGGTTAAAAACAAGGAATCCAACTTGAAAACAAGTGAAAAACCTAAAATGACCACTCATTATCCAGCGACGAGGAAGTTTATTTGACGCCAACAGAATTAACTGAATTTGTAAATAATGCAAATATGCTCATCTTGCAAAGGAAGTATATGAAGTATTTTTAAGTGCGTTACATTGAGTTCTACCACAAAACATGATTTTTCACCCCAAAAAAAAAAGTCGTTTCCTAGCAAAAATTTTTGTGTTAGTTTGATTGGTCGACGGCTTCGTGATGAGGTGGTTTACACCCTGTATAGGAATTACTTGGTCGCCTTTTAGAAAAAGTCTAGTCTGAAGAGCGAGCGAAGCGAGCTCGAAAATTTAACAGTTTACCAACCAGGTTAGAATTGTTTCGAACTACCGGAGTTACTTGAGTGACTTATAGATAAAATTAAGATTTAAGATATACTAATTATGCTTTTTGCAGCCTAGCGAGCGAAGCTAACTCGAAAACATTATATCTTTTCTTGTTAAAAAATGGGCCTGCTCTTGACCTCGATCACGCCTGATGGAAAGTGATGGAAAAGCGATCTTTCCTCAGAAGAGAGATTTTGAGATCAAAATGTCCACATGCTTAATTTTTTGCAACCTTGTTTGTATGTATGCCACATAATTGCCTATTAATATTAAGGACAAACACGCCGGTCATTCTTCCATACAAACGTAGTCTGGTGATTACTCCTCTGTTTGACGGTGTAGGTTCAAAATTAAAAGCTGTATCAACTGGTCTTGTTATTATCTATGCTTGTATGGAAGCAGAATTGGAAAAAAAGTATTGGTTTGGAAGTTATGAGCGTCGAAACTTTCACATTTTAACACTAATTTTAGCTCATCTTTGGGCTTAAATAAGTAACGTATATAGTATGAAAATGAAAAAAGCAAAACCATACAGTCATAGATTAGTTATTCAAAATTTCAAATAACTTTAGTTTGAACTGATACATTCCATAGATTTTTCATAATATCTAGACTACCAAAGGTCTGCATAGAAAATTTCGCGCGCCCGTTTTAGTTGTAAATCTCATTGCATTTCGCTGCAAGTTGCCTCCCCGGTCAGTGGGGAAGACGGGAGGCACGCAGCGCGTGTGTGTGCGTAGTGTGTGGGTGCACACATGCTTGGTTTCGACGCCTGCGCGTGCTGTGCATGAAACTGGTATTGTTTGCTATCGTAGGTCTGTACGAGTATGGCTTGAACTATGGATTCCGATATTTCTTTATTGATAGTTCGTGTTGAATTTAGAATTTGTCCCTAATTTTTATTTTCGATTTGATATTGATTTACGGGCGGCGTTTGAATTTGGACTTGTTGCGTCAGTGAAGTAATCTTCAGCAATTCATGAATTGATTGGGTAAGTGGAATGTTTTATTTTATTTTGTAAAATTCATGACGTTTCACGCGCATTTTAGAATTATAAAGTACCGGCTGCTGGGTTTGTTTAGGTATAATAAAATGTGCGTTAACACTTTTGTGTAGGACAAAAGTTTGTTGAAGCATGTTTTGATAAAATTTAAAGCTAAGTAAGTTATACTAGGTAGTTATATTACCTAGTATAACTTACTTCTTACTTTTTACGCAATAACATTATGAAAATTATACATATTATAGTGACCAACTGTTTTGCTGAGAATTATATTTTCAGTCTCGAATAATTTAAATTCTGTGATAACTTCTGAACTATTCATCCAAATGATATGCTGTAAAAGACAATTTTAATCTAAATTGAATTATCAAGATAATGAACATACTTATTTGGATAAGGATTAATACTGAATAGGGGAAAACGGCTTGGCAAATTAGGTCACATTTTTAAATTTTGAAATTAATTATGGTTACTTAGAGTTTACCACAGGAGATAAACATACTTAGTATGTTATTACGGACTTTTTTCGGAGCAGCGGTGGCCCAGTGGTGGCGGCCCTGACTTACGAACAGTAAGTCGTGGGTTCAAACCCAGAACTGAAATAAATTACATAAAGTAATGCGCCTGCATTACTTTGTGTAATTTATTTCATCACCAATGCTCTCAAAACGGTGAAGGAAAGCATCGTGAGGAAACCGGCATGTCCAAGAATAAAAAATTCGAAGACATGTGACATCTATCAATCCGCACTGAATGCTCCTCATTGAGAGGAGGCCGTGTCCCAGCAGTGGGAACATTATAGGCTGATGATGATGATGGACTTTTTTCACGCTTTTTATGAGTCTTTATAACATAATTTTGTTAAATCTAACAAGGGTTAGCATGTGTGTGTAAACACCTTCCTCGTGAATCACTCTGACTATTCTTGAAAACCGCATGAAAATCCGTGCCGCAGTTTTTGAGTTAGTCACGGACAGACAGACAGACAGAAAGACAGATGCGACGGAGACTTTGTTTTATAGAACGCCATAGGCAGTGGTTCTAAAATGGGGTCTAAAATGGGGGTGGTTCTAAAAAGGGTCTAAAATGGACGCTTTAGCAGAATCGTAAATGAATCACGTTAAAAAAATTAAATTCTTAGAATGGTCTTTGCAATAAAGTCTATTTTAAGAATTTTAAATTTTGTTCAATAAAATGAATCACGAAAATTAAAAATTCTTAAAATGGACTTTATGGTCATGGTTACAAAGACCATTTTAAGAATATTTTTTTTTTACGTGATTCATTTACGATTCTACTAAAGCGGCCATTTTAGTAATTGATCATTTCTAAATCGGCATGTTCTATTATGAACGAAAAAAAAATGTTGTGGTAATATTTGCGATAGACTCGCTCCCGACTTTCACAAGCTCGGCCCGGCCGAAGTTACTGGTTTCTTTGTGACATGAAGTAGTATTTTGTAATACTTACCTAGAGGCATTTAGGTAAGTATTACTACTAAATTGAATAGTAGTTTTGCTATGGCATTATAGTATATTGTAGATAAGATTTGATTTCTTACAGAATAATATGAACTACATAGATAGAAACAACCATACAGACTAATCTTTTGTGTTACAGAGGCAAATAAGGATAAACGTATGGGCAGAAAGATCAGCCTACGGCCAAGTGTCGCTCGCAAAAAGAGGTGCCAAGTAAAAGGGAGATTTTTAAATGCAAATAAAGAAAATATTCCTGCAACAATGACTTTTTCTGAAGTTCTTTTTCGTGTATACCTAATTATACGAAGACACGCATGGCGTAGCGGTAGTGAGACTGCCTTACGTTCTTAGAGTATTTACAAACAAAAAGTATATCAACTATCTGGTGTCCACAACACAAGCCTTGTTGCTTAGCGTGGCACTAGATGGCACTGTGTGTAATGTCCAGCGATATTTATTCATTTATTTATAATAGACGACCTCGATGGTAAACCTTTTAGCAAGAAAAATGATAACACTAACTACCACAGATCTGGTCAAAACCAATTTTTTATTTCAGACGTGACGTTTACTCGTGACGATCAATACTAATATCATAAAGCAGAAGAGTTTGTTTGTTTGGTTGAACGCGCTAATCTCAGGAACAACCGTCTCGAATTGAAAAATTATTTTTGCGTTAGATAGTCCATTTATTGAGGAAGGCTATAGGCTATATAACATCACGCTATGACAAATAGGAGCGGAGCAGCAAAATGAAATGTTGCAAGCGGGAAAAAAGCTTCCGTTGCGGAGGCGATGCATTGCGATATCAAAACATCACGCGAACGAAGTTGCGGGCATAAGCTAGTAATATTTTAAAGCTGAAGAGTTTGTTTGTTTGAACGCGCAAATCTCAGGAACTGTTTGAAATTGAAAAAATCTTTTTGTGTTGTATAGTCCATTTATCGAGGAAGGTTATAAGCTATATAACATCACGCTACAACCAAAAGGAGCGGAGCATAAATGAAAATTGTTGCAAACACGGGGAATATTTATTCCTTTTGTGTTTGTTACCTCAGAGGTGGAGGAGAGAGGAGGTTCAGGTAACAAACACAAACCACACAAACATCGACTGCGTGAACCGATTTTGATGATTCTTTTTTAGGGTTCCGTAGTCAACTCGGAACCCTTATAGTTTCGCCATGTCTGTCTGTCCGTCCGTCCTCGCTTCATCTCTGTGACCGTTAGCACTAGAAAGCTGAAATTTGGTAACATATGTGTATCAATCACGCCGACAAAAAGGTAAAATAAAAATTGGAAAAAAATGTTTTATTAGGGTAGCCCCCCTATATGTAAAGTGGGAAGTGATTTTTTTTTTAATTTCAACCCTAATGTGTGATATATTGTTGGAAAGGTATTTAAAAATGAATAGGGGTTCACCAATATCATTTTTTTAATAATGTCAATAATTTCGGAAATACCTAATCGCTCCAAAAGTAAAAAACAATGTGTCCTCTAACTTTTGAACCATAACTTTAGAAAATATGAAAAAAATCGGAAAGTAGAACTTTATAAGGAACTTGGATGGAAACAACAGTTTTTGAACAAAAAAGACTAAAAGTTGTACAAAATAATTTCTAAACTCATAAGTGGGAACACTTATTGTGACGGTCGGGAAACTACGGAACCCTACACTGAGTGTGGCCCGACACGCTCTTGGCCGGTTTTTTTTATTTGAATGCTGATGCTTTCCGTGTGGTCTCCACCATATACCACATAGGCAAATCTGCAGTAATTACTGCAATTGATGGATGTTTATTGTTTATCCAACATCATGACAGAACATCACGCCTGTATGCTCTGAGGGGGGACAATACTCCAAGATTGCGACAGTTAGGTGTGTATTCCATTTATTAGGGATAAGCCTATTACCGTAACATGTACTGTTTTATTTTATTTTATTGGAAAGGGTGACCTAACAAAACACTCTTGAAGGGTAGTTTGTTGAGTGTTGGTTTGGTTCTGATTATGGCATACATGACAAAGTAACGGAACTGTTAAATTCTTAGCAGCAAATTTACTATACTCGACCAAATCTTTTATATGCTACCCGGATATTTGAGTAACCTACCATAATCGTTATTAACCGACTTCAAAGGAGGAAGTTCTCAATTCCATGTTCTCCGATTACTCAAAGATGGCTGGACCGATATTTTTTTTTAAATGTTTGAAAGGACATATCCTTCCTAAGTGGTTCCATAATCATCAAGTCAGGATACTGATGATCCTGGAGGGGGGAGAAAATAGAGGGGACTCTTCAAATTTTATAGGCACACAAGAAACGATTTGGGTAGTTTTAGGAAGAGTACTTTCTCGGAGTGATCTCGTTTCAATTCGGTACAGATGTGATGAAGAACTTCAGAGATAGGCAACGAAACTCCTCAATAAATGATAGCAAATGTACTGGGATTGTTGAAATCTCATGTCTGTCTTTTGCTTACACCAGTTCATAACAAAAACGTTGTGAAAGGGTAAGTGTAACATATGAACCACTAAAACTAAAAACTAAATCAATCTCTTTTATGGGACGCAGGCGAAGTTGCGTGGGTCAGCTAGTATTATAATAAAAAATATATCTTTTTACCCATCACAATTTATAATCTCTCAAGTTTTAGATATGGATACCTACAAGTTTTACATCGAGTTTATAATCTCTATAAGCAAGTTATTTTGTAAGTAGTCGGAGTTTGCTATCGTACATATACCTACCTTTCTTTTTTTAGGTGCTCTGCGGATATATCAATACGTACTGCAAATGTAGAAAATGTCCAAGGCAAAAGTTTAAATAAATAAATGTCGCCAAGAACCTACGTGAAGCAAATATTGTGGCGAGTCTTTCGTATAGTCTCTGTGGTTACACAATGCCTATTGTTGATAAATGTCTAAGAGATTATTGTAAACGCTTATTGTACTATTGACCGGTATTGTAAATAAACAGCCAATAAACAATTTACAAAATAACAGATTTTTTTATTTGATGCACCAACAACAAGCCTCATCAATCAATGAAATTATTTGTTGATAATAACAATAACTACCTACATTATTCAACATATATAATGTTTACACTGTAGCAAGAGAACTCATTGTCACGTGGGAAAAGTCACGTGTAAGTATTATGTAGGAGCTTGACCATTCATAATAACTATAATGAAACACGTTAATTTCGCAACAGACTAGGCCACAGAACATATATTCAAAAAAAGGTTTTACATTGTACCATACCACAGATAACAATATCAATAGGAGTATAGTTTCAATATGGCACAAGAGATGACGTTACTGGTAGTTAAAATTAAATACTTTAATTATTTTGATACATAATTCCAACACCCCCACTTATCAAAATAAACAAATAAAATTATTTAGGTACAATTCCCAATTTATGTAGAAACTTATAATGTTTAACAGGACATAAACCTTTAGTGAAAATATCTGCTGCCATTTCTTCAGTACATAAATATAGAACTTTTATATATTTATTATTAACAACATCTCTTACATAGTGATATTTTACATCAATGTGTTTCGATCTATTGTGACTTTGATTGCTTACTGACAATTTTAATGCGCTTTGATTGTCACAATAGAGCTCAATCATACTAAAACTACCTATAATTTCATGAAGAAGGTTTCTAAGATATACTGCTTCCCGAGCTGCCTCAGACAGAGCAGTATATTCTGCCTCTGTACTTGAAAGAGATACAGTCTTTTGCTTCCTGCTTTGCCATGAAATAGCAGATCCAGACATCGTGAAGCAAAAGCCTGTATACGACTTTCTGTCCAAGGCGTCACTAGCCCAATCACTATCCACAAAACCCTGTAACTTGCTATCATCCTTACAAAATTTTAAACAATAAGTTTTTGTACATAACAAATATTTTAAAATGCGTTTAGCATAATGCCAATGTGTATGATTGTAACAACTATTAAATTGGCTCAGAAAACTAACAGAATAGGAAATGTCCGGTCTAGTTAATACTGCCAAATACATTAATGATCCAATTAACTTCTGATATGGAAGATCAGATACACATTCATCAGCTTTCTTAACATTTAACTTACATTCAATTGGGGTTTTATAAGTTTTACAATCTGACATATTGAATCTAGAAGCTAACCTTTCAATATATTGTTGTTGATCTACAGTTATAACATTTTTATTTTTGTCAAGATTTATTCTCATGCCTAAATATTGTCTTACAGGTCCCAAATCTTTCAATTTAAATTCTGCACCCAAAACATGTTTCAAATTATCAGTTTCAACAGAATTATTAGAGAAAATTAAAAAATCATCTACATATAGGGCCACAATAATTTTAATTTCACCCTTTGTTTTTGTGAACAAACAAGGCTCATACTGACTATTTTTAAAATTCAATTTACAAAGCAAATCTTTAACTCTCTCATACCATGCAAGAGAAGATTGTTTTAATCCATAAATTGCTCGTTTTAATTTCAAAACATTTCCCCCACTTTTGTTCACAAAACCATCAGGTACTGACATGTAAATTGCCTCTTTCAAGAATCCATTTAAAAAAGCTGTAGTCACATCCAAGTGATCAATACACATATTCAACTTTACACTGAGGGCAAATAATAATCTAAGTGTTGAATGTCTAACCACTGGTGAGAAAGTGTCAGTATAGTCTATGCCAGGTTTTTGCGAAAAACCTTTAGCCACAAGTCTAGCCCGGAACCGCACATTATTGTCCACATCAAACTTTTTAGTAAGCACCCACCTGCACTTCACAATTGTCATGTCACCTGGGTTGTCAACGAGCTCCCAAGCATCATTGTCCTCAAACGATTGCAGCTCGTCGGCCATGGCGCGCTTCCACTGCTCACTCTCAGGCCCTGCGAGAGCCTCTGAAAACACGATTTCTTCTGATGCTGGAACAGTACTCGAATGACACATATAACCATACCTATCTGGTTGTCTTCTGGTACGCTTTGTAGGCAATCCTGATTCCTGCTCTGGGGTTGATGTCATCTGGACTTCTTGCACTAAGTCATCTGTAGTTGGAGATTTAGTCAGTGTTTCACTCCCATCCTCATACACAGAAGAATCTGAATGGTAAGCTTCGGAGTCTAAAACATTCTGTGATGCTTCCCCCACTGAATCTGTATTCACTTCTTCTTGTATGCCAACTGCAGGTGTCTCTTCATTAGGAATCCAGATAGCTGACTCCTCATTGTTTTCTTCACTACCTAATTCTTCTTCCATAAAGATAACATCTCTGCTGGTAACAAGATTCTTCTTGACAGGATTGTATAGCCTGTAGCCCTTAACATTTTCACTATATCCAACTAATATGTGCTCCGCAGACTTCTTATCCCACTTCAAACGACGCTCCTTAGGGACATGTACCATGACTTTACATCCAAACAAACGTATGTGGCTTAGGTCTGGTTTTCTCCCATACCACAATTCGTATGGAGTTTTCATAAGTCCCGATGCAATGGATCTATTTTTCAAATAGACAGCAGTGTTTGCTGCTTCCGCCCAAAATATTTTATCCAGCTTTGCATCATATAGTAGGCATCTAGCCTTCTCAACTACAGTACGGTTTGCTCGCTCACACAGACCATTCTGTTCAGGTGTATAACTATTCGATCTTTGATGAATTATACCCTCTTGCTTTAAATAATTCTCAAACTCTTTGTTGGCGTACTCTAGTCCATTGTCTGATCTTAGTATTTTTATCTTCTTATTCAGCTGATTTTCCACCATTGTTTTAAATACCTTGAAATTAGTAAATGCTTCACTTTTCTTCCGAAGAAAATATATAAATGTCATTCTACTAAAATCATCGACAAACAGTATAAAATATCGAGCACCATTCAATGAACCAGTTTCCATCGGACCACAAATGTCTGTATGGATCCTGTGTAGCGTCTCTGTACTTCTTTCACCCACATGTGTAAAGGGTAATCTTTCCTGCTTCCCTTCGCAACATGTTATACACTTAGACTTGGTTATGTCAAAATTGTTTTCATACGACATACCATCCACCATATTTCTCATCTTATTCATGTCTTGACTATTGATGTGTGCCAGCCTTCTGTGCCATAGTTTACCACTTACCACTGGTGCAGCCAACATACAACTCTGTGTGTCCAATTTCAGCTTATAAACACCATCCGATAAATCAGCTGTGGCTATCAAAACATTGCTTTTGTTTCGTATATAGCAGTGCTTTTCATCAAAACTAACATTATTTCCATTTTTAATTAGTTCACTTACGGATAGTAAGTTTGTTGTCAAACTAGGCACGCATAACACATCTTTCACAGTAATGTCATATTTTAAATCAGACACAATGTCGACGTCTCCGGAACAAACAACTGGCACTTTTGATTCGTTTGCTACCACAATTTCTGGTAAACTTGGTGTATTGTTCATATTTCTTATCCAAGATTCATTCGCCGTCATATGTGCGCTCGCGCCGGAATCCACGTACCACTCTGTTTTGTTAAACTTTCCATTCAGGAAAACGACATTAAATACACATTTGTTATTATTTTTCTTCAATGTCGGGCATTGATTTCGATAATGACCATCTTCTTTACATTTATAGCATGTAATTACTTTCGTAGATGAATCTGTCATTGCTGTCACTGTTTTCTTATTTGACGTTGAGGGACCGCCATTTCTCTTTGGCTTATTAGTGTTGCCTGAGTTTAGTTTTTTTTGCGCGGCAAATGCAGCTCCGGTTTCCACGTTGTCATTGTCGCTGGTCACTTCCATGTCAAGTAATTTCGACTTTATGACATCTGCAGTTATCGAAATGCCTGAATGTTCAATTGCCATGATCATAGGTGTATAATGTTCGGACAAACCTGCTAGTAGTAATGAGCCAACCCACTCGTCTGTTATTGTAAAGCCCGTGCCATTCAACCGCTGTGCTGTCTCGACCATTTGAGTCACATACGACGCCATAGAATTACATTTGTCTAATCGTATGGATATCAAATGTCGCAGCAAGGTTATTTTTCTTGAGAAACCTGAATCATCAAACATCGTCTTCAATGTAGACCATAATTCTGCTGAAGTCTTGGTGTTCTTTACATGCACGTACAATGACGGGTCCATAGTCAATACTAGCTTTGCCTTTGTTTTTGCATCGTCCACTGGCTTGATTTCTAAATCTGGCGTCGGTTTGATGTATTTGTCCATCCCTTCGAGCACCAACAAATTTTCAGCCGCGAAGCTCCACTCATCATAGTTGTCTCTTCCTTTTAGTTTAGGAACACTGGCAATATAGTTTGTAGTCATGTTTCCGCGATTTAACTTTCACTGATTATCTATTTTAAACTAAAATAACTGATAATTTTTCGGGATAAGCCCATAACCTATAATGAAACACGTTAATTTCGCAACAGACTAGGCCACAGAACATATATTCAAAAAAAGGTTTTACATTGTACCATACCACAGATAACAATATCAATAGGAGTATAGTTTCAATATGGCACAAGAGATGACGTTACTGGTAGTTAAAATTAAATACTTTAATTATTTTGATACATAATTCCAACAATAACAACCAGGTAAATTGGGTACATTATTATTACATTTCACACAGTGATAATCCTAAGTTCTAACATCTATTTGTTTGAGTTCATGTCGTCTTTCAAACATGAATCGCCTACGCGCCACCGATAGCACACAATCACACGCCGCCCGCGGTCATCCACTATTCAATGAAATTGCGCGTGTATGCGTCACTCAGCGTCAGGAATGCGTATGTGTACGAACACTAGCTCCTTACTGCTCATCACAGCGTCTATCCCTTTCGCTCGTGATGTCGGATGAGATAGCATGCATTTTAACCCCGCCCACCGACTAGTTCGTGCCGTCAGAGCGTGTGTTCTTAAGGCCTCGAGGCGAGGACTACTACTTTATTTCAACCTCTGTGTATACCGGTCGGTCATGCGTAAATCCAATAGGAGTGCCAATCCGGAGCCAGAAATAAAGTGACTGGGGGCCTTTATATCCACAATACCCTGGGCTGCAGCCCAAAAAGCCCTTATATAGATCCGCCCCTCGAAAGTCAGATAGAAACAAATAATAGCAGATAGTCAAAGAGATCGCGGCAGCAGTATCTGGGTCGTCGCTGTGAGTTCACGCGAGCGCAGGTACAATGCGCTACACACAATAAGTTACTATCTTGAAGTAATCCTGCGATATTATATCCGCAGTGAGCGTGGACAGTTGGCAGCCCTGCCACGCGCCGGGCGCAGTTCACACCGCGAACTTTGCAAAGACTTCTATTATGGAGCACAAAGTTTTTAAACGCCCGCACAGATATATTGTCTCGTTGTACCTCGCCCCCTCACCCCTCACCCCGCACTCTGCACCCCCTCCCTCACATCACAGATGAGGACTCGCGATCTTTGGCAAAGAGTTGAGGAAAACTCTATTCTGCTTGAAAATTCCTGATAAGGGCGTTTCTTGTTGAGCGGGCGTCGAACTTGGGATTAGGGACGTGACACGACTCACACAGTTCCTCCAAACATGAGGAAGGTACAGTGAGCTGAGCGTGCAGAGTGCTCGGCCGACGGAGGAGCGCGGAGGACAGCCGGCAGTTTGATATAATTTATAATTTATCGTCGTGTTGAATGTTTGGACTGAACGTTTGTGCTGAATGGATTTTTGTTTTTCACCAAACTAGAAAATCTGTAGGTAGATGGTAAATGGTTCGGCGCATGTGTCGTACATACAGGCTCACGATCTACTATAGGTAAACACAACACACAGGTACCCGTGCCCACGGTCCACTATCCGTATTATATGATTTCACGCGCCGCCGGGCTCCGGGAACTTGCCATCGAGCCCGATATCCGGTACATTTACCGGAGCCACGAGACATATTAGTTTTCAGGCTCTCTCGAATTTATGTTGTCGCACCGGCGAAGTTATTGAATCTATAGTTATATTGGTTCTTACATCTCGCGTCAACTCAGCGCCGCCCGGCACACACACCTGGAGTGGTCACACCGGCTCTCGCGGCACGCCGCCATTCCGTTTCTCCACGTGCCGACTGCGTCACTTCCTCGCAGCATTCATTAGTCGCATTCACGCGTCGCTGTAACTAGGTTCGGTATGTATTCTGTGTCTACTGGGGATACAAATGTTTATTTTACGAAGTCATTTCAGTTAATATATCATCCTCCCGATTCTTGTTTATTTTGACATTTCTTTCCCGTGGGCTTTCTCTAGTTCATTTCAATATTCTATCCGTTATTTCAGTATGACGCGCAAAAATGTATGGTGGGACCTTTTTACTGAATAAATGATAGAATCGGATCGAGGTCCGTCCATTGTACCGGCCCACCGGCCCAGGGGGACACGACACTGACGTAATGTTATGGTATGTGTCACGTTCATATTTATATCTATTAACAAATTGACAATCAGGTAACGAACATAAGCTACAGGTGATGAGCTCTCGGTCCCACGAGCCGGTTGTGATGAGCTCTCGGTCCCACGAGCCGGTTGTGATGAGCTCTTGGTCCCACGAGCCGGTTGTGGCAACAAGTTCTCCGCACTTACATAAACTTGAAGTTTTATTCCGCGGTCGTTAGTGCGGACTTTCTTGTGTTATACTGAAACGGTATCTGTTCACGAGTACGGTACAGCCCGAAACATTAATGATGTTTGTTTGCTCTGTTCGCTTCAAGCAGCCTGCCTCGTGCTGTATCACTCAGCACGTGTGAAGCGGTCGCACGACTTTCGCGCCACTGACGCACCACAATCGCGCAACCGTAAAGTGGCTTGAGAGGCGCCACGGCGTCCTCACCTTCCGCCTGACGCAGGTCCTCACCGGACACGGATGTTTCGGGAGGTTCCTGCATCAAATCGGGCGGGAGGAAACGCCCGGGTGTTTCCACTGCGAGGATCGACCGGAGGACACGGTGGAAATCTACTCCGCGTGCGCGGAGCAACACCGTGTCCTCGTAGCGGCGATCGGTGGCGGCGAGCACTCGCGTCCGGCCCTGGTTCAATCCATGGCCCGGAGCGAGATGGAATGGGAAGTCATCACCTCCTTCTGCGAAGCAGTCATGCTAGCGAAGGAGGTGGCGGAACGCGAGAGGGAGAGAGCCTCTCGCCCCAACGGCCGCGGGAGACGCACCGGGCGTCGGGGGCCACGTGGTGGCTACTGGCCACCGTAGACGCGGGCCTGTGGACGGTGAGCTATGGGCTAGCTAGCCGTCCATTCGTCTAATGACGACAGGCCGTGTTGACGGCGCGTTCGTGTTCCACGCGCGCCTCAAAGAGATGTCAGCATAAAGGGAGGGGCCCGCAAGGGCCGAATCCTGCCGGGGCTGCGGGACTGGTCGAAAGAGATACCGCGGCCCCGGAACGTAAAGGGCGAGGAAGGAACATGGACGGTTTTTAGTCAGTCAAAGTCTGACACTCCCTCCCGCTTCGCCCAGAGTGGGAGGGGTCATTTCGACACCCAATATGAATAACATTGTAACTTTAGTTACACGTTTGTACAATTTTATGTAATTTGAATTAAGCAAGAACAGAGCTTTATTTCTGTCTTTGAACCGTATTTCTATGACGATAAGAACTACTTATGTGAAATGGATTCATTTCATTGTAATTCAAAATGTACACTGTTTCTATTGAAGTATACTTGTAAATAAAGTTACAATACACAAAAGTTTGCTCAACAAGGGTTTCTTTGTGATAAACTCATTGCAAATTGACATACAATGTTATTCATTTTAAATTTTGGACTACTTATTTTATAACCATAGTGTAATTTTTAATTACAATGTTTTTCTTCTAAAATCTAAACACTTATTTTAAATGTTATCATTGTAACGAAAGATGCTGTGTTGACATCGAGAATAGGTTTTTAGTTCGTCATTTGAATATAATAGTAGCAGCATATCCAATGTTATTGTTAACGAGAAATGTTTTTATTCGTAAACATAACCGCCATTACTGTCTGATTTCTGCTCAGTTGACGTTGTGCTCCAGTGCAAGTGACCGTTTGTGGGTGAATTATTTATTGCAAAAATAGTATCTCGTGGGAGGTTTATGGTGAATCTCCTTTACAAAAAAGATGTCCCAGTCGTGGAATCTATAGGTAAGTAATAGACATAGATATTACGCGCCATTGTGTTCTAGAAAACCTTTAAAGTTTCAATTGTTTTGATCATTTTATGTTTACCTACTTTTGGCACTTCGCTAGTTGTAGCTCAAGTTGGGCTCCTAAACGTAATAAATAGTGAGCATTCAATTAGTTTATGATTACTTATTTGATACACAGATAGTACGGATACTCCAAATGACGAGACTTCAAATCAAACGGATATCTCTAAGAAACGCAACAGAGATCAATTTGAATTATATAACGGTTGGTTTTATTGCTGTTAAAATTGTTAAAACCTACATTAAAATATGTATCTAGTAATAACTCATAATTGTAATATCCTACTCTAGCGATCCTTTTTTGTAGGTGCCGACTTAATAAGCTTTAAAAGAAAACTAAGACGTCGTAATCGTCCTATTCTTTATGCCTGTTCAGAAAAAGAAAATGATGGTGATTTTTCAGCTGATGAATTATCAGACGAATATCTACCCCCTCAGCCACAAAGCCAAAGAGGTCAGTGTTCATGAAAGTTTAAAAAGATTAGGTATCTGCAAATAATTTTATCACAAACCTAAGCACATTGAATACCTACTTCCCTAAACGTTTTGATTCATTGACAGACTTTTATTATGTACCCTCCCCTTATGCTGACATCTCTTTGAGGCGCGCGTGGAACACGAACGCGCCGTCGACACGGCCTGTCGTCATTAGACGGACGGACGGCCAGCTAGCCCATAGCTAGCCGTCCACAGGCCCGCATCTACGGTAGCCGGTAGCCACCACGTGGCCCCAGACGCCCGGTGCGTCTCCCGCGGCGGCCGGGAAGAGAGGCTCTCTCCCTCTCTCGTTCCGCCACCTCCTTCGCTAGCATGACTGCTTCGCAGAAGGAGGTGACGGCTTCCCATTCCGTCTCGCTCCGGACCATGGATTGAACCAGGGCCGGACGCGAGAGGTCGCCGCCGCCGATCGCCGCTACGAGGACACGGCGGTGCTCCGCCCACGCAGGGCAGACCTCCACCGTGTCCTCCGGTCGATCCTCGCAGTGGAGACACCCGGGCGTTTCCTCCCGCCCGATTCGGTGCAGGTACCTCCCGAAACATCCGTGTCCGGTGAGGACCTGCGTCAGGCGGAAGGTGAGGACGCCGTGGCGCCTCTCTAGCCACTCCTCAAAGAGGGGACTTACCGCCACTATCGTGGCGTGCCCTGCGCGGGGTTGCGACAGTCGCTCTCTCCATGTCGCCATGAGATCGCGCCGGAGGTCAGTCCGCTGAGCGGCAATTTGCCGTGGCAGCGGAGTTTCCCCCCGGCGTAGTACCTCAGCGCGCCATTCGTGTAGGCGCGCGAGGACTATCGCCTCCAGATCCCATGGCGGCAATCCGGCAAGCAGGCCCGCCGCCTCGCGGGAGATCGTGCAGTACCCACGGACCATCCTTACGGCCACCACTTTTTGGGGCGCGTTCAGATAATGAGCGGCACGCCGCTTCAAGGAACGCGCCCACACTGGGGCCCCGTAGAGGGCCATGGACCGCACGACCCCCGCATAGAGCCTGCGGCAGGAGGCGTTTGGCCCCCCAAGGTTGGGCAGGAGCCACCTGAAGGCAGCTCCGGTCCGTTCCAGCCTGGGGGCTAAACGTCGGAAATGCTCCACGAAATTCCACCGGCTGTCGAGGACGAGTCCTAGGTACTTCAACGTCGACTCGACGCCGATGGATACCCCTCCTACCGTCAGTGTGGATCCCGACGGTGGCGCGTTCCGAGGCCCATGAAAGCACATGGCCTCGGACTTGTGCAATGCCACCTCGAGACCCAGTTGCTGGATCCTCTCAACGACTATCGCAACCCCGCGTGTCATCACTTCGGCCGCCGCCTCGTGCGACCTTCCCTGTGCCAGCACCAGGGTGTCGTCTGCGTAGCAAACCATGCTGACACCACTAGGGAGGTCGGCGCGCAGCACCCAGTCGTAACCGATGTTCCACAGGGGCGGTCCCAGAACCAATCCATGTGGGACACCGCATGACATCTCTCGCCGGTTCCAATCTCCGCAGCGACTGGGGTAGATGACGGCCCTGTCCGTCAGGTAGTCCCCGATTACACGACGGAGGTCGGTCGGCACCCGGTGATGCCGGAGTGCCTCCCTGATGCAGCTCCACGCAGGAAGTTGAAGTGCCTTCCCCGCCCTCTGTAAAGCTGGCTCCGGCCAAACAGGCGGCGGCGCCGGCTACGACGAAGAAGGCGGCCCGAAAACGGAAGGGCAAGGCAGCGGCACAGGTAGCGCCTGTGACGGCGCCAGCGCCAGTGCCAGTGCTGGCAGCCTCTAATGTGAATTAAAATAATGATTATAAAGCGAGTTTTATTAACTCCTCCATGTACTTACCATGTCTTTTCAACCAAATGTAACATTGATACACATTGTAATTGTTGCTTACAATCATATTCACCAAAGATTTTCCTTTAATCAGTATAATTCGTAATCGTACAATAAGATACAATAATATTCATACAAAAAAGCTTTCAAATGTGTTTATAACTTCATTGAAAAGCATTGTAACTGTAGTTACAATGCTTTTCAACTACAGTTACAATGCTTTTGGTTTTATCAAAACGGCTTCTAAACCATCTGAAAGAGCAATTAAAATTAAAATAATGAAACTCACAATAGTACAGAACAACTTAAGCCTGCAGCTGCAAATAAATAATAAACTTTGCAAAAAATTTAAAATAGCTGTATTGAAAACCATGTCATACTGAGTTACAATGTTATTCATATTGGGTGTCGATTTAATGATTTTCCAACCGAAAAGAAAAAAAAAAAAAGATCGCCTGCCATATGTCGCAGGATTTCACACATTACTACCTGTTAGGAAGTTCTTACTTCGTAGTTTATTTACTTTTCCATTTTATCTCCGACATTAAATTGTATATTTCATGGAATGGTCTATTTTCAACAAAAAAAACTGAGTTAAATGTGTAGCATGGTCATGCGGGGTGTGAGGTGCGGGGCGGATGGGTCTCAAGAGGGGGGGGGGGGGGGCGTACTCTGTCGTGCCAAAGTAAATAATAATAATTTAAGCGTACTTATTTACAAGGGTCCCGCTCAAATGAGAAAATTGATACAACGCCAAACCGAGCCCCGCTGTTATTTATTCGTGATCTAATATTAAATTAATAGCTTATTTTACGTAAATATTATATTATTTTTTTTTCGGAGATATCGATGTTACACAAGATGATGCTGGCACACGACGATGCTACAGTGACCTCAGCCCGCCGCCGCCGCCCCCCGAGCGGCACGACATTGCTGTTTCGTAAATTGACTGTGTGTCCGTTGCACTACTTGGAGGCACAATTGTTATCTCGATTTCTTTTTGTAATTGTAGGAATTTTGAACGTAATTTAGTATATAGTTCTTCAATTTCAAACCTGTAATCTATTTCTTTATTTAGTTCACTATCCTCAGTTTCTTTTTCAATTTCGTTTTGAAGCTCTTGAAATTTGGAAAAATTATCTTTCAGTGTTTGTAGTCGTGTTGCAATTTCTTCGGAAGAAAACTGTAATTCTTCATTAATAAAGTTTTCAATCCTTGTGAATATTCCTCGTATAATGAGGATCGTACGCGTTTTAACTTTTTAACTTCGGCCATCTCGTCGCCAATATTACATAAAAGATCAAACGTGCATTTTCCTATTCGTATATTTTAATTATATATGACAATCCTGATACATTCGTTGTCCAGGAAACGTAATGACAGAACGTCAAACCAAAGACATAACATCGCTAAATAGTGTCGATTCAGAAATACGGCCTACAAGAACGGCCTGGGTTTGATTTTAACGAGACACAGTCCCTAGCGTTTCTTAGAACGAATATTTGCTCAGGTAAGGGTTAGGAAGTGGACACACATGAGATAATAATATACATTTTGACTACGTGAAGCAATCGCTCCGTCATGCTGCAATAAGTGATTACTGTCAGCCCTTCCGTGCTACCGTTCAACTGCAATTTAAGCGAGGATTTAATTATAGTTAAAACTTACCACGTGTTCTTTAAAGATGGTCAGTCTTCAATTAACTTACAGAATACTGCAGTTCCTTCGCCTCAGCTCGGCTCCTTTCACGTAACAACACTCACTTTTACTGGACTTAATACTACCATGTACTTATTTTTAGCTTATAAAAATATTAATCATCTACGGGGAGTCGATGCGCATCTTAATATGAATTCGTCGAATTTGAAGTCATTCATGAATGAAAAAAAGTATTGCAAATCAAATAAAAAAAAAGTCGCGCTTTAACTTTCTCCTCCACTTCTTTAGGAACTCAGTAAAAGGAGTCTCATGAAAATCTGAAACCTATTATCTTCGTTCCACCTTATTGTCTAATTGAACTCGACTAGTAGGTACCTATGAAAATGTACCTAGTTCACTAATAACAGTAATCATATAAGCCAAATGTTTTATTGGAACAAAACACTGCTCCGACATGATGAAATTAGTCAGTTATCCACGATTTTTGACACTAAAATATTCATTTATATTAAAAATCAAGATGGAGGCGCGCTAGGCGGGTACCAAGTTCATAGATTTCGTATTATTGATCACCTTCCGGCCGCGCGGCCCTCCAATCCCGGCCATACTTTGACGATACGACACATACCCGCAACAAGCCATGTCTCGATGTCATTCATTTGTCGTATCCGTGTCTTGTAATTGTACACAGATACGGAATATCGTGACTTGTCGTATCACACGTACTTGTCTTTTGTCGAGGACTGTTATAATATATTCAGTTCGAGTGGCGAGTGTCACCGTCTCAACGGTCAACTGGTGTGTACAGGTGCCGCCAAATATGGAGGTGCGCCAGACTATTCACAAGTGACCCACTCCCACACCCGTGACGTCACGACGAGTCCAGCTGTGCAGTGCCGGCACGATGAGGACAAGACGCTCGCACTGACAGACATGCGGGTATTGTGAAGCACGCTCCGGCGCGCACCGCCTAATATATGGACGTATTTTCGCCGATTGCGAACACATAAATCAGCAAGGATCGGCTTCGTAAACAAATAAAAAGAATTCACGGCCTTCAGCAAACAAACAATAGCAGTCTTAATTAGACAGAACCGACGCCGACAATCAGCAGCCAGATTTATATGAAATTATAATAGAGCTATATTTCAGTTTAACGACAGAAATTAACGAAGAGCCGCCTCGGAGACGCCGCGAGTGAGACATTACGCGCTATTCTGTTCCCGACCGACCAATCAGCGCAAAACTGAAAACAAAGAAAACTGTTTGTAACTAGGCAGTGGGCAGTAGCCAGTAGGCAGTAGGCAGTAGGCAGTAGGCAGTAGGCAGTAGGCACCCCACAAGACAAGGAAGTGTGCTCCTGCCCCTCTCACATCAAGTACATCTCCTGAGTTATTAGCGAGTATTAAAACGTTCGCTATGATTTTCAGGTTGCCGACGATTTTAATTTTGATATGCTTAGCGTTTTTCCAACTACATATGTTGGGGTCAGCTTCCGGTCTAATCGGATTGATCTACTACCTACCTCCTACCTACTTCCTTACCTGGAACATTTAATCCGAACATATTTTAAACTTAAAATATCACTTACGGGATATCTTTCGTGATTGTTATTTATATTGAGGTTCCGATATGTCAGTCAAACCGCAATCATGGCGCTTGCAACGGAGCGGCGGCGTCGAAATATCGGGACCTCAATATTTATATTGAGGTTCCGATATGTCAGTCAAACCGCAATCATGGCGCTTGCAACGGCCCGGCGGCGTCGAAATATCGGGACCTCAATATAAATAACAATCACGGAAGATATGCCGTAAGTGACAATATAAGTTTAGTTGTGAACCGTCATAGCTTAAAACAGTGTTCGAACATATTTTGTTTGTAATGGCGAATACATTTGCAGAAACTTTCAGCATTTAGAAGAACTCTCCAGTGGGTAGTAAAGACTAAAAAATAGTGACCTCACCGCCTGCCGCCTGCCGGATCGATCAGCTGATCACTGAAGTGGTTTAGTGCCGGTGTCGCCAATTATCCTTTTGTGACGAATATCTGAACCTAAAGTACCCTATGTCTCTGAAATAAGCCCAGGTAGGATATTATTTTAATCCAACGAACATTGGATTTATGTTAACTGGTTTCAACTGAATAACGGTTACTGAATTATCATCGCAATGATATTCTGGGTGTCCTCCCAAAGTGGCCTCCAACCTCCCCTTATAGCCACCCCGAGCCTCGCAGCTGGTTTATGATTTGTTATCATTTCTGAATCTGATCGCTGGTAAACAATACACACACAACAACATTGAAACTCAATATAAACTGAATATCTGGTCAATCTGAAGACACACACACGAGCTCTGAATAATGCCAAGTTTGCTCACCCGTGTACTGCTAGCTCCGACCCTCAGGCCCAATTGACCCGGCCGCGGCGTGGCGCGCACGCACGATCCACCGCCCCTCGCTATCTCCTTCTTTCTCTCACCTCACGCTACGTTTTAACTAATTAATATTTGTAGGTACATAGAGGCTATATGCCTTCGCTTTCGCGACACTCCCGCCCAAGGGAAGAGATAATTATAAAATCGGATCTAGTGGAATAACTGTTTTAACAAAATTATTATAAATATGTTTACAACATTTTCGGAGTGATAATGGGTAATGATTACCAGGGTTACTGACTATAACTGATTCCCCACTGATTCCAACTGATTCCAACTGATTCCAACTGCTTCCAACTGATTCCAACTGATTCCAACTGATTCCATCTGATTAAAACTGATTCTAACTGATTTATACGGAATCTAACTGATTCTGACTGATTCCAACTGATTTCTACGGAATCAAACTGATTATAACATTCCATCTGATGCGGACTGATTCCAAATGATTTATACGGAATTCAACTGATTCTGACTGATTCCAACTGATTTATACGGAAGCAAACTGATTATAACTGATTCCATCTGATGCTGACTGATTCCAACTGATTTATACGGAATCCAACTGAATCTAACTGATTCCATCTGATGCTGACTGGTTCATCGTCTTGAGTACTTCGAGACTCTTGGTCAAAACCGACTGGGTGGTCGTTTTGCACTGATTGTTCCTTCTGAAAATCTTCAGATTGCGAACTGATTTTGACTGGCGTTACATTCTGCTCTGAGGACGATTCTGTACTTTGATCGTCCATCTCCAACAGAAACAGATGCCCTACTGAATGGGTCAAGTGTTTCTCCTGATGGTAATTTGACTTTGGCTATTATAATCTGCCTATCCGATCCTTTAATCAATTCTGCTATTTTGCCAACTTTCCAGTATGCCCTTTTACTCGTACTATCTGAGTTAATTTAACTATCTCTGCTAACTTTGGTGGCCTAATAACAACGACTCTAAGTTGTTTGTGCTTGTCACTACGTTCGCGGAGACAAGTCAAGTATTGATTAGTGAACATTTTGGCGAATTCTGAGATGATGATTTGACCACGTTTCCATCCGTCAAATTCGTCTTGGTTACTGTAGCTGATTCTAAGAACGCTCGATCTGTAACTTCAGTGGTCAACGTTCCGCCCACACGTAGGAAATCTGAAGGAGTCAAATTATGTGCTCCAACTCCGCGCCTACAGTAGCTAGAGGCCTCATATTAATTACAACCTCAAGTTTCTTCATTATTGTGCATAGCTGGTTATGGTTTATGAGATGTTTGTCTAAAGTTCTCTTTATACTGTGCTTGACTGAACCTACAAGTCGTTTATAAAATCCTCCGAACCATGGAGCTAACTCTGGGATAAATTTCCATCGCAAGTAATTCTGAATACAATAATCTGAAATTAACACTTCTGCTGTAAGCTTATATTGCGTGGCATTGTCTGACACGAATAATTGAGGTATGCCCCTTACAGCGACGAACCTTCTAACCCGAACCTTCTGCCTAGTAGTATGTAGTTAAGTCTTTAACGACCTCCAAATGTATAGCCCTAACGGTTAGGCATGTAAACAGGCATACCCAGCGTTTTTCTTTACTACTCTCATCCACAAACAATGGACTGAAATAATATAGGCATGTAAAGGCGAACGGAAGACTAAGGTTGACTCTTTCTGCTGGTAGATCAGGCATGGGTGGAAATTTGAATAGACCACTCGACACTTTCTTATGACTCTTTGAACATTTGACCATCCATGTGGCACCCAAAACTTTTATCTTAATAGAGCTTAGGTATGAGAGACACATGATAGTTCTTCTGATGCAGTTCGGTTATAATTTTGTGCGTAAAATCTGAATCTTTTGGAAGTAGTATCGGCTCTATTTGATAATGTGACATATTCGTGTATCTGAATCTACCTTTAAATCTAATAAGTCCTACCTCGTCTTTATATCTTGACATGTTTTGCTCCCTCCACTTCTTTAGGGAAATGTTTAGCCTGAATTTCTTATATGTTACTCTCTGTTTTGTGTTAATCAACTACCATCATTGGGTCTATAATATCTAGACTTATTATCTTATTTTCTAAAGGTATTATGTTCGAAAGACCCTCCCCGGCCATTGAAATTTTAGTATTTATGTTATTATATATTTTGAGCTGGAGGCCACTGATTTGTGTTACTCGTTAAAAAATCAGGTCCCACGAGCCATCTATTGTAACAATCTACTCGTTCCGTCTTAGTGCCTACATCCGATGGATTTAATTCAGTTGGCACATATATGATTTGTACAGTCTTGTTCTGTTTTATTTCATTGATTCTACGTACTACAAATGGCGGAAGTAATTTATTTGATTTGAGCCAGGCAATTACTAAGTATTTGACTATCAGTCCACAAATATTGTGCTTTAATTTTTAGTCGTAAACATTTTGTAACATAACCTGTAAGTCGGCACAAGATAAGTACTCCCAGCAACTCTAATCTTGGGATCTGTAAGTCATGTTGGTCCTTTTACGACACTAATCTAGACTTGCCAATAACAAAACTGATTATTAGTGTGTAAAGTACCGCGTGAATAAATGACTACTGCATAAGCATGCAAAGACGAATCCGTAAAGCAATGTACTTAGTTCGTACTGAATTTGCACCGCGACTTGGCGTTTATTTAAACCTTGCGCAAAATAACGATCAACATGAATATTCTTTAGAAATTCTAAGTTTGACGCAATTTTTTGCCATTCCATTAGTAGACTATCACTTAATTTGACATCCCACTTAACCTTTTCTTCCCATAATTTTTGAAAGAATAGTTTTGCTGGAAGAACTACTGGAACTGCGAGACCACAAGGATCATAAATTGAAGCAATGGCCCTTAACACGTCTCCTTTTGACAGAACTGTGCATATGATGTCTATTGAAGTTAGAATTTAAATATTACTGATCTTTCTGTATGTTCCATATTAGACCGAGAACGTTTATTTTTTCACGCTTTTCTGCTCTAAACTTATCTGGTAGGTATGGAAGAAACTAGTTCCATTGAATTTGGATTCCATTCACGCAAATTCATGGACAAACTATCAAATGATTCTTTAGCAGCACAGTACAGTTTATTTGCATCTGAAATTGTCTGTGCGCCAGTTAATTATAGTCTACATAAATGCCGTCGGCAATTTTTTTTTTTAGAAACCTGTTGTTTGACCTATTTAAGTGATATTTGATCGTAGCATTCAGTAAAAATGGACTTGATATGACACTGAATGGGACTCGACAAAAACGTAAGTGGACAACATTATCTGGGTTAATTGTATTTACGTCTTTGAACTAAAAAAATCGTGTTACATCCCTATCTGAATCTTGTAGACCTAACTGTAGGAAAGCCCTTTCGACATCTGCAACTATTCCTATAGGGTGTTCTCTGAACTTGATTAGCAATCCTGTAAGATCCTCCAACATTCGTTTAATCTTCTACTATCTGCAGTTTTAGCTGAGGCGTCATAAACAATACGGAGCTTTTTGGGTTTATCACGGCCACGAATATAATGGCGAGGAAGATAGTGAGCGGGATGGTTCTGTGCCATCTTTGGGTCTGGTACAATCTCAAACATTTTAGTCTGTAGCTGTTCTTGAATGACCTGGTCGTATGCTTTTAAATCTGAATTATCCAATCATTTAATTAAACTATTGAGCCGACCCCAAGCTAAGCCTAGATTATTTGGAAGATTTGGTGGTACTTCAGTCCACGGCCATTGAACGTGGCCATGGTGTTACTTGGTACTGAACTGTTTCATTACATTGCCTAATCGCGACGACATAATGCTTATTTATGATTGCCAAAGTTATTACAATGTCGACATTTCCGCCTGGCACGGGTTCGAATCAACCTTTAAAACTGTATTGCATCTGATACTATCAAACTTACTGAAACCCTCGATTAAAACCTCTAAAGCCACGGCTCTCCGGCCGACCAGCAATCGCATTGGTCACTTTCATCAAATAATTCTGCTATGTGCGTCTCCCACTGACTGTACAATACGGTCTTTCCAGACCCCGACCCCGTCAGAGTTAAACACGCATCGCGCACCCACGGTCTACTTGAGTTGCCTCAAGAGAAACCGATTTCTAGCGGGCTACGACTACGTAATAAGTACGGGTACGGTCGAACACAATACGGCCGATAGAACTCCTTACTTTCTACCACAGCTAAAGCTAAAGGGGTACTAAAAAAGTAGTACACAACGCATGCAATGCACACACTACGCATGTAACGCACACACTACGCACGGACTACGTATGCAATGCACACACGACGCAACCTACGCACGGACTACGTATGCAAGGCACACACTACGTATGCAACGCACACACTACGCAAGCTACGCATGGACTACGTATGCATCTCATACACTACGCATGAATCGCACACACTACGCACTGACTACGTATGCAATGCACACACTACGCAACCTACGCACGGACTATGTATGCAACGCACACACTATTCAAGCTATACGTTTTGGTATAAAACTGTTAGCTTAAAAATGTATTTCTGAATAAAATAAATAAATACATGGACTACGCATGCAACGCACACACTACGCAAGCCACGCATGGACTACGTATGCATCTCATACACTACGCATGTAACGCACACACTACGCAGCTACGCACGGACCACCTATGCAACGCACACACTACGCAAACTACGCATAGACTACGTATGCATCTCATACACTACGCATTTAACGCACACACTACGCAAGCTACGCACGGACTACGTATGCAACGCACACACTACTCAAGCTACGCACGGACTACGTATGCATCACATACATTACGCATCCATTACGCACGCACTACGCATGCACTACGTCTACACCATGCATCCACTACGTATGCACTACGTACACACTACGTATGCTACGTATACACTACATATACATATCACGCCACACAGGCTGCCGGCACTTAAGCTTGCTTATCATCATCAAAATCCTTAATTCATAAATGAGACCTCATTTATGACATCTCGGGGAACTTTTCTAAAATCATTACCCTAAGGTGATTGTGATTTACTTCTTTGCCTAAGGAACTTATTAGATGTCTCTCAATTTCATTTAGACCGTATCAACATTCTTTGACCTGACTAGATTTTGCTGATTTAATTCTATATAGAGCTACGAGTACGTAATAATCACGGTAGGTTTGGCATACCGTTCCTTTAATGTGTCGACAGCAATTCGATAGTTTTTTGTCTGTCGTGTTCAACCCATTGATTGCCTGCTTCGCGTCGCCCTTAAGAGCCAATTGAAGGTACAACTGTTTATCGACATCATTAATGTTATTCTTTTATCAACGTTAGACGAAACTGATCCCAAAATTGGTACCACTTTGGAACATCCCCATCAAACTTGCTTTTCTCCATTTTTGGTAACTTACTAATTGTGTTAACATTGTTGTCATTTTTTGTAAATCTGCTAACAATTCTTCGGCCTGAATCTGTGTGGACGGACCTAAACTGACTAATTTCCTCAACGTTGCCGCCCCTTAGACGACCCACTGACCTTGATTTCATAAATCAATTCACCATAGTTACGAAAATTTCCGAAACAAACATCTTACTTGAACTTATAGAAGCATCATAATTAGTTCTAATTCTTTATAGTTGATAAGTATCTTCTTCTGATAATTCAGTTAGGGCACACCGAGCGGAGCTAATCTTTGATCGGATAGCGTCTTTTATTATAACTATAGTAGGTACTAGCTAAGTAATATCACAGACATGGATCATTCTCTTAGTAAATGAACATACCGATTCACGAATATGTATCTAAAAAAATATAAATTGGTATGAGATTCTTATGAAATCCAATACACCAACAAACTGCATAAATCAAACATAAGAATTAAATTAAATTCATCAATCACTAGTAAAAGACTAAACAAAATCTATTATCCTTTTAATTGGTTCACTTAGTAAAGTCTACTAATAATGTATTTAAGAAAACAGTCATTAACTACATAATAATAACTCTGAACAAACCTAATTAACATTGACAATAGCATGAGCGAGTTTGTGTTTTGTTGATAATGTTCCGCTCAAATGATCTGGCTGTTCCATTTTTAATTATTATTTTTGTTGATGAGTATTGCGGGTATTCGGAAACTGTGAAACTGGGTGACCTCATTTATTTTAAACGCAGAACCCAATTTCGATCTACCCGCACAATTTTATCTTAGGAACTGGACCAAACATTATTTTCAAACTATTATAATGAGATCCCAGCATCTCCACCATGTCGCCAATTATCCTTTTGTGACGAATATCTGAACCTAAAGTACCCTATGTCTCTGAAATAAGCCCAGGTAGGATATTATTTTAATCCAACGAACATTGGATTTATGTTAACTGGTTTCAACTGAATAACGGTTACTGAATTATCATCGCAATGATATTCTGGGTGTCCTCCCAAAGTGGCCTCCAACCTCCCCTTATAGCCACCCCGAGCCTCGCAGCTGGTTTATGATTTGTTATCATTTCTGAATCTGATCGCTGGTAAACAATACACACACAACAACATTGAAACTCAATATAAACTGAATATCTGGTCAATCTGAAGACACACACACGAGCTCTGAATAATGCCAAGTTTGCTCACCCGTGTACTGCTAGCTCCGACCCTCAGGCCCAATTGACCCGGCCGCGGCGTGGCGCGCACGCACGATCCACCGCCCCTCGCTATCTCCCTCTTTCTCTCACCTCACGCTACGTTTTAACTAATTAATATTTGTAGGTACATAGAGGCTATATGCCTTCGCTTTCGCGACAGCCGGCGAGTGACTCATATAACGCAGCGATCCACTATCGTCAACGTTATTTTCGTTGCAAAATGCAGCGCTTCGTGCTCACTATCGAGTATCGATAAATCCAGGTTTATAAGGGATGCGCCCCGCTTTAACGGCGCGGTTTTACGCGATTTATAACTAATGAATCGATTAACGCTCGATTACAATTGCTCACTGTGCAGTTGGCCGGTTCAAAACGGTTTATTGATGTTGATAGCTCGTTGCGGCACGGGCGCGGTAGCGACGCGGCAGTGGCGCGGCACCCACTCTGCGTGAACTCTGCACAGCGGGCTGATATCGCTTTAGTTGTTACAGTTAGTACCGAGCAGTGAGTAGTCACACTAAATGGTAAATTGTGTATCTAGTCACGTATTGGTTTTCGTTTAAATTATACATTTATTTTACGGAGTGGTTCCTGAATATCGTTTTTATGCGTATTTGAGAGAATTCTAATAATATAGTATCCTGTACGCGGTGTCTCTAATGAGATCAAAGTGAACGAGCGAATGTGCATACTTGCGTTCGATGCAAATGATGCAATTATGCATTTTCGCTAAGAGTTCAATTTAAACTCGAAAAATTAATGACATGATTATAATTTAGAAATACAAGGAGTTGGAAGATTTTCGGATTTGTGGAGCGTGGCCTGCCTGACTTCCGCTTTATTACTTTATTTTCAAAATTTCAATCCAGGGCTAACGTGGGCCTGTTTCGGGAGGTACCTGCACCGAATCGGGCGGGAGGAAACGCCCGGGTGTTTCCACTGTGAGGATCGACCGGAGGACACGGTGGAGCACACGGTGGAAGTCTGCCCTGCGTGGGCGGAGCACCGCCGTGTCCTCGTAGCGGCGATCGGCGGCGGCGACCTCTCGCGTCCGGCCCTGGTTCAATCCATGGTCCGGAGCGAGACGGAATGGGAAGCCGTCACCTCCTTCTGCGAAGCAGTCATGCTGGCGAAGGAGGTGGCGGAACAAGAGAGGGAGAGAGCCTCTCTTCCCGGCCGCCGCGGGAGACGCACCGGGCGTCGGGGGCCACGTGGTGGCTACCGGCCACCGTAGATGCGGGCCTGTGGACGGTTAGCTATGGGCTAGCTAGCCGTCCGTCCGTCTAGTGACGACAGGCCGTGTCGACGGCGCGTTCGTGTTCCACGCGCGCCTCAAAGAGATGTCAGCAGAAGAGAGGGGCCCGCAAGGGCCGAAGCCTGCCGGGGTTGCGGGACTGTTCGAAAGAGATACCGCGGCCCCGGAACGTAAAGGGCGAGGAAGGAACATGGATGGGTTTTAGTCAGTAAGAGTCTGACACTCCCTCCCGCTCCGCCCAGAGTGGGAGAAGTCATTTGATGATTTCCCATCCTAAAAAAAAAAAAAAAAAAAAAGGGCTAACGTGGGCCACTGGTCGTGAGTTGGGTTCTGCTCATCCCACCATCTCTACGAGGTCTGCCGCGACGCCATCTGGCTGTATCAGGGCTCTAGAAAGTGGTTATTATTGCCCACAGCTCATTGGGCATGCGGCTGACGTGGCCAGTCCAGTCCCACTTTTTGAACAACGTCAGTAATTTGTGTTTTGGAGCGAAGTGTGTGTGTTTCGTTATGGTCGGTTAGTTTGACGCCTAGAATGTTGCGCTCGTTAGTTCTATGAAAAACAATGGTCCGGCTGTTTGTAACCTAATTGAAACAGTGCTGTCTAGATGCACTTTACGGAGTAGACTGATGTAGGTGAGATTAGCTTCTTGGTTGTTAAGCAAATATAGCCTCATGTAGGGTAGTTTTTCGAAATTTGAATCTTTGACTGATTCATATGGCCAAAATTTAATTTCACTCTCAGGTTTGTAACACATGTTCATAATAAAAAAGGTACACCAAATAACATATTTGAATGAGGGTCTCGTTTTTATAAAGTAGTTTTCAAGATATCGACGTTCAAATATTATGTGCCCAGATGAATCAGAATTTTGTACAGATAAAATCAATTTAATCAAGTAGGCAGTGAAATCAGAATGCCACCTGAACAAAGCACATATGAATCAAATATTTCCCTTCGTAACATCGGGATCTAAGCCAACCAGCCGCACCCCCAGCTCGTCAGTTGCACGACCCCGCGTGGAAGGCCAGACTCCCATTATTATTACCCGACCAAGTACGACCAAGCTCAGCTTACGTCACATTAATCAGTATTTTAAGCTCAAACTCAAACTCAAACTCAAATCATTTATTTCAACTAGACCATTACGGCACTTTTGAATGTCGATAAAACGAAAAATAAAGCAAAGCTACAGTCACAGACACAAGGCATAATAACTTGAGAAAGTACTGTAGTTGCCCATTCCCTAACGTAGATCTCTATGGAGAAGAACGGGCAAGAAACTCCATGGACACTCTTTTCAATCAAAAATGTTGTTACAAAATCTTGGTTACATCTTTCATGTTGAGATTATACATATATGTGAGAACGATGTAGAAAGACGTGCACAATAAGAGCGTCCAGAGTAAAAATAAATAAATCAACAATTAAAAATAAAGCAACTCAAATGATCCACGGCAGCTAAGAGATGACCAGTCCCGACTGACAGCGCCCGTTCACGAACATGACGCATGAATCAGCGCCATTCAATTCAACCATATTGAAGGGAACTAAATGACCCGACCCACCCGCCACCATCAGCAAGACATTTAAGCGAGCATGACATTCTCTCAGCCACCAAGGCATATTCAAGTCAATGAAACATAACTAAATGCAAACGGTAGCTTTACGGTACATGGTACTCACACATGTGTTATGCAATTATACAATACTAAGAGATGGAATCTATACAATGCAAGAATATTTTTACAATCTTCTGCTGCTACCACAATAATTGTCCAATAAGTTTGCATCTATGGTTGCGGAGCAGGACCAGCATTTAGCCAAGCATTTTTATCCTCAATGTAATCCCCCAGCTTATAATATGCTTGCCTACATAGTGTGCGTTTTACACAAGATTTAAATTTCGTCTCATTCAGTTGTAGAATGTGGGGAGGTATTTTATTGTAACATTTTAAACAGTACCCCATGAAAGATGAATCTACTTTAGCAAGCCTGAAACCTGGCTGAACTAGTTGGTCCCTATTTCTAGTATTATAGTGGTGTCTGTCACCTCTTTTACTGTATAAATGCAGATTTTTCCTAACGTACATGATGTTTTCATAGATGTATTGACAAGGTACTGTCATGATATTAAAACCGGACACTTATCTTATTTACTTATTTGTAAACACATTAACGTAGTTATAACTAACACTATTTTTTTTGTAGGAGGACTAGTCATTTCATTTCGATATAATAATATTTTTTATTGATTTATCAAAGGGGACCATTTTGTTCGGGAAAATGGCAAATGGACGCGTTATATGAATCAGAAGAACAAACTTCAAATATTTTTATTCTGTACGTAGACAGCAATTATTTGAAAAATATAATTTGTCCCAGTTAGGGATATAGATAAATTACTGTACAACAAAATTTGACATGCCATTTTGTTGCTGGGTACAGAAAAAATACCCACAGAAATCGAACATTTTGTTTTAGTCTCTGAAGAACTAACTATTGAAGGCTTTCGAGTAGTCGATGATAGGATATAAGATACTAAACTCTTGATATTTTCTACTACTTGAATTATTGCATGCAGACGGTCGGCAGAGGAGTGGAGTGAACTTATTTTGACACTTATTAAATAGTGACGTTTAGTAAATGGAAACTGAGAACTCTGAGACAGGGCTCAGATAAAGCCTGCTCGCTCACAATACCGTGGGTGTAGAGTGGCAGGTGACAAGTTACTCAAACTATTGTTATATAAACACGAGCGCCGCTCTTCATGTTTTGCAAAGCGAGGAAGTCGTATATTTTCGTGTGCAGTTTACTTGGTGCTCCCGTGCAATGACAAACTGTCCTAAATATTATGCTTCTAAAAATTGATGCTGTCAGCGCGCTGAGCCTTGATCCCCGATCCCCGATCCCCCAGCCCCCGAGCGTCCGAGTGTTCCACAAACGGATCAGCTTGTGGCTAATGAAGGTAACTTACCGGCTGCTATAAATTATATATTATCTGTGGTTATTATCTATAGCTCGCCGGGGCCAGCCCCCTCTCTCCCCTGTCCCCCCCGCCCGCACAGTGCCACGCGCCCCGCTCAGTACCCGGGCAGTACTCACGCCGCGTTGGCAATTTTTCTTATCTGTTTTCTTTGATTACGAAAACATTGTCTCGTGGAGTTAGTGGAGCCAATACCGAGCTCCGTATTTGTTGAGTTGAGACGATACGCCTCAGGACAAACATCGTCTGCCACTGAATTACCAATTTTACGATTTGAATAACACGAACAATAACAACGCAGAGTTGTTATCTTTTTATTACATTTTATCAATAGCTTGTCCTAGATTTTACGCGGAATAAAAGTAATTTTATATTTTGTATAAGAACCAGGTAATCTTTTAATTTTGTTTCCGATTAGAAACATAGGCAGCAGTTGTTCGTGTCAGTCTTTGTGAGCACTTAGTTCTAGATTGCTTTGTTGGTCCCTCGGAGTAAGTAGGCCCTACAAGACCGCATCTTTCTGAAACACGCTGTATAAATCTCATTTGAAGTGCCGCCACGTCGCCGCATTGCACGAGGGCGATGGAGGGCACCACGCTGGTAAACAATAAATACGGTTGATCGTAATGAAACGACATCGAGCATCACGGAAGCACCAAATCGATAGATAACCACTTAAGGCGCGTCCCCGAGCAAAATTAGCAACTCTATTTGTACTGTTAGAATACAGTTCTGATCAGCTTGCACTACGAAGTGGTTCTTACGTCAGTCACTGCGGATCGAATAGTGCGAAATTAGTGGTTTTTATTCTTTATAAAATCAAATTTCTGTCTTTAAGAAAAAAAAACTAGCATTATGTTCATTATTAAGTTGCCTATCCATTAGTAAAGAAGGAAATCAAAATAATGTTAACTTTACGAGAAGAAGCATGTTATAAATATTTTTTTCTCGTTTTTGTCGTTTCATTGTGAGGGGATGGATTTATTAAATACTAGCTGACTCGCGCAACTTCGTCTGCGACACATAGGTGAAAGACAGGGTTACAGAGAGTGGGTCGTAAGCACCTCTAATACAATTGTCAAAGAGCACATCACATCACACACATCATTCCGCATAATGAAAAGCGCGTCCGGTACATGATCATTATTTTGTATTTAAAACGGTGTATCTCTGATATTCATTGAAATCAAATTACGTATCCAAGGGTAATTATGTTTAAAATTAAATACTTGTGATTAACAACGTATTTACTTTGATAAGGATAAATTACCATGTTTATAAAAACAGTTTAAAGGGCTTCTCTCGACGTCCTAACGTCTTCATCCTTAGACACTCGATGACAGTCATACTCCAGCTAGGTCTGAAGTTCTCATTAACGTGTATGAAATGAGCCGCGACACGATATAGCTGCTGTAAACTGTTGCGGACCTCTTACAACTGTAAGCCATTTCAAATTTCGAACTCTACGTGCCTAAGAGGCCGTGTCCTAAAGTGCACAACCTCTTTAAAGCTTAGAAACCTTCAAATGCGGTGTTAATATGTTAGTACGGTGACTATCGAGACATTCCAATTTTAAAGAGTATTAGCACCAAGTTTTTATGTGAGTTCAGCCTTTTTTGAATAATATAGGATTGAGTTTTCAAACATTTATCAAAATAACATGTAGTTTAAATCAAAAGCACTAAGGTCCATGTTCACCAAAAACATGACGGTCTGATTATCTAAAAACGGCTGTTTAAAACACATTTTTGTATGCGAGCATGTCACAGGGACAGTGGTTTTTAGAAAATCAGACCGTTATCTCTTCGGTGAACATGAACCTAAGGAGTGTTGATATCAAATTCTAAACAAATCACCGCCAAAATAACTTTCTACCCCTTTTTAACCCCGTTAGAATTTCAATTAAACACGTCTTCCATCAATTCTGTTAAAAATTTGAAATAGATTGGACCAGTAGTTCGTTGTATTATTTTATTTGTAATATGTATTATACAGGGTGGAAACGGTTAACGGGGCAGTAAAGGGAGCTACCTTAACCGTTGAGTATTAGAAACAGGATCGATTGGCATCAAAAAAATGTTGTGTAATATAGCAATTTTCTTGCTACCTGTACGTTTTTTTTAATCTGTGAATGGGGATCAAAATTTCACGAAAAATTTCGGATGGTTTTCTAAGACCATTTTCATGTAGCTGCAGTGACTTTTTGAGTACTCTAACCAGGGTTGGTCTGGAAGAACTTTTTGATCAGTGTCGGAAAGAAGATCGATTATGTAAAATGGCAATTTTCTTGCTAACTGTACTTTTTTTATTAAATCTGTGAACAACATTTCTCGAAAAAATTACGGGTTGTTTTCTAAGACCATTTTCGTGTAGCTGCAGCTCCCCTTACTGCCCCGTTTACCGTTTCCATCCTGTATTACCAACTACTTATACCGAGGAAAGCCGATTTTCTTGAGTTTCGCTATTTTGGGCGTATTCACTTCAAAAATCAAATTTCAAAAAAATTGAAAAATTGTATTTACCTGTATTAGATTTGAAGTATTTACAGCAACTTTTAAAGGTTTAGACTTCATTGGATTTTATTCTATAGGTGTATGAAGTTAGTTAATTTTAAACACAAAACCCTCTTTTTTCCGTCTCTGGATGAGATATTAAAAAAATGCTGAAACAGGTATTTCTTTATTTTTAATAATAAGTCTTTACTCTGAGTTTTATGATTCTAAAACAATCTAAAATTTTTTTTTTCATACAAACTTTACCCCCCCTTTTCACCCCTTTCTTCCAAAATTTTCCATAATTTCTATAGCCTAAATGTTATTCTGAGTTTATTTAAATAGAATAGTGAAGTTTTCATCAAAATCCGTCAAGCAGTTTTTACGTGATGCGCGGTCAAACAAACAAACAAATAAAAATTTTCAAAATGGTTTTAATATGTTCAGTTACTTATTATAAGTCACCCCGGTCGGTTTTTTTTTTAAATCTTCAATGTACAGATTTTTTGGTCTCAACGATTTGATTATATGTTTAGATTATGAGACTTAAAAAAAAAACTACCATTTTGCAGTCAAGAATATGTAGAAATTGAATGTATTTGTTATTACTTGGTATTTCTTTTGGTTATAGAGTAGTTGGCTCCAAAAAAAGCACAAAAAACGGCTTTTGCTCCGGGACGCGCCTTAAGGCCAGCTAGACCAAGCAAAGTAGGTATTTAACGCTACCATCCTTTACGCGAAACGAGCCGTGCGCACGCGTCGCCGGCGTGAACTTACGTGAACCCAAAGCTGAGCGAAGTGTCACAGCATACGTGTAAGCAGCAGGCTAACTTATTTTTATTAAATTGTCAGCCTGATTCATGGTCATACGCAGTAATTGTGAATAAACGTTTTATATAATAAATTAATTTGAATAGATATTGTAAATGCAAAGTGCTGTAAGACATAATTTATTTAATTATTTGAATAAGTTTCTTACATTATTTTTACCCACACACACACTTCCGATTTCTTTATTGTCTCGGACGGTACCGCGCCTGCGCTTACACACACCTTTGCAATGTGTTTGTACCTACACTTGGTGAGCACAAGAAAGCGGTTTTACTTTGTGGGATAAGCTACTGATGTTTTTGTCCGTTATCACATTAGAATCACTATTGTAAAATGTATTTCTACCACATACTAACAAATTGCAAAAGCTACGACGATACAATGTTATTTTCGTTGGAAAACTACGAGTATACAAATACTACAACTTCAAATTACTTATATCTGGCCACTTCCTTGTTTTATTCTCCACAAAAAAAAAAATCAAATAAACGATACTAATATAATATTACACTAAAACTAACAAAAAAAAAACTATATTACTTTTATTACATTAAAACTAACAAAATAACTGCTTTCAAAAAACAAAAAAAGTGAAATTGCTGCATATTGCTGTAAATCGTTGAGGAATTCGACTGTCTATGATCTCCATCATCAGACCTGTAATGGCACTTATAACCCATATGGGTGCAAAGTTTTCATCAATAGAAATGAATTAAGTCCAAACACAAGGTAGCTACTGTTAAACGTTGAGGAGTTCCCTCGTCTTCATCATCAGACCCCTAATGACAGTCACTACCCATCTAAGTGTAAAGTTCTCATCAATCAAAAACGCTTCAGAAGTCAGTGACCTTTGTTTGATTGATTTAGTTTTTTTGTCACCGACTTCTGAAGCGTTTTTTCTGAAGTTATTTTTTCACTTTTTTGTCTTCTCTGAAGTCGGTTTTATTTTTTGTAAAAAGTTTTTATTTTTCACTTTTTAGTGGTTACCATGTGCTTCCCATTCACAGCGTACCGGTGTGATTTTCGGTTATGAACTGGTGTAAACAATAGACAGGTATGAGATTTCAGCAATCCCAGTACATTTGCCATCATTTATTGAGGTGTTCCGTTGCCTATCTCCGAAGTTCTTCACCAGATCTTCATCAAATTAAAATGGAATCACCTCGAGAAAGTACACTTCCTAAAACTACCCAAATCCCTTCTAGTGTGCCTATAAAATGTGAAGAGTTCTCTCTATTTCTCCAGGATTCCATCATCAGATCCTGATTTGATGATTATGGGACAACCTGAGAAGTATACCCTTTCAAACAATTAAAAAAAAAACAAAATCGGTCCAGCCATCCTCGAGTAATCGGGGAACATTGAATTGAGAACCTCCTTATTTTTGAAGTCGGTTAATAACGACGTTATGGTAGGTGACACAAATATCCGGATAGCCTATATAAGATTCGGCCGATTGTCATTAATTTGCTCTTAAGAATTTAAGAGTTCCGTTCCTTTGTCATGGATCCCATAATCAGAAGTAATCAGAACCTTTAAATAGAACCTTTAGAATTTGGTTAGGTTGAAGTACATCCTTTCCAATAAAAAAAAATCAATATATGTCATGGTAATAGGGCTTATCCTCAATAAATGGAACTTTACACACCTAACTGTCGAAATCTGGGTGTATTATACACTTCTGAGCACCCCCTCAAAGCATACAGGCGTGATGTTACGTCGTGATATTGTATAAACAATAAACAACTACCCGTTTGCAGCAATTACTGCAGCTTTGCCGTGTATTTTTGAAGAGTTCCATTTATATCTCCGAAGATCAGCATCAGATCTTCAGCAAATTAAAATAGGACCACACGAGAAGCACCAGCTTTCAAATAAAAAAAGAACCATCAAAATCGCTTCACCTAGTCGAAAGTTCTGAGGTAACAAACACTGTCGAAATCTGGGTGTATTGTACACATCTGCGTACCCCCTCAGAGCATACAGGCGTTATGTTACGTCATGATATAGAAAAAACTTTTTCCAAAAAAGTTTTTATTTTTCACTTTTTAGTGGTTCACATGTGCTTACCCTTTCACAGCGTATCGGTGTGATTTTTTGTTATGAACTGGTGTAAACAATAGACAGACGTGAGTCTTCAGCGATACCAGTACATTTGCTATCATTTATTAAGGAGTTCAGTTTCCTATCTTCCGAAGTCACCAGATCTTTATCAAATCGAAATGGGATCACTCCGAGAAAGTACTCTGCCTAAAACTACCCAAACCGCTTCTGGTGTGCCTATAAAGTTAAGGAGTTACCTCTATTTCTCCGGGATCCCATTGAATGGAACTTTACACGTCTAACTGTCGAAATCTGGGTGTATTGTATACTTCTGCGTACTCCCTCAGAGCATACAGGTGTGATGTTACGTCATGATGTTGTATAAACAATAAACAACCAAGCGATTGCAGCAATTACTGCAGCTTTGCCGTGTATTTTTGAAGAGTTCCAATTATATCTCCGAAGATCAGAATCAGATCTTCAGCAAATTGACAAGGAACCACACGGAAATCACCAGCTTTCAAATAAAAGAAGAATCATCAAAATCGGTTCACCCAGTCGAAAGTTCTGAGGTAACAAACATTGTCGAAATCTGGGTATATTGTACACATCTGCGTACCCCCTCAGAGCATACAGGCGTGATGTTACGTCATGATGTAGTATAAACAATGAACCTACAAGCGGATGCAGCAATCACTGCAGATTTGCCGTCTATTTTTGAAGAGTTCCATTGTATATCTCCGAAGATCAGCATCAGATCTTCAACAAATTAAAATGGGACCCAACGGGAAACACCAGCTTTCAAATAAAAAAAGAATTATCAAAATCGGTTCACCCAGTCGACAGTTCTGAGGTAACAAACACAAAAAAAAAAAAAAAATACGGACGAATTGAGAACCTCCTCTTTTTAGAAGTCGGTTGATAAACAATGAACCTACAAGCGATTGCAGCAATCATTGCAAATTTGCTGTGTATTTTTGAAGAGTTCCATTGTATATCTCCGAAGATCAGCATCAGGTCTTCAGCAAATTAAAATGGGATCACACGGGAAGCACCAGCTTTCAAACAAAAAAAGAACCATCAAAATCGGTTCACCCAGTCGAAAGTTATGAGGTAACAAACACAAAAAAAAAAAAAAAATACAGACGAGAACCTCCTCTTTTGGAAGTCGGTTGAAAAACGAAAGGAACAATAATTTACGAGCGATCTAAGGTCAGGAAATGGGAGGGGGGGGGGAGTGGCTTAAGGGTAAAAAACCGGCCAAGTGCGAGTCAGACTCGCGCACCGAGGGTTCCGTACAAACCTGTAGGTATATAAGTAAAAGTTATGGTAATTCAAGATTTTCGGAATTTTTCCTATATGTGTACTTTATAACGTTGCTTCATGCCAAATTTCAAGATTCCAGGTCGTCTGGAAGTATCCTTTAGGTTTTGATTCCCTTGCGAGTAGTTGCGAGTTTCAAAATATGCGGCTTTAATTGCTGTATCTTTTGATTGCGTTGACGTAGAAGTTTGATTTTGTTACAGCTTAAAGATATTATAGACTTGAGTATTTGTTAAGAATTTCAATATAATACCACTACGCGTTCATGAGTAAAGGGGTAATAAGTTTAAAATTATTAAAAATATTTTTATTATATGATGTAACTAAAAATTTATGCTTTTCGCAATTTTTCCTTTATCTGTGTTATAAGACGTTGCTTCGTACCAAATTTCAAGATTCTGAGTTCACGGGAAGTACCCTGTAGGTTTTGATTCCCTTGCGAGTGTCGAAAATTTGCGGCATAAACGGGAGTATCTTTTGATCGCGTTGACTTAGAAGTTTGATTTTTTCACAGCTCCAAGAGACCATAGACTTGAGTATTTGATATGAATTTCAGCTTGATACCTCCACGCGTTCCTGAGAAAAAAGGTCTTGACAGACAGACAGACAGACAGACAGACAGACGGACAACAAAGTGATCCTATAAGGGTTCCGTTTTTACCTTTTGAGGTACGGAACCCTAAAAACGGTTTAATAGCTCGAGAAATTACAGTGTGTTTGGAACTTAAAAAGGTAAGTTTTTACCACATTTCGTAGAAAAAGAAATTGTTTTGTAAAAGATACATTCAACTTTTTTCCATTGGACTTGTAGTTTTGCCGGAAATCGAGATAAACCGTTTTTTCCCTTAACGGGTTAGGTTAGGTTAGATATTGTACCGTGTTGTCCCTACCGCTGCGGCCCGCACCACACACCACGGCCGCACGACGCGTACTTGAGCGCACACTTCATTGTTTCTCGAGTCGAACGAACGACGTCACCGATTAATTGCGGAATTTAGATTGAATTGCGAAAAAAATGTACGTCATTTAATTATCTCATTTACACGTAGGTTTGCACGTTGTTAAAATCAGGTTAAAATCATTTTCAAAGCTTTCTGCACCTCCTTATACACGTGCATCTTACTCACAAGTTGCTTATAGTGCCCTTCGTGTCCAATACAACAACGCGTTCAGGGCAGTGTTGGGGCTACCCCGTTTCTGCAGCGCCTCGGGCATGTTTGTGGAAGCGCGCACCGACTGTTTCCACGCCACCATGCGCAAGCGGTGCGCGCTAGCTCCAACACGGTCCTGGCGATGATTGCTCAGCGACTGGATTGCCCCTACGTTGGGCATTGTTGTAACAGGCGTATTGCTGTTGCTTAAGTTGTCATTTTATGTAACTGTCATGATATGTCATATTATGGACTAGCTTCTGCCCGCGACTTCGTACGCGGATCCTGCTGCTTATGTCTAAAGTATGTGTAAGTGACTGCTCCCCTGCGTTACCGGGTAGGCTACCGAGTCACGAAGATAAATGGAAAAGAAAATTGAACACTGAAATAACATGAGCCCGAAGGCATATAATTATATTCGATAAAATAAAATAATAAATGGGAGTTTGGGCCAGTACAGTCAATCAATGATATACCATCGTCATCGAAAATCAGTCCTAAACTGATAGCACCTTCACCGCGTGAAGGTACTTCCAGCTTATGTTATTTTATAATAATTATACAGTGAAATTAGTGATAGCTTTGCAATAATTTTCACATCAGATGTTTCAGCTGGGTTACCACAAACTCTAAATGCGATTCAATTCAGGTCCTAAATTGAGTCGCAAGCTGTCAGTTTCATAGAAAAACTGACAGAAAATGACAGCTCAAACCTAAATTGAATCGCATTTGGACGTTGTGGTAACCCCGCTGATCTTCGATTTTTTAAAAGTCAACTGGTAATGCCCATCAGACCGATCAACTTTTGCTAAGACTTCATTCCTTTACCTATGTGTTATGGTGTAGCTGGGCTCTTGGAGTTCCACAACAGGTGTTCCAGATCTTCGATTTTTATAAGTCAACAGAGAGTGCTTATCAGATTGAACAACTTTTGCTAAGACGGCATTCCTATATGTGTTATGGTGTAGCTGGGCTCTTCGGGTTCCACAACAGGTGTTCCAGATCTTCGATTTTTATAAGTCAACAGAGAGTGCTCATCAGACTGTTCAACTTTTGCTGAGACGTCATTCCTATATGTGTTATGGACTGGTGTAGCTGGGCTCTTGGGGTTCCACAACAGGTGTTCCAGATCTTCGATTTTTATAAGTCAACAGAGAGTGCTTATCAGATTGAACAACTTTTGCTAAGACGCCATTCCTATATGTGTTATGGTGTAGCTGGGCTCTTGGAGTTCCACATCAGGTGTTCCAGATCTTCAAATTTATTCTCTCAGTAGAAAATGCTCATCATGTGAAACAATTTTTGCTATGGAGTCATTTTTGTATCTCTTATAGTTTAGCTGGTCTGTTGCGGTTCTGCATCAGGTGTTCAAGTTTCCATAAATTATAGCCTATATGTTGCCCAGACTTAATATCTATACAACAAAAAAAAAACATTCAAATCCGTCCAGTACTTCCAAAGATTAGCGTGTACAAACAAACAGACATAGTTTTTTTTATTACTGTTTCTAAACCCCCCCTTTTTTTTTTTTTAGGATGGGAAATCATCAAATGACTTCTCCCACTCTGGGCGGATCGGGAGGGAGTGTCAAACTCTTACTGACTAAAACCCATCCATGTTCCTTCCTCGCCCTTTATGTTCCGGGGCCGCGGTATCTCTTTCGAACAGGGGACACTGTTCGAAAGAGATACCGCGGCCCCTCAATTATTATTTTTTAAACATATTCAATGTACAGACACAGTTTTTTTACTCTTTTATTATATGTATATAGATAAATTATAAATTAATTTACATATTTTTTTTTTTTGCTTCTGACATCAATTTAATTCTCAAATTTAATTCATTGTTATATTTATTTTTATTTAATTTAATGTTTTTAATTTTGTTTTGTTTTGTACCATTGACATTTATTTATATGATCTGACATTTTTTACTGATATTTTAATAATTCTTGTCATTGAATAAATTAAGTAACTTCATTTATTAATTAATCAATCAGCTGGCAAACGTTTTGTTAATTATTGTTTTTTTTTTGTCTAATATGGGTCAATGACCTGAATTAAATGGATTTATTTTATTTTTATTAATTTACTGTTCCATAATCGTAGTTAAGCTGAACAAAGTTTAAGTTGCGTACCAAACAACTTGCTACATACAACCGCGGCGCGGCGCGGCTCTATTATATACCTGTGCGGTGTTTGAGCTCCTCGCGGCTACAAAATTGGCAAAGTCAAACAACACATTTGCGCCGCGCGCTCGTGGGGGGCGCGGCCGCCGTGTGATCAGCTGCTGTGTGTGTCACAAGGAGCGAGCCGCGGCCGACGACTCACGGGCTCATTACAATACAACATGTTGAAATCCGATTACAGAGCTCACAACACTAATAAACCTCGGTTTGTTTAATACGGATTTCCGATTTATGAAAAGTGCAGGTCGTTTGTCAGTGTTGTATTGAAGTAAGGAAACGAATCATTAAGTTGTTACCGCGTGCAGTGAACAGTGCGTCACTCGACGGGACGTGCCTGATGAGCGTGTTTCGCTGATCACTCGTGAGCGCGAGCTCGTGGCTCACTGTCACAACCGTCACTTGGTGAGCTGTGCTTGATAAGCGCTATCAACTCGGTACGGGAGTTCAATATAAATTCTTTCCTTCGCGGAAAGACTAAACTACAATATTGGGAACGTCACAACTTAAGTTCACTGTATTAGAAACAAGTTATAGCTTCAACTAGCGCAACGGTAGTTCCGTGCGCTTGATAGTACGAGTCACGTGGTGGTGTTCACCCGTTATCGGGAATCGCGAATGCCAAAAGTGTACGTTTATGTTAACATTTTGTATCTGTGGCAACACTCTGCACAACACTATTTTAATCTACACTAACTGTACACAACAAAAAAAGATGGCTAATATAAAATACGTGTGTTTGCGGTGCAATTCATTAATCTAATAATATCTATCAATATACTACCACATATAAAAACAATCACCTTGTTTATTTAAAATTCCCGGACCATCCTACATGGTAGCAGAGCGTGGTTCATGCAAGTGGTTGTAAAAAGTAAAAAGTGTGTGCCGCAAATCGTGCCTAAAATAAAATTGCTAGAAATCGCAAGTAAAATAAAACTAACTGTGATGTATTAGAATTAAGGTAGATGTAAATTATTGTTAAGAACTATTAATAAGTATATGTGGGTAGTGGTAAACTGCAGCGGAGCGCTCGGCTCGTGTATGTGTCAGTCGGATTACACTTGTAACTGTGAACAGCTGTTTTATTCCTGACCCCCGTATCCCGACACCCCTGGTGCTCCAAACACTTCAGTGGCGACGAGGACTTAAAAAAAACCTTCGTGTGTGTTGTTTTGTTGTGAACCGTTATCAAAAACTATTAAAATGACTATCGGCAAAATCGGAGAGTTCAAAGTACAATCGGATGACTGGAAATTGTACGTGGAGCGTCTAGAAAATTATTTTGTGGTCAACGATATCAAGGATGAGTTGCGAGTGGCGACGTTGATAACGGTAATGGGAGCTGAAAGTTACGAATTGCTGGAAAATTTGGGCACGCCGCATAAACCGAGCACAAAGACATTTGAATATGTAACGGCCGTCATGGAAAAACACCTGCAGCCCAAACCGAGTGTGTTAGCCGAGCGATACAAATTTCACCAACGGAAACAAAACGGGAATGAAAGTATATCAGAATATATGGCAGTTTTAAAGAAAATGTCTAAATCTTGTGAGTTTGGAACATGGCTGGAAGAAAGTATTCGGGATCGTTTCGTGTGCGGAATACGTAGTGAGACAATAAGACAGCGATTATTTGCCGAAGATAAATTAGACTATACAAAAGCATATAGTATAGCCATGAGTATGGAAGCAGCCGAAAAAAATGCAGCAGAGGTCGACTGCAGTACTAAAACCTCGGAAAAGGCGAACACAGCAAGCGATTGTCTAGCGATGGCAACTACTAGCCGAGGTGGAGTTCGCGGGGCGGCGCGGTATAGACCGGCATCGACTAGCGCGGTCGGTGACAGGCGCAGCGCCACGTGGAACGGACAGCGGCGCGGCGGTGGCGGCAGCGGTGGCGGCGGGGCGTACAGGCCGCGTCACGTGGAAGGATCGCCGACAGCGTCCGCACCGGTGGAGCGAGCTCGGCGAGACCAACAATGCAATGCATGTGGAGGACTGCATGATTCTACATGGTGTAAATTTACGCGATACGTTTGTCGAGTATGCAACAAGCAAGGACATCTTCGCCGTGTATGTCCACTAGAAGTGGGACATCATCATCTGTATGAAGTTGGAGGTACAAATGTTTTGTCGGAAGACGAGCGAAGCGACGAGGTAATGACTGTCGACATAAATAATTTAGCTGTAGCTCGGTATCCGCCAATATATTTATTATTAAAAGTACACGGTACAGATTTAAAGATGGAGTGCGACACGGGTAGTGCCATATCATGCATAAATTATGAAACATATAAAAAGTTGTTCAGTGATTTACGTATCGATTCCTGTAACCTGAGGCTAAGATACTATACAGGGGAAATGGTAAATCCTTTGGGGGTCATAAAGCCGGAAGTTTGGTATAAAAACATGTGTAAAAATTTGGAATTGTATGTAATCAAAGGAGGAAAGACTATATAAATCGGTCGACAGTGGATGGCCGAATTGCAAATACAATTATTTCCTGACCTTACTGACAGAGTAGTGTCTGTAAATAATTTACAGAATAAGAAGTTTGACATGTACGATTTTAGTTCCAGATATTGTGAGGTGTTTGAGGACGGTTTGGGTCGATTCACCGGCGGCGCGGTAAGCATCCACGTGCGCCCGGGAGCGCGGCCGGTGTTCATGCGCGCGCGCCCGCTGGCGTACGCGCTGCGCGAGCCCGTGGAGCGCGCACTTGACCAGCTGGTGCGGGACGGCATCCTCACGCCTGTGGACCGCTCAGATTGGGCCACACCAATCGTACCAGTGGTAAAAAAAGACGGTACTATCAGAATTTGTGCAGATTATAAAATTACTTTAAACAAGGTTTTGGAAGTCGATCGTTACCCCTTACCGAGAGTAGAAGATTTGTTAGCCCGTTTACATGGGGGGGAATATTTCAGTAAAATTGATTTATCGCAAGCTTATGCGCAGTTTGAGTTGGATGAATCAAAGAAATATACGGTTACAAATACGCATAAAGGTATGTTCATGTTCAATCGCTTAGTATACGGGTTGTCTTCGAGTCCCGGAATATTTCAAAGACGTTTAGAACAATTATTTGCTGATTTGCCTAGCGTGGGAGTATTTTTAGATGATATTATTATTACGGGGGCAACAACTCAAGACCACATCAGTAATTTATACAAAGTATTTGACCGATTACAATCAAGTGGACTCAAAGTAAAAAAAGAAAAATGTAGTTTCTTTTCTGAAAAGATAAGTTACTTGGGTCATATAATTAGCAAAGATGGGGTGCAAACGTGCGCTGATAAAGTAAAAGCGATAGTTGAAACGCCCGCCCCCTCCAATATATCGGAGTTACGGGCATTTATCGGTATGACAATGTATTACGCGAAATTCCTTAAGAACGTCAGTACAATTCTTTCGCCCTTGTATAGACTGCTCCGGATAGATGTACCTTTCAACTGGTGTGAAAAGTGTGAAGACGCGTTCCGGAAGGTAAAGCAGCAACTAGCTTCAAGTGAGGTGCTGGTGCATTATTCACCAGACCTACCGCTCGTGTTGACGGCCGACGCCAGCAGCGTCGGGGTCGGCGCTGTGTTGTCCCACGTCACAGCTGCCGGGGAGCGGCCGATAGCGTTTGCGTCGCGGTCATTAGGCACAGCCGAGCGGGCTTATTCACAAATAGACCGAGAAGCACTCGCGATCGTTTTTGGCATCAGGAAATATCATCAGTATTTATACGGGCGCAAGTTTGTTTTAAGGACGGATCATAAACCATTAACGTACATATTCGGTGATAAGGTAGGCATTCCTGTAATGGCAGGATCGCGGTTGCAGCGGTGGGCAATACTATTGTCTGGTTATACTTACGAAATAGAATATGTGTCATCAAAGAAAAATTGCGCCGATGCCTTATCAAGACTACCACAAAGTAAACAGCCGAGTGAGAGTGCAGAGATCACATATGTTAACTTTGTAGAGGATTTTCTTCCAGTGACACACAGCGAAGTTAGGAAACACACTATTAAAGATGGTTTGTTAAGTAGAATACTTCTATACGTGCAATCCGGTTGGCCGTCATCGTGTTTAGATGAGTCAGTTAAACCTTATTTTTCTCGACGTCATGAATTGTATGTAGAACGCGGCTGTTTAATGTGGGGATACCGGATGGTAATACCGCAAGTCTTACAGAAGGATATATTAAAACAATTACATATAAGTCACATGGGCATAGTCAAAACAAGGTCATTAGCGCGCAGTTACGTATGGTGGCCGAACATTGATAGTGACGTAGAAGCGTTGTGCCACAGTTGTGAGACTTGTGCGATAGAGGGCGCTGCTCCACCGCGAGCGCCGCCGCAGCCATGGCCTTACGTTACCCAGCCGTGGAGCAGGGTACATATCGATTTCTTAGGCCCATACCAGGGTAGCACATTCTTGATTTTAATTGATGCCAGTTCCAAGTGGTTGGAAGTTTTCGAAATGCCACGTACAAATGCAAAACAGGTAATCCGAGTTTTACGTAGCACCTTTGCGCGATTTGGTCTTCCGGTAGAATTAGTGTCGGATCAGGGCCCTCCTTTCACAAGCGATGAATTTTGTTCATTCCTAAAACACAATGGCATACGACAGTACTTTTCACCGGCATACCATCCATCGTCAAACGGTGCCGCGGAAAACGCAGTAAAATTATGCAAATCTGCAATTAAAAAAGCCTATAGGGAGAACAAAGACATAGATGCCGCTTTACAAACATTTCTACTCAGCTATAGGAACACAATCCAAAGTACGACCGGGGATACACCAGCGATGTTGTTACAGCGACGACCATTACGGTCTCGTTTAGATATGTTGCGCGCGGACCGCGCACTGGACGATCGGGTGCGAGCAGCACAACAACGACAGGTACAAAGTTCCGGAGGCGTTTTGCGAGATTTAGCTCCACAAGACAAGGTTTGGACGAGAAACGGTGCCTCGGGGGATAAATGGTTAAAAGGCACAATCCAGGCTAGAGCAGGGCGCGCAACATATATAGGAATATATAGTAAATAACGGTGACGGACGACTGACTAGAAAACACATAGATCAGGTAAAACGTAGGTCTCGTTATTCCGACTTCATGGGTTCTGATAGTACAGTCTCAGAAAGTTTGCCACTCTCGCCCACTCAAAAGTCACAGGCGGGGGAGGTGGTCCCGATACCTGATGGCCTAGGGGAGGAAAAAGAACCAAATCTGGTTAGTGGGGGTGAAAAAGGGAGGATAGATACCGAATGTGGTTCTGAAGTTTTATCAAAGCCCGAACTTCCACCACCATCACCGCCGGAGGATCGACCTAAACGTACTCGTAAACCCGTTATCAAATTTAGTGTAACGTAAACATATTTTAAAGAAACTGTCTTAGTTATAAATGTAGTATGTAACTTAGAGATTAAGTGGTGAGGTGTGATGTATTAGAATTAAGGTAGATGTAAATTATTGTTAAGAACTATTAATAAGTATATGTGGGTAGTGGTAAACTGCAGCGGAGCGCTCGGCTCGTGTATGTGTCAGTCGGATTACACTTGTAACTGTGAACAGCTGTTTTATTCCTGACCCCCGTATCCCGACACCCCTGGTGCTCCAAACACTTCACTAACAACCAGTGCTCTATAAAAATGACTCACCCAGAGGAACAACATATAGAAAAGCTAATAGATGCTGAATCTTTTCATCTATGGAAGTTCGAAATAACAATATACCTAAAATCACATGGGCTTGGTGTAATAACAAATGGCCGACAAGCCGAAGATAAAGCCGAAGGAAAGTTCGATGAACAAAAAGACGCCAAAGGGCAAAAGATCATATTACAAACGATAGACAAGAAATTAAAATCTCATATCTTATATTGCAAATCTGCAAAAGAAATGTATAAAAAACTTTGTGACCTGTTTGAAGGAAGCGAGTCAAGAAATAAATCTAAATTGCTACAAGAGTTCTTCAACTACAAATATAATAAACAAACAGTAAATCAGTTAGTAACTGGCATTGAAAATTTAGCTGTGAGACTAAACAATCTTGGACACAAAATTGATGATGACCTGATTATGTCAAAAATACTTACTTGTTTACCAGAGAGTTATAAGTACTTTGCCACCGCGTGGGAATCGACACCTAACGATGAAAAGACCCTAATAAATCTCACAAATAGATTATTATTAGAGGAGACCCGCAATTCTAACTGCGAAGAACAAATTGCATTCAAAGCTGTAAACAATAAAAAATGCTTCAAGTGCAACAAAACAGGACATTTTCAGTCACAGTGTAAAGCGTGTAACATTTGCAAAAAGACAAACCATCAAGAAAAAGACTGCAGATTTAAAAATCAAAACAAACAATGCTCAATTTGCAAGAAAAGAAATCATTTAGAACAAAACTGCTTCTTCAGAACTAAAAACAATAAAAAAGAAAACAATGATACAGCACTTCTAACAAATGAGACAGCAAATAAGAATAACAGATTGAAATTTATAGTGGATTCAGGAAGTACTTCACACATGACAAATAACATCAACATTTTAAGTAAATATGAGAAACAACAGTCCCAAATATCTGTTGCTAACAATGACACCATACAATCTCAAGGAGCTGGAACTGTACAAGGTATGAACTGTCAACTATCAAAAACTTTATATGTTCCTGATCTGGCACAAAACTTATTGTCAGTTAATTCAGTTACAAACAACAATGGAACTGTGTTGTTCACACAAAATAATGTCCAAATATATAAAAAAAGGACAGTTAATACTCAAAGGAGAGAAAGAAAATGGATTGTACTACATAAATATAAACCAAGACTATCATGAAAATAATCTGTTCTTAGCCAAAGAGAAAGGAACTGCCTTAGAATGGCACAGAAGACTTGGACATCCCGGAAAAGACATATTAGAGATATTACCAAACATGGCTGATGGAATATTGTTAGAAGGAAATAAAAGAATAGAGCAGTGTGAGATATGTATTAAAGCGAAACAAATAAGATTACCATTTACTTCAGAAAGAAAACGAGCAGAACGTCCATTACAAATCATTCATACTGACATATGTGGTCCATTTGATAAGCTTACTCATGATGGAAATCGGTATTTCATAACTATCTTGGATGATTACAGCCATATCACAAAAACATATTTAATGAAACATAAAAATGAAGCTTTTACTCTATTAAAGGAGTATGTTGAAGAAAAAGAGAGAGAAAAGAATGAAAAAGTTTCGTGCATAAGATGTGACAATGGAGGAGAATATAGAAGCAACGAACTGAAAACATGGTGTTCAAACAAAGGGATAAAACTAGACTATACTATACCATACACACCTCAGTTGAACGGAAAGGCAGAACGGCTAAACCGCACTATACTTGAGAAAGTCAGAGCATTGCTATTTGACTCAAGCATGAAAGATGAGATGTGGGGAGAAGCTGTTTACTGTGCTACCTAACTACTCAATAGGCTGCCCAGTAAAACACTTAATAACAAAACTCCATATGAGATGTGGTATGAGATAAAACCAGATATTTCAAATATACAAGTATTTGGGTGTACGGTGTTTGCTAAACAATTAGGACCAGTAAGAAAGTTAGATCCAAGAAGTAAAAGACTAACAATGATTGGATATGCAAACAATGGATACCGGCTATGGAACAATGAAAAGAGAAGAGTAAAAATACACAGAGACATAATAATAATCAATGAGAATAAAGAAGATAAAATAGAATCAAATGAGGAAAATAAAATAATACAGAGAATAATAAATACAGAAGAAGATACAATAAATAAAGAAGAAAATATAATAAATACAGAAGAAGATAAAATAAATACAGAAGAAGATATAATAAATACCGAAGAAGATATAATAAATACAGAAGAAGATATAACAAACACAGAAGAAGCAATAAGTACAGAAGAAGAAAACTTGAACTTAAGAAGACCAGTACAACAGATGGAAGAGCAAAACATATACATACCTAACACAGAACTAGGTACAAGAAGAAGTGAAAGAACAAGAAAATTACCAGAGAAGCTTAAGGATTATGTACTACTTACCTACAAAGAGGCTACCACAGGAATAGAAAAGGAAAATTGGGAGAAGGCAATAGATTCAGAGAAGGAATCATTAATGAAAAATAAAACATGGAGTCTAATAGATATATCAGAGGTAGGCAGTAAGAAGATACTCACCAATAAATGGGTATTTCGAGTGAAAGACGATGGTACCTATAAAGCAAGACTGGTGGTAAGAGGATTTGAGCAGAGAGGTATAGACTTTGATGAAATATACAGCCCTGTGGTAAGTCAGTCAGCTCTTAAATCTCTATTTGCTATTGCAGCATCTAAAAATTCTGAAATTGTTACTTTTGATGTTAAAACTGCATTTTTGTATGGCGAATTAGATGATGACATCTATATGTATATACCAGATGGTTATGACAAAGAACCTAACAAAATATGTAAATTGAATAAAGCTCTGTATGGGCTTAAACAAGCACCAATTACATGGAATAAGACTTTTACCAAGACAATGTTAAAACTAGGATTGATTCCTACTAAAACTGACAGATGTGTGTTCACTAATAAAAGTAAAAATGTAATAATTGCTAGGTATATATGTAGATGATGGACTTGCTATTTCAACTAATAAAAAAGAATTAGAGGACATTCTGAACTGTCTAGAATTGCAATTTCAAATTAAAATATTCAAAAATCCTAAAAATTTTGTTGGTCTAGAAATTTGTAAAAATGACACAGGTATTCTAATAAAACAAGAAACATATATTGAAAATTTACTTAAAAAACTTTAACATGATAGATTCTAAACCTACTAGTATACCTTGTAACATTAATAAAGAAACTGACACACAGACAAACATGACACTACAGCAGATTAATTTTCCTTATAGGGAATGTGTTGGTGGATTGTTATATTTATCAACACGAACCAGACCAGATATAGCAGAAGCAGTAAATAAAGCTAGTAGAAAAATAGAAAACCCTGGTCAGACAGATGTCATAGCAGTTAAGAAAATTTTAAGATATTTAGCTGGAACTAGAGATAAAGGCATAAAATACTTAAAAGGAGGAAGTATTAATATGTTAAATGCTTATTGTGATTCAGATTATGCAAATGATGTAACTACTAGACGTAGTACCACAGGTTTTGTTATAATGTTATCTGATGGACCTATATCATGGTGTTCCAAACGACAACCAATAGTAACTCTATCATCCACAGAAGTCGAATATATTGCTGCAGCTGATTGCTGTAAAGAAACATTGTATCTAAAATCATTACTTTGTGAATTACTTAATTGTAAAATTAACATAACTCTGAATATAGACAACCAGAGTTCTATACAATTAATTAAGACAGGATCATTCAATAAAAGATCAAAACACATAGATGTTAGATATTACTTTATTCATGAACATTTTATAAAAGGAAATATTATTGTTAACTATTGTCCTACAGATCAGCAAGTAGCTGATATTTTTACCAAACCTCTTGGAAAAATTAAATTTGAAGCTCACTGTAACAGATTAATACAGTAGATAAATTTTAATAATATGTTCTATTAAACTTAATACATAGTTTATAGTCTAAGCTAACTAAATAAATAAATACAATATTTGTATTGTAAAACTTATGATTATTTTTAAGAGAACCGCTTACATACATGATAGGAAGTTAGTATTGTTAATTTTGTTCTGAAACACATAATACATACACATTAATAAAAAAGAAAATAAATAGATAGTTGTAGTGTATGTAGATATCACACTACAAGTTGCCTCATGCGCGCACGTCACTCGGTTATAAGTACCGGTCCGAGTGGTGGGGCGATCAGTCGTTGTCAGACAGTCGGCCGGAGCGGTGGCGCGCTGGTGAGTCAACTAGTGTTGTTAAAAGTGCATATTTTACATTGGCGACGAGGATAAACCTATGGAATGCAAGTGTAATAATAGTGTTAAAATAACCTAAATAAGGGAGGAATACTAAAGTGTGCGACACTATCATTTTAGTTCCTTAACTATGCCAAAACAGCTTACCTATTAAGATCAATCATCATATTTAAATCATTGTGTTATTACAATTACGCAACAAATGTTATAATTCAAGTAGGTAACCAAAACATTTTATAAGTAACGGGGCGACGCAGTCTTATAAAGCTGTCGTACGCTTGAATGTGTTACGACACATTAGATCGGAATGCAGATGCATTGCCAACAGTTTTTAGAAACGATTAATTTGATTTTTATTAGTATTATGTATCTATTGCTAAACTGACTAATAACGAGGTTTACTTTTCCTTTGTGGGGTGCAAATAATCACAATCACGTTTATAAAACTCACAGTGATAACAATATTATGTGTGATGTGTGTACGTGATTCAAAACATAATGAGGCAAGTAAGGTAAGCTGGTGTAATGCCTTCATGCTTCTATTTCTCAAAGAGATAGGAAGATGTGTTTGATTGGTGGTTATTTTGGATAATTTCAAAACATAATGAAGCAAGTAAGGCGACGTAGTGTCTAGTCATTTATTTGATACAAAGGAAATAACATAAGTTATTTTTAGTTATTTTTTATACTGATCATTAAATTGATATTGGACTAACGATTAACTGTTTGGGCCTAGAGACAACATAAAATACTGATTTTTAAATTGATATCATCACTGTAATGATATGGAAGCAGCATAGGCTGGTAATTTAATTGACACTGTTTGACAATATTCAGGGGAAATATATCGTAAACAATATATATATCTATTTGTCTATATAAATAACATGTTTATGAACATACAGAATTATTCCGCATTTATGCTTATAGAAAAAAATAACAAAATATGAGGGTAAGCGGTCATAATAACAAAACAAATTTATCTAGTAGCTAATCACCATCCAAGCAAATACGAATCCAAACTAAAAAGTGAGTGACTGTACTGGATGTGGCAATAGAGGGCAAACATACTTATCAATAATGTGTCCATTATTATTGCTATATTGGCTGGCGTCGTTCATGTTATTGGGATGTTCTTGATTAAGAAGCTGTGACGCTGCCCGACTTATGGGTCGAGCCCGGGACCTAATGCTTAGTTATTTGATTGGTGCTACATTAAATAATAAAACAAAAAGCACATACATTAAATAAACCAATAAGCAGTACTTACAACATTCCTACTGGTCATTCAAATGACACTTGTGATATAACAGCAATAGCAATAGCAGTAGCATATTCCTACTGGTCATTCAAATGACAGTTGTGAAATAACAGTGATAGCAGTAGCACATCCCTACTGGTCATTCAAATGACAGTTGTGGAATAACAGTGATAGCAGTAGAATGTATCTACTGGTCAAATTGACAAGTCATCAGAGAATACTTATTTATTTATTAATTACAACGGTTATACACCAGTAACAGTAATTAATTAATTTCTAACATATAATATAAACTAGTTTCATTTGGATAGGTAAATCATTAATTATACATTAAATAAAAAATAAAAAATTAAGAAAATTAGTTTTGTTAGGTTACAAATTATTAGGACACAATTATTCACATGCAATGTCTTTCACAAAATCTTGAACACAATAAAATGATTTGGTTGAATCTGTCATTCAACACGTCACAATCGGGTATATCAGAAATAAGGGCATTGATTGCGCTGCGCATGCGACACAGCGGGGAATGCGCACGGGATACAGTGTTGCTCTGTGCAGTTGCGAATAGTCTGTGCCGGCGGTTGGACCGTTGGCGTAGGTAATTGTCAGGGACATAAAATGTGCATAGGATGTTGTGCAATTCTGGTGAGTCAATTAGGTTCCGTAAAATTTTCAGTGCAGTGATGATCTGCGTTCGAGACCGCCGGACAGCTAGGGAGTTATATCCTAGAATACCTAGCAAAAAATCCGTGGGGTACATAAATGGATAGTACCCGTGGTTTCTCTTATATAAGTAGCGTAGGAAGGCCTTTTGAATTTTTTCAATCATAAGGATGTATGTTGATTCATACGGACTCCAAACGCAAGCTGCAAATTCCAATTTACATCTGACAAGGGAATTATACAAAATTTTGATGATGTTGGGATTACGGAAGTCACGTGCATTACGCAAGACGAAGCCCAGTCGTCTGTATGACTCGGCGGCCACCAAGGAGATGTGATCGTGAAATGTCAAGCGACAATCGAATGTCACACCAAGATCACGGATGTTGAATACGCGGGTTACCTCTGTATCCCCTAACGTGTATACGGCTTGACTAGGTCGTGATTTACGGCTGAACGTCATAACATAACACTTGCTGGTGTTAAAAAACAATTTATTAGTTCGGCTCCACTCTAAGATTCGGTCAATGTCGCTCTGAAGATCCTCACGAGTGCAATTCTCGGTAATTTCGAGTACTAACTTTAAATCGTCCGCATATAGCAGACATTTAGCATGTTGTACCACACTAACGAGATCATTGATCATTAAGAGAAAGAGTAATGGGCCAAGAATTGAACCTTGACTCACCCCAGACCGCGTATGGTAAGATCCTGAAAGAAAGCAACCATGAGCAACAAATTGTTTCCGGTTCAAGAGATAATTAGCAAAAAACCGCAGAAGCTTTGGTGTGAATCCTATAGCCCTTAATTTGCTCAGCAAAATGTCGTTGTCCACTGCATCGAATGCCTTTTTGAAGTCAAAATAGAGAACATCGACTTCATGTCCCCTATCCAGACCCCTCGACACGTAGTCAACGAGTGATAATAAATTTGTTTCGACTGAGCGACCTGGTCGGAAGCCATGTTGTTCATCACATATGTGGGATTTTAATTGGTGGTAAATTTCCCTATGCAAAATTGTTTCAAACACCTTGGCTGGACATGACAAAACGGCAATCGGACGATGTTCCTCAACTGATGATTTGTTATTGGTTTTCGGTATCGGCGTAACTCGAGATACCTTCCATTGGTCGGGATATACGCCACTTTGAAGTGCTAAGTTCATTATATAAGTTAGTGGAAGAGCAAGAAAATCCCTACAGCCAATTAAAACATATGGTGGAACTTTGTCTGGGCCGACTGAGCTACGCGGCTTTAGTTTACGAATACCGTTCTTAACCTGAGAAATGGTGAAATTTTCAATGTGTATGTAACCCCCGTCAGTCGTAGCTGCGACAGGTAATATATTATCAACATCCAACTTAGGGTTCTGTGGCAAAAATACACTAGAAAAATACTCAGCAAAGGCATTCGCTGCGTCACTACCAGTAAAACTTCTGTTTTTGTAGCTCATGGTGGGCTCAAAGCCACCTTTGGACCGAAGACTTTTAATGTACTGCCAGAATTGAAGTGGGTTACTTCTAATGCAATTTTCGATCGATGCAGTGTAAGTTTTGTAAGCACAATCGATACGCTCCTTTAGCTCAGATCGAATTCTACTGTAGGCCAAATACACGTCAGGGTCAGCGCAACGTTTCCAGTGTCTGTGAAGCTTAATTTTGTGATTCAAATCTCTAATAATATCTGAGGAGAACCAAACAGGATAGCGTTTTCTATTAGATATCACTCTCTTTTTTTTTGGTACACAAGTATCGAATATTCTATAAAGCATTCTGTAAAACTCACCAGTAGCCGATGGTACATCCGTGGCATTAGTGACACAGCTCCAGTCAGTCTGTGACAGAAGTTCATAAAGTAACAGAAAATCAGCTTTGGAAAAATTCCAGTCAGTCGCCAAATCAAGATTACTAGGGCAGGTCTTCTCCTCGCTCAACGTCCTAAGAAGTCTTGTTTCAATGTCTAGGGGAGGATGATATGAGTCAACATTCACAATGCCACCAGCCTCAGCGGCTTGGACTTGCACAGCGCAATCAAAATCCCTTGAAAGGACGACATCCAACTTGCCGCCAAAGACATTACAAACATTATTATTCTCAATCATTGAACAAAATGAAAGGAAATATGCATAATAGCTGTTTACAGATTTCGATGCACTTTTGAGGTTGATATCACCAATTATAAATATATTGCCCTTCAAATCATTGACAAAGGATTCCACTTTGCGGAACCAGTTAAAATATACAGAATCCACAGCACTTGGAGGAATATACACGGCACAGATATATACACTAATTCCTCTAATGCAAAACTTAACCCAGAGATCTTCTCCGTCGGCAGTTTCCAAATCGTTTGCTCGAACCAGCACGGTCCCCGGCTTAGCAGCTACTAGAACACCACCTCCTGGTCTGTTTCTATCTCGGCGTACTACATTCCAGCCAGTGGACACAACCTCAGAGCACTCCACGGAGGAATCCAGAAAAGTCTCAGTAGCAACAATAATATCACAATCCAGAAGTGACATATTGGTTTTCCATCTGTGCAACTTAGTTTTAATACCACGAACATTTTGATAAAATATATTAAGCGTAGTTATTGCTTTCGCGCGAGTAGGGCGATTCTTTATGACAGGCATATGATTATTCGGTATGCGGAAATCGGTTGTCCTGTTCAGTGGTGCGAAATCGACGAAAGGCAATCCACGGCTTAATCCGAGCATTTTCGGGCCAAATCTCCGGCGAAATAATGCGATCATAGCAGGCTATCGGCACTATCAGTTTGTATGACCTATAATTGCCTTTAGTTTTTACTTCATCGACGACACATTTCGCTTGAGGGTATAGTTGTTGTAGGTATTCTGCAATTTCGTCGGGACCGGACTCCATGTTCCACAAGTGTATGCTTTTGGTTTCTTCAGCCGCCTTAAGAGAAGTAATATTAGGCCCAGCAGTACAACGAATAGAATTTTGTCGTTTTTTATTGCTGAGCAGTCCATCAGTAGGAGCAGCACAAACCTGCGCACCGTCAGCGGTTCTCACAATCTGTTCCCTCATGGAATATCGGTGATTGTTGCTTTTAGAGTGGGCAGAGTCTAGAGAAGCATCCACTGCTGCTGTGTAATTTGGTGGAGGGATAGTTACGGTTGGGGCTGTAGGCACCGACGAGTTGGTAAGGTCCAAATCCCTAGCTGGCTCCGTGTCGACGTGAACAGGGTCGTCATTATTGACTTGCGCTTCATCGGTTGGGTGAGCTGAACTTACGAGGCTAGAGTCTCTAACAGTAGGATGGTTACTAGTAATGATTTGGGCCTTGTTTGTAGACTTAGACTGCGAACTTATGGACGCAGACTGCGAGTTTTTAGACGCAGACTGCGAATTTTTAGACACCAACTGCGATTTTTTAGGACGCCTTATGGTATTCGTCTTCGTCACTTCTCGCCCCTCAGGATTAGAGAGAGGGGCAATTGGATCTACCTGTTTCGAACACTGTTGATAACTGATGATATCAGCCTCCAAAGATTGAAATTTTCCACTAAGACTAACCAGGTTATCTTTGCATTCTTCTATATTTTCGTGACAGCGATGCACATAGGTGAATATTTCAGTTACCTTAAGACTCATTTCCAAAACTCGTTCCTTCAAATCTTTCATCTCCAGCACAATGTAGCTGAAGTCCTCTGGGACGTCACTTTTACAGTTAGTAGATGATACTTTCCTGATGGTTATATTTGAGTCGCGGGCAGACTGTGGGGTTCCAACAGCAATCTCTGAGTTGTTGCCACCCTTTTTTGAGGCACAACGGCATTCAGGACAGGTCCAGGCAGCTCTTTCTTCCAATGACAAGTTTTGGTTGTTGCAAAGATAGTGATACAGCCTACTACACCGCTCAACCATACACTGAAGAAATTCTTCTCCAGGATTCAAATCACTGTTACATGCAGAACACTTCATCTTGAAACGATTAACTTGTTAATAGACGCAGAAATAGTACACAAAATATTTTGCCTCTCAGAGGCAACGCTTCGTTGGTACAAATGGTTGCGCCGTCTACGTTGCTTTATCTATGCCGCGACCGCTCTTGTACGTCACGGAGTTCGCGCGCACGCCAAACTGCTCCTAACGCCGACCGCACAACCGTGCGTGTGGCGTGCACTGCGCGTTAATTGACTTGTCATGCAGCCACCGGTCAAACACTCGTGGCTTAGATGTCACTTAATTATTCACTAAATTTTGATAGTTTAACACTTTAATTTATAAGTTTAGATAGTCACTTATTTGCACGAGAGTTTATGTGAAATGTTGCGCTGTTATTTTGAAGGAAAACAGCCGAAAACACTTAAAATTTTAAAAATTATAGCAAGATCGAGATTATAGAGAGAGATTATAGAGAATGACAGTGACAGCAGTAAAATATATCTACTGGTCAAATTGACAAGTCATCAGAGAATGACGGTGATATTAGTAGCATATACCTTCAGGGCCTCAAGTCTGCTATTATAATAGTGTCAGAATAGTTGATCACTGATTTCATAATGGTCAAGTTCTGTCAAATTACTGTCAAGTTATGTCAAGTTATGTCAAGTTATATCAAGTTATGTCAAGTTATGTCAAGTTATGTCAAGTTATGTCAAGTTATGTCAAGTTATGTCAAGTTATGTCAATTTATGTCAAGTTATGTCAAGTTATGTCAAGTTCTGTCAAGTTCTGTCAAGTTCTGGCAAGTTCTGGCAAGTTCTGGCAAGTTCTGGCAAATTCTGTCAAATTCTGTCAAGTTTTGTTTCTACAATTATAGTGACGACAGTCCATTAAAAGAAATGTCATAGAATGGTAATGTCATAAATATTGACAAATGTGTGAAAATGTATTACAAATGAAGTATGGCATGAATGAATGTTCGCATTTAGTAGTAAATTTCGAAAACCATCTGCAGTATTGGTTTTATAATAATGGCAATACAACAATGTCATTAAAACACAATTTTATTACGAGACCATTGACCGACAAATGATCGACCATTGTAAATTTAGTGGATTACGAACTTTAAGCAAAATTACAATGGGATGGATAGGGAATAGTGTTGGAGTGACGAATTTATAAAAATAGCAGACTTGGGCCCCAGGTCATTAAATTGACAGTATTAGCAGTAGAATATACATACTGGTCAGTCCATCATGTAATGACGGGAATGGCAGTAGAATATACCTACTGGTCAGAAATGACAGATATTTATTTAATAAGAGCTGTGATGGCCTAGCCAGATATGTCATGGGTTCGAAACCAGGCCAGCATTTTGTGTTATTATTCCACTCATCACCAGTGGATGCTCTTTAAATGGTGAAGGAAAACACCGTGAGGAAACCGGCATGTCTTTCGAAGTATTGATTGGTGTTTACTGGTTGTGTGTGGGTTGGGTAGTACGAACCTACATGAAATTGGTGCGTGTACCCTGGAACCGATGCTTCGAAAGACATAGCACACTTGCCACGCACTGTTTGCGCGTGGTAGGTCAATGGCATCCATTAAATTGGAAGCAAGGGGCGTCCATTCAATTGCACGTACTGGGCACCGAAAAAGGTTGAACAGCCAAATAAAAATGTTGTAGTTTTTATATACTTAAAGATAAATTGGTAAAAAGGAAACTACGGAAAAATTGGGTGATAATAAGGGCACAGTGTTGTAATTAGGTGTGCTGAAATGGGTATCAAACGACTAAGATAGAAACGACTAAGATCGGGGATCAAACGTATCTTGGTATATTTACAAACTGAGGACAATGGTTCTGGGATTGCAGCAAAGTAGCTCTACCCTGCCATTTCGGTTTCGATTTTTCGAGAACTGGATTAGGAAATTAAAATCTATTGTTGTACTCGTAGAACCAATGTACCAAAACAAAAGCTACACATACCAAAATTTATCAATAAAATGTTAAAACATTGATTTTAAACCCACTGCTGGTTCCAGCCAGAGATTGGGCATTAATTTGGTTACCAGCCACAAAACATTGAAGATATGATCAAAGTCAAATAATTCAAAGAAAAAATATTTATTTGCAATAAATATGGTAAGTAAAAAAGGTGGTAAAAATAATATGTACTTAATACTCGTACAATGACACATTTCGCCATAAAAATTGGCATGCAAACATTAAAGTATTAGATACTAATTCTAACATACATTGATAACTAAATGTGTAGCAAACCTTAAATTAGATAACTAGGACTGTGTTTAAAAGTTAAGATACTAGAAAAAAAAATGAAAACAGAAGGAAAATGTAATAATTTTAAAATTCAAACACAACAACTGTATGTAGCGATGTAAGAGAAATTCTCTCAGTATATGTTACGTTGTAGGAGAATGCTCCTGGGGATATGGAATCCTGTACCATGCTGCGTCAATATCAAACTTTGTTTTAATAGTCTACACTCATCATAATGAACACCTACAAAAAAAGCTCATCTGTAAACTATTCGGAGTAATTTTATAAAATCGAAAATGAATAATTTGATACATTGGTTTTGCCTATGACTAGACATATTTGCAGAATACACAGATTATACAAACAAGTTATACAAAATACCATAATGAATTAATCTCAACTAAACGGGCGTAAACGTCAGATCAAATGTCAGAAGCTCAGAAGTGTGCCTGCCGGGATTTAGGGATAAGATCGATAAATCCAAATCTTTAAAGAAAATAAATCGACTTTGTGTCAATTAGTAATATCAAACCGAATTGGTGTACTGATTTTACTTGTTTGTTACAGTCATTCAACAAAATAATAAGTAAATATAATAATAAATAAATATCGCTAGAAATAACACACAGCGCCATCTAGTGCTGCGCTGGGCAGCGAGGCTTGTGTCGTGGACACTAGATATTTGATATACTACGCAGATACTTTTTGTTTGTAATGAGTCTGAAACAAATGTCCGCGCTCATCACACAAACATTTTCTCCTACCGGGATTCGATCCTTGGACCCTAAGAACATAAGGTAGCCTCACTACCGCTGTGCCATTCGGGTCGTCAAAAAAAAAAAAAAAAAGAAAAGAATATGGAAATAGGAAGACGAGGTCATATCATCGTACTGACCCAATGGTTAAAGTAGACCATTAAGTTTTAAAGATATGAAAAGATGTTAAACACTGTTTAACAGCTTCAATCCTACTTTACACTCGGTGGAGATGTTCAAATGTAACTGGGTATAGTCTGAGAAAGTAAAGCATTCTTATTAAAACAAACAAAAAACGGTTTGTCTTGTTTATGGGAGATTGATTGGATACGTAAAATATTAAAAGTAATTCAGTATGATTATCTAACAACTTTGATTCTCTTCTTCTTCTTCTCAGCATCTCAAAGTCCACTGCTGGACATATGCCTCTTGCATGGCTCTCCACGAAGCTCTTGATGCAGCGATTCTAGTCCAGGTAGGCCCTGCTATCTTTTGATGTCGTCCGACCATCTGGCAGGTGGTCTGCCGGCACTTCTGCTTCCTGTGCGAGGTCTCCAGTGAAGGGTTCTGTACGACCATCTGTTGTCGTCTCTGCGGGAAACATGTCCGGCCCATTGCCATTTTAGTCGAGCAACCCGGGTACCTATGTTGGTAGTTCGGGTGCGTTGGCGAATGTCCTCATTTCGTATTCTGTCTCTCAAAGAGACGCCAAGCATTGCACGTTCCATTGCCCTCTGCGCTACTTTCAGGCGATGAAGTATCCCGAGAGTCAGCGTCCACGTTTCACAAGCATACGTCATCACTGGGAGAACGCATTGGTTGTACACGAGTGTTTTCAGTGTTTGCGGGATTTTAGACTTGAATACATATGCATTCTGCAAGTTTTCCGAAGGCTCCCATCCTAACCGTATTCGTCTTTGTACAACTTTACAATAAATACAATTTGTTGAAAAGGAAGGGATGTAGTGGTTGTGTCCATGCAATAGAAATAATGCATTGTCTCATGACACGAGTGGAGGGGGTCACTGTCAATCGTTCAGTTCAGTTGTTCCGACTACGAGACACCGTGAGAGATAGACGTACACGTAAGCCCTTGCTGCGTGTAATATAAGTGATTAGTGATAACCGTGATAGTCAACGTTATAGGTAGTAAGCAGGTAGTATTCTTATAGAAATAAAATAAACTAAAATAAGGAAGGGATGTAGTGTATGTAGATATCACACTACAAGTTGCCTCATGCGCGCACGTCACTCGGTTATAAGTACCGGTCCGAGTGGTGGGGCGATCAGTCGTTGTCAGACAGTCGGCCGGAGCGGTGGCGCGCTGGTGAGTCAACTAGTGTTGTTAAAAGTGCATATTTTACAATAGTTAAATACATAAATATATTACATACATAATTATGTACTTAGTAATGTAAGTAAAATAAAATAGTAATTGCAGAATATTTGATAAGTAAAATGTAGTGCAGAATCTTGCCATAAAATGCTAAGAGTATTAATATTTTTAAAAATTGTTTAATAATTAAATTTTAAAAAATAGGAGAAGGTGTTAACATTTTGTATCTGTGGCAACACTCTGCACAACACTATTTTAATCTACACTAACTGTACACAACAAAAAAAGATGCCTAGTATAAAATACGTGTGTTTGCGGTGCAATTCATTAATCTAATATTATCTATCAATATACTACCACATATAAAAACAATCACCTTGTTTATTTAAAATTCCCGGACCATCCTACAGTTTATGTGTGTTGTGGAGTATTGCGGCGTCACGTCGTGTCACGTCACGTCGTCTCGGCTGGCGCGCACTAACAATCACGTCACTAACTGTCGCTCAGTACAAATGTGCGCACGGCGCAGCGCGGCGGCGAGGACGTGGCGTGCTCGCAAGCGTGTAGACAGGGGAACCGCGCCGCGGCTCTAGCGTTGACTGTGCGCGACTGTACTCGAGCCTAGCTTGTGTAACTGGCCACAAATATACAGAATTGTGAAAAAGTGGCACCAATGTCTCGGCAACGTTCACAAGTTCAAGGCTAATTTCAATCGCGAGTTATAATAACTAGGTAGGTAAGTACAACATTATAACTTATGGTTCCAACAGTTATAACAATTATGTGACATTTTTTTATTTAATCGCGCGTCCTTTATTAGATTAAGTTTTCAGATATAACCCGAGTGCTAACAAGTTATGGAATCAGGCGTTACTTTGCGGAAATCCATGGCATTAAATGCTATGAAAAATATTTAGTTTTAATACCGCTAGACAAAAATATCCAGGTCTGAAAGCAGGACACAAATCCCACCGTCATGCATATGCACATGCACATATGGGCCCACCCTCCCGCCCTCATGCATATGCACACATACAAAACAAGTGAGAAATCAGGGAATCAGGATGGCAACCAATCGTTTATCTTTCAAGATTAAAGTTCGAGAGTACATTCGCAAGAAACTGGCAGGTTCATCACAACAGTAATGTTTTCTCCATTGTTTGTCTTTTTATTTTTGTATATCCGTGTTAATTTCTATTTACAGTAATATATACCTACTTTGATATTTATTTATAGTATTTATATATATTTATAGTATTTTATATATCCTTGTAGTTTACCATAGTAATTATTATTTTCAGATGTACACCTACCACTGCTTGTCTCTGCATCACCCAAAGGTTGACTGGTAGAGAATGCCTATGGCATTAAGTCCGCCTCTGTACTATGTGCTTGAAGTGTTAAATAAATAAATAAATAAATAAAATAAGTTGAGGAACGTACTCGACGCGTGCCGGCAGCTCGCCGGGACGTCACATGATTTACTATAAGCTGCGGCTACTCCGAGTGACTTGTGAGAGGAGCAATATTGGATTATCCTCCAATATACCAAGTTCTCGAGTTTCACATACGCTTCGGCTTAATATTATTGGTTTTAACATGATTGGAGTGATCACGAGTGGCGGTGTAGTTGTCGTGAGCTGCACCAGTGGCGGCATGCTGAGGCGCCCTTCATGAGTTCTACGCTGTGTCACTGTGCCGCTGTGTAGCCGCACCGCGCCGCGCGGAGCCGCGCTCGGTGCCCGTCGCGAGTCGCGACCTGTGCCGATACATTCCCCAGGACCATAAAAGCTCTATTTTTATACCGATTGCGTTACGATTCACTGGCTTAGATACGTTTATTGCCGCCGAGTCAATCGTATTTTCTTTCTTGGGCTCGTATTACTAAAGTACGTACTTTGTTCGATTCATAATGCGGAGGTACGGGGTTCGACCTCAAGACTTATTACTCTAGGAGAAAAGCTTTAAAAGAACCGTAAGCTTTTATAAATGTTGTATGTCTTTACGTTCAACCTCTTCGAGTAAGTCGGGTATGAACCTTTTTTATTACATTATCACTACATCGCGCTCGGCTGCTTGCAGCGTATTGAGCGACGAAGTGCACGGATTGATGAAATAATATTATGCGTCTTATAGTTGGGATCGCGCGAAACAGGTTTATGTTGCCATGCGTCCGTCTCATTTATTTAAGTTCTTTGGGCTGTTTGTTTTGTCTTGCACTTTTTTTAATGTTTTATTATTAAGTAGTTTATCCTTATTCTTATTCTTTATTGCACACAAAAAATTATAAAGAAAAATATACACAAAATTACAAAAAATAGCTTTAGCTTTTATTTTATCTAAGTATCTATTCACGCAAACACAAATCTAATTTGAACACTCACACCACAAAACGGTTTTATGTCCGTGACATCACCATCTCAGGTTCAGTTGAAAACCAGCGTCGGGCACTAGCTGCTCGGTAGTTTGCTGAATTGGGCCTTTTTGGCGCAGCCGTGAGACACACAATATTATCTCATTTGTTTTCTGTACAGTTTTAGGATCTTTATTTACTTTTCAACCGACTTCCAAAAAGAGGAGGTTCTCAATTCGTCTGTTTTTTTTTTGTGTTTGTTACCTCAGAACTTATGACTGGATGAACCGATTTTGATGGTTTTTTTTTATTTGAAAGCTGGTGCTTCTCCTGTGGTCCCATTTTAATTGGCTGAAGATCTGATGCTGATCTTCGGAGACATACAATAGAACTTTTCAAAAATAGACAGCAAATCTGCAGTGATTGCTGCAATCGCTTGTAGGTCCATTGTTTATACTATATCCTGACGTAACATAACGCCTGTATGCTCTGAGGGGGGTACGCAGATGTGTACAATACACCCAGATTTCGGCAGTGTTTGTTACCTCAAAACTTTCGACTGGGTGAACCGATTTCGATGGTTCTTTTTTTAGTTGAAAGCTGGTGCTTCCTGTGTTGTCTCATTTTAATTTGCTGAAGATCTGATTCTGATCTTCGGAGATATAAATGGAACGCTTCAAAAATACACGGCAAAGCTGCAGTGATTGCTGCAAACGCTTGCTTGTTTATTGTTTCAATATCATGACGTAACATCACGCCTGTGTGCTTTGAGGGGGTACTCAGAAGTGTATAATACACCCAGATTTCGACAGTAGGTGTGTTAAGTTCCATTTATTGGGGATAAGCCCTATTACCGTGACATGTATACTTCCCAGGTTGTCCCATAATCATCAAATCAAGATCTAATGATGGAATCCTGGAGAAATAGAGAGAATTCTTCCGCATTTCATAGGCACACTAGATGCGATTTGGGTAGTTTTAGGAAGTGTACTTTCTCGAAGTGATCCCATTTCAATAATAATTTGATGAAGATCTGATGTAGAACTTCGGAGATAGGCAACGGAACTCCTCAATAAATGATAGCAAATGTACTGAGATTGCTGAAATCTCATGTCTGTCTATTGTGTACACCAGTTCATAAAAAAAAATCACGCCGTTGCGCTGTGAAATGGTAAGCACATGTGAAACACTAAAAAGTTAAAAATAAAAACTTTTTTGCAAAAAATAAAACCGACTTCACACAAAAAAGTGAAAAATAACTTTAGCTTCAGAAGTCCGTGACAAAAAAACTAAATCAATCAAACAAAGGTAACTGACTTCTGAAGCTAAAGTTATTTTTCACTTTTTTGTGTGAAGTCGGTTTTATTTTTTCCAAAAAAGTTTTTTGGTGTTTGGTTTTAAGTTTTTATTTTATTTAATTCTTATTTTTGTTATGTTGTTTGCACTTGCGGCATAAGCCAAATAAATATGTTTTCTTTCTTTCTTACCTATGACGTGTATTATTATTCATAGTTATTATAATATGTGCATCCACTAAACTGTTTTTAGGTCCAGTATATAATTCCTTCCGGGGCTGATGGACTTTTCGAAAGAGATACCGCGGCCCCGGAACATAAAGGGCTAAGAAAGAACATCACTAAAAGTCTGACACTCCCTCCCGCTTCGCCCAGAGCGGGAGAAGTCATTTGATAATTTTCCATCCGAAAAAAATAAAATAAAGTATAAAAATACTTGAAATAGCCAAAGTTAAGGTTTTCAGATTCAATTACAACTTCTGCATTTGAAAGAAAGAAAGAAAGAAGTGCATTAAGCACACACACAATATCTCACTGCCATGAGTGTTTGCATGATGAAGTAGCCAAGCCTTGCAGCTGTGACTCCATATTATAGATCTCGTAGATAGCCAAACATACCTGGGACTTACCATTGATAGCTGAATTAATTGGAAGGAGCATATTGACGGGGTTTGTGATAAACTTAGATGTATAATTAGCTAAATTCTCTATTATAAAATGCAAAATTCCATATCAAACCCTGTTAATGCTTTGCAAAGCCCTGGCCGAATCAACGATATCCTATGGTCTGTCGAGTTATGGTAGGACATAATTAAGACTCACCTTGATCTTTGCGTACTTCAACTACGCATATTAAAGGCAATTGTCCCGTTAAATATCAAGAAGAAATACATAAATGAATTCCATAAATTATTTGAATTCTGTAAGATATTACCAATACATGAAAAAACTAAATACGTACTATTAAAAGAAGAGGTTTTCAATGAAAATCTAAAGAAACCAAAACCATGATTATGAATCGTGTTACTTCCAAAGTACATGAATGTTCACGGCAAGAGATCGCTAAAGTATATAATTCCTTACCTTATTAATCAAATACCTATAGCATTGAGAGATAATTTAACTCAGAAAAACATAAAACACAAATTAAAGCAATATTTTCACAAAATATTAATGCCGAAGATAATTAAGATGTAAGTATATTAATAATAAAAATATTGAATTAAAGATATCAATTTAATCCATAATAGATAAATATTTTAAAGCAAAAGTAATACATGGCATTTATATATTACAAAAAAAAAACTAAATCATAACATAATAATTATGTACTTCAATGAACAACTCGTATATTTTAAAACTTCCTCCACTACTTCTGTTTCTAAGAACGTACGGTCGGATTGGTCACCGAGTTTCGCTCGTTGATATTACGAGTATTTCGCCAAATACCCGTTGTAACTATTGTAGTTCGTTTCTTTATTTTTAACTAAGTACCTACTTAAGTGGAACTAATTCTAAATTATGTAGTCGATGATCTTGGTGCACGGTAAAACTCTAATGAGTTTATGTTGGCATAACTTAAATGTATAAAATGTATGTTTACTACTAAATCAAAAAAAATGTTAAAAAGATACAAAAAAGGTCAAAAATACATAGTATGAACTGTGTGCCTCACGGCTGCGCCAGAAAGGTCCATTTCAGTATTCATGCCAGACAGGTGATGCTGTCTGACGCTGGTCTTCCAATGAACCTCGAGGACCCGGGTAAGTGAAAGACAGAAAACAGTATCAAAAATAATAATATATAAATAATGGTTATACAATAAAAAGTTTTAGCATACAATATCCCCTAACCATCACATCGCCCACCCGACAGTCCTACACCCATCATCATCATCCACTAATATTTTAGACTAGCTGACCCGCGCAACTTCGTCTGCGAGTGAGGGTAAGAGAAAGTGTGGGTCAACCTTAAAAAATAGACATATGCTATCGCAGACTTTTTTTTTAAATGCTGAGGAACAATTCCTTCGTACGCGATTTCTGTGTAACTTTAACCGCGTTATGACTGCATATGCGCGTTATGCTTCCAACGGAAGCAAAGAAAAAGGTATTAATCTTTGTTTTTGGTAGATTTTTCATTGATGCTCCGCTCCTATTGGTGATGTTAGCCTTCCTTGATGAACAGGCTGTCCAACACTAAAATATGTTTTTAACTCGAACCACCATTTCCTGAAATTAGCGCGTTCAACCAAACAAACAAACTCTTCAGCTTTATAATATAAGTGTAGATTCAAGTAGGTCACAATTTAATTTCTCGGAAATCTTTGCATTAATCGCTCATATATTCTACTTATGGTTTTCCAAATAAGGGCTTCCCTCGAAAGCTTGCCCATGCTGGCTCACTGGAGATGGCTGCACACATAGGTGTAAGTCGTATCTATTTTGTATTATAGTGTGTTTCTTATTTTTACTTTTTTTTTTTAATAACATTAGGTTAATACATAAATGGATTGTATTTGATCTGAAATAAAATTTATTTTGTTATCATTTACGTTTGCTTCCTTAGACACTTGATGACAGTCATACTCCAGCTAGGTCGAAAGTTCTCATCAAGGTGCATGCAATAATCCGGGACACGATGTAGCTGCTGTAAACCGTTGAAGACTTCTTGCAACTGCCTTTTGTCCCCATCGTTGGACCGTCAATGACAGTCATACTCCTGCCAGGTCTAAAGTTCTGATCGGAGTGCATTAAATGAGCTGAAACACGATATAGCTGCTGTAAACTTTTGGGGACTTCTCGCTACTGTCTTTCATCTCCATCGTCAGATCATCGATGAAATTCGAACTCTAGTTTGGTTAAAGGTTCTCATCAAGTGGCATGAAATGATCCTATTTACACGTTTCGAGTCGTACCTACAACAAACGCACTGCTTTGGCGCCGCAGCGGCGCGACACGAAACGTCTAAATTGAAAGCGCCCTAAACACGATGAAACTGTTGTAAACTCTTGAGGATCTGTTGCAAGGCCAACTGCCAACTGCCTTCCATCTTCATTGACATACCTTTGGTGACAATTTTGAAACCAAAATGGTTTAATCTTCCATTTCAAATTTCTAACTCTACGTCCCATGAGGCCGTGTCTTAAAAGTGCATAACCTCTAAAGCTTAGAAACATTCAAATATAATACGATGACTTTCGAGACATTCCGATTTTAGAGTATCACCAAGGTTTTATGTGAGTTCAACCTTTTTGAATAAAATCGGATTGAGTTTTCAAACATGTGTCAAAATAAAATGTAGTTTATCTTGTCTTATCTTATCTGAGTGTTGTTTTCAACTTCAAAGCAAATCAGCGCCATGGCCAAAATAATTCTTTACCCTTTTTTAACAAAATACTATCACGTCTTCCATCAATTCTGTTAAAAAGGTTTAGGCAAAATTTCAAGTAGATTGGACCAAGGAATCACGTTGTCTCTTACAAACCGTTTAAGAGCATTGTTTGTTTCCCGAACAGTATGAAATAAAATCCACAAGAACTGCCTTTGTGTTTGAGCGTCTTGTACTAAACGTCACTCCACGTCACGTTTGAAGACAACGATACGAGTGGCGCTGGCTCGTAGCGCGCCTACGTGCTACGCTCAGCCGCAGCACCGTGCTACGGCGTAGTGCCGCGTTCGCTGCTACGGCGTAGCACCAGGTGTCGCTGCTAAGACGCGCGCCGCTCCGTCGTCGACTCGTCTTGCTCGTGTTTTCTTATTTCCGAGTTCCGACACATGAGGTGAGTTTAGTTCGCTTTTATGAGCTGCTCGCTGTTCGCGATGTGGTTCTTAATAAAATTTAATATTTAAAACTAATTTCCTGCTGTTCTTGCCACAACGCCGTCACGTATTCGAACAATGTGAGCAGGAAATTACCTACATTTATATTAAATCTGAGACAAAGCCTGTTCTAGCTGCGAGCGTTCCGGTTACAAAGATAATAATGTTGCTTGTATGAGAAGGGAGCGGCCGTTTGTGTTTTCTTGTGGCTTGGCCAAGTTGAAAGAGTTTCATTTTTAGCATTAATTACAATTGATTCACCACGTGTTGATGTGAGTGGTTTGTTCTCAGGTATTTTTAAAATGTTTTCAACCAAATTGTTTAGTTCTGCCGGAAATGCCCTAATGAACCCGCCACGCCGCACCGCTCCGCCACGCCGCACCGCTTCGCCACGCCGCACCGCTCCGTCGCACGCGTGCTATGACGAAATATGTAAATGGTCCGCTTTAAATAGTGGCATATATCGCAGGAACAGAATCTAGGGATACCTTAATCCTAAATTATTTACGAATTTTTAGTTTATAATCTTTTTAATTTTCATAAAAAGTTTGTATACAGATTGAAACCTCATTTATTCTATTATCAAAATTTAAAAAATAAATATTAAAAAAAAAGAAAAAACAAAATACGGCGGCAAAATTATTGTTAGTAATTCGTTACGTTAAGGAAAATTAAAATTGTTTTATTAATATTAATTAATGAAAAGGGATTAGATAGTTATTCTTTTTTAATTTAACGGGCCGTGTGAGCTTTAGGAGCCATGTCACGTCGTCATTTGAGTCGAGATGAAATGTTACGAGCCATGGGCATGCTAGAAAATGGTGCTATTCAACGCGTCGTTGCTGAGGCCCTACACACCAGCCAAAAAGTGATATCAAGGTTGTGGTCACGTTATCGCAGTATTGGGGATGTAGCTGAGCGGCACACGGGTAGATATCGCGTTACTACGCAGAGGCAGGATCGATTTCTCCAAATGACCGCTAGAAGACAACCCAATATCACAGCGATGCAACTAGTACATAGGCTCCAGGAGGACCACCAGCTGCTGGTAAGCGACCAAACCGTGCGAAGGAGGTTGCATGAAGTTGGTCTTCATGCTCGAAGACCGCTACGTGTTCCAGCATTGCGACATGGCAATCGCGGTCGGCGGCTTTCGTGGGCTCGGGAGCATTTACCATGGAGTGTCGAACAATGGTCTTTGGTGCTGTTCACCGACGAGTCCCGGTTTGGATTTCATCCGGATTCACGAAGAACACGCGTTTGGAGAACTCCAGGGAGAGTTAGCCGTCTAGGAGGTCCACTCATACCAAGGCGGAACAATCATGGTGTGGGCAGGAATTTGTCTTGGCGGACGAACCCAGCTCATTTGGATCCAAGGTAGCATGACTGCACAAAAATACCACAAGGAGGTAGTAGAGCCTGTTATTGTCCCACACAGAATCCAAATGGGCCAGGAATTTCTACTCATGCACGATAATGCTCCTTCCCATACGGCGCGGCTGGTGCCGGCTGCTCTCCGAGACCACGATATTCCAGTTTTGGCCTGCACAGTCGCCCGACTTAAATCCTATAATCGAGCATGCCTGGGACATGTTACAACGAAAAGCTTTGAGAGATTTCCCGTCAAATTTGACGACAGAACAACAACTTTACGAACACTTGCAAAGAACATGGGACCTCATACCTCAGCAAGACATTGACAATCTAATTTTAAGCATGAACAATCGAGTCAATTAATGTAAGAGGTGGCAACACTGATTATTAATAATTAGATTTCATAAGATTTTTTCAATTTTCATTAAAATTAATAGCTTTATAAGAGGAAATGAAGTTTTTTACCATATTAATTTGCTACGGCGATTAAAAAAATAAACATTTTTATTTAAAACAAAAAAATCACGAAATGTTTTTTATTTTTTACTACAGACCTTAAAATAACCTATCATTCTTCCATCAACTATATCAGAAAATTCTTCATAGATTTTTAGATATTTCATGAAATATAAAATATCCCTAGATTCTGTTGATGTGTGTATATGTCACCGTAAAAATGTCAAACACGTTATATTACAATATGTTATAACGTGTTTCTCTCTAGCGATATTGTAATATCTCGAATTATATATCAAGAAAGGTCATGAATATCGGGAACTACCAGATATAATGAAATACTCAATATCGGGAATAATAGAATGCTGCGCTATAGAATTGATAAAACTAAAAGTAATTATTATATGTGTGTATAGGCCACCAAAACTGTCTAACTTAAATACTTTTTATGAAAAACTAGAGGCTATTTTAAAAATCTTAAGTATAAAAAAAGATAGAAAAATTATAATTTGTGGAGATTTTAACATAGACACATTAAAAAAGAACAAAATAACACTAGATTTCGAATGTCTTCTGTTGAGCTACAACCTTAAACTTGTTATCAGTGAACCGACAAGGCTCAGCAGTGCTTCTTGCCTGGACAATTTTGCTCACAATACGAACCAACAATGTAAACATGAAATACTTGACTTCGCTTTATCAGATCACACGGCTCAGTTATTAAAGATAAAAGTAAATAAAACTTGCCAATTAAAATCTTGGCGAATCAACAGGCGTGACATATCCGAAGAAAATCTCATAAAATTTAGAAATTATCTCTTATCTTTATCGTTTTCCAATGTATACAATACAGAGGATCCTAATCAAGCTTATGATAACTTTCTAGAGATATTTCAACTTCTATACAACTTGTGCTTCCCCTACAAATTAGTATCAATAAAACCAAACAAAAAGATAAAATGGATATCGCGAGGTATTCGTATATGCAGTAAAAGACAGCGACACCTCCTCTGGCAACAGCGTTTAAAACCAACAGATGAAAATAAAACAAAATTTGATACATACTCGAGAAGATTTAAAAAAATTATTAAATTAACCCAGAAAGCGCAAAATAACTACCTAATTAACAACTCTAAAAATAAATCAAAAACGTCTTGGCAAATCATAAACAACAACAGGACTCAAAGTGAGCCCATCTCTCAAATTAAAAAAGATGGTAAGTTAATATCTGACCCCAAGGAAATTGCTGAGTCATTTAACGATTTCTTTATTGATCAAATTTCCGAATTACCTAAAATCACAACAGATAATACCATTCCTATAGGATATAATGATCATTCAATATTTTTGTCCCCAGTTATCCCGCAAGACATAATGAGAATAATTAAACACTTAAAAAATAAAAAAAGTTTCGGCTATGATGGTATCTCAACTAGAGTAATAAAATTTGTATCTAGTTGCATAGCTGCTCCCCTAAGTCATATCATTAATAATAGTATAACTGCTGGAAAATTTCCTGAGAATCTTAAAACCGTCGTAGTAAAGCCACTTTTCAAAAAGAACGACAAAGAAAGTATGGCAAACTATAGACCGATTGCTCTCATCCCAATATTTTCAAAAATTATGGAGAAAGTGATCTATGAGTCACTTTATAAGTTTTTAACAAAATTTAATATTCTTTGCGACGAACAAAAAGGGTTCAGAAAAAACAAAAATATTGATATGGCGGTGTATGATTTGCTAAACACAGTTATGAAAAATGTGGATACTAAAACACCTGTATGTGCAATATACACAGACATGTCAAAAGCCTTCGATTGTGTTAATCATGAAAAGCTCTTGGAAAAATTAAACGCCTATGGCATACGTGGAAACGCTCTTGATTTAATAAAATCATATTTAACCGGTCGTAAGCAAGTTACAGAAGTATCCAGGGTTTGCATGAAATCAAAACGAGAAATAAAACATGTATCTTCCTATAGATACATTAAATTCGGCGTACCACAAGGGAGCGTTCTCGGGCCATTACTTTTCTTAATTTACATAAACGATCTGCCACGTCAAATTTCTAATCCAATGATATTGTTTGCTGATGACAGCACAGCGATAATTAATTGTGTTAATAAAGCGCAATACGAAGTAGATATTAATAATGTTTTAAAAACAATTATCAATTGGCTCAATCATAATAATTTATTAATAAATATAGAGAAAACGAAAGTTATGCATTTTTACCAACGTATATACCCCGAAGACTTAAATTTGAATTACAATGGTCAGACAGTCGACAAAGCCAATATAGCCAAATTTTTAGGAATTTTAATAGATAGCCAACTTACATGGAAACCACAAGCTGAAGCTATTTGCAAAAAATTAGGTTCATCAGCGTACGTTCTCTATAACCTTTCCAAAAAGGTAAACATGAACACTTTACTGGTTGCTTACCATGGCTTAGTAGTGTCGAACTTAAGGTTTGGTGTCATATTTTGGGGCAATTGTTGTGAACGAGAAAATATCTTTAAAGCCCAAAAACGCTGTCTAAGAGCAATGTTCAAATTAAAAATTACAGACAGCTGCAAACCATTTTTTGTTGATAATAAACTACTTACTTTTCCCTGCCTTTACATATTAGAGATATCTATTTTTGTCAAAAGTAATAGCAATTTATTCCCTACTTTAAAGGACACAACACACCGAAGTGCAACAATCAGATCTCAGTATAAATATAAGTTATGTACCGGTGCTCACAAAACATCTTTATTAAAAAAAAGTGTTTTAGGTATGGCGCCTGTAATTTATAATAAGATTCCAAATAGCATCAAGGAACAACCTTTGAGACTTTTTAAAAAACAGCTTTCATCTTTTTTAATACAAAAATGTTATTATTCTGTGTCAGATTTCCTAACAGATAAAATATAGCTGTATTATTAAATTTTTGTTATTCTAATTTAGATTTGATTTATTTATTTTTTTCTTTTTTTGATACACGATAATTTGTTGAGTGATTGTGAAAGTTTTAAATTGAGGTTGTGTCTTTGTATTGTACCTATACTATCCTAAGTATAAATTTTTGCATGCCAATTGGTAGAATGTACCAGGAACTATAACCATTACTGTAACAACTCATGTGTGTACCTACATTCAATGCAAATAAATTATTTCTATTCTATTCTATTCTATTTCTATTCTATTCTATTCTATTCTATTGTCAACTGAACATACGGAAGTATCTCTGCCCCCATAATCGGGACTTGGGGCACCCCCCCGTTAGGTTAGTTAGGTTCCTTTAAACCCTGCACCCGGAAATAGGGGCCGTTGACTACGCTTTTTAGGGGAATATGAAGTGTTTTAAGGTTAGGTTATATTAATCGATATTTCTCAGGAATGGTACAGTATCTTTTCATGAGAGTGGTACCACTGGCCAAGGGGGACCCCTCCTTCTCTCCACATCGCGTGAGTTGACTACCATCGCATGACGTAAAATAATGCGTTTTATTGTAAGCAGTATGTTCATTTGACAATAATCCGAGACTTTACAATATCGCTAGAGATATTACAATATAACGTATTTGACAATTTTACGGTGACATATATTTGAATTGCAAACTTGGTGTAGCAAAGTTAATTAATTAATATAATCGTAACTGGAGCAACTTCGTTGTGTTAAGTGAATTTATCATACGTTCTAGTTATTACGTCGAAGTATAGGACTACAATACATTGTCACGTTCTGTGTTTTGCAATGCAAGTGCTCAGCTGGCTATATGTGTGTGCGAGAATAACAGCGCACGGTACCGGCTTGTGACGTGATCGGATCCCGCGCGGGGAGCGCTGCTGCCTGGCATTGTGAGGAGGTGGGTGAGCGGGTGACGAGGGGGGGGGGGATGCGTAAGCTGATTAGCACCAATCTGTATTTAAGCGCGACGGCGGCTCCCTTTGTTGTATTGTGCGCCACTTACCCACTAATATCCAGCTGTTATATTTGGTTAATGGTGTATTTCCCTTTGTTTACGTTCTAACGCTCCCGGTCTGCGGCGAACATGGCCGCGGGGGACATGGTCACATGGTGGGCATGCTGGTCGAGGGAACACGACTGATTGCCTGTAGCTCCATGCAGGCCAGCTACGACTGGCCACGTTACTATCTCTGCATTCAGCACTTTTGTGGAATATTTTATTGTTATCCACCAAAAAATTAAAGTAAAAAATTTTTCGCAAAAAATAAAACCGACTTCTAAAAACACAAAAAAAGTGAAAAAATAACCTAACCTTTGTTTGATTGGTTTAGTTTTTTTGACACCGACTTCTGAAGATAAAGTTATTTATCACCACCTGTGAAGCATACCCTTTCAAACTAAATAAAAATAATCCAAATCGGTCCAGCCATCTTCGAGTAATCGGGGAACATACATAAACAAAAAAAAAAGATTCCGACGAATTGAGAACCTCCTCCTTCTGGAAGTCGGTTAAAAACAAGCTCGCGTGTCGCGAGATTTCAGTAGGTACTCGTATTTACTTAGTTTGATATTTTTTTAATTAAAATCAATTAGTTCAAGTTATTAAATTTACTTGATTGTCTACTGAGAGCTTCAGGAGCTTATCACCTCGGTCCTGTTATCTGGGAGAACCGCAGAAGCGTTAAGAAGGGACGTGGTCGTTGTTTCCTTTAAGAACAAGACCCTATTAAAGAATTAAAGACCCATTTCGCTCCTTAGTCACGTGTATAAGTGTGTTCAAGAGTCGTCACGAATAGTCTAGCGCAAAGACTCGACGACTTCCAGTCACCGGAGCAGACCAGGTTTCGAGGAGGATGCAGCACCACAGACCACATCCACACTCTGTGGCACATCATACAGAAATCCGAAGAGCATAATCGACCGCTCTGTCTTGCATTTGTGAACTATGAGAAGGTTTTTGACTCTGTCGAGACCTGCGGTCACTTCTACACCTATTGTTGTCAATGGCGGTCCTCTTGAGGGTGTTGGAAAATATGTTTATGTCGGGCAAACTCTGAAGTCTGGTAAGAACAAATTTGAGACTCGCAGAAGAATTCAGCTGGGCTGGGCAGCATTTGAGAAAAGCCATTTGAGAAAATCTTCAAGCAGCTCATCCTGCCTGTTATACCTTACGCGACCGAAACGTCATTCACGGCACGGCACGGTACGGCTGGTTCATACATTCACGGCACGGCACGGTACGGCTGGTTCATAAATTCAAGGTCACTCAGCGAGCTATGGAACGGGCTGTGCTTGGAGACTCTCTGAGGTGGGGTGGATCTCCGGAAAGAGGTGATCCGACTGAGAACCAGAGTTATCGACATTGGTCACAGAATTATTAAGCTGAAGTCGCAATGGGGCAGCCATATTAGCCGTAGAACCGATGACCGTTGGGGTAGACGCGTTCTTGATTGGAGACTGCGAATCGGCAAACGTAAGATGGGATGTCCTCAGACTCGAGTGACTGGAGTGACGATCTTCACAGAGTGGCTGGTAGCAACTGGATGAGAGTTGCTGAGAATCGAATTTATTGCCATCGAGGAAGCCTATGTCCAGCAGTGGTCTGCTGTAGGCTGATAATGAAATACTTTTCTTGCTTTTTCTCTTTTTAAACAGCCTCTTTTCATTGGTCTGTTTCGCCATTCCAAAAAACAACAACTTAAAAAATAAGTAACTGTATCTTTAGTATATATGCTACCCTTTCTTATTTACTCCCAAGTACATAACGTTTATTTGTTTGCTAATGAAACTGTCTTGCAACGTAAAAACTGGCTATTTATGTACCATAAGTACCAGAAAACGCCACCAAACCCACCAAAATTTAGCCACCAAACTTGAAACCAGGTATAAAAAAAATGTTTAAAAATAGAGGTTTTAAGCTACATTTAAATTAATATGACTGATATTATGCGTTACCCAAATCACTAGCTATAACGTGTAGCTTACTATTAAAACACGTTAGAATCAACAGCAAATCGATCCACCAATATTGAATAATTCTTGTCCCCCGTGCCACCCAATATGAGTACTTACGTTTTTGGCGGGTAATCGCAGCACTAATCACACACCTGTTAAAGCAAACCCAGCGCACGACTGAGAGGTGCGAAATAATAAAAAAAATTAAAGATTATTCGCACACGCACGAAACTTCATGTTATAGTAAGTTGAAAAAGTGCCCATCAATTTTGGTGTTTGACTTGGACAAAATGGAAAAACTTTGATCGAGTGCCCTGTGCTTTAAAACTAGATTTTCTAATATGGTTTAATTGTTCTTATATAATGTGACTAACGCATAAACTAAGGAAATTGTTAATTTTTATTGTAACTTAAATTGTTACTTTGGTGAATGCAATTATATCAAAAAATGGAACTGGGACAAGCCACCAAACTGGAATTTCAAGGCGATTTTTTTTCCTGATTATTTATAAACACTTATAACAATAAAAAATATAGCCCTAAATGCACCAAGTAACGTAGTTTACTATAACAAAAAATCAGAAACCTCCTATCATTTTACACCTTGATTCTCAACGTGGACTCGTAAAATTAGCTGCTTTGATATTCACCCATAAACAGTGTATCGCATTCAGTGTGTTGCACGAAACCCATCTTCTGTCAATATAATGCTCGTGGGCAAAGGTCTGAGCGCAATGGGTGCCTGAGGATGGAGGACGGAGCTCCGTGTTATCAGCATCGCCGTACGCCGCGCCGCCGCGCCGCCGCGCCGCCGCGCCGGGGCATTGTTGTGCAGCTGTGTAATGTTAACCGGAATATACAAATCCGTGAATATGTGCGAATCGTGTTGACGATTTTAAGTCTAAGAGCAAATATAGGTAGGCTAAGACACTTTATTAACAGTAGCAGAAGTCCACAACTAATAGCAGCAGTAGAAGAAATAAAGTAAAAATATCAGGTACATGCTCAATCAAAACCAAGACTCAAAAATACAATTAGTACACTTTTTAGATACTATAAAAAAAACTAAACTCAGCTTCCAGTAAACTCAAAATATATTTAAAATGCACGAACCGCAAAGTGCAAAACAAAAAAAATAAAAATAAAGAAAAATTATTTCATAGAAATCCTGCAACCATCGTTGGTTGCAGGATTTCTATGAAATAATTTTTCTTTACCATCCATACAGCCTATAGACGCCTAATACACGATCTAACGCACGAATACTATTCTGTCAACTCGCTGAGGTACGAGGTACGCGAGGGGGACGGGGTACTGCTTTCTGATTGGCCAATTCAAGGTCATTGCATTTCACTAGGGATGGGACAGTTTTAAATCAAACAAGAAAATATCGATATTTTTTAACTGTAGGCATAATAAAATATGTTTTACATACTTTACTTGCATTAAATTACCTCCTTTATTCTAATTACGATTGAATCATGTAGGTAAAATATCTGAACTTATATGAAGTTAGTAGGCGGCGACGGTTTTTCATAGGGATAAAACAATCTTCGGTAAAATGACGTGAACATATTAATAAATAAATAAATGTTGTAATTTTTAATTATTAAAAATATTATTTTTTGCATAAATAAATAGTTATAGGTTTTATTTTTTGCTTTATCGATAACAGAGGTGGTCGTACGATTTGGAACATCACTAGTTATGTTAACGTAACATCGAGGAAAAGAGATAGAGAAAAAAGTACTTTCAAAAGAAAGGGACGCAATCATAAAAGACATCAAGTATGACCAGTATAAGATGAACTCCGATAAATATTGTCAGAAATTTAATCTAATTTAGATTATGGAACTTTTAAATTACCGATGAAATGTGATACCGTCTTTCAGGAAACTTGAAGTCCGGCTTCCTTTATCACACCAACATATTATACACGGGGCCATATTATGTCTATTTTCTCGATTTTTTAAAGGAGTAATGCGGAAGTGTTTGCGGCTCCCAGGAGTGGTCGAAACTAATTCGAACTCGGTGAGTGACGCTATAAGATTTATACCCCTTATGTGTTGACAGACATCGGTCGCCTGTTATTAGGAGTCTAGAGGCTGTATGGTCGTTGCCTGCAACAAATAATAGAGACACCGACATCCGAAACACTACGTGAATTCTGGACTAATATAATTATGGAAAAACCCAGTTAAGTAAGTACCAATCTGACTGGATCCATGAAGGAACACCAGAAGTCCCAGAACAGAACTAATCCACATAAAACGTGTAATTTTTCAAGGAGATGTTCTAAGTCCGCTGTGGTTTTGTATGGCCACTCAATCCACTCTCACACCTCCTAGATTCAACAGACGCTGGACACACACTAACAAACATTACCACACATATACGCTATACACACCTCATGTACGTCGATGATATTAAGTTATATGCACTTGACAAAAACGTACTTTTCGTGCTGTACCTGTGATGTAGTATGTATTTGACGTATGTATGCTTGTGTGTGTGCTTACAATAATTTCTATTGGACCAAATATACTCAGTCTTTAATCAGCATTACAGATGTTTCATTGTGTCTAAGTCCCGTCCTTATATACCTACATATAGTTATATCAGCATGTAACATATGTTGTAAAACCAATAAATCGCTATGAACTTAATGAAGATAGTTTAAAGAGGCAGTTGGCAACACAATAACATTGCGTTCGGAAATAAGTTTTTAATCTTTTAAACTTAATGTGACGTCGCCAGACTTACATACAAATCAACAAGGTCCTGATGATATTTGTATTTCATTTATTTATTTAAACTTCATGTACAAGAGTGGTACATAGGCGGACTTAAGGCATTCTCTACCAGTCAACCACATTTTGGTAGAGTACAAAAATCAATGAGAACAATGCCATTTTGTTAACAAATCGAAATAACTATAGTATACATACTAATACACATATATTACAGATAAGATGAAATAAACTAATACATATTAAAATACATACAAATAGTTCAAAATACGAGAAACCTCATACTAATTACTACGACTAGCTTGTGAGTAATTTAGCCTGACTTCAAATAGTATTTCATTTTGCTTTCAGCTTTTTTTAATGCCAAGGGTTAGCGCGTTCCATAGCTTTATAGTTGAGACAGCATAAGAATTTCATTCATTCGGAGTTGATCAGTGCAAAATTTTATCACTTATAAAAAGAAACATTATTTGTGTATTTGTTTGTTTTATTTGGTTATTGCCATCTTTGCGCCAGATATTAAACAACACCATCCCTCTTCACACACATCGTTTTAAGTTTTTCATTAGCCCAGGGGCATGTATTACGTTTACTGACACTCGTTTTACAAATTGTGAATTTACATTTATCATAAACACTATTAAATTCATTATGTATGTACTGAACTATTTTATTTGGGCACCCGTATTGAAGAGGTACACTCCAGTCGATGTTAGTTCACTGTGCACTTGTCGATTATCTATCTTAGTTATTAAATGACTAGACGAATGTGAATCATTCTTGTTATAATTAGTGGTCGGCCGGTGAAGTGTGAACAACAGATGTATAAATGCTATACGCCCTAGCATTGCGAATAAATACGTGATCTTTAAAAGACTTTGAGATTCGGTCACCATTATTTCTCGATGCGTGTGTAACAGTTAACGCCATTAATAAATCCCAAGGTGCACAGCGAATCTAGATATTGTCTTACCTGTTTATATCGCCCATTATCAAATAATCCTGTTTAATAGGATATTTCGCTATTAAGGACGACAATTCCTTCATAAATCGCCGTTTGGATGTGTCGGGCGGTCTGTAAACGGCACATAATCCGAATGTAAGACTATTAATATGTAACTCGCCGACCACACATTCAAACTCCTGTGTACACAAGTTACTATATCTAATGAAAGATACAGATTTATGGATATACAATAGCACACCCCCACCTCTCTTATTAGTTCTTAATTCTGAATATAAGTGGTAGTCAGTGAGTTCAAACATTTGTACCAATTATTTTTTAATGTTTACTTCAGTTAATGTTGGAATATGAATTGTATGTTTACTTTAACACCAGGTATTCAATTTGAGCAAAGTTTTTCTTGATCGACCGTATGTTTACATGCAGAAAGTACAAACAATTTTCGGGTATCGGTATATAGGAGGTAAAATCATCCCATGTTTGGCAATTGGTTTCGACATTGTTATGTTCTGTTGTATCAAGCATGAGACATATTATGTTTATATATTTTAAATGACAGTAATGTACCTATTGGCTATTCTGTGATGATTTTACTTTTGGGAGCCGCGTGTGTACTGCGCGCAGCCTGTGCCGTGTGCGTCACAGTGTAACTATGTGGGAGCCGCGTGTGTACTGCGCGCAGCCTGTGCCGTGTGCGTCACAATGTAACTATGTGGGTGTAAGGTCCCCTCTACATTATTATAATCTTTGTCATTATAGACACCTTATATACCATATTATTATTGTAATAAAGCCAGTATATTCTCAGCAGTCATTGGTTTCATTTACTGTCTCTGCCTACCCTACATCGTCGTGTTTTTAGCAGAATCTATCCATAGATCTCGGTTTCCCTCTCGAAGTATTACAGTGATCGGAGTCTGGTCTTTGTTTCTCGTCACATTTGAAGGGTTTCTCGTTTTTCTATATGCTTTTACGACGTCATCCGGGTTTTGCGTTATAGTTTCGGCAATTTTCTTGACAATTTCTTCAGGATTGTCTTTCTCAGATGGGTTGACGCCACATACTCGTATTTCAAGTTGGTTGCATAATTGTGATTGCTCCATTTGATTTAATTTGCTTTCCAGAACTTCATATTTAATGTTTGTAATTTTTAGCATGATTTTGTAAATCAGTGCAACGGTTTTCCAATTCCTTCATCGATTTCTCGTATTTTTGTATCTTGGTGTCTTACTCGTCAATTTTATCAGAGTAGAATTGCAGGGTACGTTGTAGTTCTTCTTTAATAACTTGCCTCACTTCCCTGCGCAGGTCTCGTAATATTTGTTGCATCATGTTATCCGCATGGGCACTAGCGAGAGGCTGTGGGGTAGCAGACTCTGTATCTGTATTTTCGTCTCCGTTAATATCGGGGATGATACATGATAGTCTTTTAGGCTTACCACCTCCGCGCTCCGGTGCAAGCTTTGCATTTCCAGTCCACTGAGTCTGTATCGTGCAATACACTAAGTTGTTCGGGTGTTATTGACGCACAGGAAGAATGAAGCAACTTATTACAATTACTGCACTGCAATCCAGGAGACTTTTTGGTTATTAGTTTTACACATTTTGCGCATTTTACCATTTTTATTAAGCACGTAGGGTAGATGAGTAACAGTTAGCGATCGCTGCGTATGCGACTGCTCTTGGTTGTCACGCGTGAGCGACTCCATTGGGTCATTCGGGTCAGGCCAATCAATAGAGCCAACGAATGAACAGAGTACATTTAAATAAATATCTAGGTGCCGTACACAAAATACACCTTTTGATTTGGATTTGCGGACACCACCCCGCTATACAATCTAGGTTTTAAACAATCTCGGCAGATACATCAAAAGATGACTAAACAAGAACTGGTCAATAAATTTTCACACCGCCTAAACTTCATTTTAAAAACCAACCTTAACTCCAAAAACACTATTAAAGCAATCAACACATTCACAATACCCATCCTCACATACTCTTTTGAAAACATACGCTAGTCAAATACAGACAGTATCAAAAAATTAGAACGCGCTATTAATACATCTCTTACCAAACATAGAAAACACCATTTAAAGTCAAGTATAGAGCGATTTACTCTGCCGCGCCGAGAAGGAGGAAGACGTCTGATAGAAATACACAACGTACACAAATACATTCACTACACAAACATTTTACCGAAACCGATACGAAACTTACACCACTTAACCTACACAGTAGAAACACTCAAAACACAAACTCAGAATCAAATCATTTATTTCAACAGCTAGACCATTAGGGCACTTTTGAATGTCGATAAAACGAAAAAACAGCGAAGCTACAGTCACAGTTGTACTGTAGTTGCCCATTCCCTAGCGTAGATCTCTATGGAGAAGAACGGGCAAGAAACTCCATGGACACTCTTTTCAATCAAAAATGTTGTTACAAAATCTTGATTACATCTTTCATGTTGAGATTATACATATATGTGAGAACGATGTAGAAAGACGTCACATTAAAAGCGTCCAGAGTTAAAAAAATAAATCAAAAATTTAAAATAAAGCAATTCAGATGATCCATGGCAGCTAAGAGATGATCAGTCCCGACTGACAGCGCCCGTTCACGAACATGACGCATGTATCAGCGCCATTCAATTCAACCATATTGAAGGAAACTAAATGACCCGACCCACCCGCCACCATCAGCGAGACATTTGAGCGAACATGAAATTCTCTCAGCCGCCAAGGCGTATTCAAGTCAGTGAAAGATAACTAAATGCAAATGGCAGCTTTACAGTACATGGTACTCAGCATGTGCTATGCAATTATACAATACTAAGAGATGGAATCTATACAATGCAAGAATATTTTTACCATCTTCTGCAGCTACCTACCACAATAATTGTCCAATAAGTTTGCACCAGTACCTAGTTTAAGATCTGTATTACTATATTCTATGCACCTTTGTAACCATTTATATGCACTATAATACTTTTCCTTAATTTTTTCTTTAAAATCAATCAACCAAGTTTCATACTGGTCATAAATTACATCAACCTCATTTAATTTATTTTCTAGTAATCTTTCTGTACTCCGTTTCGGTCCTAACTTTATTAAGTATACTCTTACCTTCTTTAACTCATTGTACAATTTTAAAATAGCATCTATACCTTATTACCACCAAAAGAGAATTAATGTTCTTACAATACGTGATTAAACATAAGTATAAGTACTATGCTAAACACTGTACGCAATCAACACCAAGGTCCAAAGTTCAATCAGCGCACCGTCCATATTTGGTAAGAGATGTAGATTTGATTAACATATTATATATATGCGATTACATTATTTTATGCACTTGGTTATTTTTTAATTGGGAAGCACTTTTTAAACACTGTTTCACACTATAATATCTTCCTCGTAGTTTTTTGATGATGGTTCCGTGGCCCCCATCCGCATGCGTCGTCGGAATCTCCTCATAGTCGTCTTATTTATCTCATTGGTGATCCATTTTTTATGGCACCTTTTGTATCGCCGATACACGAAGCCCAATACGCCAAGTAGTAGTATAAGCAGGATACAGGACAGAATTATGTTGGACTAGCTTCTGCCCGCGACTTCGTTCGCGTTAATTTCCCGCTTGCAACATTTCTTATTGCTGCTCCGCTCCTATTGGTCATAGCATACAGCCTATAGCCTTCCTCGATAAATGGACTATCGAACGCACAAATAATTTTACAATTCGAGCCAGTAGTTCCTGAGATTAGCGCGTTCAACCAAACAAACAAACTCTTCTGCTTTATAATATTAGTATAGATCTGGACATATGAAATCGTAGTTCATCTGCTGTAGCTTGGTTACTGCCAACCCCGCGCGTTTTGAACGATCAGGGTTTCCTCTTTAGACTGCTGCTTGCCCATTTTCGTGGATGATTCGTACAGTCCTGCTGATGTCTAGTCGGTTGGTCCAAAAAATCAGTACTCATCCCATTGTGTAACCTTTTTTTTTTTTTTTTTTTTTTAGGATGGGAAATCATCAAATGACTTCTCCCACTCTGGGCGGAGCGGGAGGGAGTGTCAGACTCTTACTGACTAAAACCCATCCATGTTCCTTCCTCGCCCTTTACGTTCCGGGGCCGCGGTATCTCTTTCGAACAGTCCCGCAACCCCGGCAGGTTTCGGCCCTTGCGGGCCCCTCTCTTCTGCTGACATCTCTTTGAGGCGCGCGTGGAACACGAACGCGCCGTCGACACGGCCTGTCGTCACTACTAGACGGACGGACGGCTAGCTAGCCCATAGCTAACCGTCCACAGGCCCGCATCTACGGTGGCCGGTAGCCACCACATGGCCCCCGACGCCCGGTGCGTCTCCCGCGGCGGCCGGGAAGAGAGGCTCTCTCCCTCTCTCGTTCCGCCACCTCCTTCGCCAGCATGACTGCTTCGCAGAAGGAGGTGACGGCTTCCCATTCCGTCTCGCTCCGGACCATGGAATGAACCAGGGCCGGACGCGAGAGGTCGCCGCCGCCGATCGCCGCTACGCCATTGTGTAACCTCGGTGTTGATGGTAAGTGAAACCAACGAATGCTCGAATAATACTGAGATATATTTCATAGGATAGTGCATATAAATGGTTACAAAGGTGCATAGATTATAGTAATAAAGATCTTAAACTAGGTATTTAATACAACCCTTACACTATGGTTGCGGAGCAGGACCAGCATTTAGCCAAGCATTTTTATCCTCAATTTAATCCCCCAGCTTATAATATGCTTGCCTACATAGTGTGCGTTTTACACAAGATTTAAATTTTGTCTTATTCAGTTGTAGAATGTGGGCAGGTATTTTATTGTAACATTTTAAACAGTACCCCATGGAAGATGAATCTACTTTAGCAAGCCTGAAACCTGGCTGGACTAGTTGGTCCCTATTTCTAGTATTATAGTGGTGTCTGTCTCCTCTTTTACTGAATAAATGTAGATTTTTCCTAACGTACATGATGTTTTCATACATGTATTGACAAGGTACTGTCATGATATTAATTTCCTTAAACAGTTCTCTTAGATAAACGCGTCTACGTAATTCATAGATGGCTCTGATGGCTCTTTTCTGCAGAATAAAAATAGACTCGATGTCTGCAGCCCGTCCCCATATTATAATACCGTATGACATAATACTATGAAAATAACTAAAATAGACTATCCTCGCCGTATCAACATCAGTAAATTGAAGGGTTTTTCTAACAGCATACGCTGCTGAGTTCAGCCGGCCTGCAAGAGATGTTAAATGAGGACCCCATTGTAGCCCGTTTTATTGACCAATTCAAGTTTCTCTTGATTCAATATTAGGTCTACAATCACTACTTTTGACATTTGGTAAAGCAAATCTTATGCACTTAGTTTTTTTAAAATGAATGAAGTAATGAACTACCCATAACCACACAAAAAAAAAATTCGGCATGGTCTACCAAGGCCCTCCACAGGAGACACCGAGTCTATCTGAGCCTGCAACACGTTGAAAAAGCTAAGTCGAATGAATCTCGAGGCGGAAGGATTTATGCTGGCGATACAGGACCAAATAATAGCTACTCGTAATTATATGAAATATACACCAACACTTAGCGTTAAAATATAAATACTAGAAAGTAGGAATCAGAATCTATTAGGACTATTATAACAGACTAAAGTATACATTTCAATAGACCAGATATAACAAACAGTCTACCGAAAAGATATAGGTACCTATCCCAAACTCACAACATTCAACTACATCATCTGAAAAGCTTAGTAAATACGAGTATCAAGACCTCGCCATAGATATAAAAACCCAGTGGGAAGCACAAACCGTCCACATCGTCCCTAGTGCTCTCTTCCTCTGGTATCATGCCGAAATCTCTGCAATGTTTGAACACTTTACACATGCCGCCCCACACACTTCATCTGCTCCAAAAAGCCACAATTCTAAACAACTGTCGTATCACCCGGAAATTCTTAACTTCTTCTACAATATCTTCAACATTCTGGCTCCGGCCCGTGGATAGGGTTTTTGTAATCTCCTATGAAAGAAGAAAATTAAAGAACAAGAAATAATAATAATCTCAATAAATAGTCCCACAGCCATTTCCTTAATCCATTTGATGTTTAAAGTAATGGCTGCTCGGTTTAATACAAAAATAAGCGTATTTAACCTAGCGTTCAAAGCGCTACCGCCCCCACTACCTGCTGGGACATAGCCCTCCTACTACACTGATTCACCTTCAGCAGGCACACACATAACACAATATTTACATTATTCAATAATTATTATTAATGCAAATGGGATACAAGAAGGTGCGACGAAGAAGGTTTTATATCCACAAACTAGCGTGGGAATAGTGTGAGGTGATCAGTAACGCGCCTGACGCTGTGCGCGCCCGCTGTGCCCCTGTGCCACAGTGCCCGGCGACACGCGAATAGTGAGCTAGTGATGGACGGGACGTGACCGACAATGCTGAAACATATTGAGCATGTAATACACAGCCACACACGGCGTGCCACCCGCGACTACTCAGCTCGGCGTCACTGGACACACACACACAAGCGGAACTGGTGGCAGCTACCCTGTCGCAGAAGTACTCCTCTATCAGAACGTCGTGCGTCGCGCGTCGCAGCGTTCGAACTGACATCACACAGTGATCGAGTTTGACGCGCTAATTGGACGCCAGTAATTGAATGCCGCGTTGAAATCACAATACCACTGCGAGCCAATTTTCAACAAATAGATAGCATCAATACTCAACGTATTAGAACCATTGGTAAATCAATATTCAGTTTCCAATATCCGTCACTTTATCAACGGTTAGTGTGATGTTCTCATAAGCTCCAAGTTCGAGAGCACCATTTTACATTCTAGTTAATGTCACTTGACTTGTATCCTGAACGTAAATCGTGTGAGATAATAATGAGCAGGTTCATAGCCTCACGGTGAGGGCATCAGCAAGCGGCACGTGACTGTGACTAGGACAGGCGAAAGGAGCCCCGCGTAACGGGGCTACGTCGACCGTCGTTAATAAGGCTATTACATCATTTTGATATTAAAGTTAACGTTGATTTTGAGGATTTCATGGTTAAATAATAACAGCCGCTCAGGGCGATCCTTGCCTAGGTTGGCCCGTAGATGGGTTTCCGCTTATTACATACCGAGTTTCTGCCTCAGAAAGCACGCTAAGCCGTTGGTTCCGGCGGTTAATTCCCTTGTGAAATCGCAAAATATGCGACATAAACGGTCATACGAGTATCTTTTGATAGGGTTGACAAACAAGTTTGATTTTTAACAGCTGTAAGTGGTAGCAAAATTTTGACCACTTGGCGACACCGAGTTACAAATACAAATAGTTATTTTTCTTGAACAAGGTTTGTATTACACAGCTAGTGATAGAAGTGTCCTTTTACGAAGTGTTTTTTTACTGTGAGATTAAATCAACAATGCAAGAAACGAATTTAGCGAGAAGTATCACCATAATATAATGTTAGTGGGTTTTCGGGACATACTAATTAAAGCTGGTTGAAGGAATCACAACAGTTACTAAGATATAAGTTGTTGATAAGGATCATTTATTAATGACCACATTAAAACATTTCAGGTCCATGTACACTAATGCTGTCTATGAGACCTCCTTGTTACACGTAAGACCTTCATAATAATTTATACACACGAGAATAAATTTGAAAACCAAAAAAAAAAAAAAAAAAATAGATAACTTAGATGTTGCAAAGGGAATGAGAATTCTTAGAGGTATGTAATTCATTTTCGGAGCACATTAACCCTTTGTTAGACTGCTCTGTCGCAAGAGTTCAGTGAGATTATATTCTTCTTGCGAAGTGAATCCTGGTTTATCTTGTGCTGGGAATATTATGTTGTAACTTTTCGTCATCATCTTCGGAAAAGTATTTCAAAAACCATTAATTGAGCTTCGAAAGGTGTTCCGTGAAAAAGGACATCGAGTATTGTAAGCTCATTAGATTTTTAACGAATACCTATTCCAAGTATAGTTTCTGGAGAATAGTAAACAACGCTCTCTACGGCGCACCAGGGCGCTGGCGCCTCGACGCTCTCTTTGGGAACCCCTGACTAGTCAAATGCTGGTGAAAAGAGCATCATTATATATTGCGTAGTTTCGAGTATTTAAGCAGTCGTGCAGACAAACACGCAAAACTATTTTGTTTTATACTATAAATAAATAAACGTTTATTCAAATCCTTATTACAATTGGTCTTATTCTAAGAGTACATCAATACTTCAATAGTGACTTAAAATAGGGGATTGGACATTGGTTTATAATTTCGTTGGGGACCGTTGCTAGGGCTTAAAATAGGTTAATCGAGTATAAGTATCCCTGACTCCGAAACTAAGCATAGCCTGTATCTTCAGAGCCAGTGGTTCCTTCTTGGGGTCTTTTCAGCCGTTACAAATTAAGTTAAACAGATAGGTAAACAAAAAGGATAATATTTTTGTGTTCACCAAAAATCTTTTCTTCCCCGAAAAATACTGATCGTGCACCAAATAATACTGATCGTGCACCAAATATTAAAGTATCTCTGCCCCCATAATCGGGACTTAGGGCACCCCCCCGTTAGGTTAGTTAGGTTCCTTTAAACCCTGCGCTCGGAAATAGGGGCCCCGCGAAGCGGGGCTCCGTCGACTACGCTTTAAGGAGAATATACAGTGTTTAATTGTTAAATAGATGCTCGTTATGACATATTTTAATTAACATATTTTGGTGCACATTCAGTATATTTGGTGGAACACAGGCAAAATTAGGTAAATGAAATGGGAATAAATTGAAGTACTTTTAAATACCATCCAAACAAAAATGGAATAAAAAAATTGAAATAAAAAATAAAAAAAATATGCAGCAAAGATGTAATAATAGTAAATGTAAAAGGGTTATCTACTAGGTACCGAGACGTATATTTATATCAAGAAATGTATGAAAAAAGGTGTTGCCATGGGTGTGCGTGAGTGTTCGTGTATGTGTGAGTATGTTTGCGTGTTTGTGTGGGGGATATATTAGTGTGGGTTTGTGTGGGGGTGTTATGTGGAGCTGTAATCGAAGGTAACGTGTTATGAAATGCGCGTGAGTAATTTTTCAGTTTCGTCGTATGTCAAATACCTATAGTAAGTAATTAGTAACTTTTCTTTTTAGGTTAAATAAGTTTAACATGTGTATATTTAAAGATTTGTTTAAACTGTTGTATAATTTAGATGCTAAAAAGAGTATTGTCGTGTCGCGAAGCTTGTTTTAATTTGAGCATACAAATGGGTTTCCCGCTACGCACTGCTTTATTTTTAGCGTGTGGGATAGAGGCATGTTTTCTGAGTATTATGCGTAGGATAAAGAGTTTCCTTACAGAGAGACAATTGCAGTCTTTATATAGGGTCAGTGTTGGGTATCGACGAGGTTTGTGGGTCATAACTTTTAATAAAGCCCTTTGCGCTCTTTCGAGGCCCAACATCGCAGTTTTAGCGGTGCCACCCTAAATGGGGATACAGTAAGAGAGAATAGACTGGCAGAGGGCAAGGTATACCAGTCTCATTGTGTCCATATCGGCTACATCGTGGAGGTTCTTGAAAATGTAAATGAGTCGCCTTAATCGGGTTTTTAATACCACCTACATGCGTGTGCGAAAGCGTGGCCGTCCCCGTCAAACCTGGCGTCGCACCGTGTTGGCAGAAGCGGCGAGCATCGGAATGACATGGAGCGAGGTGAAGCGTGAAGCTCAAGACCGATCGCGATGGAGGACATCTGTGGACGCCCTTTGCCCCATCTAGGGGACATAGGACATGAATGATGACATGCGTGGCCAGTCCAGTCTCTCATCTATGTGTACACCCAAGTATTTGGTATAAGATACCAACGTAAGAGGGAGACATGTACAAGGGGAGGATGAATCCTGACATACGTGTGCGGTTAAAGAAGATTCCACAGCCCGGGGTGCGGATTTAGCGGTGATTCTAAAGGCGATTGCTTTTGTTTTAGATATATTGAGGGTCAGCAAGTTTACAGAAAGCCAGGCCATTACTGTTCTAAGTGAGGCTTCAGCGTTGAGTTTAGCCGCTTTCCAGTCGTTACCGTAGGCAAGTAGAACTAGCGAAGGAGGTGGCGGAACGAGAGAGGGAGAGAGCCTCTCTTCCCGGCCGCCGCGGGAGACGCACCGGGCGTCGGGGGCCACGTGGTGGCTACCGGCCACCGTAGATACGGGCCTGTGGACGGTTAGCTATGGGCTAGCTAGCCGTCCGTCCGTCTAGTGACGACAGGCCGTGTCGACGGCGCGTTCGTGTTCCACGCGCGCCTCAAAGAGATGTCAGCAGAAGAGAGGGGCCCGCAAGGGCCGAAGCCTGCCGGGGTTGCGGGACTGTTCGAAAGAGATACCGCGGCCCCGGAACGTAAAGGGCGAGGAAGGAACATGGATGGGTTTTAGTCAGTAAGAGTCTGACACTCCCTCCTGCTCCGCCCAGAGTGGGAGAAGTCATTTGATGATTTCCCATCCAAAAAAAAAAAAAAAACAAAAAAAAGGCAAGTAGAACAGTGTCGTCTGCATACATAAACGTGTCACAGTATTGTAGTTTTAGGTTGCATAGATCGTTTACATATAACAGGAAGAGTGATGGTGAGATAATGCTACCCTGCGGGACGCCGTAACTTATAATTTCTTCGCTGCGGATGACCGACTCAATTTTAACACACTGTCTACTGTGACTGCATGTCGTATACCTCTAAATATTAAGCAAATATTTTAGTTTTGATTCTTATTTTAAAAATCATCACACGGTATCGGCCATCTGCGAGCCCATAAGGTTCCTATTTTATGAGCTGACAAGTTGCCGTAATTAATAATGCTATTCTTAATGTTTGTGTTTGTATAATTGCGTTCTATGTTTATTAATATAGTGCGCACGTCATGACTTTGCGACGAATGTTTGTTCTTTCTTTCTTTCTTTCCTTTTGTTGTAACATCACTATTTAGTATGTAATTAGTATACACATCACTATCATAATCTATGTCTTGTCTATGTTTGTCTTCACTTGCCTAATGGCTGTCTGACTGTAAACCCCGTCTGTGATACTCCTACTAAGTATGTAACCTGTAATAAACCAAGTCTTCCCAACGGTGTCTTTGATTCAATATACCAACGAACACGACACCTTTTAAGAGTATTGAAAAAAATAATATTGTATAACTTGTAGCAACTTGTAAGGAACAGCCAACAAAAAACCCCGGCAGACGGGCGCAGGCAAAACTTAAAGAATTCCTTAGAAACGTTAATGCTATTTCTACGAGCGACTCATAATAGATAAGCACACGTGTTAGTAATATAAGTCACAAAAAGCATCGACAGGCAAGGCGTGGGATTCTGAAAAAAAAACGGTACAGGCGAGAAGGGGCGGGCAGAGAGGCGAGTACAGGGAAGTCGAGACAGTCGGCTTTAGACCGCTACAGGGTTGAGACGATAAGCTATTTGAGCTAAGTTAGGACTTGGTTAGGACCAAGAGGCTAGGTCAAGTCGAGTGCCAGTGAGTTGTCGGGTTGTTGAGTGTGATCATGATTGAATAAGTTTATACATACGGGTTGAGAGCCTAGTTAGTTAAGACTAATCTAGTATGTGTGTGTGTTTGTTGGTGAGCGACTGGGTGAGTCCTATTGCAATAATTATCCTAGGCTCATAGTGTTATTAAAGTTCTTAAAACTAAACAGACAGACATGTGTTGTTGAGGAGTTTGTTCCACTACTTCTTCTCCTCATCTCCAAGGCACTAGGAAGTGGTGAGGGTATGGGCGATTTGGGAGCTGTCTATAGACTTTCAATAGAGTAGATCTCCAACTCTATTGCAAACTGGTTCTTGAGTTTTGATTAATCAACTCTATCATCTGGTAATTCTTGAATTATATATTCAATAGCTCTAACCAGCAATTCAGCCAACTTGCGTTTTGAGTTTGATTCTCAATTCAATTATGGACAACCATATAGTGATTCGAGAATGATTGTTCTTATCTCTGACAAATGATTCGGTCAGGCTGACACAAGCACGTGTCTTGCAGATGCACTAGCTGTACAAAACGAGCACACGATCCATGGGGTGGGATTGGAATGGTTTGATACCACATCTATTTTATAACCAGTCTTAGGACTGTTAGGGACCATGACTACTAGTTAGCATGATGATTGACGTTCTGCCGCTGAAAAGCCGCCTTGTCACGTTCTCCAGTTCGAAAGAACTGCTAGGGACAATGCTCACTAGGAGCATGATGTCGACGTTTGCCGCTGAGAAGCCGCCTGCGTCACTTATGGAAGTGTTACTCTGAGTACAATATGTGAAGATGTGAAGTATCGTGTGAGTCACGACTGACCAATTACCTATTACGCTAGCGTAAGGGTTATTAACAAAAACTATTGGTTACCATATGAATAAACTTAGCATCTCCTAGTTATGTTTTACACTTTTGAAACCACTTTCAATACATTTCAATAACTATGAATTCCATAGTCTGATTTTATATATCTTTCAATCCTTTCCTTGATCTAATATTCATTCGAGGCATTGGACTGCTATATGTTAAGGAATTCATTTATCATAGTCAGGGGAAGGTGACCAGTCTGGTGACGAGTCCTACCGGATCGCGCGGGGCAGGGCGTGATCCCTTCTCCTTACGGAGAAGCTTACTATAAATACTAATAAATAGCATGATTTAGGAAAAACGAAAATTTTATCAGCCTAGGGTAATTTAGGAACAGTCACATGGGTAAGGAAGTCTTGAAAGATGTTTAGTGCATTTCCCCGTATGCCGACGGCTTCCATTTTGCGGATAAGGATGGGAATAGAGACAGTATCGATGGCCTTTGATAGATTCAGGAAGATAGCAAAACTTTTCATCCTGGAATCCATTTTTTTTGTGACTTGATCAGTGAAGTCTGCTACGGCATCCTCCGTGGAAATCCCCGGTCGGAAATCGTATTGATTTGATGCAATTATGTTATATTTGCGAAAAAACTTAACTTAACTAAATTGTTATTTAAGATGCGTTCCAAAATGTTGGAGAGTGTTGTCACTACGGATATCGGCCTGTAATTTGATGCGACGTCTCTATTCCCGTCCTTATGGATGGGGTGAACGAGAGCCTTCTTAAACGCAAGTGGGAAGGTGCCTGTATTTATGGCGAGGTTGCATATGTGCGTGATTGGCGGTATCAGTGTGTTTTTACACATTTTTATGATTTTTGACGAGATACCGTCTCATCCGACTGCGCAATCCCCTTTAAGAGACGTAATAATACGTTCTACTTCTTCGTGATTGACTTCTAGAATGACTAGAGAATTAGGTTGGGAGTTGGAGTTTTCGGGCAAGGGAATGTTGTAGTTGGGTGTGATTTGCGAAGCCAGTTTTTTGCCTATATTGACGAAATAACTATTGACCTCATTGGCGGATGCAGTGGGATCATCTTCGAGTTTCAAGAGTTGGCGCGCGGGTTGTCTGTCTAGTCGGGTATGTGTAATTGTTTTAATAGCGTTCCATGTTGCTTTTGAGTTGCCTTTAGCCTTTAAAAGTTCGTTTTTTTCGTATTCCCGTTTCAATTTACGTAGTACTCGGTTACAAAAATTTCTGTAACGTTTGTACGTGATTTTGAGGATTGTGTTGTCAGGGAATTTTTTTATCTTTTGGTGCATTTTGTCCCGGTTTCTTATGCATCGTAAAAGGCCCGGTGTAATCCAGGGCTTAATTGTTCTTTGTCTTTTTGGGACACAGATTAGCCTTGTGTGTTGTTTGATCACTGACGAAACAGTTGATATGAACATATCTGTAGCCCTATTTGTATCCGAACATTCTAGTACTGGTGTAAAATCCGTGTTTTGGAAGGTGTCTAGAATAGATGGATAATCAATTTTGTTACTGGATCTTAAAGGGTCGACTTTGGGTTTCCCCAAATATGTATAATAGGAAGATGGTCCGTCACGGGGGAGTCGATTACCATTGTCACAGCCATTTGCTTCGTTCTTAGTAGAATATGGTCGAGCAGTTGTTTTGTCTGGTAGGAATATTATGCGCCGGTAGTAAACCGAGAGACGCTGTGAGAGTAAAAAAAAAAAAAAATGTGTTTATTATCTTAAATCTATACAGTTAAGTTGCCGGGGCTTCCCAGAAAGTAATCCGAAGATACTTGTGATGGGATAAACCTCGCTATTCCTCGAATTAATTAACAATTGTTTATCTGTGTTATTTAGGTATAAGTTACACATTTTTAAAAAGAAAAACCAATAAAAAGAAAAACCAATAAAAAGAAAAAAGAAAAATTGAGAAGCGTGTTTATGGCAGTGTGTTTAGTATAAATGCGTGTTTATAAGTGTGTTCATGAGTGTGTGGATGTGTTTTTTGTGTGTGTTTGTGTGTAAGAGTGGGTGGGTGTGTGAGTGGGCGTGTGTGTGTGTGAGTTGGTGTGTGTGTGAGTTGGTGTGTGTGTGTGTGTGTTGGAGTGTAAGTATGTGTGTGTGCGTGTGTGTGTTAGTATTAGTATGCATGACGCTCAACTCAGAGTCGCCAAAATGTCTTCAACGGCATCATAATTTAGTGTGAAGAGCCATTCAGTTAATGTCTTCTTACACTCGTACAGCTGCACAGGGTAAATGTTAAGTATGCGATTTACTTTATTATAGACGCGTGGGGCTTGAGTTACATTCTGACGACTAGCAAAAATTGAACGTGCTGAGTAAGGTAACAGATAGTCGATCTACATTATTGGCTTTTATATCGATGTTCATATCTCCAATTAGGACTACGTTACTGTTTAGCGGTAGAGGATGTACTAAATTGGATAAGCTATCCAGGAAGTTGTCGATATTTTTATAGGATGGGGAGCGGTAGATGGAAATAAGACATAAGCCATTGTTGACATGATGAGATGGTCATTCATCGGGCCATCTATTTCTTTTGCGCATACGGAAGAAATAAATAACACACTTTATAGCCATTCATAAACTTCAACCCTTGTCAAAAACTGCTTATTGAAATATCCATTTAAATATTTTTTTTAGAAACAACGATCCCAAATCACTTAGAAAATAAAAGATCTATTGAATTTAGTCTTAAAATAATATTGCAAGACAACACTCAAAAGGCAATAAATCGTAATAGTTGAAACGACCTTTTTCGTAATATCTGGTGGGATGTTTACCAGATGTGTGTGTTAGTAAAATGGCGCGAAGCACGCGAGATGACATTTGGCGGGAATTGACCAGACGCCATGCTATCGACCAATAAGCGAGCGTCTTGCTATCGCTTGACCAATAAACGGATTTGAACGGATTACTTTGAGTGTGATTTTATTTTACAGGCGGGGCCAAATTGGATGGCTTGGCTGGGAGAGGAACGAGCTGGCGAGGCCCCCTTACGTTTTTGGACACCAGCCGAGACGGTCATGTAGTCATAATTTTAATTTGAAGATTGTATTGTATTAAAGTAGAAGCAGTGATTTTAGTAGCTAGTAAATTGTTTTAGAAACAGTGTATTACCTAGTGAGGTGGGTTAATACTACTTAGATAGATAGAATCTAGTGAAATTCGAGACAGAGAGACAGAGCTGAATCTGGTAACGTATTCTAAGTTCAAATTTTGTGTTAGAGCAAGATCCCAAGCTAATTTACCATAACTTCAATCACTCGATTTATCACAGCCACGTAATTAACGATCCAAATAAAATGGAGGCTACCACAAACTTCGACATCTTATACTCACTAAGACAGAAGACGAGTGAGCACCTTTGGTCTAAAATAAACAAGGTAGCTATGACACTATTCCTGATAATGGTGATTTATCTCTTAGTGTTAGTTTGTGTAGAAGTATGGTACATATTTACTGTAGTACTGAAAGGCAGAACCTGCGGAGGAATCTCTTTAGCGTGTCTAAATAGTGTAACATCACGCAGAACTTGAATTACGCGAGATGGCTAAGCTAGAAATTTGAATGCACAATTGTGAATTATTATGGGATCTTGTGACTTAAGTATCTTTGATAAACTTTATAACAATTATGTGTAATTATGCTACCTCTTCTCTCGGTTGTCTTGAGACTTCTATAAATTTATGGATAATTGTCAATATTATGTACATATACACATATGTACATAATATTGACAATTATAGACTTAATTTGTATATGTCAGAAGGGTTTTTTGCTTGAGATGTTCCGTTTTCCCTTATCTGACTAGGTTTAGGAATGGGACACTCGACCTAGGTTCGTCACCATCTTAGCGAACCTAGGCCTAATTAAACAAACAGTTTCTTTCGTACCTTTATCAAAAATAAATGAATAACATAAACGATAATCAACTCTTTCCTTTTGTATTCCAAAATTATATGTATAGAGAATTTAATAATGGAGAACAGATAAAGGTAAGACCAAGTCTTAACAGTAGTGTTGCCTTGAATCAGAATAATAGATCAATTCGAACCTCCAATAGTGGATTCTACATACTGACCCTCGCCTAACACGATATTTACATTATTGGTTCTATCCAAATATAATAATTTGTACTGCTATAGACTAGGTCTGAGATAGAAATCCCGACCTAAGTCTGATACTTTAATTAGTTTGAGACCTAAGCTCCTTCAGAGCTGAATTAAACTTAGCATACATCAGTGAAACCAAAACTGAGTGAGTAGAGACACTAGTCCACTGTAACTTAAACATCACTTTGATTCAAGTCACTAGTATCAGCGACCCAGTTACAGAACGAGAAATTAAGCAGTTGATGATATAATTATGTGGGTTCAAGTCAATAATCACTTGATTATATAGGAGGAGAAATACTGTTCTTGTGAGAGAGAGACATTTCGGTTGTGTTGTGATATAATGCATATTAAAATCTCAACTCCGATAAACTGATGGCTCTGAGTACATGACTGATCGACACCTCAGGCGGTGATAACTTAGCATACTATACACGCCATGTCTTACAATCCTACTCCCGACCAAGATTTGGACAAATCTAAATATAACTCTAATATAAATACATATCAAATCCATGGTTCTGAGCATGCCTGCCCTAAATGGGAATGTGGCAAATAACAAAAAAAAATGGAAGTACCTGCCTCTATGGAAAAGGGAATCACCAACGACGCTTCGTAGCGTCTTTAGGGAGAGGATTAGCCCAATAACAATGATAAAGAACCGTTATCATTGTTATTGTGTATGTTTGGCTTCGAGTCCAGCTCTATCCAGGTCACCTCTGGTGTCCCTCAAGGTTCTATTCTGGGTCCCTTGTTATTTATTTTATTTATTAATGACATTAAATTCTGTTTTCAACATTCTAAATTCCTTCTATATGCAGACGATTTAAAGGTGTATAAAAAAATTTCACATAAACAAGATTGTATTGATTTCCAACAAGATCTAGACCGTTTCTCTGACTATTGTTTTTCCAATAAGCTTTATCGTAGTCTTCCAAAATGTCACGCTATAACGTTTACTAAAAAGAAAATAAAACTGAATTTAACTACTGCCTTGCTAATACATTCATAGATAAAGTTACTTCTCTCCGTGACCTTGGGGTTCAGCTGGACTCAAAGCTCCATCTGGATGTTCATATGGATAAAATAGTTAGTAAGGCTTACCAAATGTTTGGTTTTGTAATGAGAGCATCTACGGAATTTCGTCGCCCCTCCACCTTTCTGCATTTATACAAATCCATAATTAGGCCGCAGCTAGAGTTTGCAGTATCGATATGGAACCCACTTTACAAAAAATATAATGATGCTATAGAGTTAGTACAATGCAAATACTTTCGTGCTTTATATTACAGATGTTTTCGGAAAAAAGTCTCATACCACTTGCTTCTTAGGAAATACGATATCCTAACCTTGCAGTCAAGACGACTGCTCCTTGATGTTATGACTCTGTATAGTGTGTGCCGCAATAAATTTGATTGTCCTGATTTGGTAAATAATATAAGTTACCTTGTTCCTCGAACTGTACATGTACGTGAGGTGCGCATACGGCGCCTGTTTGCTACTAGCTGTTGTAAATCTAACGCTGGCTCGCGCTCACCTCTCCATCGCTTGGTTGAGACTTACAATAATGAGTTTAGCTCAATCGACATACTTTTCCTTAGTAAAAACGTATTCAGGAAGCAAATCCGTGCAATTCTTAAGGATCGGCAGTCGACCATTGTGATGTAATGTGTGTGGCATAATTAAGTATATATGTTACGTATTGTGTGCCGATTAATGTAACTTTTTGTATATTGTAAGTACATCACACAACTTACTATATGACTTATTGTTATACCTGTTAGGTACCAATTATGGTTGAACGTTTTTATATTTATAGTTTACATTCATAAATAGTCTCTCTAGTTGTACAATATTTATAGTAATCTGTGAAAAACGTAGTGGGTAGCATATTTATCATAGTTTAGTATTTAAGTCTTATTTTAAATCTGTAATATGTTACTGGTGTCGATTCTGGTGTGCACAAACTAAACTTAATTTAGACTATTGCTATCTTTTACTAAAAGGCAGGGCGAGAAAAGGACGGCTATAGCTATGCACTAAGTTAGAAATGTCAAACTAGTTTATGCCTTGCGCTTCACCGTGTTATTAGTCGACATGTTTTTACGTGCATCCTTCATTTGTATGGAAATATTAGTTCGAATTAAATTTGACAGCTCTAAATTACGTCCGTCTCTTTCTCGTTTTATTGGTGAGAAAAAGATAGTAATAGCCTAAATTAAGTTTAGTTTGTGCACAACAGAATCGGCACCATTGTTTGTTTTTCCTAAATAAATAAATAAATCACGGTGTAGGGTTTCCCCATGCTAGAACGATATCAGTCTCAGGTGGTGGCTATCAAATTAGCACAACACACAATGAATCAACTTATACAATAATTCTAACGTGCCTAACTTAGAGTAAATCGTAGAATCCTTATTAAATCCGAAGAAGATGCATTAACCATTGTATTGAATAATAACATAGACGAGTTAAGACAAACTCCGCGTTATCGAGTAGAATGATTGATAAGTCTACATTGTTCGAACAGTGGAGTGTACTCAAGATTGACCTAAGGTCAATCTAAATTTAATTGTTGATTAAAACCCCGAAACGACTCTCATGCTACAGTATTGTTTCCTAAACACTGGTGTAAGGAAGTTCGATCCTTCCTAGACTAAGCACAGTGTTAATTATCAAAGGCTAATTAAGAAAGTTCGATTCTTTCTAAACATCTTCAATCACGAGAACAAACAGACTATTAGACGATCAATGCGAGCAAATACAGAACCTAGGTACGAAGACCACAGGTCGTCATCCAGTACCATCACAATGACATACCAAAAAATTGGCATCGAGATACTTAATTATAATGTAAACGAATAGGTATTAACTCTACTTTGAATAGAGTACGTTATTAATATCCTTAACATTTAATAAGATACCATGAATGTACCTCGCATGGAGCACACATATGTGTTAATTATCTACTCGTCATTATCGCCATCTGACTGCCTTTTCACAACTAAGTTCGTTGGGGGGGCTTCCGGTCTAACCGGATGCAGCTGTTTACCAGTATTTAGCATGGAGTGACTGTCTATCTGTGTTAATTAGATACTATATTCTCTAAAACATGAAATGTGAATTTTGTAGTAGTAATTGTAATACAGAAGTCTTGTAAGCCATGAAACACGTCGTAGTGAGGCACTTCGTTTATTCACATTATTAGTCAGATGCTACAGGTGCCGAGTCGCCGACATTTGTGAACTATACAATTATTTACACTGTAATGTTAAACTAGTAGTACGAGTACTACTACAAACTGTCAACAACATGATGATACATGACCACATGACGTCGCACTATTTTATTATTGCTTATTGCATGTAGGCAAGTATAGTGCGAGTGTTCCCAAAGAAGTGCCGAACAGCCCTGTGAGTGTATCGCCATGTAATACAATAACAGAGAAACACGCCAACATCCGACATTCTCATAACATACAGCCTAGCTATCCGGCGCTCGGGAATGTTAGATTTAAGCCTTCGCCCGCCGCTGCCGCCCGCGCCACCGCCGGCCGACGCGCGCACACTGTGAGTATAAGCATCAACCAATGTAACGTTTTCACAAGTTTTTTTTCAAATAATAGTTTTTATCTTAACTTTAAATACCTCCTTAGCTCGTTTACTATTAAATGCGTCTATAAATACGTCTCGTACAATGTTTTGACTTTTTGAGTACGTTACATTCAGTTTTAACGTAAAATGAAATGTTTCACCCCAAAAAAAAAGTTGTATGCCAACAATATTTTTTTAGTTTAGCAACCAAGCATTCTGTACATCAAGTACAGAATGTTTGGTTGACGTCTTCGTTAAAGGCGCCTACTCAAAGCACTGCATGCAGGTCCCTGCCTGCAGGGACACTGCCAATCGTATTGTGTGTTTACATGCATTGTTCACCCTGCCCATGCCGCAGGGCCTTCAAATATCGGCCCTGCATGCATACTCACTTTTTTTGGTTTTTATAATTCCTCTGCATTTTATTAATTTTCGGGCGTCGCTGATAATGAAAATAAGGTAAAAATGAAAATCAAAACTGGCGCCGACGACATTTCTTAGATTTCTCATCATGGGTGTCGTTTTCGTGATTTTTGGGGTCGCTGATGATGAAAATAAGGTCAAAAATGAAAATCCAAAATGGCGCCGACGAAATTTTATGGTTTTTTCATCATGGGTGTCGCGTTCGTGGTTTTTGGGGTCACTGATGATGAAAATGAGGTCAAAATGAAAATCTAAAATGGCGCTGACGACATTTTTTGGATTTTTCATCATGGGTGTCGTTTTCGTGGTTTTTGGGGTCGCTCATAATGAAAATGAGGCCAAAATTAACATGAGAATAAAGGTAAGTCTCATTTTTTTTTCTTCGGCTTCCCCTCATACTATATTCACCCTTCGCCACTGCAGGCACCAGCCTGAAGAAGTTTACACTCATTCAGAATCACACCAGTGATTCAAATATCGGCCACTCATTCAGAATCACACCAGTGATTCTGAATGAGTGTAAACTTCTCGATAGGTGATAGATGACAGATTCATTTAATTTGCCTGAAAAATGGTATTTTACAGATATTATAATATACACAATAGTTCTTCATATTCCGCCAACTATATAAAATCGGCATGCAAATTTTTGGACGGGCGTGCGGGTTGCGGTCCTTGCGGAACTGGGTAATTAACCGATGTGGAAGTCGCCTCGAGACAAGTCCCGATGTCAAGTTCTGCACATCTCTCCGCTGGCTATCGATCACCGAGTTCCTAGATCGGGCCAACTTACGAATGATTTTTGAAACCTTAGTTATCGTCAAGTTCGGTTTCGGTACAGATGCAAATCAAAGGAGAAAAAGAATGCAGATAGATGCAGTCGGGCTATGTTTTGAGTTGTATTGTAAGGCAAGGGTGTCGCTAGTTCACGCTGAGGTAGACACGTCGGTACAAGCTGTAATTGGCGTCGCGGCGGTGGCGGCGGCAGCAGTGCGCGGGGGCCCGCACGTGCAGGAATTTACAATTACATTCTTCACGTGGAGCGTCTCGTCGGTTGGCGCACTAGGATTCTCTCACACGCTCACCGCTCACTGCGCACACTGCACACCGGCTCCAACGAAAGAGTCTGATCTAGAATATTTTCAATGAAATCCCAATAAAGGGTGTAAAACACCTCTTAACGAATCTGAAAACCACTTGTTCTCCACGTCATTGCGATCATTTTTTTGTTCTACACCATACCTGGGAACCTTCTAGTTACGGAGATATAAGGGGTCAAAGTTACAACTTTTTGACAAGTTTTTTTTTTTAAATACAAGTTTTTCTGTAAGATTTTGACTTTTAACACCTCCACGACCCCCGTACTATCCAATCCATTCATCAGCACAATGTTTTAAGTGCGTTACATTGAGTTCTACCACAAAACATGATTTATAACCTCAAAAAAAAAGTTGTTTCCCAGCAATAATTTTTGCGTAAAGTTACTTAGTTTGATGTACAGAATGCTTGGTTAACGGCTTTGTGATGAGGTGGTTTACACCGTGTATGTTTGAATGTACACGGACGTTGAACGCTTCTGAAGCGAAGAGAGCTAGCTCCCCACGGCCGTTTTTCTTTTCTTTTTGCAATTTTTTCAACAGAATTTACTCATTGCTTTAATAGCCTCGTCGTCTAAAAGTCTCTTACATTCAAACATATTTATTAATTAGTAATTTCTAAGTGTGTAATAAATAAATATTTTACAGTAAATATTTTTGTCACAAAGGAAAACATCATTATTTATATTAGTAATAATAGAACACGAAGATACCTGCTAAATAGAATAAGTACTTATCCGAAAACGAAACACAGTTTATCGACATTTCGCACTTCGGGCCGGCCGATGCCGCATCGACCTACACATTTTTAAATTGCAATACCGCAATGACATTTAGTTAGAGTGAGACTACTGCCTAGTTAATATTATTTTATTGAGCTAAATAAAATAAAAAATTGCGCCCGAGAAAGTGTATAGTGCCCGTAGACTAACATTGCAAAAACAAAATTAGTTATAATAAACAGTATCAACTTCGTTTAAGCAGTGTGTAGCGAGGGTTAACAGCTCTTGATTTTTTTTAAATTCCCACCAAACTTGCTTTCGTTGGCCAGACTCTAATCAAGAAAGCAACTCTATGAGAGCAAATTTAAGAAAAAAGTAAAACCTTGAACAATAAATAATTTATTTCAGGCTAGGCTGATGATGATAATGAATGATTTATTTCAGATATTATAAAAAAAAACGAATCGTTTTGAGACCGGTTCGCAGAATGCAAATGCAAAACCAATAAAAAAGGATGATAAATAGTATTATGAATGACAAGTTTAGTGTAAGTATAGCAAACTAGTTGACAGGAGAGCGTTGTTGGTAAACATTTTTGAAATAAATTTAAAAAATAAGATGACGGCATCCAAATAACTGGCATCCTTAGCACCACGAATTAGAGCGGATCGGGTACGTGCGATCAGGGTTCCAAGCTAGATAGACATTCTACACTAAAGTAATTCTACTTGTATCAGTCTGCCCGGGTACATGTTGTTCGCGTGACGTCACTGCATGGCGCCACCTGTGCGTGACGTCACACATCGTCGCCAGCAACTGATTGCGACGTAAAAGTAAGAGTCGCTCGTAAATCGCAGCGTGTTGATGCCGCAGTTGATGGCGCTGACGACTCACCTTACGACTGGGCTGGCTTGGCTAGTTCCACGCAGATGACCGGATTTACGATAACTCGCTATTTATGATGGCAGGAATATCATCTTTAGGGAAGTTGTCGCTGTGGCTTACGTTCACAACTTTATTCATTAATCTTGTACTCTCTATACTTATGGTTTTTCCAATTTAAGTTTATTTATTTATTTATTTAATTTTAAAGAAAGCTTACAGACTAATAAAAAAAAAACCGGCCAAGTGCGAGTCAGACTCGCGCACCGAGGGTTCCGTACAAACCTGTAGGTATATAAGTAAAAGTTATGGTAATTTAAGATTTTCGGAATTTTTCCTATATGTGTACTTTATAACGTTGCTTCATGCCAAATTTCAAGATTCCAGGTCGTCTGGAAGTATCCTTTAGGTTTTGATTCCCTTGCGAGTAGTTGCGAGTTTCAAAATATGCGGCTTTAATTGCTGTATCTTTTGATTGCGTTGACGTAGAAGTTTGATTTTGTTACAGCTTAAAGATATTATAGACTTGAGTATTTGTTAAGAATTTCAATATAATACCACTACGCGTTCATGAGTAAAGGGGTAATAAGTTTAAAATTATTAAAAATATTTTTATTATATGATGTAACTAAAAATTTATGCTTTTCGCAATTTTTCCTATAACTGTGTTACAAGACGTTGCTTCGTACCAAATTTCAAGATTCTGAGTTCACGGGAAGTACCCTGTAGGTTTTGATTCCCTTGCGAGTGTCGAAAATTTGCGGCATAAACGGGAGTATCTTTTGATCGCGTTGACTTAGAAGTTTGATTTTTTCACAGCTCCAAGAGACCATAGACTTGAGTATTTGATATGAATTTCAGCTTGATACCTCCACGCGTTCCTGAGAAAAAAGGTCTTGACAGACAGACAGACAGACAGACAGACAGACGGACAACAAAGTGATCCTATAAGGGTTCCGTTTTTACCTTTTGAGGTACGGAACCCTAAAAAAAAATAAACATGTATAAGTAGTTACGATTGCTAATTACAAGCTTTCACATATATATATCTAATTAGTAATGAGTTACATGCGTTGACCAATTACAGCGATTACAAAACAAAAACACACAATAAACAGATTACAATACATATTGGTAAATAATATGTCGAGATAATAATATGAGGTATGTGGTATGAGGTATGTCAAGTCGTGCAATATCAAAATAAAAAAAAAACTAAAGCTATTTATGGCTGTCACCAAAATACTCCTTGTTCAAAATCTTTCTAATTTTGTGTGCGCTGGTGCAAAATAGATCGATTTCCAGGTGTGACGGTAAACTATTTAGAGCTATAACACTACGTATGCAGAAGGCATTGCGCCTGTACTTTGTCGATGCGAATGGTACTTGGAGAAGAGACCGTTTTCTTAAATTGTTAAGATTAGTGCGAAGTAGTATTTTGCTGAGTAGTTCAGGACAATCAACCGAGCCGTTTGCGATGTTCACTAAAAAACAGATATCACTGATATTACGTCTTACTTCCAATGGTAAGAAATGATATCGCTTACAGCGGTGTTCATAGTCGACTGAGAATTGCCCAGCCTTGAAGTCCAAGTAACGCAAAAATTTCCTCTGAACAGACTCAATACGAGTTTTGTAAATCTCATAATGAGGATTCCATACTTGAGAAACGTACTCAAGATTGCTACGCACTAGAGAACAATAAAGAACCTTTAATGGTTTTAGGGAACGAAAACTAGAACAAGCTATAATAATGAAGCCCAAGGCTTTGAACGCCTTGTTGCAGTGGCGGTAGCTTCATATAAGCCCAAAAGCCCGGCATGCCTGACTAAAATACTCGATAGAGAATCAATATCAAACCCGAACTATTTAAAAGTTCGCGCGCTTAATTCTTATCAAAATAACACAAAGTATCTACTTACGCCACACTACTACACAGACATCACATCGCGTCGCGATCGTCTACATATAGCTATCTCGCTTACACATACCGGCTTTTGCCGGGCTTTCAAATACTATCTCTGTCACTTTCGCACTTATAGCGATGTGCCCTATAACGAGTTAGAACTTTGTGCGTCTACAAATCGATCACTATGAAAGATTTAAGCCGTGCATGCGTCTGAAGTTGCACGCGAATGCGTGACCTTGCCAACTCTGTGCAAGTGCAGTGTTGCCGTGTTTTAAAAATCTCCAAGATTTCACAACGTCGCGACGTTGTGAAATCTTGGAGATTTTTAACGAGTTTGGAGACTTTTTTTAATAAAAACCAGCGACTTTTTAAAATAACGAAATTAAATATTCAAGCAATATAATAATAGTAATAACAATTTATTTATCTCAAAAACATGTTTACACTTTGAACAATGAACACAGAAAATAATATTTTTGTGGGTAATTTAACAATGTTCGGCTAATATTAAAAATTGAGCAACTGTACAATACAATATCTTAAAAATAAAAAAAAATTGCGACATCTAGCTAGATTTCGACTTTTTTTGCATAAATGACAACACTGCAACTCTGCGTAAATAGTTCCCGCACAGGCGCACAGCACACGCACCCGATTGCAACTCACTTCAGTCAGTTTCATTTAGCTTGAGGGAAAAAAAGTTTTGTTGATAAAGATTTTATGTGTTTTCTTAGATTTTCTCAGTGATACAATTTGTTTTGGTGACTTACCTACAACAATGGAGGTAATTGTACCTTGTGAGGATTTAAAATGCGTTCAAGTTTTGATTGGCGAAGATAAGGTAAAATCTTTAAACTTTGCTCAGAAAAAACAGTTAATTTCTTCATTAAAACCGACGCCTAATCTGTGTATTTCTCAGACTAGTAAATCGCATAAACGAAAATTTAATAGATCAGTGTATAAAACTAGTTGGATTGTTGGCTGTTCGCACACTAATAAGTTGTATTGTTGGAGCTGTATATTTTTTTCTAATGAAGATTCCGTCTGGAATACATCTGGTTATAATGATTTAAATAACATATCTGGCGCCATTAAAAGGCACGCAAATTCCCATAAACACCTGTGTTCAATGGTTTCTTTCGGTAATTTTGGTAAACAACGAATTGAGACATCTATATCACGCCAGTTATCTGAGGAAATTTCAAAATATAACACGCGCGTTGATAACAACCGTAGTGTATTTCAAAGATTAGTCGATATTGTTTGTCATTTAGCACAACAGGAACTTCCTTTAAGAGGACATGATGAGTCGAAAACTTCATTAAATAAAGGCAATTTTTTAGAACTGGTCTCGTTAATTTCAAAATACGATGTCGTTTTAGAAAAGCATTTACAGCATCAAGAAAGTGACAAACCGGGGCCGAGTTATTTATCTAACAAAATTCAAAACGATATTATTCATTCCGTAGCCGATGTGATGCAAACTTGCATCGATTACGAAGTTAGGCAAACAAAATTTGTTTCAATTATTATTGACGAAACCCCCGATGTTAGTCATAGAGAACAACTGTGCTTGATTCTCAGATATTATTATAAAAATGAAATTCATGACCGTTTTTTGGGCTTTCTTAATGTGTCGGAAAGTCGCACAGCAGACTCACTCTCTAATATTATTTTAGAATTATTGAATAGACATGATTGCATCGCAAAATTAGTAGCGCAAAGCTATGACGGTGCTAGTGTTATGTCCGGTGTAAGAAATGGAGTGCAACAAAAAGTTAAAGATGTTTGTCCACAAGCAATTTACATTTGGTGTAATGCACATATTTTGGCCTTAGTGTTGTCTAAATCATGCAATAGAATTCAGGAGGTTAGTTTATTTTTTTCAGCCCTTCAGGCTTTGTGTAATTTTTTTAGTAATAGTACAAAACGAGCTGCTTTTTACGATACTCATTGCAGCAAAAAATTACCTAATACTCCCGCAACTCGTTGGACATACGAGTACATGTCGCGAGTTGTAAACACGGTTTTTGAACAAAAAAGTAAACTTATTGAGTTGTTTTCTGATCTATGCGACAATCCACAGAACTGGGACGGGGATACGATTTTAGCTGCGGAGAATTTTGAAAACACTTTGCGATCTTTTAATTTCAATTTTTTTCTTTTTATTTTTCATCGGATATTTGAAAAAACTGACTGCTTGTACAATATTCTACAAAAATCACAAGTTGATGTCGGTTATTGTATTAATAAAATAAAGGAATTTCAGACATGGTTACGTGCTGAATTTCATTCCGAATTTGATCAAATTTATGAGAAAACGTTGCAAAATAACTCGGCTCCTCGTTTGAGACGCAACGTACGCTGTGCAAAAACGGAATACAGACGACTTTTTGTAGAAGTAATTGATAACATTAATACCGAAATTACTGACCGATATTCTGAAATTTATAAATTAAAGTTTTTCCAACTGCTCAACAACAAAAAATTTGACAATTATCACTCACATTTTCCTACAGAGGAATTAGATTCATTATTTGACATTTATGCAAACTATTTTGACAAACAAACATTAAAAAGCCAATTGATTTGCTTGTATTCTAGTCCTGACCTGAAAGATCGTAATGTTTTCGAATTAATTGATTTCATTCATGAGAATAACCTCGAAGATGCCTTTCCCGAGCTGTTAAAGTTAGCGTATCTTGTTGTAACTATTCCGGCTACAAGTTCTTCCGCGGAACGTGCTTTTTCGTCTCTTAAACGTATCCATACCTATCTGAGAAATACACAAGGTCAAGAGCGTCTTTCCGAATTATCAATGATAGCTATTGAAAAACAGTTGTTGGTAGAATTAAAACGATCACCAACATTTTACTCTGATGTAATTAAATCATTTCTTAAGAAAGATAGACGATTCCAATTAGAATATAAATAATTTACTTAAATTCCTTATTACATTCTATCTAGCTATTTTTTAACTTTCGTTTTGTAACTTTCTGTTTTGTTTTTTTTTTGTCTGTAACCTTTTAGTCCTGTTACGAAGCAAACAACTACTTGTTCCCTCAAGCAATGAAGCAAACCAATAAACCAAACGGCTTTTTTCAAAGCCACCGGAGGTATGCAATTGCTGATATGTTTATTATATTCAATCTAGCACTAGCATGCCTTCAGTGAGCTTTGGTTACCTCATTCACCGCACGACAAGCAAGAGTGAAGTTGAAGAAAGAAGATGGATGAATTCACTTTTAATTTATTGTACCTAACCAGTAGCTTATGAGAAAATTGCGATGATACATACGTAGGTACTTACCTACATAGTTAGTCGAAAACTGAACTTTTTTTTTTTGGAATCGGTTAAAATTTTATTGGGCTTGCCTTATTTTGAAACCCTAGGCACGCCACTGCCTTGTTGACGACTGTTTCAATATGATTATCAAAAAGCAGCTTGCTGTCGTGTACGACACTAAGATCCCTGATACTGGTTTCTTTACTTATGTAAGTACCATCTAGTTTATACCCTGGGCCAATAATAGATTTCTGGCGAGTGAATACTACGTGAAAACATTTGGATACATTTAATTGTAATTTGTTGATTTTGCAATATTGTACGAATCTGTCAAGGTCTGACTGAAGTAGCTCTGTGTCAGATAATGTGCCTATGGACTTTAGGACCTTCATGTCATCTGCGTATAATAGGATATGTGAGTTTCTAAAGCATTTTTTAATGTCTAAAATAAATATTGTAAACAATAACGGATTGAGCCTTGGGGCACTCCTGATGGGACGGATTTCCATCCAGACGTGTATCCACGCAGAACCACAGCTTGTGTACGGTTTTCTATGTATGAAGAAAACCACCGATATAGATCACCGTGTATTCCTGCAGATATTAGCTTCTGAAGAAGCACGCGATGATCTATACGTTCAAAACATTTGCTGTAGTCTGTGTATATCGCGTCGACCTGGCATCGTTCTTCCATCCTAGTGGTTATAATTTCATTGGATAGTATCAGGTTGGAGGCAGTTGACCGTTTTCTGAGGAAACCATGTTGTTCGTCGCCGAAATGACGTTGCATAACTGAGTAAACTTCCGTATGTACTATTCGTTCAAGAACTTTAGAGAAAATACATAATTTAGAAATGGGACGGTAGTTTTCTATTTTAGATTTCCTCCCTTTTTAAAAATTGGTGTAATAAATGCCGATTTCCACATCTTTGGGACAATACCTTCACGACCCTTAACGACCGCTAAAACAGCACACAGACTGGTGCCACCAGGCTCTTTGCACAATTAATTATGAAAATGGGAGGTATCAAATCTGGCCCACCAGATTTAGATGGGTCCAAGCCTATGAGTAGCTTGTGTACCGTCTCCGGACACACGCTAACTGTACTCAGGTTCACCGAGGTAGCTGGATGAGTATCGTTATTAAAATCCAGATCGTCAGATTCTGAGTCAGGTTCTTGGAAGCTAGACTGAAAGTAGGAAGAAAAAAGCTCAGTGATACCCTCGCCGGTGTCTGCAGACGAGTCCATGATGTAGTGTAACACGTTGGGTAACGTATTACCACTTCTTTTGCTTTTGATATACGACCAGAAACATTTAGGATTTTTGGCGATTGAGGATTCTATTTTTTCCATTTAAGCATCAAAACAAACAACCTCTAATTCCTTAGCTCGGTTTCGCAAGAGAGAAAAAGAGTTATAATCGGATAAGTTGCCGTAATTTTTGTATTTGTTGTGGTATTTGTGTTTTTCTTTTAATATTTTAATTAAAGCACTGGTGTACCAGGGGGGGTGTGTTGATTTTTTTAAAGGTTTAACGGGAATGTACAAGTCTCTGAGCTCGTATAGCTTGGTATAGAAAAGGTTCAGGGCTTGGTCCAGGGATCCAGCGGACAACAAAGTATTCCAGTCCACAAGATCTAGTGCAGACGTAATTGCAGTGTAATCGCCCCGATGAAATATGTATTTTGTGCTAGGTTTCTCAATGAGTTTATGAACTTCGACAAAGTCAGCGTTAACTATCAACGGTTTGTGGTGAACATCAACCGGCACCGCCAGGGGGTCAACACAATCATTCACTTTTATTGCGGTATTTGAGAAAACAAGATCTAATAGTCTACCGTTGACGTTACGCTCACAATTAAACTGGGACAAGTTACACGCATTTATTGTGTCAAAGAAATCCAAAATACATCGAACGGACACTTTCTCAGAATATAACCCAGAGCTATCGTCTGACTGCTGCCATTCCACATCGCCGCCGAAGTTAAAATCGCCTGTTATTATAAATGTATCTAGAGGGTGGGCGGATACTAAATAGTTCAGTTTATGGTGAAAGTTTTGTAACTGAGTTAGGTACGAGTTGCCAACATTTTCTTTGCACAGATACAGGCCACATATTATTATATTGATATTGTAACTTACCGCTGGTCTTGATCGCTTCAGAACGATGGATACCCATATATCCTCGGCCGAGGTACGCCAGTCACATCTTTCCACAACGGTCAGGTCATTCCTCACCGCGATCAACACTCCGCCTCCCCGAGTCTGTGCTGTTCGACAGTAATCCCAGTCCCGCCTCCAGACAAGATATCGTCCATCAAACAACTCACTGTTACTAATACTATCCACTAACCATGTTTCCGTAAAAATAATAACGTCATACGAATTCAAGCAAACGTTACGAAATAAAGCGTTTGTTTTTGAGCGCAGACCTCGTACATTCTGATAATATATATTAATCATTTTTGAACTTAACAGCAACAATATTATAAACTTTAATATGATGATTAATTTGTAGTAAAAGTGAAACGCTTAATATAAACGAAAACATTAAAAACCAACAATAATTAACCATTATGAAGGTAAACAGAAACTGGTAGAAATCTGTTAGGCACAGCGATGCACAGTGAGTAAAAACACGGAACTTTGAAATACTCGCAACGAATGGGTTAAGATAAGGAACAAAAGAAACGACACAGGCCCGGTGAGTCACAACTCGGTAGGTTAAGTAAATAGAATTGCACTGTAACTTAATAACAATTAGGACTAATTTGGCACAACGACAACAAACAACATGATAATGACATTTAGAAATGAATTTACGCAGCACTATTGAGCGACACAATAATTGGTGGAATACGCTGGTAGCACTCACCTGCGCACGGTTCTCAAACTTGTTTCTAATGCTTGGTATTGCAAGACTTGACTTGAACATTTTGTTTATATTTGTAGGTTTAGATCGAAATTGACATGGTTTTATTTTATTTTTATGAGATCTTTTTCGGATTTTAACACTATTGGAGGAAACGTGTCGGCCTTCCTCGCGTGTATTTTGGAGTGCTTGACCCAGACATTGCGAAAATCCGTTTCTGCGGCCGCTTTTTTAGCTTTGGGCAGCAATGCCTTGTTCTGAAGTGTGAGGTGGTCGTTGACGTAAATCCGTTGGTTACCAGGAAGGTTTATTTTTCCTGTAGTTAAAGGTGTTGTCTTGAAAAGTAGTCTCGCAGCAGCAATAAAGTCCTCCTTCACGTAACGGTTGCAGAAACTCACTATGATGGGTTTCGTTTGATCTTTCTCGCGGGTTGGTACCCTAGTTATAAAGTTTATCTGGGACTTAGACACGGGATAATCAATTTTAGTACCAATTTTGCTGACAATTTCAAACAAGTTCTCGTGATTGTTCTGAGGTAGACCTTTTATTTCAATATTGTTCAATCGAGTCCATTGCTCTTTAGCATTATTATCTTCCTCTAGTTTATCCAAACGGGCTTGAAGGATATCCACCTGTTCATGAACCTTCTCGACGTGTACAAGGCGCGATTCCATCTCTTTAATTTTCACGTTGAAATGCTTTAGCTCCTTATTTGTTTCACTTAGTGATGACTTTAGATCAGCAAACTCCGTACGAAGCGCTGTTATCTCTTCTTTTAAAAAATCTAGAGGAGCTAGTTTCTCCGCGAGTGCTCTTATCGCACTAAGGATAGCCGACTCCGATTCCAGCCTTGGTGACAAAGGGGGTTGAGTAGATGCAGCTGACACTGGAGCTAGAGTAGTGGCAGCTATTTTACATTTGCTGCAACGCCACGTCAGCTTTCTGTCACCCAGCTTCCGGTATCCGGCCTCTGTTATTCCAGCACAATGGAAGTGTAGTTCTTGATTACATATAGTGCAATGAACTCCATCGGATAGTGGTTCCTCACAAGCGCCGCACTTGTATGCATTCATGACTGACAATCGGTTACGTACAAACAGTTTGCAAAAAGTTTGAGATACGCTGGAATAATGGTCAAACGCAATAGGTGTGGGTAACGAAAGTGACCGTATGGCACAGTGCCTACGACGATACTGAACGAGTTTGAGTCTAATGTTAGGCCTAGAAGTGTAAATTCAATTATTGTGTTCTAATTTCATTTGTTGCGCTATGTATTTAGATTTATTGGGGTTCCTTGGTAAGTTCTGTATTGGCATATTTTATTTTAAGATAGGTTTATTTCTAAGTTATGTCCGTTTAGCCATGCTTTGTTTCTGTGAAAGTTTTTAAAATAAATCGATGGTCAACATTTGCTGGCGTTTTAAAGAATAAAAAAACATCATCAGCGAACAACTTATCTTTTTTGGCAAGTCATTAACATAATTATACTATAAATAGTGTAAAGACGCTTCCTTGGGGTAATGAATTATTAATGGCAGCTATGTCAGGGCCAGGGCCTCAAGTCGGCTATTACAAATAGTGTAAGAATAGTCGATTATTGATTTCATAATGGTCAAGTTCTGTCAAGTTTGGTAACCTACTAGTATAATGGCGTTATGACTTTCCAAAGGTCAACCACTTACACTCCATTGAAAGAAATGTCATAGAATGGTAATTTCGTACATATTGACAAATGTGTAAAAATATGTTTTAAATGAAATCTGGCAAGAATAAATGTTTGCATTGAGTAGTTGATTTCTGAAACCAGTTCTACTAAGGGTTTCATAATAATGGCAATACGACAATTTCATTTAAACACAATTTTATAACGAGACCATTGACCGACCAATGATCGACCATTGTGAATCGTGTTGGAGTGACGAATTTATAAAATAGACTGATTTTATGCTGTACATAAATATACCTGGTTAATGCTATCGAAGTATTGTGCTTCTACGAACTAAATATGATTTAAACCAATTAAAAGCTTGCCCCATAATACCCGATCCGTAAAGTTTTTGTAATAAATGTTATGTGGCACCCTGTCATCCGCCTTCGTAATATCTGGGAATACTCCAACAGCGCACTTTCTTTCTTAACGCAACTGTAGATTTCCTGTACGTAATTGTATACCACTAATGTAGTTGAACATTTTTTTCTAAAGCCAAGTGGTTTCATTCAAAATATTAAATTTCTCCAAAAACGTGTTAACACAATTTGCCATTGCTTTTTCTAAAAATTTGTGAAGGTAGGTAATATTGCAATAGGCCTATAATAGCTAGAATTTTCTGAATACCCTGCTTTTTTGGTAATAGGCCGTTCTTTCGCAACTTTAAGTTTTTCCGGGAATCGTCCCTCGTCGAAGGAAATATTTATAAGTTTAGCACACGCATTTTTTTTACTAATTTGGCGGGATGTCATCCACTCCAAAGCTACGTTTGTTTTGAATTCCGCGTATTACATGAAAGACCTCTCGCTCGGTTACCGGTTCGATGAATACAGAGTTTATTGCGGGCGTATGCACCGAATGTACCGATGGCCCACATGACGATGTGTTAAGTGTCAAACAAACTGAATAATCTGGTATTAGAAGTGATAGCCGGAATGGTTTTTGTTCGCAAGATGTGATGTAATGAACGTGGCTATAATGTGAACTTACTTGGTCAGTTTACTATTGTGGCTCACGAACTGCTCAATCATGCCTGTAGGTACGTGTTGTTAATTTCGTAAAAGTGCATCACCATTCGCAGGTTGCAAATTTTATTATTTAACTAGCCCCTGCATCGTGTTTTTGTGAGTGTTTTTGAGAAATAATGAATATGATTATTTTGTTTGATACATATTTTTCATTTGCTTAATACCTTAGACATAACTTTGCTTAAAAACAATGTGTAGGTACTTAATATAGTATTTTAAGTCACCGTAAAATTGTAATTGTAATCTGAACATATAAGAAAATAAAAACTGAACATAGTGTCACTTACTGTCTGTACTGTACTGTCTGTACTGTCTGTACTGTCTGTACTGTCTGTACTGTCTGTACTGTCTGTACTGTCTGTACTGTCTGTACTGTCTGTACTGTCTGTACTGTCTGTACTGTCTGTACTGTCTGTACTGTCTGTACTGTCTGTACTGTCTGTACTGTCTGTACTGTCTGTACTGTCTGTACTGACTGTACTGTACTGTCTGTACTGTACTGTCTGTACTGTACTGTCTGTACTGTACTGTCTGTACTGTACTGTCTGTACTGTACTGTCTGTACTGTACTGTCTGTACTGTACTGTCTGTACTGTACTGTCTGTACTGTACTGTCTGTACTGTACTGTCTGTACTGTACTGTCGGTACTGTACTGTCTGTACTGTACTGTCTGTACTGTACTGTCGGTACTGTACTGTCTGTACTGTACTGTCGGTACTGTACTGTCTGTACTGTACTGTCTGTACTGTACTGTCTGTACTGTACTGTCTGTACTGTACTGTCTGTACTGTACTGTCTGTACTGTACTGTCTGTACTGTACTGTCTGATGAGATGACGAGCAATAGAGGAGTGTGGAAGAAAAAGACATGCTGCGCGGATCACAAACCAATTGGGATAAGGGCGAGAGAATGATCATGAAAAACTGAACATATTGCTCTCTGGAACTCTTTTAGCAATTTTTAACCTTGAATTTTCTTTTTGTTTGAAGTCACAGGCAACTTGTTGTTCTGAACGCACGCTGCCGGGAGCAAGGTGTGGGGTGCGGCGCCCGGAACTTGCATTACTTAAATAGGCATAAGTGCGCAACAACTCTCATGTGACGTTGCGGCAAGTGTGAACTCGTCGGTTAAATGGACTATTCCAGCATCGAGCACATTGAGTGACGCGCCTTACCTTGCTGGAAATAAACTGTTTGTCTGCCGACTAGCCAATTCGCAGCTATTACCGTTCTTAAGGTGGACTACCTACACTCCGAGGCGATGCCCCCAACTGTGCACTGTTAACTACTACACTTCTAACACACATTGCTCGAAGCTAGGGGAGCTTAAGAGATTCTTATCAGTGTTTTATGAGCTACGAATAAGCAATAACTGAGAAATACGACAGGGTGTAGAAACTGAACTGCTGAAATTGAATTGCTTCTGGGCAATTCGTGAGAGGCGGAGCGCTGCGAAACCGAGTGTCGCGGCGGCGGCGGCGGCGGTTCGAGCGGCGACTTCGAAGAGAGTGGCGGCACCTGACATGACGCGTCGTCACGGCACTTTCGCTGTACTGCGAGCTACAGTTATTCCTGGATGTCGCAGTGACTGTGCGGTTGGATTTACACGCTGACTAGGTTGTGCTCAAAATGTTAAATAATGACATGAAACAATACTGAAATTTCCAGAACGAACCGGAAAGGTTGTTAATGCGCGCCTTTTATTTGTTTCAAAGTTTATTTCTCTGTTATTTCCCCTAGTTTACTGTAACATCTGTGTCTACCTCGACTACAAAACTTCTTAAACAGCGCTACGATTCGGCTACGGCTACAAAGTTTCGTAGCCGTCACTACGAGTGCTACGAGTGCTACGACTTGAAACAGGGTCAGCTACTATTCACCTACTTACATTATGGTTCACATCAGGAACCACACTGTCCTTCAAAATAGTGTACTACACTTATAAAGTGGCAATAACTTTTAAAGTACACAAGATACATTTTCTTGTAAATCACAAAAAGATTTTTTTTTAAATAAAGTTTATTTATTCATCGATTAATTTTGATTCAAAGCCAAGGTGTCAACAGCACGTAAGCTATATCATGCCTCTTTCACCTGAAGAATGTGCAAAAATTATAATTGTATTAATTTCATTGGTTAAATATGAATATTTTATTAATTAACCTGAAGTAAAGAACTTAAACACAAAAAAACTTACTTCAGTAACAATGATAATGAAATAGAAGAAGTTAAAGTAACTGTGAAGAGTTATTATGTATCCATATTGACAACCACCTTAATTGCAAAGCACATACTGTTATGCAGCAACTAAGTAAAATAATAAAGAAATCTGCCTGTGCACTTTTACAATTGGTAAAAAAAGTAAATAAAGACGTGTTACTAGTTGCTTATCATGGTCTATAGTTGCTTCAATTCTGCTATACGGAATTATTTTTTGGGGCAACTCTTACCTACTGTTAAATCACAGAAAAGATGTTTTTAAGAGTTATATGTGGTCTGAAAACAGATGATAGCTGTGCATCTGACATTCAATCTTTCACGAAGCCGTCAACCAAGCATTCTGTACATCAAACTAAGTAACCCTACGTGCTTACGCAAGTTTCTGTAGTATAGTATATACGAGCGTGGTACATCTCATTGTTATATCTCCAAAACACGCATATTTTTTCATGTTGTCAACACTTATTTGATACACCTATCTCCTTCCTTCCTACTACGTCCTATGCGACAGAGAGAGAAAGGTCCACGTCAACTTCCGCCGCGGTTTTTGACAGGAGAACACCACGGTGGATTTTTACTATTCCGTTTGAATCGTTCACCGCACCGCACACATATTTTTACCGCTCGCTTACCGCACCGCACCGCTTTCTATTCTACCGCAAAGACTCTAAATCTTAAAATACGTGTTGGCCAACACAACGTGGGACAGTTAAAAACCAAGTGAAGTGCTGAAGAAATCTCCGGAAAACGTGCTGAATCTCATCCCGGCGCACTCCAGTCGCATCTATCATCGGTCCAGGCGATCATCCTCACCTTCAAGTAAGTCCCTCTTTCCCGTTACTCTCATGTAAGTGTTGGCAACAAATAATTTCTAATAATTTTTTTTCCCGCGCAAAATTATAATCACGCAATATTGGTCCTTCGAGCTCCCGCTATATCCCAACTTAACCACTACGCAAAAAATTTAGCTGGACAATGACTTTTTTGGGGAGACAGCTCTGACTTTTCAGTAGGACTCGTTGTAAGGCACTTAAAACACTGTGTGTAAAGATTATATTTAAACTTTGGACCCCCAATATCTCCGTAACTACAAGGTTCCCAGTGTACATCCACCCTTAACAAACGTCACGTAAGGCCGCAATACTGTCAAGGGTGTGATGATACATGGAAATATATGGTAAGAAAAAGGAACCTACAGAGACCTACAAGCCTAACAGTCCCTACGACCCTAAGCCCTATGAGCCCTACAGCCCTAACCTACCATATACCTAGTATGTGATAAATAAATATATAAATAAGTTCAGGATGTCTGCACCATGCGACCTAAGGTTACAGACGGATAGTGGGCAGGAATACCAGGTTCGGGAAGGGTAAACTCACTGCCAATCCCGCAGACTCACGGGACTGATCCGAAGATGGCTAAAGGTGTCTTGGCCACAGCGAGGGGTAATGAGACAAGAATATAATATTCAAATCTGGTTTATTTACAAAATGTTCTGCTTATATACTACTTTTTCTTAACACACACTATTACACTTATTCTATGTGTCCTATGCGTGTAAGATGCAGCCAAATCATTATTTTAACTGGGCCGCGCGTGAGGCAGGCCGAGTGCTGAGTCAATGTCCAAAGGTAACATTGAACATTCTGGCGACTCTCAGGAACGGGACTCCATTTGGTACAGCTCGATGGTCTCGTATGGTCTGGCCTGGCCTTGTTCAGTTTGTTGTGACTGATGGGTGGGCACGCTGTGTGGTATGCCGTACCGCTGGTGTGTTTGTTGCGTGTGTGATGTGCAGATCGTTGGTTGCTGCACAGGCGGCACCGTTTTCCTTCTTGCTGCAATGGTGGCTCGAAGTTTATTCAACACCTGTGGACCGAAATAAATTAAAACACATGCTAAACTTATAATAACAAGTGAAGTGGTGATGCTAGCGATGTATGTATGAGACTAATTGTTTCCAAATTGTGTTTTCTAGCTGAGTTTGTAAGTTTGTTTCGGATGTAACTAAATGGTCAAAAACTCCTTTTGACTTGTCTAAAACTAATTCCTCCTTGGATATATCGTTTATATTTGTTGGTAAGATCTGCGTATTAATGGAGAAGTTCATTGTTTTAGCATAAGAAGCTAGTACTGTTACAGTTGTTGTTCTTTTTGCAGCAAGTATATTGTTAAGTGTTTTAATGACGCAATTCTCGGAGATGTGTAGAACTCCGACATCTTGAATAGTAATTTCTTTTCTTTGACCGTCACACACAATCGATATGGCTACGGATTTAGTTGTAATGAAAAGCCAGGTGTTTTGCATGTATAATTGCTTCCATACAACATCCGTCGATATTTTGTAGGTCTTTGACGTGCATTGGGTGTGGGTGTAATTCTCTGTTCTAAAGAGTTGTTCAACTATGCAATTTTTATTTAATTGCATGTTCTTGACAGCTACAGGATAGCAGACAAACCCTGCATCACCATGAAGACAGTCTTTAAATTCTTCTTGATTTAATTCAAAGTAGCGCTCGTTGTTGTAATCGAAACCCATGAATGTCTGCTGAATAGTTAAGCACTCGAATGATCCATCTGTTTTTCTCTCTGGAATTGGCGTTACGTGTATCAGAGTATACTTTGTTATATCGTGTATTGGGTAGTAAGCGTACACTCTTATGTGCGTAGTATTTACATTCATCTCAGTGTGTATTATTTGATCCTGAATAATTTTTAAGTTTGATGGTAGTTTTTGATTGGCCATTTTTATTATGTTGCTGATGTGTTTTGGTGTTAGTATACTATATATAGTTGCTTTTTGTAAATATATTTCAAGTAACCCTTTATAGTAGTCCATAATCTCATTTATAAAATTGTTTGCTAACTCGTAGGTTTGCATTACTTGTATCTTAATATGATTTTTGTCAATCGATTTATACCAAACATTGTGGTTATTCATGAACGATATTGCTTCATTTAGTTTTGCTTGGAACTTCTCTAACTTTTTCTGGATTTGTTCTTCGGTTTGGTTTACACCTGCGATGGTAGATATCATTATCTTTGTTTGATGGTTGGCAGCATCTATAAGTTTCTGCTGATTGTTATTCAATGTATCTATGTCCCTGTACACTTCATCGTTAACTCCGAACACCGATGTTAAAAGTTGTCCCAAGAACCCTCGTTTCTTCCTATTTTTCTTTATCTCTGTTAAGTATTCTTTTGTTGTCTCAAACTTTGTTTTTTCTTCGTTTAAATGGTGATAAAATTCGTTGCAATGCGTTTCATCCATGATGTATTGAGTATCCTTGCAGAGTTGTTGAAATTGTGTTGTTATTTTTTCGATCTTTTTATGGTCTATTTCCAAGCTTCCTCTCTCGTAATCCGTTTCAATTCTAAACGTTCCTCGATTAATAGTTGTGGTTCCTATATCTTCTACATATAGTCCTGCGTTTAAACTTTTTAGTGTGTATGTGGGCGTAGTCGACACAGTGCCGATTAATAGAATAATTATTGTGTGAACTAGTAAACCCTTTATCCAACTTTTCGGTGATCGTATACCTTTTTTGTTTATTGTGGCTGTTGATATGTTACATTGCGTAGGTGTTTGCCTGTCTTTGCTCGTTGTATCAATTTCTATGTTTTCGTTCACAGGAAGCGGGATCAACGTGTGGATTGATCTTTTATGACAAGCGCCTGTTGATTTTCGAAGAGTTACCACTCTAACTACACCATCATCTCCCGGGTGTACTTCTGTGATTTTTGCTAATGGCCATTTACTTGGATTTATATTGTCGTCTTTAATTAGTACTACAGTTCCAATTTTTGCGTTTTCATGTGCTTGTTTCCACTTGTATCTTTGCTGAAGTTGATGTAGATAATCTTTTGTCCAACTGTTCCAAAAATCTTTTTTCATCTTTTGAATTTGTTTCCATCTGTTTACTAGGTCAGTGTTAATGTTTTCGATCGGGTCTGGTGTTCCTACTGCTTCTCGGCCAATAAGAAAATGGCTTGGAGTTAGTATTGTGTTGTCATTAATATTTTCGGTTTGTGCACACAATGGTCTTGAATTCAAACATGCTTCAATTTGGTGGAGAAAGGTTGTCATTTCCTCGTATGTTAGTGTCGAATCTCCGATTACTCGACGTAAGTGATGTTTCACTGACTTTACGCCAGCTTCCCAGATGCCACCGAAATGTGGTGATGATGGAGGAATAAAGTGCCACTGTGTTCCTATATTTTGTTTTTATAATTGCGGCGATTGCGTGATTTGTAATATTTCTTGATGTAAAAAATTGGCTGCTCCAACGAAGTTTGTTGCATTGTCACTGTACATGTGTAACACGTGACCTCTTCGTGCCATGAATCTGCGTAGCGCTGCGATAAATGTTTCTGTTGTTAAATCTCCCACCAATTCTAGGTGTATTGCTTTTGTTGCTAGACATACAAAAACAGCAATGTATGACTTATAGGACTTGTGACCTCTTCCTTTCATAGTTCTTGTTTGTATTGGTCCCGCATAATCCACTCCCGTATAACTGAATGGGTGGGATTGCGTTACTCGTGCTTTTGGTAGTATTCCCATTTTTTGAGAGTTTGTGTCTGCTTTGTATCGTATGCACCTCACACATTTATTAATTAAGCTCTTCACTTTCCTTTTCCCACTAATGATCCAGTATCTTTGTCGTAAATAGGCCAATGTCAATTTGTTGCCACCATGTAATGTTTTTAAATGTGCGTCTTGTATAATTAATGACGTTACATGATGGTTGTATGGTAAAAGTATTGGATGTTTTTGATTATAAGGCAATTCGGAGTTTTGTAATCTGCCTCCAACTCTTAGTAGTCCATCCTCGTCTATAAATGGATCTAAAGTGGATAATGTTTTGTTTTTCTTCAAGGGTTGTCCACCTTGTATGGTTTTCAAGTCATCTTTGAATTCCTGTTGTTGTATTTTCAGGAGTATTCGTTTTAATGTCACGTTTAGTTCATTACAAGTAAGTAGTTTATTTGTTGTTTGTTTGTTTGTAAACTTGTAGCAATAAGACAACACCCTTATCATTTTGTCTAAGCTGGAGAATCTATTCCAGAGATCATTCTTCTCAATCTCAGCTGTAGTTGTATGACACAATTTTATTTCTTGGTTCGGCTGCGGCATACGTTTCGTGATAGGAATCTGATTGGTTTTTAACCAATGAGGACCGTTCCACCATAAGGAATAGTTAACCATTTTTTCCGGCTCAAGACCTCTTGAAATGATATCAGCCGGGTTTTCTGCAGATATTACATGGTTCCATTCTGCGTTTGGTAATAATTGTTTGATTTGTGATACCCTATTGGCTACGAGCGTTTGCCACCGCTCAGGTTCTCCTCGTACCCATCCTAAGGTGATCATAGAATCCGTCCAACAAGATATCGTGATATTCTTGCAGTTAAGCGCTTCCTTTACTTTTCCCATTAAGCCGGCTAGTAGCAGTGCAGCGCATAACTCAAGTCGAGGTAGAGTAGTCTTTTGTTTCTTTGGTGCCACTTTTGATTTTGCTTGTAATAATGTAACGTAGTAGATGTTATTGATTTTTACACGGCTATATACCACCGCTCCGTACGCTTTTTCAGAAGCGTCGCTGAAACCATATAGCTCAATCTCTGTGCTGTCCGTTATGTAACACCACCGTGGAACTTTAATTTCTTCTATACTTTTAAGTTGGTTTTGTAATTCAACCCATTTTTTCTGGAGTATGTCATCAACAGGTTGATCCCATCCTATGTCGTTCGTCCAGAGTTCTTGTATAAGCAGCTTCATTTTAATTATAATTGGTGCTAACCAGCCCAGGGGATCGAATATTTTTGCAACTTCTGACATAATAAATCTTTTCGTTGGTTTTTTATTTTCCGTTATAGTTATTTGGAAATAAAAACTGTCTTCTCGTGGTGACCATATTATGCCCAATGACTTCCTGGACTCGTCTAACGGTAGCTTGAGCAGTTGATCGTCTTTGTCTTCCACTGGTATATTTTCCAGTAGCTCTGAACTATTTGACGACCATTTTCGAAGTTTAAAACCGCCCTTGTTTAACATGGATATTAACTGACTCTGCAATTCCTTAGCTGCACTTTCCTGGGAATCTCCGGATAAAATATCATCCACGTAGAAATCTTGTAATGTTGCTTGACTTGCGATTGGGTAATTGTTTTGTTCGTCTATCGCAAGTTGTTGCAATGTTCGTACCGCAAGATAGGGGGCACTAGTTGTACCGTCGGTTACCGTTGTAAGCTCATATTCACTTATTGCGTGTTTTGGAGAAAATCTCCATAGTATCCTTTGATGTGTGACGTCTAATTCATTAATTTTTATAAATCGGTACATTTTCATAATATCTGCCATAAAGGCAAACTTATGTTTTCGCCATCGTAGAAGTATAGTGGATAAGTCTTGTTGTAATCGTGGTCCTTTATGCATATTGTCATTAAGGCTTATTTTTGTGCTGCTTTTACTGCTCGCATCAAAAACCACGCGTAATTTTGTAGTTAGTGAATCTTCCTTAATTACTGCCTGATGTGGTATGTAGTACTTTCCTGAGTTGTAGTTCGTTGTAGCTACTTTTCTCATATGACCCATAAGTAAGTATTCATTCATGAAGTCAATGTATTGTTGTCGTAATTTTTCATTTTTTGCGAAGTGTCGTTCTAGTTGTAGTAGTCGTGCAGCGGCTTTCCTGCGTGATTCACCGTTCAAGTTCAAGTTTAAGTTTGAATCCTTTAAAGGTAGTCGTACCGTGTAAGTTCCGTCTGGGTTTCTTACTGTTGTTTCTTTATAGTAGTTTTCACAGGTCTGGTCATCCTGTGTTAGTTTGTAGTCTTGTGGAATTTCTTCTAATTCCCAAAATTTTGTAAGTTGTCGTACATCTTCGGTGCACGCCACCATACTAAGTATTTTTACTCCATTCTTCGTTTCATTGGGATAAAATCCGGATAAAATCCACCCCAATTCTGTGTTCTGGGCGATAATTCCGTCCCTTAGTCTTTCGAAACCCTGTAGTAATATTCTGCTGTATTCTTGGGCACCTAATATTATATCAATTGGTCCCTTTTTATAATAAGTTGGGTCTGCTATAAGAGCGTTATCCAAGATTTTTTCTTGTAATTGTTGTAAATCGTTCCTTGGTAATGAACTTGTTAGTTTTGGTAGTACTATTAGCGTCACTGGCAGTTTGTAATCGCTGGAGTACCTTGGTTGTAGAGTAATGTTGATTGTGTAGTTTGACGTTTTTGGTTTTTCATCTCCGATACCCTTTATTTCGGCTTGGATTTTTTGTCGTGGGTAAGACAACAATTGTGCTACTTCTTCAGTGCAAAATGACGCTTCTGATCCCTGATCACATAATACTCTAAGCATCTGCGGCATCCCATCATGCGAGGTAGTCCTTACTATGGCAGTAGCTAGTAAAGTTGTATTTTTAGCGTCATTTTTAGTTGCTGATAAGTTCGATGTCGCTATATTTTGTGACATCTCTGTACCTGTATTTTTTGATGTGTATTTTTTAGCGTTGCCATTGTTTTGAAACGGCCTAGATTGATGCAATAATACGTTGTGTCCCTTATGTTGACAAATTTCACATTGTTTATAAACTGCACTCACACATTGTTTCTGATCATCGTGATTTAAGCAACGTTTGCACATTCTTCTTTGCGCGACGGCCTTGTATCGATCGTTGACGCTTAACGCCTTGAAACTAGGGCAGTGATGAATAATATGATCATTCTTTTGACAAAACCAACAGCGCTTATATTTTTCTGTTGTTTGTTTATGCCGCGATAGTTGTCTTGAGGTATTAGTATATGAAGTAGATCCGTCAAAAGACTTAAGGCAATTAAAACGGTTTTCCATGAATTTCATCATCTCGTCAAAGGATTGTATTTTATTTCAGTTTTGTAGTTGGTCTTCATACTTCGTATTAGTTTTTTCATCCCATTTTCTACTGACTATTCTTATCAATAGAGGGCCCCAAGACGATGTGTTTATGCGTTGATTTTTTAGTGCCTCAAGACATTCATTTATAGTGTCATGCATATCTCGTAATTGTGCCGCGTTTGCTCGTTGAATTTTAGGTAAATCTAATAATTTATCAATAAATTTAGTAGCAATCATGCGCTCGTCTTCATATCTCTGCGTCAGCAACTTCCAAGCTGTTTCATAATTTATTTCGCTTATTGTTAGATGACGTATTAATCTTGCTGCGTCGCCTTTTACGTGTGTTTTCAGGTACTGCATTTTTTCTGTTGAAGAAATTGAGTTATCTTCGTGAATTATTTTTCTGAACAAGTCTTGGAATGTTTCCCAAGAGTCATAGTCCCCCGTGAATATGGGAATACTTATTCGTGGAAGTTTCCCCGAGGATTTTGTTGATATAACTTTTTCATCTGAGATTTGAAAAATTCTTTCTTCCAATAACTCCGTAGTAATGTCGTAATCTTTCTGTGTTTTTTCGAAACAATTATCTCTGAAGTAGCTGTTGTCCAGTGTACTTTCAGCCATTAGTAGTCCGATGTGAGTTTCTTCAATTTCTAGCCATTGTTTTTGTAAAGTTTGTAACAGTGTTTGTAAATGCCATACCGGCTTGTTTTGAGTTACGGATTCCTTAGCCTGAGATATTTTCTTTGCTATCTGCGACATTCGGAATAGTTGTATAAATAGTTTTGGGCTACTGACTCCGTCCTTGTCTTCATCTTCTTCTAATAGTCTCGGTTCATAGACACTTTGCACATGTTGTAGCCTTTCTTCGCATTCTTCAAGGTACTTGATCCCTTCGTCGTAATATTTTTTAATGTTGGCAAAGTAGTTTGTAGTAATATATTTATGAGTTGATAGCACTTCCTGTTCCTGTAGTCTTAAGTGGTTTTCTTGAACTCGCTGAAAAACTTGGTTTAAAGTTTTCTTTCTTTCGTTGATGTATTTTTCGGTTTTTCTTGTGGGCGAGTCTTTTTTTATGTTTGTCAACACCCTCCTGATCTCGTTGTAATCCGCTTCCTGGCTCCTGATTAGTTCGTTAACTTCCTGTATCTCCATAGTGTTCTTCTCTCCTCTTCCCTAACGCCCTACCCTACTCTAACTGTTAAGTCCGTACTAGTGGTATCTGCGCTCCGGTATGTCACAGAAGTACACCCGGGAGATGATGGTGTAGTTAGAGTGGTAACTCTTCGAAAATCAACAGGCGCTTGTCATAAAAGATCAATCCACACGTTGATCCCGCTTCCTGTGAACGAAAACATAGAAATTGATACAACGAGCAAAGACAGGCAAACACCTACGCAATGTAACATATCAACAGCCACAATAAACAAAAAAGGTATACGATCACCGAAAAGTTGGATAAAGGGTTTACTAGTTCACACAATAATTATTCTATTAATCGGCACTGTGTCGACTACGCCCACATACACACTAAAAAGTTTAAACGCAGGACTATATGTAGAAGATATAGGAACCACAACTATTAATCGAGGAACGTTTAGAATTGAAACGGATTACGAGAGAGGAAGCTTGGAAATAGACCATAAAAAGATCGAAAAAATAACAACACAATTTCAACAACTCTGCAAGGATACTCAATACATCATGGATGAAACGCATTGCAACGAATTCTATCACCATTTAAACGAAGAAAAAACAAAGTTTGAGACAACAAAAGAACCGGTATGCTGTAGAACAAAAAAAAAACCGGCCACGAGCGAGTCGGACTCTCGCACCGAGGATTTAGTACAAATTGTTTTAAGGACAAAGGACTTGCCCAAAAATTGTATGAGCCTGTAACCCAGGATGAACAGAAATAAAATCTATGTCATTTAATAGAAATCTTCTGCAAAAATAAAAAGATTCTTATTTAATTGCTCAGCAGTTTTGGACAAAAGTTATAAAGGTTTAAGAAACTTGCTTTTGTCACTACGTTTTATTTACTTTTATCTATATTCTAGTGTGTTAATATATTTGTCCAAGGCATTTAATAAACACATTATATTGGTTAAAATACACATAAAACATACTGAGAAACATTTTTTCTTCAAAATGAGACAATCAATTCGTTTATAACAATAATATCACCGGGGAAATGCATGTAATTTAACAGATTTAAGTCTGGCATAAAACACATTCAAATTAAAACAACATACATCTATGTCAATATAATACTATGGTTACCAGCGTAATAAAATCTATACCCATAATTAAACTTCCTTCGGTTTTATTTAAAGAAACTTTTTCTGATCAGAAACCAACCTAGGCAAGCATTATTAACCTAAAGATCGACCCGAGCGGCTGATATTATTTAGCCACGATCTCCTTACAGTATATATACGAGAAGGTACTCAATCACGCACTTTGGGAACTAAATTATTAATTTAATACAAAATAACAATTAGTTAAATTTTAAGTTACGGTAAGTTACGAATATTTGACATTTAATCTCCGGCATGAGTTTATTTATCCCTGTTCTGTTCTTGCTAATATTGTTGTAAATACGACTTTCTGAGTGAAATCAAAAGTATTTTTTTTTTTGAGTTCTGTTCAAAATCTGGTATCGTACGTTAATCATTTTCCAAAATTCTCAATTAGGATTTATCAGTGATAGGGTCTTATCGTCTGAGGATGGCACAGGAGTCTCCAGCCTCACTTCAAATATAAAAAACTAGAAAGTCAGACAACAGAAGGTACCATTAACAATATTTTTGTTAATCCTACCAACAGCAAGATATCTTCTTGTCTTCAATTAGTTAGTAAAAAAGGGCCTCAGCAGAACACCTTAAAATTATTCCACCAAAATATACAAGGCATTTCTTCCAAATTATTAGAAATTGAATTGTTTTTAGAAAGTAGTAAGTTTGACATTATTTGTTTTACTGAACATTGGCTAAAGGATTACCAAATGCTTATTAATTATGAGAACTACTATACGGTGGGTAGCTGCTTTAATCGTAAAACTATGCTTCGTGGAGGTTCCCTAATATTAATAAAAAATAGTTTTAAATATAAGCAACGTAATGACATAGTAGGTCTCTCGGTTGGACATTGCGTCGAACTGTCCTGTGTTGAGCTAGATAAGCATGTAATTGTGTGTGTGTGTACAGACCCCCAAACTATCAAAACTTTTCCATATTTGAAACAATAATGGAAGATGTCCTGGCAAAACTTGCAGCCAGTAATAAAGCTACAATAATTTGTGGTGATTTTAATATCAATATTTTAGAAGAAAATTCAAATAGCAGTCGGTTATTAAATCTTTTTAAGTCATTTGACTTGACTAACGTTTTTATTGAACCCACTAGAATCACAACTTCTTCTGCTACTGATATAGATAATTGGTTTTCTGCGATTGTGATTACTTAGATATAGCCATAATAAATTGTTTGCCGTCTGACCATAGCGGACAAACTGTAACATTTAGTTGTAAAACTCCAATACAAAAAGTTCAGATTAAATTTAGACCTATAACTTCTTGCAAATTAAATAGGTATAATATTTCCCTACAGAACAAGTTAAGTGTAATGAGCCAAGAGGATATTAATATTTATCAATTGTATGATCGTTTCTTTTCATTAGTTCACACGGAATTCAACAAAACTTTTGAAAAGGAGAAAAAGAGTATTTGCCCTAAATTTATATTTAGTGATTGGGCAACTAGAGGTATCAGAAAAAGTAGGGAAAGGCTATTTGAGCTTTATAGCCTTAAGCCTTTTATAAACACTGAAACTTTTAGCAAGTATGTTGCTACGTATTCAAAGATTTTTAGAAATACTTGCAAGGTTGCTAAAGCCCTGTACATAAGCAACAAGATCAAAACAGCAGAAAATAAAATAAAGACCGTTTGGAAAGTCATAAATAACGAGACTAACAGAAAGAAAATACGTAACCCACCAAAAACATTCTGTAAAAAACTAGCCAAGTCTCCATGGAGCTGCTTGTTTATCTCTAAAAAGTAATGAAATCTGGACAAAGTCGTGCCAAGTCTAAGGTTCCTTACTGCAATTTCTTTATTATTTATAGTTAATGTTGTGTGACTTGGCCGTTGAACATTAATTTAGTTTTCGCGTAATGTTATATCTATTGTTACTACAAAATTGACTTGTAGGTACCCACTAACGCATAAAGAATGTTCGACGGCCAAGTCACACAACATTAACTATAAATAATAAAGAAATTGCAGTAAGGAACCTTAGCCTTGGCACGACTTTGTCCAGATTTCATTACTTTTTAGAGATAAACAAGCAGCTCCATGGAGACTTGGCTAGTTTTTTACAGAATGTTTTTGGTGGGATTTCACTTCTTTTTGTAGAAACGTGGGGCATATTGATTTATTTTATTAGATTTTCTTATTTGACACAGTTTTTTTTCTTTTTAGGAGTAGTTTTTTTATTATTACAAATCTTTCTTTTCTATTTTTCCGGTTTAGATTATTGTATACAGTAGCAACAGTTTTTCGTATGGCCCATTCGCGTTCATTATTTATTCTTTTAGACGGTTTAATTTCTGAAAGATCGGCGCGGTATTTACGCCTAAGCCGGTTGTATTCGGTGATCGCTGAAGCTTGAGCTTTTATACTCTTGAAGTCAACATTTATGAGATGCACCACATGAAGATATTGGTTACTCGAGAAAGCACCACGTAGGCTTAGCCACAAGAGAATATGGAGGTGCCAATTTCCATGAGGGCATTTTTTAGACTTAGACCTTGGCTCTTGTGAATTGTTAGGGCATACGCCACACAGCTTGGGAATATTTCTCTGTACACGTATGCCCGGGGTATGATCTCAAATTTTGACTTAATAGGCAATAATTCGTGAATCAAATTATTAGCGAATTTTCGAAGTACTGTTTCTTCATAAAATTCCTAACCTATTCAAATCTTCGAATTGTTATAATAACAACCTGCTAACCTTAGCAAACCTCACGAAATAATAAGCGAAATCAACGAAATGCAAATAATCCCTCCTAATCCCTAGTAAACGTTTTCAAGCGCAGTAGGAGAATGTCGTAAACGACTGTAACGCGGCCGGTTGCCACTTCGCCATATAAGGTTATCGGAAAAACAAACGTAAGCGCGTTTTAAAATACAGTCAGCGCCATCTAGCGACGTTTGCGGGTATCACCGCCACTCTTAGTCCAATGCATTATATTTTGACAAAATTTTGAGCGAATTTAATCATCATCATCATTCCCACTGCTGGGACACAGGCCTCCTCTCTATGCGAAATTAATATTTTAGTGTAATTTGTTTATTAAATTTGTGTAATGTTCGAGTAGAATAATGTTAATCGTTCGACTATTTCTTCTCGTAAACTTGTAAGTATAAGTATAAAAGCCAGTCTAGTCTTATCCAGAGTTTTCCTTCAATTTTATTTATATGCGTATTAAAAGCAGAAGGGGAGGCATTCGCCCAGCAGTGGGACGCTATAGGCTAGATTAAATTAGAAGATGTGTCCCACTACGCTGGATTTTTGCAATGACAGTCGATTTTTTTTATGTACCAATAGTAGAAGGGGGCATTACCATATCTGTACTTAATATTATAAAGCAGAAGATTTTGTTTGTTTGTTTGGTTGAACGCGCTAATCTCAGGAACTACCAGCTCGAATTGAAAATTTTTTTTTGCGTTGGATAGTCCATTTATTGAGGAAGACTATAGGCTATATGACATCACGCTGTGACTAATAGGAGCGAAGCAGCAATAAGAAATGTTGCAAGCGGGAAATTCGAACGAAGTCGCGGGCAGAAGCTAGTCTCTAATACAGCTGAGACCAGCTGAGGGTTCTTCATCAGATACTTCAGACCTTCGATTTTTGACATCAAATGAAGCGGCCCACTAAGTTGAATATTTTTTGTAAAGGCGGTATGTCGATCTCTCTTGGTTAGGCTCTTGTGTTTTCTAATCAGGGTCACCAGGTACTCCAGATCTTCGATTATCCTAGTTTTTATAGTTTTCCCTTTATGTGGCCATTAAACCCTAACTCTGTACCAAATTTCAGCTCTCTGAGTTTATGGGAAGTACTAGTTCTATTTTGATGATCATGAGTGAGTGAGTGAGTGAGTGTTATAAATGCGAAACTTTGCTTTCGCTTAACTTCGGAACTAAATGACCTACAGACTTGAAATTTTGGATTTTAAGTATGTGATTATAGCTTACTGGATGAAGAAAATTTCTGCGTTCTGGTCTTATCCAGAGGTTCTCAAATAGGGGCCTGAAAATGCGGCGAAATGGTTCCAGTAAATGATGGTACGGCAGTGTTTGCTTCGCGCTCGACTTGGCGGGGGCACTGCCGTGCCCCCAGATAATAACTTTACATTAGATACAGCATGTGGTCCTAAAAGCTCTGATCGGGAAGTAGCTCAAGAATTTGTTAATTTTTTTACCGAAATACCAATAAAAACTACGGAGGCTCTTAATTCCTCACCTGAAGCCTCAAATGGCTTATTTAAGGCGAATGTGTCTGGCTGCCTGGCTGAATTTAAATTTAAACACATTAACCCTATGACAGTTATTAAAGCTTTCCGGCAAATTAAAATCAAACTGACCGAAGATCTATGGGGAATGTCTATCAAAGTTTGTACATCTATACTTGAGACCATAGCCCCGTACTTAGCTTTAATTTTTAATTTATGTGTAGACCAAGGAGTTTTCCCGGATTTAATGAAATACAGTAAAGTCATACCTCTTTTCAAATCCGGGGACAGTAAAGATTCCAATAATTATAGACCTGTATCCGTGTTACCAGTTTTTAGCAAGGTTTTTGAAAAAGTAATGCTTAATCAAATGCTTTATCATTTTAACACCAACAGAATCTTACATGATCAACAGTATGGTTTCAGTATGGTTGTACAACTGACGCCGGTGTAACCCTATTAAAGCACATATTTGCTGCGTGGGAAGAGTCCCAAGACGCAATAGGAATTTTCTGTGATCTCTCTAAAGTTTTTTGAAACTGGAGCGTTACGGACTTTGTAAACTTGCACTTAGCCTGCTAAAATCTTTTTTGAGCGATAGAAAACAACATGTTCAAATAAATGGTGTTAATTCAGAGGGTTTGAATGTAAAAATGGGGGTTCCGCAAGGCTCAATATTGGGTCCTTTCCTTTTTTTATTATATATAAATGATGTACCCTATTTGTTGAAACACCAACCTCAAAATTTTGATAGACATTCCCCATAAATCTTCAGTCAGTTTGATTTTAATTTGCCGGAAAGCTTTAATAACTGTCATAGGGTTAATGTGTTTAAATTTAAATTCAGCCAGGCAGCCAGACACATTCGCCTTAAATAAGCCATTTGAGGCTTCAGGTGAGGAATTAAGAGCCTCCGTAGTTTTTATTGGTATTTCGGTAAAAAAATTAACAAATTCTTGAGCTACTTCCCGATCAGAGCTTTTAGGACCACATGCTGTTGTGACTGGTCGATACAATTAATAAGCAAATACTTTCTTAATATTTATTTTAAAATCAACACACGGAGCCAAACACTTACAAACCAATTCATTTCATATTTTATTGCCTGACAAGTTACCATAATTAGCGACGAGGCGTCCTTTCATTGAAAAACAAAACGTAAAAAAATTTCAAAATCATAAATCCCTTATTTTAATGGATATGGCTGACAAGCTTCTCAAAGAATTCTTTAGAAATTTAAAATATCCTATTTCTACGAGCGACTGATAATAGAAAAGCACACGTGTTTGTAATATAAAATCTGCTCATGGGTAAAACCCGGGCGATCACTTAAAACAATTGAAAGATTCACAAAAAAGGGGCACCAGCGACTGAAGCGTGGGAATGCCGAGAAACGCGGGGGAGAGGGCTAGCAGCAGGTAGGCTGAAGGCAGTGGTGTTTACAGCCCGATATAGACCAGACGTGAAGCTAGGAGGTTAGAGAATACTAGGAGTCTATGTCTGAGTGTGTGGCCGCGAAAGTGTGATAATGTTTGTAGGAGTATAATAGAGTTGAATTGAAAGGTCTGTTTAGATTAATCGAGATGAGCGAGAGATGACCTTAGACGCTTGGAGAGGTCTGGCTGAGTCCGCGAGATAGATCGGTCTATAATCGTAAAAGCACTAGGACGTCCTAGGTTAGGCTTGGAAGGTTAGCATAGTCTCGGTACTAAGATGCGCATCAACTCCCCGTGGACAAATAATATTTATAAGCTAAGAATAAGTAGTAGTATTAAGTCTAATAAAAGTGAGTGTTGTTACGTGAAATGATCCAGGCTGTGGCAAAGGCGAAACTACAGTATTCAGTAAGTTAGTTAGTTGAAGACTGACCATCTTTTAAGAACACGTGGTAAGTGTTAACTATAATTAAATTCCCGTTTAAAATGCAGTTGGCAGTATCATTTATTGCAGCATGACGGAGCGATTGCTTCACGTCATCATAATGTATAATATTGTTTCATGTGTTATGTATCCACTTCCTTATCCGTACCTGAGCAAATATTCATAAGCTGTGTTTGATCTAGGGAGACGAAGAAAGCCTTTCGCTTACACTCTCAACGTACATACAACATGTACATTGTACCCATATACAATCGACTATTGACGAATATTGACTTTTATCTGACTCATCACGAATGGAAGGCCGAATCGTAATGTTCGCATTTGATTAGAACAAAGTATATTGTTCAGTGGTGAAGACAGCACCATAATATTCACAAATGGTCTAAACCAAGCTATAATGTTTAGTATTATAATACTAACTTGTACTTGTGTTACAAGTCAATCAAACGCTGCTGATGAGTACTGCTTCCTGTAAAAGTCTAGCTCAGAAAATTGCTTTGAAACTGATGATCGTACGTTCCTGGGAGTGGGGGTAGGATCCCCGAAGTATCACAACCTAAATTGATAGCTACGTTCTAAGGAACGCTAGGGACTGTGTCTCGTTAAAACAAACCCCGGCTGCCACAGGCCTATCACTAAATCGTCACAATTTAGCGAGACACGCAAACTCTACATGGGGAAGATTAGAGGAACGAGAAATGACGAAACATATGACCATTTCGGCGCTCAACAGTGACATTGCAATATGTTCTGCTACGGACTGAGTCTACGATACGTTTGTGCAAATTGACCTAATAAATGGGGTAGACGGCCGTAAGGGAGTTTATCAACGAGAGTACGCGTGTAAGTAGAGATAATGAAAACGTGTCTTCTTCAATGGCATTGGCCTCACAACCCAAGTCTTAGGATTGAAAAAGACATGTAGAAAGTGCTTAGGGAACGTGTGCTGTTGGAGTTCGTAGCAGTGCCCTTAGTAGGACAATGCACTTAGGTCTAACAGTACGCGTACGCCGGGCAAACGTTGTAAAACGAGCACATGTACTTGTACATGGGCCCGTTTGCGTTTGCAAGCGGCATCTACTTTTGGAATCTGATAACGTAACGAACTAATTAATAAATTCTTAAGCACAAGCGTAACGATTCCTTACCAAACTTCTAGCATATATCATATCATATCTTTGCGTCCCCTTATTTTATTAGCTCCATACTTTATTGGCGTTTTGCCTCATAAGATTTGATATTATTCATGTATATATATAACAGTGAATTCCAATATTAACTTCACCTTGAGTCCCATCCCTGTCCCTTAGCCTCTAAGGACGGGACAGGGCCAGGACAAATCCCTAATTGGAATTCAGTCCTCCGTCAGTGGAAGGCCATCCAGTCAAAGGTTGAAACCTACAGAGCTTGCGCGGAGGCGGGGCGCTGCTCCTTCCCCTAAGGGGGAAGCTGACCATAAATACTAATAAATAGCATGATTTAGGAAAAACGAAAATTTTATCAGCCTAGGGTAATTTAGGAACAGTCACATGTGGTGCCGTGACCAGGATTCTCGTCATTAAATGTACTGATTCACTTCAGTGCAACGAGAAAGAACAATGAATGGGTTACTACAATAAAAAAAAATAAAAAAAAAAACAACGTAATTTTATGGTTCTAGAAGTATCGTGTCTCGATATTACACGGACAGATTTCAATACGATTATTTACAATTGAAAGGTTTGCATTGGTATAAGGATGAATGGTGGTGAGTAGAGTGGTATGAGTATATTAATAGTGATAAGATACTTAGAAGCATGAAGTTTATGAAAGGAGAGTTTATTTGCGACAGTTACAATAACGTCATGGGGAGTTACCCTAAAACTTTCCAACGTCGTAACGTATGTCATATAATTGGACGAATACTCGTGTGGATTTATTTCAAATTCCAGGAAATTTCAATCTTCGCTTGGCCGTCACTAGACTTTACTGGTGCGTTGCGTTCGGATCAAAGTTTCATCAAATTCAGCTGACATCGGCTGACTTCAACGGCAGCTGTAGCACGGTTCCAGTAACGAAGCTAAGTTTCACTTTTAATGGACACCATAGTTAACCGTAGCCACGTGGTATTACTTTGTTACCGCTACAATAACTGTATTATTGTTTTGAGTTATAGGGCTACATAAACCTTCCTTTTCAGTTCCAATGGTGCCTGATAGATAAATATAAATTCAAGATAAACTCTTGCACATAATATTGTAATAACCAAGTGAGAATACTACAAAACTGAGTTGTGTAACGCGGTTAAAAGCTAATGAGCCAATGACTGTTTTGAAACCCTGGAATATCTACATTTCAAAGTTAAGATCAAGATTGCTTATTGAAGCTGCACGAAATGTATTTTGATTTAAATGATAGATAAGCTTTAATTTGTTCAATATATCAATGTGCAAATGATAGTTATATCAAATTAGATAGCATTGATGTTCTGATACAGCCTTCCAACTATAGTTGGATTTCAGAACTGCTCTCTCCTCTTAAAATCGGAGGGGGGCGACTTAAATTGGAATAAAGTCTAATATGTCTATGTGCGGACTATTTCAGCTACTCCTGGATACGACTACGAGCATCTGACAGCTTGCTAAGTATTAAGGTGCATTGGGAGAGGCCCCTGTCCAGCGGCAGCTGCAAAAGGCTGAGTTTAGAACGAGAGCGCACAGCAGGTAGCGTCGCTCTATAGCACAAATACTCTTTTAAGAGACTCTGGTATGTAAAACTAAATTATTAGCATGCACAGGTCTTCTGGAAATTACCAGATACTTGGTAAATGACAAGAGTATTTTGAGGTTGAATAAGTTCAAGTTCAGGAATTATGTGTCGATAAAAGATGCTTCTGCGAAAATAAACAAAATTATACAAGCAGACGAAATATCTTATAAGACTAGTGATCCAGTAGGAAAATAGTAATCTGATAGTAATCTGAATAGGCTAGCTTTTCGGATGGATGTGTTTATGAATTCTATAGCAATTTCATGTAAAGGCACAGATTATCCTATTTTGAAAGATCATACGCTGTACTGCGTCACGCGTCTGATTTTCAGAGGGGGGAATGTGACTGGTCGATACAATTAATAAGCAAATACTTTCTTAATATTTATTTTAAAATCAACACACGGAGCCAAACACTTACAAACCAATTCATTTCATATTTTATTGCCTGACAAGTTACCATAATTAGCGACGAGGCGTCCTTTCATTGAAAAACAAAACGTAAAAAAATTTCAAAATCATAAATCCCTTATTTTAATGGATATGGCTGACAAGCTTCTCAAAGAATTCTTTAGAAATTTAAAATATCCTATTTCTACGAGCGACTGATAATAGAAAAGCACACGTGTTTGTAATATAAAATCTGCTCATGGGTAAAACCCGGGCGATCACTTAAAACAATTGAAAGATTCACAAAAAAGGGGCACCAGCGACTGAAGCGTGGGAATGCCGAGAAACGCGGGGGAGAGGGCTAGCAGCAGGTAGGCTGAAGGCAGTGGTGTTTACAGCCCGATATAGACCAGACGTGAAGCTAGGAGGTTAGAGAATACTAGGAGTCTATGTCTGAGTGTGTGGCCGCGAAAGTGTGATAATGTTTGTAGGAGTATAATAGAGTTGAATTGAAAGGTCTGTTTAGATTAATCGAGATGAGCGAGAGATGACCTTAGACGCTTGGAGAGGTCTGGCTGAGTCCGCGAGATAGATCGGTCTATAATCGTAAAAGCACTAGGACGTCCTAGGTTAGGCTTGGAAGGTTAGCATAGTCTCGGTACTAAGATGCGCATCAACTCCCCGTGGACAAATAATATTTATAAGCTAAGAATAAGTAGTAGTATTAAGTCTAATAAAAGTGAGTGTTGTTACGTGAAATGATCCAGGCTGTGGCAAAGGCGAAACTACAGTATTCAGTAAGTTAGTTAGTTGAAGACTGACCATCTTTTAAGAACACGTGGTAAGTGTTAACTATAATTAAATTCCCGTTTAAAATGCAGTTGGCAGTATCATTTATTGCAGCATGACGGAGCGATTGCTTCACGTCATCATAATGTATAATATTGTTTCATGTGTTATATATCCACTTCCTTATCCGTACCTGAGCAAATATTCATAAGCTGTGTTTGATCTAGGGAGACGAAGAAAGCCTTTCGCTTACACTCTCAACGTACATACAACATGTACATTGTACCCATATACAATCGACTATTGACGAATATTGACTTTTATCTGACTCATCACGAATGGAAGGCCGAATCGTAATGTTCGCATTTGATTAGAACAAAGTATATTGTTCAGTGGTGAAGACAGCACCATAATATTCACAAATGGTCTAAACCAAGCTATAATGTTTAGTATTATAATACTAACTTGTACTTGTGTTACAAGTCAATCAAACGCTGCTGATGAGTACTGCTTCCTGTAAAAGTCTAGCTCAGAAAATTGCTTTGAAACTGATGATCGTACGTTCCTGGGAGTGGGGGTAGGATCCCCGAAGTATCACAACCTAAATTGATAGCTACGTTCTAAGGAACGCTAGGGACTGTGTCTCGTTAAAACAAACCCCGGCTGCCACAGGCCTATCACTAAATCGTCACAATTTAGCGAGACACGCAAACTCTACATGGGGAAGATTAGAGGAACGAGAAATGACGAAACATATGACCATTTCGGCGCTCAACAGTGACATTGCAATATGTTCTGCTACGGACTGAGTCTACGATACGTTTGTGCAAATTGACCTAATAAATGGGGTAGACGGCCGTAAGGGAGTTTATCAACGAGAGTACGCGTGTAAGTAGAGATAATGAAAACGTGTCTTCTTCAATGGCATTGGCCTCACAACCCAAGTCTTAGGATTGAAAAAGACATGTAGAAAGTGCTTAGGGAACGTGTGCTGTTGGAGTTCGTAGCAGTGCCCTTAGTAGGACAATGCACTTAGGTCTAACAGTACGCGTACGCCGGGCAAACGTTGTAAAACGAGCACATGTACTTGTACATGGGCCCGTTTGCGTTTGCAAGCGGCATCTACTTTTGGAATCTGATAACGTAACGAACTAATTAATAAATTCTTAAGCACAAGCGTAACGATTCCTTACCAAACTTCTAGCATATATCATATCATATCTTTGCGTCCCCTTATTTTATTAGCTCCATACTTTATTGGCGTTTTGCCTCATAAGATTTGATATTATTCATGTATATATATAACAGTGAATTCCAATATTAACTTCACCTTGAGTCCCATCCCTGTCCCTTAGCCTCTAAGGACGGGACAGGGCCAGGACAAATCCCTAATTGGAATTCAGTCCTCCGTCAGTGGAAGGCCATCCAGTCAAAGGTTGAAACCTACAGAGCTTGCGCGGAGGCGGGGCGCTGCTCCTTCCCCTAAGGGGGAAGCTGACCATAAATACTAATAAATAGCATGATTTAGGAAAAACGAAAATTTTATCAGCCTAGGGTAATTTAGGAACAGTCACACTGTATCTAATGTAAAGTTATTATTACGTATTTTCTTTCTGATAATGTCGTTATTTATGACGTTCCAAACGGTCTTTATTTTATTTTCTGTTGTTTTGATCTTGTTGCTTATGTACAGGGCTTTAGCAACCTTGCAAGTATTTCTAAAAATCTTTGAATACGTAGCAACATACGTGCTAAAAGTTTCAGTGTTTATAAAAGGCTTAAGGCTATAAGTAAAGTGAAGGGGCCCGCAAGGGCAGAAGCCTGCCGGGGTTGCGGGCCTGTTCGAAAGAAATACCGAGGCCCCGGAACATAGGAACATGGAACATGGATGGGTTTTAGTCAGTAAAAGTCTGACACTCCCTCCCGCTAAGCCCAGAGTGGGAGAAGTTATTTGATGATTTCCCAACCTAAAAAAAAAAAAGTTAGCACTACTTATAAATGTGTTTTGTCTATAATAAAAAAAGGGGCCAAGTGCGAGTCGGACTCGCCCATGTAGGGTTCCGTAGCAGATTGAATGAAAGGTAAATTGCTGTTTTCGATTTATGACGTATTAAAAAAAAAGTACTCACTAGATCTCGTTCAAACCAATTTTCGGTGGGAGTTTACATGGTAATGTACATCATATATATTTTTTTTAGTTTTATCATTCTCGTATTTTAGAAGTTACAGACACACATTTTTCCACTTTGGAAGGGTATCTCGTTCAAACTATTCAGTTTAGTAAAAAAATATGTTAGAAACCTCAATATCATTTTTGAAGACCTATCCATAGATACCCCACAGGTATGGGTTTGATGAAAAAAAAAATTTTGAGTTTCAGTTCTAAGTATGGGGACCCCCAAACTTTATTGTTTTTTTTTTTTATTTTTGTGTGAAAATATTAATGCGGTTCACAGAATACATCCACTTACCAAGTTTCAACAGCATAGTTCTTATAGTTTCGGAAAAAAGTGGCTGTGACATACGGACAGACAGACAGACAGACGGACAGACAGACAGACAGACATGACGAAACTATAAGGGTATCGTTTTTGCCATTTGGCTACGGAACCCTAATGAGTAGATAATATGTCCATAAAGTATCAGTAACCGGTAACCAAGCACAGTGTGTAGCTATCGCGGCTTGCTGTTCACAGAGCCGCATTACATGCGGACGGACTCCGGGATACAATACAACAAGATTAGCTTATGTGTTCACGAAATGTGCTCAACTATAATTATTTGGACTTCACACACCAAATAGTTTTTATTAGTTCAGATGTACGCAAATAATGAAAGCAAATTTAGAATTAGAAACAGCTACGACTCCATGAGGCGCGCTCGCTACGCTTGCATTTTACACCGCTTTCTGTCACAAATATCGTCATCGCTCCGCCGCCGGCCGTCGGCCTACGCTCCTCATGCCAGCAAGACTTTAAGGACAATTTATTTTCAAACAACTGCAGTCTGCAAGGGCAACATTCGATGACTCACGCTGGCGGCTGACAGACAGATGGCTTGGCGCGCATTTTGGTGTTGTTTCACGTTCCACTCCACAAAAATTAAAAAAACGTCGTTATGTTAATGTAAAATGTCATTGTAATTGCATATTAATCAGCAATCAATTATTGTGCACATTTATTACACACCAAAAACCAAGTACTAAATACACTGTTTTGTATAGAAACTTTAAATCGTTAAATCTCGTAAACCGTTAGCGTCCGACTATTGTAAAGTATAAAGAGTTGTATTTATGTGTATATGGGCACTAAACCATCATTTGATTTTAATTTATGATTGATTTATCTAAAATATAGTTACTTCTGTGTATTTCAATAGGAAGTTATTTTAATATGTCCGCTAGAATTATTTAAGAGTCTAGTCTAAGGCAAAGATTACTAAGTAATTATTTTGATGTCTCCCGCCTTACAATATTAAATAGTGTTATTTTTATTCTATCCATCGCTACCAACCTCAGTTTGAATTTCTGTGAATAAAAGCCGTTGTAATGTGAAAGAAAGATCATTATTAATGTGAAAGAAAGATCATTATTACTCTTGGAGATCTAGGAATCTCCAAGAATAATAATGATCTTTCTTTCACATCGTTTTTCGCTAATCATGGAATAAACACTGTAAACTGGAGTAAGGTATTTTCTTTAATTGTGCTGATATTTCCAATTATTTGCTGAGTAATTGTGTGACTGTGTAAATAAATTGGTGCCAACCAATATGTTGTGTGACTCTCAACGACGACGGCCATGATGCCGCATGTACTATTTACAAAAAAATATGAATTTCGAAATCGTTGTCCTGTAATAGAAAGTTTACCCCTTTTAAATCCTTTTGAAAGAGCATGGAAACGCCCTCAATTTTTTAGTTATAATTTTTTATTTCGGAAACTATAAGTTTTATCGCTAAATTTAAAACTTAAAAAATTGTAGAGTAAAGTTTGCTTTAAAAAAAACAATATTTTCTACGGTTAATGTTTACCAATTGGGAGATATGATTTTTTTCTCAAAAGTTTTCGAAATTTCAACCCCCTTCCTAATTTAGGGGTTGCATAAAAAAAGTTTGAATTTAAAAGTTGTCCGTAATTCTTTCTCGGAATAATAAAAATGTAAAACGGTTCAAAACTTTTACATAGGAAAAAAGTTATGGCCATAAAATTGTTTTTAGAAAAACCGCCACCCCCATGGACGAATTCCACCCATTCACAAACATAACCTAAGTTTTGACCTTTTCGATTTTTTGGCCAAGTTTGAAAGCAATCGGTGCATAATTGCGACCTGTAGAGTGTGGCTAAATTTTGCTTGTCGCCCACATACATACGTTTAAATATTTATATTACCTCGCCATATAAATCTCTTTTTATTCTGAGGAAATCTACCTAAAAGTGTAAATATCTTTGAAATGATCGTGTCGCTCGCGCTCGCGTCGTAAAGTTCATGCTACTGAAATGAAGCGCGTCGTGAAGTTCATGCTACTGAAATGAAGCGCGTCGTGAAGTTCATGCTACTAAAATGTAGCGTATCGTAAAGTTCAGGCTACTGAAATGAAGCGTGTCGTTAAGTTCATGCCACTGAAATAAAGTGCGTCGTGAAGTCCATGCTACTGAAATATAGCGTATCGTAAAGTTCATGCTACTGAAATGAAGCGCGTCGTGAAGTTCATGCTACTGAAATAAAGCGCCTCGTGAAGTTCATGCCACTGAAATGAAGCGCGTCGTGAAGTCCATGCTACTGAAATGATGCGCGTCGTAAAGTTCATGCTACTGAAATGGACAATCTTCTGCTTTGTCGTAGCAGTTTTCCCAAATATGAATCTCTCGACGTATACTACAAGTCCTAATTCTTTGTTTTATTTGCTTTCAGAAAAACAAACATAAATATTTGATAGTAGCCATTGCAGTCATTTCTCTGGCACAACTATGTAGAGTTCAAGAGAAGTACTCGTAAGATGTTTCCGGCCCGCCCGCAGCCGAGATAATGTCAGATGAGGAGAGTAGTAACAGTGGTGACTGTTGTCTGCTTGTGATCTATTTTTTAGCTCCCTGAGTCCTCATTATGACGTATGTGACACAAAAGTCAGTGTCTATTTAGCGTTCTGTGGCGCGGTTCGAATGGACCGTGCGGGATTCGCGGGCACAAATTTAACTATCTATGATCAGGTTTTTCTAGATGTGATACCAATGTTTCATATTTTATTGTTCGTATAAAACTTATCTGACTATTTTAGAAGCCATTTGTATTGCTGTTGGAAAATTAGCCCTTGGTTGGGTTTGATGATTGAGTTTTTAATAATTTCCAGAGGCCGTTTCGCCGCCACGTGCACGCGGTGCTGCGGCGTGCACGATATCGCGCGCGGTACTCGCACGAGCGATGTTCTCGTGCGGCGGCCACTTTGCGACAATCTCGACTTGCAACTGAGTAGACTAGCTGAAGGGAACTGCGATTGAAATCGGGGTTCTAGGCAAACATTCTCATTCTTTTGTCATCTTAACATTAACAATAATTGACTCTGAATGATAAGACTCATTGATTGACTTTATAGTAATATTCTACTCTGAAAAAAAAACAATATTCCCAACATTAGGAATTTCTCCTGGATCTTGGGTGAGTTTCCAAACATTTAACTCACATACACAAGCAGCCAAACCTGGATCAACTAATTCGAGGTCATACAAATATTTTGTTCCGCATGGAAATCGAACCCGCGACATACAGTGCGGCAATCAATCGCTCAGCCACTGCGCCAACAGAACCGTCAACATATATATGGTGTTGTTTTTTGGGTGTGTAATATATGATATAGTAACAGAAAGTGGTTTTAATATGTTCAGTTTTTTCAAGAGAATATAAATTATATTAATATGTACAACAGAAATATAACAGAAAGTATATTTACACTTGAAATAACGTTCACATGATATAATTTTCATATGCTATAAAAACAAATAACCTAATTTCATGTGATCTAATCTTATATTTCAAATAAACTTCTTTTACTCTAATAACATTTAGTATAACGTTCATTAAAAATAATTTTCAATTTGTATAATGCTGTTTTAATATAACGTTTAGTTGACATAACTTTTATTTGACCTAATTTTCATATTTCCTAATTTTCAGCCGAAATTCTGTAATGAATAAGTAAATATCAGGAAACATCATAATGCCCTGTCAAACCTCAAATAACCCAAATGATTCACCTACAACAGTGAGGATCTGTCGCTCGGCGGCCGCTGCCGCGGCACGCTCGCTCCACTCGCTCACCTTCGCGCGCCAAAAGGTCACAGTTCTAACCTAACCTAACCCACATCATTCACCCACAATACAGGGTAATGATTCACCTGCAACAGCGAGGATCTGGCGATCGGCGGCCGCTAGCGCGGCACGCTCGCTCCGCTCGCTCGCCTTCGCGCGCTAAAGGTCACAGTTCTAACCTAACCTAACCCACATCATTCACCCACAATACAGGGTAATGATTCACCTGCAACAGCGAGGATCTGGCGCCCGGCGGCCGCTGCCGCGGCACGCTCAAAATTATAATTAACGTTATTATAGATTTTGAATATTACACTAACTAAATATTATACTAACTTAATGTTATACTAAATTAATATTAGTTTAAGAGTGCATTATAGGAAATGTTAATTAAGACATATAAAATTAGATAAACTGAAATTATATCAATAATTCATTATATCATTTCATCGTTATACTAAACAAAAAGTATATTAAATGAAATTAGGTCACGTGAACGTTAGACTTTCTGTTATTATATCAAATGGCACGCACCCTTGTTTTTTGGGGGCAGTCAACTAATAGGGAGCTTATTTTCAGGATGCAGAAAAGATGCATATGATCAATGTGTGATCTGAGAACAACGGATAGTTGTATTGCTCGTTTTAAAAAGTTAAAAATATTAACCTTGACATCTCTGTACATATTGGAAACTGCGTTATTTGTAAAATCTAATCAACATTTGCATAAAATTTACAATAGACTACCAGATAGAATTAAATGTTTGCCTTTAAATAGATTTAAGAAGTCTCTTCAAGGGATACTACTAGAGAAATGTTACTACAGTGTTGATGAATTTTTAAATGATAATTTTTTGGTATGAATTATTCTGACTTGTGATTTTACGATTTTTAATAATTTTGGTTTTCTTTTTATGATTTTTAATTGTACTGGCATTTTATTATTTATATTAATGACTTTGAGTATTTGTGATTTTTTATTTTTATTTAATTGACGTTTTATAATTGTAATCTTCTATTTCAGTTGACATTTTATTTGTAATTTTAATTGTGTTTTTATTTTTTCTTTTTCTATTCAAATTTGTATGTCAGAACGACAAAACATAGCAAGAGCATCACTATTTATAAGATCTATAATGTTTATACCTATGTTTAACAAATAAATAATTCTGATTCTGATTCTATGTGTTATTTTTCAGTTTATAGGTACATTTAATAAATTGCGGAAAGTATTAAACACAACTACACTGAAGTCTGTTATTGTTAGGGAGCGGCGGGAACTCGACGAGCTATGTAAATACAAGTCACGCAAATTATCCGAACAATTTAACTAAAAGCTGTAAAATGTTGCGCGAATCACTCTCGCACCGCGACTGAATGCTAACGAAGGAGCACTAAGTCTTGTATTATTTATGGCAGAACAAAGCGACGTCGGACGTCGCTGCCCGAGAGCAGCAGGGAGCAGTCGCGAGCAACCGGAAGCAGTCGGTAGCGAGTACTTACAATAAACCTACACGGAGAGCGAGCTGCGGTGCGAGTGTCCGCTAGCGGCGAGACCCGCCGCACGCCACTCGGCCAGCGCCCACGAGCGGCACTCTCCACTGAGCATTAATATCTCGAGTGCGCGCCGGTGCACCCACTGCTCACCTCACTGCTACGTTGCTGATGGCGACTCTCCTCAGATATTTTGGCCCTTGAAGCCTTGCATCAAACCTTCACATCGTCGTATCTGCTTTCGTTTCTGCTGAATCAACAAGACAGCACTCAGACTGCCAGCCCCCTCCAGACCTCGCCCCCCTCCCCTGCTTCGACGTGCCAACATCTCAGCACTTGGAAAAATACGTTATCGATGATGTACTTTTTATATTGAACGAGTTTACAAATGGCGGCGACAAGTTTTAACGAATTGTTAACAAAAACTCGCGCTCGGTATAATGAGTCAACTTGCGAACCGAATCGCTGCGAAGTCACGTTCCCAAGGCGCCACCATTGTCTCTGTGGAGTGTGTGTGTGTGTGTGTGTGTGTGTGTGTGTGTGTGTGTGGCAGCGTCTGTTTACCTGCTGTCAATACAGAGTGAACGAGCGCGTGTTTGTGCAGCACTGAATAGTATTTAGAGCGCGCGGAGCACATCGCACACAATGCGCGGCCTACTTCCGAGTGACGTCATCACGCGCCGCACACCTAGCGCCGCGCGGCTCGGCTCAACATTAGTCATTAGTCATTTATTCATAAACAATAAATTGTATTTGAAATTACATGGTTTAAAAAGAATTAAAATTACATAAACAAAAACAACAGACAGCCTTCTGTCACGTGAGAGCGCGCTACTATTTATTTTACATTGTTAACAATACGTATCTCATGGTAATAGGTTTATCAAAATATTTATTTGTTTAAAAATATTTGAATTGCGTTAGAAAGTATAATTAAAACAAAAGAAAAAAACAAAACAAAAAAACATGTAAATGCCTATATTAGAGAGTTACCTTCGATTTCCCTAGGATCCTGGGATCATCAGATTCAGACTTGGTGACAATGGGACTACCTCAGGAGGCTTTCGAATAATTAGGAATTTTAAAAATCGGTTTACAATTATTGGTGGAGGAATAGATGGACATTTAGTCGACCATCTTAGTATCCTTTTGGAAGTTGGGTAAAAAACAGCAGCCACACAATGGCTGTTCAAAACAATTTAATTGTGCTGTGTTCAACAACGAATAGCTGCAGCGCGGCGGATGCGGTGCGACGCTCTACCGAGCAGGCTCGTCGGCGGCGCTGGCGGATGTGTCGGTCGGTCGGTGGGCCGGTCGGAGCGCCGCTCTCGCCATTCGTCAGGATTAGTTCCGCGCCTCCACCACTTCACCAACGTCATGTCTCGATTGTTCCGCTCTCTGATTAATATCATAATCTATCTTGTTATCTTGTTATAATGCTTTACCTAGGTCAATTACTCAACTACCCTTTAATAAATTTTGTGTTGCGTTGCGGAAGTGGTTGTTGGAAGAGTGTTTTTATTCTTTGGATGAATTCTTTCAAAAGTGTCCTTGCAAATTTTATACCATAAAGCACAGACATATTTAACTGTTAAGTAGTCTTTAACTAACAAAAATGTAGTTATCTAGTAATGAATTATGTTAAATGTAAATACCTGTACTATTGCATGCTATATATTGGCCAAATGTGTGTTACTAAATATTTTATGTAAGAACTTCATGTACCTACCATATTTGATGCAATAAATAAATGAATTGAATTGTTATCTTAAACAATTAGTTGGTTTCGTGATATAAACCTAGACCACCATTAGTTCCTCGGAGAAAATACTTCAGTTTGATAGGCTCATGGTCTAGTCACGGGCTGTACCCTTAAATGTGAGCACGCTCCTCTGATACATGCTGTATAGGACAGCGCATAAAGTGGTTCAGTATTGGTTAAGATAAGTAACGACAAGCAATACCGTCGTCAAGCTCGTGTGCTGTGCGCCACTAGTGCACTGCTGCCGGTGAGCACGTGTGCTGCGCGCCACTGCTGCACTGTTGCCGGTGAGCACGTGTGCTGCGCGCCACTGCTGCACTGCTGCCGGTGAGCACGTGTGCTGCGCGCCACTGCTGCACTGTTGCCGGTGAGCACGTGTGCTGTGCACCACTGCTGCACTGCTGCCGGTGAGCACGTGCGCTGCGCGCCACTGCTTCACTGCTGCCGGTGAGCACGTTTGCTGCGCGCCACTGCTGCACTGTTGCCGGTGAACACGTGTGCTGCGCGCCACTGCTGCACTGTTGCCGGTGAGCACGTGTGCTGTGCGCCACTGGTGCACTGCTGTCGGTGAGCACGTGTGCTGTGCGCCACTGCTGCACTGCTGCCGGTGAACACGTGTGCTGCGCGCCACTGCTGCACTGCTGCCGGTGAACACGTGTGCTGTGCGCCACTGCTGCACTGCTGCCGGTGAACACGTGTGCTGCGCGCCACTGCTGCACTGCTGTCGGTGAGCACGTGTGCTGTGCGCCACTGCTGCACTGCTGCCGGTGAACACGTGTGGTGCGCGCCACTGCTGCACTGCTGCCGGTGAGCACGTGTGCTGCGCGCCACTGCTGCACTGCTGCCGGTGAGCACGTGTGCTGTGCGCCACTGCTGCACTGCTGCCGGTGAGCACGTGTGCTGCTGTTGGACGGTGACACAAGTCCAAGTATTCACAATCGTCCGTTCCAGTGGCGGCACGTTCCAGAGACTGCAAGCGTTTCCGCACCTCGATTTACTAGCGGACGTCGGTTGGGCCCCTCCCCCACCTCCACGCCTCGGCACCCGCCGCCACCCTCTGTTTATTAATGAAGTTTCTTTGTATTTGCGCTCACAGTCAACACAATATCATAATTGACTTAAGAACTTGTCGGAATCTTACCATTTTGATAATTCATCATAAGCAATCTAGCTCCTTGTTGTACTTGTTGTAGATAAGAAACATGAAGAGAGCCTGCTGTTGTGTCATTCAATGGGATTAAATGAACTTAAAGGTGGTTTTAAGGTTGTATTACGGCCGCGAATCATGTTTGGATCAGCATAAATAGCAAGAGCAAGTAGAGCAAGTGATAGGTATAGGTGTGCGAAACATCCCCCAGGCACAATTAAATGTCGCTGTATCAGTGCATTGGTTTAATGAACCCACACAAAAATGATTAATTGCGACCCTACAATAATATTGTTCTGACTGTTTACTACGCTGTTCTCCCAAATATTAACAAAAAAAGAAATAAATACTGTAAATAAACCGTTAACGAAGCCGAAAGGCAATTTATTGTTCTCCTCATCATTGTGAGCATTTGTAGGGTTCCGTATCACAAAAAGTAAAAAAAAACCCTTGTAAAATCACTTTCTTGTCTATTTGTCCGTCTGTCCGTTTGTTCGTCTGTCTGTCCCTCTGTCACCAACGATTTTCTCAGGAATACGTCCGTCCCTGAGAAAGTCCACGCCGACTTAGCAAGTTGAAATTTCCACCAGATACTGAGGTCGGTAGTCCCTATTAGGTGTATAAAAATCAAAGTCCTGAGTCAACACGATACATATTATGTAGTTATGGACAAAAGATTTTCGTGAAAACTGTACGTACCTTAATTTTCAACTTTGTCTATTTTTACCTTGCTTTTAACCAAAATTGACAATTCTAGGTTAACCGGAAGTACCCTATAGGTTTTGGAACGAAAACCTATACGGTAGGTCCCGTTTACCTAGAATCACGAAATGGCGAGAAGTAATGTCTCACAGCACATGTAAGAGAAAAGTCCGAAAACCGTAAATATGTAATTGAATGATAACAAAAAAAGCGATTTTTTAAAAGAACACCAAGGTTATGTTTGTCATTTAAAAAGCTTTTACTGAACCCTCGGTGCGTGAGTCCAACTCGCACTTGGCCAGTTTTTTATTTTGGACCATTACTGGGAAATAGTTACGGAGATATTGGAAGTCAAAGTTCCAAACCGCAAGATTTTTTTTCAAATAATAGTTTTTAAGATCATCACTTCACTTTAAATACCTCCATAAATAAACCTTTTACTGTTAAATGTGTTCATGAGCACAAAGTGTTGAGTGCTTTACATTGAGTTTTACCGTAAAACGCGATTTTTCACCCCAAACAAAATCGTATCCAGCAATAATAATTATTTTTGCGTAGAGTTACTTAGTAGTAATCTGTGCAAAATACTGCAAGTAGTATAATTACTTGTAAACAATAAAATAAACATCAAGCTCACAACAAAGCACGCACTCACAACTCACAGTGCAGCCGTTGATTGACCTGCAGCTGAAGTTTGAGTACGAATGTAGCGCGCGGGAGTGCGCCTGCGCATGTCTCACACGCATGTGTCTCGGCGCGCACACATGCGCCGCTGCCGAGTGAATCTCGTCCAATGTTATGACGCCCTTCAAGCTTTACTTGTTTTGTAAGTCACGTGTAGCATGTCCGTACCACGTACAAGTTGTTACGAGTATGTAGTGAAACGTACTCGCTACTCGTTACAGGGCTGCAAAATGCAGTAATTGAGAGTTCGAGTTAGCCGGCCGGGGGGAGGAGGGGGGGGGGAGGGGAGGGGAGGGGAGGGGAGGGAGCTACCTGCGCTCTCCAACATCAAACCAAGTCCGCGTTTTACGCAACGCAATCAAAGTATTAAATGAGTTGCGGCGCTAACTACTTGCTACGCTCGTCTGAGTGCTACGCCGCGGTGCTACGAGGCTACGCGGCTACGAGGCGCTCGGCTACGATAGACCTACGAAGTTAACAGAAATATTGTGCTCTCTCAAGAATCGAAGAGGACACCAATCTGCATGGATTTCATGTGAGTTGAGCAAGATTGTCTGGACTTGAAATGAGACTATTATAATTATTATTCATTTATTTCAGATAAACATCCATAAAATTGTTAGTAACACAGAAATACTTTTGACAAACTAATGTTAGTAATTACACACATGAGACATTTTAAAACTAAATACAAAAAACCGGCCAAGTGCGAGTCAGACTCGCGCACCGAGGGTTCCGTACAAACCTGTAGGTATATAAGTAAAAGTTATGGTAATTTAAGATTTTCGGAATTTTTCCTATATGTGTACTTTATAACGTTGCTTCATGCCAAATTTCAAGATTCCAGGTCGTCTGGAAGTATCCTTTAGGTTTTGATTCCCTTGCGAGTAGTTGCGAGTTTCAAAATATGCGGCTTTAATTGCTGTATCTTTTGATTGCGTTGACGTAGAAGTTTGATTTTGTTACAGCTTAAAGATATTGTAGACTTGAGTATTTGTTAAGAATTTCAATATAATACCACTACGCGTTCATGAGTAAAGGGGTAATAAGTTTAAAATTATTAAAAATATTTTTATTATATGATGTAACTAAAAATTTATGCTTTTCGCAATTTTTCCTTTATCTGTGTTATAAGACGTTGGTTCGTACCAAATTTCAAGATTCTGAGTTCACGGGAAGTACCCTGTAGGTTTTGATTCCCTTGCGAGTGTCGAAAATTTGCGGCATAAACGGGAGTATCTTTTGATCGCGTTGACTTAGAAGTTTGATTTTTTCACAGCTCCAAGAGACCATAGACTTGAGTATTTGATATGAATTTCAGCTTGATACCTCCACGCGTTCCTGAGAAAAAAGGTCTTGACAGACAGACAGACGGACAGACAGACAGACAGACGGACAACAAAGTGATCCTATAAGGGTTCCGTTTTTACCTTTTGAGGTACGGAACCCTAAAAACAAACTAAACATGACCAATTGGATACTCCGACACTCGTGCGAGTGTTTATTTGACCGCGTGTAGTCGTATCCAGCGCTCGAGCATTGAGCAACAATACGCACAGGATGCTGTTGGTGCTAGCACGCATGCGTGTTAAGACAGAGTTGCAACGTTTGCGCATAACTGCAGCAATGACTATGACCTTTGTGTTTGTTCCGGCTGTTTCTTCTTAGAGTAGTCAGGTACCTACGAAAACCGGCCCCATCTAGTTTAAAAAAAATTACGTGCAAAAGTGTTTGTAAAACCTATTTGCAAAATAAACATCATTAAGAATTTTGATGTTTTCCTTACAAAATAAGCTTACATTACAGTTAATGTAACGTAACGTGCTTACTTGTTGCGCTGCTGTTCTATAACAATGACATAGTGTTCAAGTGAACTCATACTAACTTAGTTTTTATTTACTAACACGAATTATATTTAAACGGTATGTTTCTTAGTCAGTAGCAGATGTGCTTTGGTAGGACGAGGTTCCTAAGCTGCCGTTATTCGCGACACATGCGCGTTTGAGACAGTATCACTCGATACCGTCGCGCGTCGTGTCATTAGCACACACCTAATTAAATCCTTCTCCAATGAAAGTGAAATTCATTCGAGCGTGTGTTCGGCGCGCTCGCGCCTCGCGCGTCATGCTGTCAGGGTAGTGTGACGTCACGTGGACACCTCCGCCAGTGATCTGCTTGTTCTATATTCGATTTAACACTTTTGTTAACACGCACATCACTTTCCAACTATCCTTAATATTATTTTAAGGTTTCGACGTCAAACCCTAATAGATGTAGCGTCAGTTCGTCTGTCCGCTTGCATGCCACAGCGCACAGTTATTTCAACACTGCCAGAGTGATCTTTATTTGTTCTCGTTGCGAGGAGTGTCGAGTTTCTGCGTGCGTTGTTGTCATGCTACGGCCAGACTTGCAGGCGAAGATTCGTGTTCGCGTTGTCGCGATAAAGTTCGTGTTCGCTCTATGACGAAGTGCTTGGCCACACTTGAAAAAAACCTTGCTACTGTCGCGATAATCTAGAACGTCGCGATAATTCATTTGTGGGAAAAAATGGAAGAGGCGGTTGCACTCGGGTAAAAAATATTTACTGCATCTTTCCTTATCCTCTCATTATTCCAATCCGTGATTAACAAGTTCAATTAAACACGTTTAAACCTCTCGGAGTATCGCAGTCAACTAGAGCGCGCGAAGTGTAGCCAAACGCACGAACTTTGTCGCGACAAAACCCTTTGATGTGCGGCAATTTACCGACAGCGGCGCGAAGGGCTTTCGTATTCGCGAAGTTTATCGCGATAGGACGAATTCTTTGGCCAGACGTGTCGCGACAACGCAAATCTTCGCGTTATCGCGATAGTGTAGCCCCAGCATCAGAACTACCGACTGTGTACTTACAAGTCCTCGCAAAAATCTAAATTTGCCCATATCTGTGATCGTGTTGATATAGACCTTTTTATTTGTAAAAGTGTTTGTAAAAACCTTTTTGCTAAACAATAATATCTTTTATTTCAAGCAGTAAACCCATATAGAAATGAACATTTATAATGTCATTTATACAAAATTACGAAGTTTCTACGGATGGCAATGATGTTTCTATTGTGAAATTTAGAAAATATAATTCTACTATTACTATTTTAATGGTATATTCAAAATATTTCAAGAATAGGTCGGGGGTTTAGTTCTTACAAACCGTACTAAATAAAGCTATCAATTCGAAAGGAGACAAAAAAACATGAAAACATGAGAACGCCGAGGTTGGTGGAGTTGGATACTCATTTTAATGTAAATATATTTTTCCTCATTCTGCTTAAAAAATAAACAAAAAAATTATAACTATGGATAAATTAGCCTGGAAATCTTTTTGGACGAAACTATGGAACGACCCGCGTCCTTTTTTCTTAATCTTGCGAGTGTCAATAGCCAATTTTACGGTTTTACTTCGAAAATAATGCGTCAAAGTAACCAGTATGTTTGGTTAACAATCTTTCGAGAGGTAACAATCTCGCTAGATAGATTATAATCTTACGGTGGTATATAGGGTGTAACCCACCTCATCATAAAGCCGTCAATCAAAAATTCGGTACATCAAACTAAGTAACTTTACGCAAAAAATATTGCTGGGAAACAACTTTTTTTTGGGGCGAAAAATCGTTTTTCGTGGTATAACTCTGTAAGATACGCAGGGTATAAAAATGAGACTCGTAGTGAGGTTGAGTATGGAATAATTTTTATGTCGAAAAAATGGTAATCTGCTAATAAAAATTAATGCATAGTGGGTACATATAAAAAGTTAGTTTGAAGACAATATTGTCGAAATACCCTACGTGCTGTGTTTATCTGTGAGGTGGAATATTCCGCTACAACTCATGATGGACGGATTGAATAGTACGGGTGTCGTGGAGGTGTTTAAAAAGTAAAAAAAATACATTAAAAAATAAAACCGACTCCAAAAAAAAAACAAAAAAGTGAAAAATAACTTTAACTTCTGAAGTCGGTGACCTTTGTTTGATCGATTTACTTAGTTTTTTGTCACCGACTTCTGAAGTTAAAGTTATTTTTCACATTTTTGTTTTTTTTTGGAGTAGGTTTTATTTTTTGTAAAAAGTTTTTATTTTTCACTTTTTAGTGGTTACTTGTGCTTACCCCTTCACAGCGTAGAGGTGTGATGTTATATTATGAACTGGTGTAAACAATAGATAGACATGACATTTCAGAAATCCCAGTCCATTTGCTATCATTTATTGAGGAGTTCCGTTGCCAATCTCCGAAGTTCTTCATCAGATCTTCACCAAATTGGATGGGACCACTTTAAGAAAGTACTCTTCCTAAAACTACCCAAATCACATCAAGTGTGCCTATAAAATTTGAAGAGTTCTCTCAATTTCTCCAGGAGGATCCCATCATCAGATCCAGACTTGATGATTATGGGACCACCTGGGAAGTATACCCTTTCACACAAAAAAAGAATGATTCAAATCGCTCCAGCCATCTTCGAGTAATCGGGGAACACACATTAAAAAAAATAAAGAAAGGTTCCGACGAATTGAGAACCTCCTCCTTTTTGAAGTTGGTTAAAACCTATCGAAAAGTTGTAACTTTGACCCCCAATATCTCCATAACTAGAAGGTTCCTAGGTTTGATGTTAAACAAAAAAAGCGACCAAGTGCGAGTCGGACTCGCCCATGAAGGGTTCCGTAGCAGATTGAATGAAAGGTAAATTGCTGTTTACGATTTATGACGTATTAAAAAAAAAAGTACTTTCTAGATCTCGTTCAAACCAATTTTCGGTGGGAGTTTACATGGTAATGTACATCACATATTTTTTTTAGTTTTATCGTTCTCGTATTTTAAAAGTTCCAGGGGGGGGGACACATTTTTCTACTTTGGAAGGTGTTGGCAAATGAGAACGCAACTATAGTGTTTCGTGATTATTCTATACTCTGTGGTAATTAGCTTACTCTGTAACCTCCTGGCTGTGTTAATCATTATACGTTTTTTTTGCATTTTCACTAGAAGTCTTTTTATTTCCACATTAATATCAACATGGTAGCAGAGCGTGGTTGATAAACGGCTTGTGGAAATACAATTGATAAAACTAGAAAACCGGCAGACGTATTTTGTCCGTCATATATTTTGAGGTTAACCGGCGCGGCGCGGCGTGCTCGACCAGAAATCAAGGAAAGAAGTCGTAAATACGCATTGAAGATGTCGAATTCAGGTCATAATCCATTTCATATCGATCGATTAGTAGGAAGAGATAATTATGCCAGTTGGAAGTTCGCAATTCAAGCATATTTCGAACTCGAAGATTTGTGGAGTTGTGTCAGCGGTACCAATACAGATCCAAGAAAGGAAACCAAGGCAAAATCGAAGTTAATTTTGTTACTGGACCCAATCATTTACGTACATGTTCAGAGTGCAACAACATGTAGAGAAGTCTGGGAAAATTTGGAACAGGCTTTTGATGACAGTGGGCTGTACAGAAGAGTGGCCTTGTTGAGAGACTTGATTACAACTACATTGGAATCTTCCCGAAGCGTAGACGACTATGTGAATAAAATTATGTCGACCGCCCACAAGCTCAGGAATATTAAGTTTAACATTGATGATGAATGGCTAGGTACATTGATGTTAGCCGGCCTCCCTGAAACATATAAACCGATGATAATGGGACTGGAGAGCTCTGGCATCAAGATAAGTGCTGACTCTATTAAAACCAAACTCCTGCAGGAAGTACAATGCTCAGAAAATTCAGCATTCCTCACAAGGAAAAAGGTCATTCACAGAAATCAACAGGATACAACAAAGGTTAACAAAGGACCCCGATGTTACAATTGTAACAAGCATGGACACTTTGCCAAGAATTGCCGTGCTCCGAAAAAGAAGGATATAGAAAATACAGATGAAAAGAAAGGTTTTGTTGCAGCATTTTCAGCATCTCCTCAGACAATGAATCCGGATCTGTGGTATGTGGACTCAGGTGCCTCCATGCACATGACCAATCGATGTGATTGGATGTATGATGTTACAAGTCCACCGATATCCACCATAACTGTTGCCAGTAAGACACCGCTACCTGTAGAAAGTATGGGAATTAGGTCAGTTTATTGTTAAATGGTAGGAAAGAAAATAAAATTCAGGTAAGAGAAGTTTTATACATACCTAAACTTGCTGCAAACCTCTTATCAGTCAGTGCTATGGTGAAAAATGGCTGTAAAGTGAATTTCGGAGATAAAGGCTGTGATGTTTATGACAAAAATGGCAAATTTATTTGTTCAGCCACCCTAGCAAATAATCTGTATTTATTAAACACTCATAGAGAAGTGTTTTCTAACCTGTCATGTTCAGATAATTTAAATGATGTTGTCTTGTGGCATAGGCGCATGGGACACCTGAATTTTTCAGATGTAAATAAGCTGCCGGAGTGTGCTGAGGGAGTTCATCCCTTCGCAGAGAAGAGTACAAGCCCTGTTAGTTGTACCACCTGCCTCTCTGGAAAACAAACTCGGCTGCCATTTAATAACATTGGTTCGAGATCATCACAACCACTGCAGCTGGTGCACACTGATTTATGTGGACCAATGGAGCAGACATCTTTGGGAGGTATGAAATACTTTATCACCTTTATAGATGATTACACAAGGCGAGTTCATGTTTATTTTTTGAAAAATAAATTGAATGTTGTGGAAGTTTTCAAAGATTACAAAAATAAAGTAGAGAATGAACAAGAGAGAAAAATTAAAGTAATTCGTTCTGACAATGGTAAGGAATATTGTAACAGAGAATTTGAAAACTTCTTGAACAAACATGGGATTGAACATCAAACAAGTACTCCGTACTCACCTCAGCAGAATGGTCTTGCTGAAAGAATGAACAGGACCTTAGTGGAAAGAGCAAAATGTATGCTGTTTGATACTCATCTCGGAAAACAGTTCTGGGCAGAGGCTCTAGCAACAGCAGCTTATGTAATTAATAGATCACCGACAAAATCGATTCATGGTAAAACCCCTATGGAAATGTGGACTGGTAAGAAACCCAATTTGTCTAATTTAAAAGTATTTGGCTGTGAAGCCATGACACAAGTACCCAAAGAGAAACGTTTGAAATGGGACTCCAAATCCAGAAAATTATTATTTGTTGGGTATTGTGAATCTACCAAGGGATATCGATTACTTGATCCAGATACTAATAAAATTATAAAAAGCAGAGATGTAGTATTTTTAGAAAATGTAGAAAAACATGATAATAATATATACTTACCTTGTACGTCTAACAGCAGCAGTCCTGAGATACACTCACTTGAAGAAACCTGTAAAGAAGGATTAGAGGCCAACACATAATAATATGAATCTTCTAGTGAGGACTATCTGTCTGGCGACAACGACGATCCATCATACATACCAGAGCAATCAATGGATCCTGAGTCACCAATGCGAAATATAAATTTACGTCCACGGAGAGATGTTCGGCATGCAAAAACTGATGACCATGATGTAAGTTATTTCTGTCCAATACTTGATCTAAATGATCCACAAACAGTAGATGAAGCATTTTCTTCACCTCATGCTGATCAATGGAAGAAGGCCATCCAAGAAGAGTATGACTCTTTGATGAAAAACAAAACTTGGTCACTAGTAGATTTACCATCTAGTAAAAGAGTCTTACCATGCAAATGGGTCTTCAAAACGAAAACGAATGAAAAAGGTGAGATTATCCGTTTTAAAGCAAGATTGGTTATCAAGGGGTACGCTCAGAGAAAAGGAAGTGACTATGATGAAATATATGCTCCTGTTGTAAGATACACATCTGTCCGATTTCTACTTTCACTGGCTGCAAAGTATGATTTAGAAATGTTTCAGATGGACGCTATAAGTGCTTTTCTTCAGGGTGACATAGACACTGAGATATACATGCCACAACCAGAGTACTTCAAAGAAAATGATCAAGTATGTATTTTACATAAGTCAATTTATGGATTGAAGCAAGCAAGCCGGCAGTGGAATCTTAAATTGAACAGTATTTTATTAAAGATTGGCCTACAAAGATCACAAATGGATCCCTGCATTTATTACTTAGTAAATGAGTCAACAATTATATTTATTGCAGTATGGGTTGATGATTTTTTAATTTTTGCCAATAATATGGGTAAGGCAACAGAAATTAAAAATAAATTAAAAGAAGAATGCAGTATGAAAGACTTAGGTGAACTGAGGCATTGTATTGGCATGAATATAAATAGAAACCGAGAGGCAGGTGTAATTATGATAGATCAGGAAAAATACATTAACCTAATATTGGAACGATTTAATATGTCTGAATCTAGACCAGTAAACACTCCAATAGAGGTGAATACAAAATTTGATAAAAATCCTGAAGATGGTAATAAAAACATACCATATAGGGAAGCGGTGGGATGTCTGATATATCTGGCACATGTCACAAGACCTGATATTATTTTCGCAGTAAACAAATTAAGTCAGTATTGCAATGATCCAGGAAATCAACATTGGCTTGGAGTTAAAAGGATCATGAGGTATCTACAAGGAACGAGAAACCTAAAACTATGCTATGTCAAGGATGACTCTAAAGAAATAATTGGATACTGTGATGCTGACTGGGCTGGAGACCCAGTGGATAGAAGATCGTGCACGGGTTACTCTTTTCTGTTTCAGAATGGTTGTATATCTTGGACTTCATGCAAGCAGCAAACCGTGGCACTCTCTACGGCAGAGGCCGAGTATATGGCTATGGCGGCGGCGACCCAGGAGGCACTATGGCTGCAGCAACTGCAGGCCGAGCTCGGTCAAGGCGGTGACGGCGCGATACTCATCCATTGTGACAACCAAAGTGCAATAAGATTGGCCTCAACAGACTGTTATAAATCTAAAACTAAACATATAGATATTCGTTTACATTTTCTTAGAGAAAACATTGTTAAATCTAAAGTTAAATTTGTGTTTGTAAATGGTTGCAATATGGTAGCTGATAACTTAACTAAAGGTACTACTTTCGAAAAACATTTGTTCTGTGTTAGTAGAATGGGTTTGCGTTCTGTGGGGAGTGTTGGCAAATGAGAACGCAACTATAGTGTTTCGTGATTATTCTATACTCTGTGGTAATTAGCTTACTCTGTAACCTCCTGGCTGTGTTAATCATTATACGTTTTTTTTTGCATTTTCACTAAAAGTCTTTTTATTTCCACATTAATATCAACAGAAGGGTCTCTGGCGCAAACTATACAGTTTAGAAAAAAAATATATTAGAAACCTCACTATAATTTTTAAAGACCTGTCTATAAATACCCCACACGTATGGGCTTGATGAAAAAAAAATTTTTGAGTTTCAGTCCTAAGTGTGGGGACCCCCAAGATTTATTGTTTTTTTTTCTATTTTTGTGAGAAAATCTTAATGCGGTTCACAAAATACATCTACTTTCCAAGTTTCAACAGCAGAGTTCTTATAGTTTCGGAAAAAAGTGGCTGTGACATACGGACGGACAGACAGACAGACACATGACAAATCTATAAGGGTTCCGTTTTTGCCATTTGGGTACGGTACCCTAAAAAGCGGCCAAGTGCGAGTCGGACTCGCCCATGACGGGTTCCGTATCAAAATGACGTATTAAAAAAAAACTACCTGCTAGATCTCGTTCAAACCAATTTTCGGTGGAAGTTCACATGGTAATGTTGTTCGGGGTTGGGTTGAGATAGAGATAACTGATGAGATAAGAGATGAAAGTCAGTTTAAGGTTAATAAATTCTCTGTATTGTCTGTTTCCACAAATATAAGATTAAGATTAATTTAAACTAGGATGAATGGTGAACGATATGGGATTATGAGTCACGCGTACGGTATGTCGCCGAATTACGTACTGAACTATTGCGGTGTAAGTGCAATAATATAAATGATATAAGACATACTGAGCGAGTGGCGCAATAATGATGACCCAGGTAAACGTACTGTACGGTGGTTGACCCGTACAAATGTACATCACATATATTTTTTAGTTTTATCAGTCTCTTATTTTATAAGTTACAGGGGGGGGGGGAGGGACACATTTTACCACTTTGGAAGTGTCTTTCGCGCAAACTATTCAGTTTAGAATGAAATGATATCGGAAACCTCAATATCATTTTTGAAGACCTATCCCTAAGTATCCCACACGTATTTAGGATGGATGAAAAAAAAAGAATTGAGTTTCAGTTCTAAGTACTTATGTTATTTTTTTTTTTTATAATTACCAATAATTTTAAAAAATCTTAATGCGGTTCACAGAATGCATCTACTTACCAAGTTTCAACAGCACAGTTTTTATAGTTTTGGAAAAAAGTGGCTGTGACATACGGGCGGACAGACAGCACACATGACGAATCCATAAGGGTTCCGTTTTTTGCCATTTGGCTACGGAACCCTAAAAATGATCGCAATGACGGGAAGAACAAGTGCCTTTCGGCTTCGATGATTCGATGAGAGGTGTGTACACTCTCTAAATACCAATAGCTAGGATGTTAGGTGTTTATTTTAAACTTAGCGTGTGATCATGTATAACACGTCGTCGTCTCGTCTACTCATTTCTATAACATCACATACCTTACATAACATCTTCACTGCTTGTTTGTGTTGTCTTTCCCGAGACGTCTCGGCCGAGAGCCTGTCTCGAGAGTGTGCACTCTCGCAGAGACACTCCAAGGCGGAGCGAATGCGAGAATGTTCATAGTAGCTCTCGTTTAGCCTCGGTTTTTCTCACTTGCTCTGCGTTCTGTGCCGGTTTTCTGCGAATGGTCTCGGGAGAGAGCTCTCGGCCGAGATTGGAGAGCCACCTCTATAAATATGGTTCCTACCAGCATAGCAATAATTGATCATTTAATGTTGAACATCTAACGAGCATGTAAGAGCCACATTCTGCAATACTTGAAACGTGCAGATATTTCTACTTACTTGTATAGCTGAGAATGGAACAGCGGCAGTGCATATTACCATCTGAGATACGGATATAAACACGAAGTAAACTTTATTTGAATAACTAGAAAATCATTATTAGTGACGCCGCGACAAACGACTGTGCAGAAACAACATAATATTATATAAATAATGATACAATTCGACCTCGGTGACTACGACTTGGCTGCGGATTGGCTACGAGTGCTACGCCGTAGTAAATGCTGTTTCGCTACGGTGCAGGTGGCTACGAGTGCCACGCCGTAGTTGATGCTGTTTCGCTGCGGTGCAGGTGGCTACGAGTGCTACGCCGTAGTTGAGGCTGTTTCGATGCGGTGCAGGTGGCTACGAGTGCTACGCCGTAGTAGACGCTGTTTGGTTGCAGTGCAGGTGGCTACGAGTGCTACGCCGTAGTAAATGCTGTTTCGCTACGGTGCAGGTGGCTACGAGTGCCACGCCGTAGTATGCTGTTTCGATGCGGTGCAGGTGGCTACGAGTGCTACGCCGTAGTAGACGCTGTTTGGTTGCAGTGCAGGTGGCTACGAGTGCTACGCCGTAAGTGATGCTGTCTGGCCACGGTGGCTACGAGTGCAACGCCAAAATTGATGCACGATGGCTACGGCTGCTACGATGTAAGCGCTACGGGTGGCCGAGGCAGTTTCAAGTGCTGTGACGTTACTATTAGTAATGCTGTTCGGCCGAGGTATCTGCTCACAGAAACTAGAAATTCTGATCGAAATAATCGCACCAAAGATTACTAGACTAACAGACTAACTAAATATTTGAATTTAAATAAAAAAATATAGTTAGTCCATGAATTGAGCATGCCATCTGTAATTTGTGATTAGACGGATAACAGATTGCCCGTTGTTCGGTAGTTCGCGATTTTAGTTCATTTCAACATTAGGCTAGTCGCGATACGTCAATCGATGAGATATCGACCATTGAATATGCAGCAGTCAAAGATGGGGATCAGATTGAACTGAATACACAATTATCAATTTTGGGTGGTAGGCACACTGATGCAGAGCGCTATTTGTGATCCCCCGTATCAGCAGGCGTATCAGCAGGCGGCGCGCGGCGGCCGCACGCTCCGCCTGGTAGTGCCGCGCGGCGCTCCGTGCTCGGCGTGACGTCACGCGCTCCACCCGCCACTCCGCACTCCGCTCACCCGCGAGCCCCGCATCCTGCACCCCGCGCGTCCCGCTCACCCGCGCCGCACTTCGGCGTTACAGTCGATAAGAGAACCCGCTACTGCAGGAGCCGACTACAATTTTTAGAATGTTCATGTACCATTTCCACGGTACATCTATGCAGACATCAAAGAGCCTAAAGCACTCTCCGAACTATTGTTACGTATCACTAAATCAACATTACGTACACGCAAAGTTGTAATTAAGTTACTGGTTTGATGGTACTGAGTTCAGTAGAAACCTGAGTGGTTTAAACGCACATTGACGTTTATTACCTATTATGAAACGTAATTGCAGGTACATCACCTGCATCTATGATCATTTTCAATAAGTAATGTCTAGTCCAACGTCCAACGTTATATCTCGTTAATCTGTTAGTGTATGTCTGTAGAAGGGTGTCGTACAGTAGTGCACAGCTCCCGAGCTAGATGAGCGAGTTCGTCACAGCGCGGGTACTCGCGCGCGCTCGCGACCAGTCGCCACTCGCCCGCCGCCGAGCACGTACACCGAGCGCTGCCACGCGTCCCGCTCCTCAGTTCGACACGCAGATCGCACCGCGCGCCGCGGGTCGTGTGTGCCGTGCCAGTGTGCGTATGTGTGTGTGTGTGCAACTGTGCATGTGAGTGCGACCACTGGGCTGCCACCGGCCGGTGACCGCACCGCACCGCGCCGCGCCGCCGAGCACTTGAGCGGCTGCTCGCGAGGACCCGGTGTTGACGAGCATGCGGGACGATGTATACGTACGTCACTTGTGTAGTTATTGCGACCACGCTGCGGCACACGCAGCCACACTTGCTCTCGACCGCTCTCCTACTTGTAAAAACAAACGGCAGTTTACAGTTATCTAAATACATATCGGTATAGTCACCAACTAAATAGAGTGAAGTTCAAACGATTTAAAGTTTAATGTTATATACAAAATCCAAAAAAGCTTGGTATTTGTTGCAACCTAATGATAATGACTCCTGGAATGTGTATTCCAGCGCATCCTCACACAACAGTTTGCTTATAAACCAGGCAACTCCTGCAATACGAATAACAAGAGTTGCGGACAACAAAGTATAACCGTGCAATGCTCAGGGCAAGTGAGCCTTTTTTAGAAATAGCATCTCATAGTTCAACCTAGAGAGGTGGTCGTGTGCTTATACGGGCGGCAAGTGAGCCCACAAATATATTGTAACCACGAAATCTGTGAACCCGGTTATACAAAGTGACATATTAGGACGTCGTCCATTGCTTTGGTTATAACAGAACGTTGTGTTGCGGTTGTGCGGCGCGGTGTGCAGCGCGTGCATCGCGTGCAGTGTGCGCAGCGCGTGCATCGCGTGCAGTGTAGACACGCGTGTTGACACAACACGCGAGGCGCCTGTGAGTGCGGCGCGAGCCGTGCAGGGCTGGCGGCCAAGTGCGAACCGGTTACAGCACAAGCGTGATGTGGTCATGTGACGGCTGTTACAAATGTAGAACTGATCGTGTGTGAATCTGTCCGTATCTTCCCGCGCTAAGTACCGAAAGTCATTCACCCAAATACATAATAGAATAGCAGCAATACTAACTGTTTATTAAGCAGTATCATCGCATAATGTCGTGCGTATCCACCTCGGGGCTCGGCCGCTCGGCGACAAGTCGGCTCTTTCCAACTCGGAGAATTTCAATCTTTGTAGGTCGTTTAATAAATCAAATTAGGCACAGTCGAGTTGACATTCCTTTTGAGCTGCGTTACGGCTGCGATTTGGCTGGGTTATATCTAGTGGTGGACCGGCGGCGGCGCATGGCGGCTGCTGCGGTAGGCAGACAGGCGAGGTGGCACAGAGTGCGCTCGCCCGCGCTGCCCGCGCTTGTCAACACTCGTCATGACGATCGTCTGCAGTCGCGGACACTATTTTGATTACCGACTCAACTCATACGTTTTACTTAGGTACTACTAAACTAAACAAAAGCAACGCCGGACACATGTGCAACGTGCTAATGATTTAAGAATTTTCGGTTATTTTACAAACTAATGATTTTAGTATCCCTCTATGTCTGGAACCATCCCGCGTCGATGTAAGAGCTCATCAATTTTGTATATAATAATAAAGCTCAATGTAACTAATCTCACAATCATCGCATGTACTGTATTTGTCGACCTAATCTCGAAAATGAGGATTCCAGAACCACCTTAACCGTCTTTTCACAGAAGACCTGTCAAAACTCAGCCAAGATGAAATCGAAATAAGCCACTTCTATGGCGACAACCGAAATAATAGTTGTTCTAAAAATATACTTTTTGAAGTAAAACTTCTAATGCGACTTCCAACAAGGTTGCGTTAATCGTTTAACGCTACCATGGAGGGGGTATGAAAGCACTGTTACGTTAAACGTGCAACGCTCCTGGGGAGGAGGAACACATTACGAAGTTTCATTTCTTCCGTGCGGAGGGACTCCATGCACAATTTTTTTTTTAATATTTCAATATTTTTTTAAATATTTTTCTTGAATATAATATAAATATTATTTTCAACACACTTGCTCATAAAGTGGCTCTAATTTCACCGCAATTAGGCACATAATGACACCTGTAATCATACTGTGACTTTTTCATTGCTATTATTCACAAGTGAGTTATAGGGTTTTTTTTTTTATTGGCTGAATTGCTTTGTTCTTAAAAAAGTTTCGATACAAAAAAGATCGTGTTCAATAGTACAAATAAATTAATGTACCTATTGCTTGCTCATTTCATACAACTTCGTATCTACATAGATTTCAACTTATAAGTTTTTAATAATAAATAAAACTTTCACTCAAATGCAACTTTTGTTTTCTTTTTTTTTTTACTTTTTTTTTTAATAATAAAACTTTGAATTCCCCATTTCGTACGTTGCTAAAACGCTATCCGCGAAAAGCCAAAAAAAGAAACCTCATTCTTTTAGTCTATGGGCGATCGCCATTGTTAGATGCGCGCGCATAGGAAAACTGATGAATTATTCCCGCCATTGCGAAAAAAAATTCACAACTCGTTTTCACTGTTGAAATTATAGTTATTTTTAGTGTTATTTTATTCTCAAGTGTGTTGAAAAACGTCGTATGATACACGTGTGTGTTGATAATTACAATCCTCGGCTCTCTTAAGAACCTCGCCTAACGGCTCGGTTCTCAATGGCGCCTCGGCGGTAATCACCAACATTACACACTTGTACCATAATGTACTATTAGGAAAATATAAAAGTCATGCATTTATGGGTATTTACGAAAATATAAAAGTCATGCATTTATGGGTTAATAATACTGATGCAATTATTATTGTAATAATTTAGAAGGTTTAAGAAAAACAAGTGACTACTATTTTTATTTTATCAAAAAAATTACTTAGTGACTTGTTCAAGAATGTTGTGCCCGTGCCAATTCCAAAATGGAAAACACTGGAAATTTTAGAACGTTAGCTCTTATACTGCAGGGCCGCTTTTTGGAAGCCATTCAATTTGGTCGGTTTATCCGTGTTTTGAGGTTGTTCTGGTATTTTTATTACTCTTTATTTACTTAGTGAAATGAGCTGAAATTTGACATTTGAAGAGTTGCATTGATACACAGAATATTGGAAAATGTTTCATTTTGATTTTCCATTAAAAAGTCCTACAATCGGATGTCAAACAATGCAGTGGTTCCGTGGTAGAAATTATGCCATTGCTCATTATTTACTAAGATTACACAAGTGAAACTTGGCAAGACATTGTAAACGCTTACAAGATATAAGTAAACGTTACAAGTTAAACTCTAGTATTCTTATTTTAGGTTCTAGGACCAAATAACCTTATTTTACTTTTACGTGTATATCTTTTGAACGGTATGTTTTTTTCCAAATTCTGTTTTGACAAACATTATAAGTACACAAATTCAAAGCAACGTGCTTGAAAATTTACAACTGTGTGCAAAGCCGCTTTATATGATTTTCAACAAATCGCCAAACGTTCCCGCAGCGGAAACTTGAATACCTTCACAGTTTTATGGCACACTAATTTCATTTAATCATACACATTTTCCCCTCATTACACACTAATTATTGTATGTATTTTTTTTCTTGTCCGTCCATTGGAAAAAAAAGTTCCGCTAGGAGTACGTACTCCCAGAGGAAACAGTTTTTGTTGAATATCTCCCCAATGGTTGGATACACAAATTTAAATTTACCATACACATTTACACGATTTCATACACTAATTATCTACATAACAGAAATTAAGAAATTCGACATTTTTCCGCTGGGAGTACGCACACCCATTTATTAGAGATAAGAGGTTTGGTACATCTATATTATTACATATAATAAAAGAGTAAAAAAACTGTGTCTGTACATTGAATATATTTAAAAAATAATAATTGAGGGGGGTTTAGAAACAGTAATAGAGCACGAATCCAAAAAAAAACTATGTCTGTTTGTCTGTTTGTTTGTACACGCTAATCTTCGGAAGTACTGGACGGATTTGAATGTTTTTTTTTTGTTGTATAGATATTAAGTCTGGGCAACATATAGGCTATAATTTATCTTGGAAACTTGAACACCTGATGCAGAACCGCAACAGACCAGCTAAACTATAAGAGATACAAAAATGACACTATAGCAAAAATTGTCCACATGATGAGCATTTTCTGCTGAGAGAATAAATTTGAAGATCTGGAACACCTGATGTGGAACTCCAAGAGCCCAGCTACACCATAACACATATAGGAATGGCGTCTTAGCAAAAGTTGTTCACTTTGATAAGCACTTTCTGTTGACTTATAAAAATCGAAGATCTGGAACACCTGTTGTGGAACCCCAAGAGCCCAGCTACACCATAACACATATAGGAATGGCGTCTTAGCAAAAGTTGTTCACTTTGATAAGCACTTTCTGTTGACTTATAAAAATCGAAGATCTGGAACACCTGTTGTGGAACCCCAAGAGCCCAGCTACACCATAACACATATAGGAATGACGTCTTAGCAAAAGTTCAATCTGATGAGAACTCTCTGTTGATTTATAAAAATCGAAGATCTCGGACACCTGTTGTGGAACCCCAAGAGCCCAGCTACCAGCTACACCATAACACATATAGGAGTGACGTCTCAGCTAAAGTTGTTCAATCTGAGGAGCACTCTCTGTTGACTTATAAAAATCGAAGATCTGGAACACCTGTTGTGAGACGTTTACCGGTACAAAATCACGCTTGAGTTCTCAGTGTATTCGCACATCTAATAACAGGTCTTTTGAAACGAGCGATGAACGTGATGCGCAACTAACTGAGGCTGCCTTACGTTCTTAGGGTCCCGGGTTCGAATCCCGGTAGGAGCAAATGTTTGTGTGATGAGCATGGACATTTGTTTCCGAGTCATGGATGTTTATATGTATAATAAGTATGTATTTACAAACAAAAAGTATATTATGTAGTATATCAACTGTCTGGTGACCACGACACAAGCCTTGCTTAGTGTGGCACTAGACGGCGCTGTGTGTAATGTCCAGCGATATTTATTTATTTATTTTATCATACATTGTCCCGAACACGCACACAACAAAATATTCATAATCAGTTAGAAAGTGAGAGAAATAATTGCTGGAGTACGGCATGAAGAGACAGAAGAAGAGCGCAACGAACGTTTTAATTTTGATCGACTTCGACATTCTCTGAGCAGAATGTCGATATCATCTGAAGAATCAGATGTATCTCAAGATATAGCCGTAGAGCATGGCGACCTTCCTTTGGTTGAATACGCCACATATTCCGCCATCGGAGGTATGGTTCAAAACTGTACTTTTTGTAAAGCTGTTAAATGGCAAAAAGAAACAAACGGTATGTGTTGCTCAGAGCTCTTCAGCTTCAGCTCTTAGAATTCGACATCAGACGTTTCAGATCTTTGATTTTGACGACCCCGTTGTCGCTGACATAAGCAACACGATCCGCGTACGAAGTCGCGGGCAGAAGCTAGCTGTCTTTTTTAAACTTTCACGATCAGAACACATTAACATATGAGAACGGGTATTTATCGCGAATTTACCTCCAACACTTCGGTCTCCCCGCGACCACGGCTGGTGCAATCCGGTCGAAACGTCGGGCTTAAACTTAAGATATATTCGCGATAAATACCCGTTTTCATATGTTTCAGAAGCTAGTTGATAATAAGAATTTAGTTCAAATCAAATCAAATCAAATTTATTTATTTTGTGAACACAAGTAAAAATAGGTGTTAAAAATACATACAATTCAGAACTAACTATGTTCCGCCGGTAGGCATACAAAATGTTTATCAAATTTAATGAAATTAAATCAAAAAAACTAAAATCAATAAATACAAATCAAATCAAAACAATTAGAATTAACAAATAAAATTATATGAATTTAAATTGAATCAAAACTCTTAAAATAGAAATTGAATGTCAGCATTGTTGTCAAATTAAAAAAATATAGTACAAAATGTCAGCAAAATTTAAAATTACAAATAATTATAAATGTCAGCAAGAATAAAAATAAAAATTAATTGACAGGTAAATTGAAATGTACAAAAAACAAAAAATATATCTTATCAAAATTTATCGCTAAGGAATTCATCGACAGAGTAATATGCCTTGTCGCTCAATAATTTAAAAAGCTGACGTTGGAAATTATTTAAGTTTTTGGCTAAAATAACTTTGTCTGGTAATTTATTATACATTTTTGGAGCCATTGCATATATGCTTTTATGGTAAAAATTGGTTTTTGTAAATAGCAAGTGCAACTTATTTGAGCGTCGTTGACTTTCGACAGGCCTAAACAGATGCATTTTGGTTTTTACGAAAGTGCAGGCTTCATAAATATAAAGTGATGGTACAGTTAATATTTTCAACCTCTGGAAATGTGGCTTGCATGAATCCGTCCGTTTTATTTTGCACATAGCTCGAATGCATTTTTTCTGTGCTATAAGAACTTGCTCGACTTTAGTACCATTCCCCCAAAATATTAGGCCATATCGCAACGTGGAGGCAACGTAACCATGATATGCTGCTAAGAGTGCGGTCATGTTTGCAATTTTACCTAGCATCCTAAGAGCATAGGAAAACTTACTAAGTTTCCCACACACATTGTCAATTTGCGTCTTCCAAGAAATATCGTTATCAATATGTAGGCCAAGGAATTTTGTTACATTAGATTCAAGTATTGGATCTGCTTTATATTTTATTTGAAATTGGGATTATATTTTATGTCTAATTTTGAAGTTCATAATTGTTGTTTTGGTAAGATTAATTTTAAGATTATTAGCTTCTAACCATTCAATAATCGTAACCAGACTAGCGTTAATGTCATTTTCTATTTCTTTAACACTACCACTATTATATATCACTGCGCTGTCGTCTGCTAATAAAGACATTTGGTGAGTAATTGCTTGGGGAAAGTCGTTTGTTTGTTACATAAATGAATAGCAAAGGCCCCAATATAGAACCCTGCGGAACACCGTAATGGAGTATTCGAGGATCAGATGAATATACCACTTCACTTTTTGTTTTAATATCCACTTGTTTAATCTGGGTAATTTGTTTCCTATCCTCCAAGTAGGATTGCAGGAGATTGAGTACGTTCCCTCTGATGCCAAATTTAGAGAGCTTAGCTAGTAGCACTTTATGGTTAACATAGTCAAAAGCCCTGGTCATGTCCATGTACATTGCCATGACTGGTTTTCTATTGTCCATGTTGTAGTGTATTTTTTCAAGGAAATTATATATGGCCATATTAATGGTTTTATTTTTCCTGAATCCCATCTGTTCCTTACAAAAGATATAATTTTTTTCAAGGTAGTTATAAACACTGCTATAAATGACTTTCTCAACTATTTTAGAGAAAATAGGTATTAATGCTACCGGTCTGTAGTTACTGACTTCTGTTTTATCACCTTTTTTATGTTAGGGTTTGATTATGGAAACCTTTAACTTATGTGGAAAAACACCATTTTGGATAATTTTATTTATAATATCACTTAATACGGGTGCTATAACAGGCGCTACCGATTTAATTACCCTTGTGTCAATATCGTCATACCCTGTACTGTTTGTGTTTTTAAGATTTTTTATTATTGTAATAACATCGTTTGGTATGGTTGGTTGCATAAACATCGATTTACATGATCCTAATGATGTGTCCTTTTTTGTATTATTAATTATTGGCAAATTATCGGCATTCGATTCAACTGAGTCTATAAAATAATCATTAAAATGTCTTGCTATCATTTTAGGATTTGTTATACATTTGTCATTTACGTTAATTACGTTTATAGTATTTTTGGGAATGTTGGATTTCATAGAATTGATAACCTTCCAAGTTGCTTTAGACTTATTAGTGCTAGTTCCTATAAAGTAGCTGTTTTGAGCCTTTTGTGTTAATTTGATCACTTTTTGATATCTCTTTGAGAATGATTTGAAAGCCGCTTTTGTATCACTATTTCGCTTTATTCTGTACTGCCATAATAACGCTCGCCTCTTTTTACTACAGCTCTTTATTCCCCGAGTTATCCATTTTGGTCTTACGACTGTTGAGATTTTACATTTGATAATAGGAAAGCATAGATCGTAAAAGAGTTTAAAAAGTTCAAAAAAATTATCATAGCTTTCATTTGCATCATCCGTTTCGTAAACTTCAGAGAAACTAAGACTAGCAATACACCTCCTAAATAGACTAATGTTTTCTTTACTGTAGTCACGTTTATTTACGTAATAGTATTTTTAGACACAAATGTCCGTTGTACAGGAAACGTCATGATTTGCGCTGTGTGATCAGAGACACCTAACTCCAATATTTCACTCTTGCAGCCACGTATGTTGTGAATAAAATTGTCCAAACACTACTAGGACGTGTAGGTTGTTTTATTTCTACATTAAGATTGAACTCTTTTAAAATACGTTCGAAAGTGGTAGAATTTTTATTTTTCTGAAGAATGTCAATATTAAAATCACCGCATATTATTATTTTTATAACAAAATTGTTGTAATAGGAATGTCAAATTATCAAAGAAAATATTAATTTTAGTATTATTTGGAACTCGATATATACATAGTATTATAATTTTATGGTCAACTATCTCGATTGCGCAGCATTCAAACACGTTTGGAATGTTGACACTTTTTACTAATTCAATTTCTGTGAAATGAATGGAGTTATGTACTAGTATACAAGATCCACCATTTCGTTTTGTTCTAGTGAAGCATGCAGCCAAAGTATAGTTAGGAATGTTCAGAAAATCAACGTCACTCTGCTTTTAATTGTGCTCTGTAAAGCAGAGAATATGCACACACTTACCAGTCGTTGCAAGCGTGTCTAAATGAACCGTTATTAAGTCACTTTTTGCCAAAAGTCCATTTATGTTTTGATGCAGTATACATAAGCTGTTATATACGAAAAAACTGTTGATCGGGAGTATCAGCATTATTACATGAACAATATGAATTAGGAGTACCACATGGCAAAGGGTCGTTCCTTAATAATGTTTCGTTGGTATTATTACAAACGAAGCCTTTCAAATCACTGAAGATAGTTTTCATTCCGTAATTATTAATACGACCAGTACGTTTTTCAAACATTGTATAGTCGCAGGATAAGTTTAAGTTAGAGTCACATAATGTAGCATAGTTATGGTTTTCTATGTCCTGATAAAGAAAACCACCAAACATTTCTATTCTGAAATTATACACAGTTGAATAATAATTATATTTATATGTTGGTAAGCAGATTATTATATTTGTGTGCATTATATCCGACAGTGATTCGCGTATCGTCAATATTAAATCAAAATAGTTATTTGTTTGCCGAAAGTCATTTTCACCTATGAATGTTATACAACTATCCTTCATCGTATAATCAGCTACTTTTGTGTGGATACTACTAAACAATGTTTTTATACTGCTATTAGGTAGAAGGTAATGACAGATTTGGTAAGAAGGAAAAGTGTTTTCTGCTATCGTTAGTATTTTGTTACGTTGGTTACTACTTATTATGCACAATTTGTTGCTCTCTTCCTTCTGTATTGCCTGGGATGTCTTCTTTATTTTCTGTTGGCAATGGATTTGACCCACGTTCTTTTGAGGGGTAGCTTGCGTGGGGGTAAATAGCTCCGGAGTCACGAATTCTAAGTTATCTCTGCGTTGCTAATGGGTGGTTCCTCTAATAGGTGTACATAGCGTGGATTTTTTACTTGGCGTTCTTATTTCGTCAGCCAGTCTCTTTGTCGCCTTTTCGATTATTTTATGTTTTGAGTTCATACTTTCTATTGTTTTCTTTAGATCTGTGTTTTCAATGGACAGGTTATTTATTTCTTCGTGCGCTGTCTGTAGTTGCGAGTTTAATAATTCTTTGATTTGACGTTACAAATAGCAGCGTACCAAATTTAATAGATATTAAATTTGGTACGCTGCTATTTGTAGCGCCCTCTATTGTCGAATCATTGGAACTATCTTCGTCAAACGTTGGTATTTCTGTATCAGATCGTCTTCGTCGAGTACGTAGCGTGATGTTTTCTAAGAAATTCATTTTGTAATTGATTGAACCTGAACTTTTAAAAAAAAAGTCAAGCTGTGTTTGTGGGATTCGAACTCGAGACCAACAGATTCCACGAGTTGAATTAAACGATGCTTAAGCCGCTGCGCCAACCGTACATTACGTAGGTGCGTGAATTATGTAGCTAGTTGTTTCTTGATCATTAACTACTGATAAATTAAATATCGTAATTCAAGTGCCCAGCGGGTCCAAAGTTCAATTCTTTGTTAGAAAGACGTATGTTAATGACTGTTACGATTTGAACTGAACATTAATCGTTATGTATTTTGTCGTGTTTTCACAATAGGTTTTTGCTTGAGTTCGGTCAATAAACATGCACAATATCACTAGTTAAAGTTTTATTTACATTCATGCACCTTTTAAGTCATAAAAAGTCTAACGTTTTCCAAGGACTTGTTAGCTTTTTTACTTGTTTTTTAATTGTTTATCACTTCACTGAAGATAATATATTTTTCCACAGTAAGATTGTCACGTACGTATTTGTGTGTCCTTTCACTAATTCACTTATTTTTATCACGTAAATACTGTTATTTTATCTATAAAAGATTTTGAATCACAGAGCTGACATTTTCGTGTCACGGCAGGCGGTCGCGACTTCCATATGATTTACGAAACATATTTTTATATTTTTGTTTATATTTGAGATTTATGGTTTATACTGTAAAAAAAGTGAACAATTGAAAATTAAGGATAATAGAAGTACATTCCGTCACTAAATGTCCTTGGTGGGCGGTATGTTAATGCCGAAACCGTAATGGTTAGGTTCTGATTACTTCTGATTATGGGATGCATGACAAAGGAACGGAAAATTTTTAAATTCATAAGAGCAAATTAACGATACTCGGCCGAATCTTATAAAGGCTATCCAGATATTTGAGTCACCTACCATAACGTCGTTATTAACCGACTTCAAAAATGAGGAGGTTCTCAATTCAATGTTCCCCGATTACACGAAGATAGCTGAACCGATTTTGTTTTTTTTAAGTGTTTGAAAGGGTATACTTCCCAGGTTGTCCCATTATCATCAAGTCAGGATCTGATTATGAAATCCTGGAGAAATAGAGAGAACTCTTCACATTTTATAGGCACACCAGAAGCGATTTGGGTAGTTTTAGGAAGTGTACTTTCTCGAAGTGATCCCATTTGATGAAGATCTGATGAAGAACTTCGGAGATAGGCAACGGAACTCCTCAATAAATGATAGCAAATGTACTGGGATTGCTGAAATCTCATATCTGTTTATTGTTTACAACAGCTCATTGTGATGTTGGGGGTCCTGAGGATCTTAAAGAAGTAGACAACCACCTTGATTGGACTCCATTTATTAAGTACTTTAATAGAATATAAAATAATGCGCATTATAAGTAAAGTACATAGTAAGCATAATATTGAATATCACTATAAAGTAGTGCACACAATGGGTAATGTCTACCTAAGGAGCATACACACTTAGTACAACACTTCACCTCCCGGGGCGAAAGAAAAAAGAAAAATATGAAAACATTTTTCTTTTTTTTTTTATGTCTAATCTAAACCATTATAAAACTACAATTTTGTTTATGAAATTGAAATTACACTATTTACTTATTGCTAAACATTGCAAATTTACTTAAGATTCTATCGTATTCTAAACTTATTGGTAGTAAGGCCTAGTTCTATTCTTATGTACTAATTCTATTTTATTATTTTTACTTATCTGAACATTACAACCTAAATCTTCAATTACTTTATAGGGACCTTCAAATAAGGCATCTAATTTACGACCAGTTTCGTTCTTTAATAGCAACAAATCATCTTTCTGATACTTATACGAATTTACAGATTTATCATACAGTTCTTTTCGTTTATGCTTATTGAATAATAAATTATTCTTTGCATCAGCATGGGCTAGCTGTAATCGGTATTTTAATTGTAATGGATAGTTATCGATATTGTATAATGGTTCTACAGGATCACAAATTCTAGTAGGTATTCGACAGAGTTTACCAAAGACAAGTTCGTATGGCGTATAATTAGTTTCAGAATGGACTGTATTATTGAAACTGAAACACCAGAAAGGTAACCAATAACTCCAAGTGTCTGTGTAATTTTCGCATTGGACTCTTAAAAATGCACCTAGTGTTTTATGCGCATTTTCAAGTGCACCAATTGACTGATGATGATATGCTGTTGAGGATAGCTTTTCAATATTAAGAATTTTACATACCTGTACCATAGTAGCTGAAATGAATTCCGTGCCGCGATCTGTAGCAATTGTACCTGGGATACCGAATCTTAAAATAAAATGTCTAACAAATGCATCTGCTATGGATACGGTTTCTTTATTTTTAAGGGGAATGGCTTGCACAAATTTTGTTAATTCACATTGTATGGTTAGTATATAACAATTACCATCGATGTCTCTATCTAAAGGACCCACTACATCTAAGTAAATTTTATCAAACGCCGAAGAAGCTGTTGTAGTTATTTCCATCGGCTCTTTTATATATCGAAAATATTTCGACTTTTGACATTTTGTACATGTCTTGACAAATTGTTGTACGTCTTTTTCGATATCTGGCCAAAAGTACCGCGTTTTTATAGTATTAACCATCCTGCGCACTCCAGCATGACCACTAGATGGCAGTAAATGGAAGTCATTCATAATAATAGTTTTATCATTATCCTCCGTTATTCTCGTTATTCCTCTTAGTATACAAAATCGGGGTCCGGACCAATTTTTAAGTGACGATATCTCATCGCATACATTTTTTATAAAATCTTCATTATCTTTATTTTTAATTACATATACTTCATCGATACGTATCTCTTTACAAAAATTACTTAATTTCTGCACAAATTCGGCTCGCGAGAAATGTGCCTTGAAATTAAAATTAATATATGACGTCTTTGTATTCGGTCTAAATGCAAAACATTCAAATTCTTTCGTAATCATGTGACTATCTCTTAATCCCTTTAAATCATCTCCTTCAATAAAACATAATTCTACAGATTCTAATGGTTTTCTTAATATATCTACAACTCTCGGCTGATCAGACCGTTCGTCGCAAACTTTACTAAGATTCATCTTTTCACTCTCATCTTTGTTTCTAGTTAATTCATCTAATCTTTTCTTTTGTGCCCTAGTCATTACAGCAACAACTTGCTCATGCATACCTTTTAATTCTTCTGATGTTAAACAAATCCTTGACAAAGCATCCGCAACTACATTCTCCTTTCCTTTGACATAAATAATCTTAAAGTTATATTCCTCCAGTGTTAGACGAAATTTAAGGAGTCTGCTTGAAGGATCCCTCATACCAAAAAGATATATCAGAGGTTTATGATCCGTCATTATCGTAAATTTTCTGCCATACAAGTATGGTCTAAAATATTTTACTGACCAAACTATGGCTAATAGCTCTTTTTGAATGGTAGGGTAGTTTTTTTCTGCCTTATTTAAGGGCCTACTTGCATAAGCTACTGGTCTTAAATCTTTATTGCACAATACGGCTCCAATGGCAGTACCTGAAGCATCTGTTTGTAATATAAATTCGTTTTTTTCTGAAAAATCTGGGTATTGTAGAACGGGTGAAGAAATTAACGCATGTTTTAAAAACTCAAAAGCACTCTCACATTCAGTAGTCCATTTAAATGGTTCATTCTTCCTGCTTAATTTATTTAATGGCATTGCTATTTCTGAAAACGATTTGATAAATTTACGGTAATAATTACAGAAAGCAACAAAGCGTTTAACTTCATCTGCATTTCTTGGTGTTGGGTAATTTTTTAATATATTAGTTTTTTCTGGATCGGGTAACACTCCTTTTTCTGATACAACGTGGCCTAAATAAAGTATTTCTTTCTTTAAAAATGTACAAAATCAAAATCAATCAAAATCAAAATCAAAATCAAAGCATTTATTTCAAGTAGGCCAGTTACAGGCACTTTTGAATTGTCGAAACAAAAATGAAAATTTAATGTAGCTACAGTCCCAGTCACAAGACATAAAAACTGTGAAAGTACTGTAGTTGCCCATTCCCTAGCGTAGATCTCTATGGAGAAGAACGGGCAAGAAACTCCATGGACACTCTTTTAAATCAAAATATTGTTACAAAATCTTGGTTACATCAATCATGTTGAGATGGTATATTATGTGAGAACAATGTAGCAAGATTTGCACGATAAAAGTGTCCATAGCAAAACAAAACAAAATACAACCCAAAAACAAAATAATTAATTCAAATAAACCATGGCGACTAAGACATGACCAGTCACAACTGACAGCGCCCGTTCACGAACATGACGCATGGATCAGCACCATTCAGCTCAACCATTTTGAAGGGAACTAAATGGTCCGACACACGCGCCACCATCAGCGAGACATTTGAGTGAGCATGACATACTCATAACCGCCAGGGCACATTCAAGTCAAAAAAATAAATAAAATAAAAACGTAGGTTTCCAGCGAATGATAGCATTCTAGTACATAGCACTCACACAATATGGAATATGAGGTTATATAATACTAAAGATATTGAATTTATACAATGCAAAGATAGTTGTACAATCTTCAGCAGCTCCAACAACACAAATTAGCGCTATCCCTTTATGCGCCCCTGTCCTTGTGGAGCAGGACCGGCATTGACCCAAGCATTTTTATCAGCGATATAATCGTCCAATTTGTAATATGCTTGCTTACACAGTGTGCGTTTAATGCATGTTTTAAATTTGGTTTCATTTAGTTCAAGAATGCTTTGTGGAATTTTATTATAGCATTTCAAACAGTACCCCATGAAAGACGAGTCTACTTTAGCGAGTCTGAAGCCTGGCTGAACTAATTGGTCTCTATTTCTAGTACTGTAATTGTGTCTGTCACCTCTTTTACCAAAAAGATGCAGATTTTTCCTGACATACATTATGTTTTCATAGATGTATTGACAATATACAGTCATGATGTTAATTTCCTTAAACAGTTCCCTTAGAGAATCGCGCCTACGAAGATTGTATATGGCTCTGATGGCTCTTTTCTGCAGAATAAATATAGACTCAATATCAGCAGCCCGTCCCCACAGCAAAATGCCGTAAGACATTATGCTATGGAAGTAACTAAAATAGACTAGTCTAGCGGTATCTACATCAGTGAATTGACGGATTTTCCTAATGGCATATGCTGCTGAACTTAAGCGCCCCGCAAGAGATGTTAAATGAGAACCCCATTGAAGCCTTGAATCAAGCGTAAGCCCCAGGAAAACAGTTTTATCTACGAATTCGAGTTTCTCATTATTCAATATTATCTCACAATCACTACTTTTAACATTCGGTAAAGCAAATCTTATGCATTTAGTTTTTTTTTCATTTAATACCAAATTGTTTGCTGTGAACCAATTATGGACTTCAACTAAGGCATTATTCACGTCATCTAGATTTTGGGCTCGTCTATTTATCTTAAAAATTAAGGAAGTGTCATCGGCAAATAATACCATATTTTGAGGTTGGTTTTTCAGTAAATAGGGTAGATCATTTATATATACTAAAAAGAGGAAAGGACCCAATATTGAGCCTTGCGGAACCCCCATTTTTACTTTCAAGCCCTGTGAATTAACACCATTTATTTGAACATATTGCAGTCTATCACTTAAATAAGATTTTACCAAACTAAGTGCAAGTTTACCTAGTCCGTAATGCTCAAGTTTCAAAAGCAATGTGTCGTGATTTACACAATCAAATGCTTTGGAGAGGTCACAAAATATTCCTACAGCGTCTTGGGACTCTTCCCACGCCATGAATATGTGCTTTAATAAGGTTACACCGGCGTCAGTTGTACAACGTCCCTTGGTGAAGCCATACTGTTGATCGTGTAAGATTCCGTTGGTGTTGAAATGATTGAGCATCTGATTAAGCATTACCTTTTCGAACACCTTACTAAAAACTGGCAACACGGATACAGGTCTATAATTATTAGTATCTTTACTATCCCCGGATTTGAAAAGCGGTATGACTTTACTGTATTTCATTAAATCAGGGAAAACTCCTTGGTCTACGCACAAATTAAAAATTAAAGCTAAGTATGGAGCTATAGTCTCAAGTATGGAAGTACAAACTTTGATAGACATTCCCCATAGATCTTCGGTCAGTTTGATTTTTATTTGCCGGAAAGCTTTAATAACTGTCATCGGGTTTATGTGTTTAAATTTAAATTCAGCCTGGCATCCAGATACATTCGCTTTCAATAAACCGATTGAGACTTCAGAAGAGGAATTTAGAGCCTCCGTAGTTTTTAACGGTATATCGGTAAAGAAATTTACAAATTCCTGAGCTACTTCCTGATTAGAGCTTTTAGGACCACATACTGTATCTAATGTATAGCTAGTATTACGTACTTTCTTCCTGTTAGTCTCGCTATTTATGACTTTCCAAACTGTCTTAATTTTATTTTCTGCTGTTTTAATCTTGTTGCTAATGTGCAGGGCTTTGGCAATCTTGCAAGAATTTCTAAAAATTTTTGAATACTTAGCAACATAGTTGTTAAAAGTTTCAGTGTTTACATAAGGCTTAAGGCCATAAAGCTCAAATAGTGTTTCCCTACTTTTTCTGATACCTCTAGTTGCCCAATCACTAAATATAAATTTAGGGCAAATGCTTTTGGTCTTCTTTTCAAAAGTTTTATTGAATTCAGTGTGAACAATTGAAAAGAAATGATCATAGAATTGATTTATATTAATATTGTCATGGCTCATAACACTTAACTTGTTCTGTAGGGAAATATTGTACCTATTTAATTTACTAGAAGTTATAGGTCTAAATTTAATATCAACTTTTTGCAATGGTGTATTACACCTGAAAGTTACAGTTTGTCCGCTATGGTCAGACGGCAGACTATTTACTACGGCTCTATCTAAGTATTCACAATCGCAGAAAACATTATCTATACAAGTAGCAGAAGAAGGCGTGACTCGAGTGGGTTCTATAAAAACGTTAGTCAAGTCAAATGACTTAAAAAGATTTAATAACCGACTGCTATTTGAATTATCTTCCAAAATATTGATATTGAAGTCACCACAAATAATCGTAGATTTATTACTGGCTGTAAGTTTTGCCAGAACATCTTCCATTATTGATTCAAATAAGGAAAAGTTTTGATAGTTTGGGGGTCTGTACACACACACAATTATATGCTTATCTAGCTCAACACAGGACAGTTCGACGCAATGTTCAACCGAAAGACCAACTATGTCAGCACGTTGCTTATATTTAACACAATTTTTCACTAATATTAGGGAACCTCCACGCAGCATAGATTTACGGTTAAAGCAGCTACCCACCATATAATTCTCATAATTAATAAGCATTTGGTAATCTTTTAACCAATGTTCAGTAAAGCAAACAATGTCAAACATACTTTTCTCTAAATACAATTCAATTTCTAATAATTTGGAAGAAATGCCTTGGATATTTTGGTGGAATAATTTTAAAGAGTTCTGCTGAGGCCCTTTTTTACGAACTAATGAAGTGCCAGAAGATACTTTGCTGTTGGTAGGATTAACAATATTGTTAATGGTACCTTCTGTTGTCTCACTTCCTAGTTTAAATTAATATTGGGATGATGGAGAGAGCCCCGAGACTCCCGATCCATCGCCAGACAACATGATCCTATCATTCCTAAGAGCTAATTGAGAAGTTTCCACGGTGACATATGGTTCCTCCTCAGTACAAAGTTTGTAAACATCAATAGCACTAATGCTATATTTATTTAAGGTCACCACCTGTTCATTAGTATTAGTACTAATAGTCGCAGTATCAATAATAGAACTAAACTTAGACATACTACTTATGTCTGTGTGAATATTAAAAGCTAATAGCCGAGCTATTTTGTGTCTACAACTAATAGGTAGATACACTTTACCCCGCGTCGATCTAAGTTTATCAACAAAAGTGTTAATATCAAGAAATATAAGTTTGTCACTATAGTGACCTACTAAAAAATGTATGTGTTTATTTAACATGTGAATATAATCGTTTTTCCTACTACTTACATTTTCAAAATATGGAAAAGCACACAAAATGACTTTTTTACAATTTAACTTTAACAACTCAGAAACATAGTCAGTGATGTCTTCCTTTTTAACCTTTGAACTATTCCCAACACATATAGTAATGGTGGTACTAGGATCACAAACACTTTTTGTTACAGATGCCATGACCTGTTTGTAGGTTGACCCTGGCATACAATTGTTTTGGGTACAATAACTCAGGTTATTACTAATTAATTTACCTAGCCCCTTACCTATACTGTCAGAGAACATAACTGAATGATCACAAACATTACTATTTGATGAGACAAAATTACCAAACTCAGGCAAACTATCATATAACTCAGGCTGTACCACGTGTAAATCATACACTTTTGAGGATTTAATTTTAAATTAACTTTTCTTAACCTCTCCATGACATCAGTTAAATTTTGGTTATGAGCAGTAAGATTTCTTCCAAAAATTATAAGATCATCTTGATATACGAGACATTTCTCATAGGTAAGACCTGACATTGCAATAGACATCATACGACTAAATGCACTGGGACTTGTTTTTAGTCCCATTGGTAAGCGTTTCATCTGATATTGGCCAGTATTGGTAGTGAATGCTGTTAATTTACGACTGCTCGGTTCTAAAGTGACTTGATAATAACCTTGGTGAAGGTCAAGGTGAGAAAAGTAAATTGCACCTGATAGAGAATCTAAAATTTCATTTATATTCGGTAAAGGAAATTTATCATCGCAAATCATTTCATTTAATTTCCTATAATCTACTACTAATCGCCATTTTTTCTCAATTCCTTCGCTACTTCTCTTCGGTACTAATAAAATTGGACTTGACCATTCGCTCTTGGATTCTTCTATGATATCATCTCTTATCATTTGATCTATCTGCTTAGCTATTTCCGGTTTTAATGCTTGTGGTAACCTATATGGTTTAATATAAACAGGTGTAATATTAGGTTTTACTACTATTGATTGTTCACAAATGTTTGTGGTCGTCAATTTATCGCCTTTTACATAAAAAACGTCGGAATACTTTGTACATATTGCCTCTATTGACTGCTTTTCTTCTGTGTTTAAATAATTTAAATTTAATTCGGATAGTAACGTTTGAACTCTTGGAAAGTCGATCTTGTTTCTACTAAACTGGCAAATATCATAATCACTCAATGGTTTTAATTCTGGGAGTGCTACTGGTAAGGTTATGTCGTTATCGCTTACGTTGAGAATTTTAACTGGAATCCTATTATTTAATACACGTACTATTGAATTTGCTAAAAATACATCCTTTGTTAATTCTTTTCCACAAACAACTACATCTTCAGTCACAATATCATTTACACAAATGTAGTGTATTGTCTCTGACCGTGCTGGAATAATCAACACATTTCTATTATTTTCTAAGTCTTCAACTAAATTTAAGTAATATTCCTGTCCATTGTTAGCCAACGTTAAAGTATTAGAATTTAAGTCAATGTTAGCCTGAAATTTATTTAAGAAATCTAAACCTATGATTCCATCTGCTTTAAGTGGTATTGAATCAAAAATAAGAAAGTTATGATGCAATAATCGTTCTTTATCATGTCTTAATATCAAATCAATAGAACCTTGTGAACGTAACTTACCACCTATTCCATTTATTAAGGTATCATTTTTGCGCACATCAAAACCTTTTGGCAAGGTTTCCTTCTTAATTATTGATAATGTAGCGCCTGTATCAATGAGAAAGTAGTATTTAATATTGTTAATGTAGAAAGCAACGTACTTAGTATTCCCTTGGCAAGATAATATAAAATGTTTAACCTCGAAAAAACTGATTCGAAGTACCTACATCATTATTTTTCTGGTCATCACTATGTTGTCTGTCATCTACCTTTTCAACTGAAAGCATATTTTGGCATTGCTCACGCTTCCTAAAGTATCTTGTGCCTCTACTACCATTCGACCTTGTTCGGAAATTACCCCTAACAGTGTCGTTTCCTCTAAAATTACCACGTCGTGCTTGATCACGATGGTAAACCGTTCCATAATACTGCTGACTACGATTATAATTGTTATAATACTGTCCACGATTATTGTGATAACCCCTTCTTTGATATTGATAACGCTGCGGTCGTCTTGAGTAATGTGAACCTCGGCCATTGTTAGACAAATACATTATGTTACCTGATGATGGCTGATGGGATGCCGATTCTTCATCTTTAGCTGCCTGGATGGCATCCTTCAGGTTGCTGTAGTTCCGGGCGGAGATAATCGTGCCTAATTTTGAGCTCCGTAGACCGTCTGAAAATCGTTTAATAGCGAGCTTTTCATTCAATGGCTTCAAAACTTTATGCGTGGCAGTATCACCTTCAGCTTGGGAAATTGTCAACTCGGTAAATAACTTTTCTACTTCGGTGCCATAAGTATCAATAGAGTTTGATCCCTGTTGAATACTTTGTAACTTTGACTGTATAGCCACAAAAGATTTCTTTGGTAAAAGATGACATCTCAAATCTTTAATCAATTCTTCAACAGTTTTATAAGAACCCGAAATACGCAATTTTGCATTTTCCGAGAGTCTACTTTTCAACACAAATGTAATTAATAAATCTTTACCTTTATCGTCAATCATGTTCGCGTACATCTCAGTGGAGTCTATCAGTCGCTTGGTCGTGTTTTCAACTCCGTCCATAACTGGTATTAAATTGCACGCCACTCTCAAGTCAAACTCCATGTTTCCTAAATGTGGCTTAATGGGAGAAATACACAAATTATTTATTTCCTCGTATAGTTCCTTTATATTTTGAAAAATAGATAATGCCGATGACAGCTTTACATCGTTGCCCTTTTCTAACAATAATAATATGTCGCTACATTTATCAAAAATACATTTTGCTTCTCCTAATTTTGTCTCTATAACTTTGCCTTTAAACCTACTTTGTCCCTTTTTTATCAAATACTTACGAATATCTACCAAAATCTCATATTTTTTTTTCAAACTATCAATCATACTCTAAGTTTTTCATTATATAAATCTATGACACATCCATTAATTCATTACTCCATGTTAAAAAATAATAACCATAAACCTAATCACATAAAATTATTGCGAAACAATAGAAGTAATGTCCGACGCTGCATTTTTACCCGCGCGGTATCAAATTCGCTGAGTGTTCGTGCACGATTCTTGGGCGTTTAAGTTTTTGCGTTATGAAATATGACACTCACTATTCGATGTTATTTGAATTAATGTCTTTTCAAAATTGTCTGAATTTAAAACACTCACTGACTCATTCACATGACTGATGCTGGATAGTCTAATTGTCTGGTGTACCTGCAACTCGACCACGTAACGATGCTCTCAAACGCTGCATGGCGTTGAGGCCTATCTCTTCCTGCATCCAGCGGCGGTGACAGCTCTTGTACACTTTCAACACGAAGTAAATGGCGAGGGCGGCGATTACAGCGAGGATGATGAAAGTCATGATGTTGAGGCGCTCCACGTGTCCTCCTATTTCCTTAATAGCAGCATCATTGCTTCCGCCGGCCGTTTTCTGGCTCAGGAAAACCTCTTCCTTCTCCACAGTTGAGCGACACATACTCTTGTGTACTTATGTCGCGATCAGAAAATTATATTGCTTTTCTTATAGCCCCTTGGCAGGGTCGCCATGTGATGTTGGGGGTCCTAAGGATCTTAAAGAAGTAGACAACCACCTTGATTGGACTCCATTTATTAAGTTCTTTAATAGAATATAAAATAATGCGCATTATAAGTAAAGTACATAGTAGGTAAGCATAATATTGAATATCACTATAAAGTAGTGCACACAATGGGTAATGTCTACCTAAGGAGCATACACACTTAGTACAACACTTCATCATAACAGAAAATCACGCAATCACAAGTTGGTGACAAAAAAAAACTACATCAATCAAACAAAGGTCACCCGACTTCTGAAGCTAAAGTTATGTTATTTTTACTTTTTTGTTTTCTCTGAAGTCGGTTTTATTTTTTGTAAAAAAGTTTTTACTGTAGTTCAACAAAATTACATCACACCTGTAATCACAGAAGGCAGGGGCAGAGATGTGCAGTCAGCATTATAAAGATGAAAACACAGGCAATAATTCACTATTGTTTTGTTAGGGTAGGTGGGATACGAGTACGGGCCATACAAATATTTGTTTCGAGCGAGAATCGAACCCGCAAAACGTTGCCCTACGTTTCGCGGGTTCGATTCTCCGATTCTCGTTCGGACAGTGAACCACTCAGCCACTGCACCAACCACCTCGCATCGAACTTACTTTTATTAACCCCCGACGCAAAAACGACGGGGTGTTATAAGTTTGACGTGTCTATGTATTTGCGTGTGTGTCTGTCTGTGGCATCGTAACGCCCGAACGGATGAACCGATTTTGATTTTGATTTTTTTATTTGAAATGTGAATGAGTCGGGAGTGTTCTTAGCTATGTTAGATAAAAATCAGTCCAATACGGCCGCCGCCTCAAAATGGCGAATTACATATTTATTTAACGACTCCCTCAATATGGGTATCAAATGAAAGGGCTTGACTAGTAAAATACACTTTGATAAATTAATCCAAATCCAAGATGGCTGCCACCATAAAATGGCGAATTAACGAATTATTTTCGATTCAAGTTTTAGTACATTGTGTCGGGGGTTTTGTTATCTTTTTAATTTTTAATTATAATGGGGACGATAGGCAGATTCGCTTTATTTTATTTTTATGGTTCCGTACCTTGGACGGCAAAAACGGAACCCTTATAGGCAGGATCACTTTGTTATCCGTCTGTCTGTCTGTTTGTCGGTCAAGACCGTTTTTCTCGTGAACGCGTAGAGGTACACTTATGACTCGCACTGTCAAAATTTTATCAGATCTCATGTAGAGCCAAGCTTCTAACTCTATAAGCCCTAACTTCACAAACTCTACACCTTAGTCAAAATATGTGGCTAAACTAGCATAATCGTGTGACAAAGACATAATGCCTACTGTTCAATACACCTACAACGCCATCCAGCGGCGAATAGTGCAAGGATTCTGCGGCGTGAACATCGTGCAAACTTCCAGCAGACGGCAGCAACGTCGCGTGTCGCGACCAACTTCACTCTCTACGAAAATTCGTTAACGGCTGTGTGCGTCTCTCTTGAAAAATATTGTAAATCTAAAAATATACGTTTATATCACAAGAAACAATAAAGTAACCTCATTGAAGATTTCCTTGCCCTCATCACATAGGGAAGAGTCTGAACACCTACTAAGTATTGTAATACGAGATCATTTAATGTGCTTTAATCATCAGAATGCATCGTTAAAGACGATTCATTTGATGTATTACATTATATGCTTATGAATTGAATACAAAAGTTATCAAAGTATGCCGTGAGCGCGAACCGAATGTGACGCGCGAAGAACACCGATTTTGCTCCCGTTTCTGACATATTTTTTTTTTGTTTTTATGAACATTATAAATAATTTTAGGTGTTTGTTGTTGAAATTATACACATATATTTTATTTATTTATTTATAAATAAAGAATAACCTGTATTTGGTCCTAAGACGGAAAGTTTATTAGGTTAGGAATTCAGACCGTGTGACCGCGTTCTGAACCACCTCAACCACCCTAATAGAGCCGGGCGATACGCGTTTTTTTTTTTAAAGGGTTACTTATGTTATTATTTTATTAGATTATTTTTTTATAATAACAAGTACTTAGTCCCCATTTCAATGTCAGACCTCTACCGTCAAAAATGCGGAAGTCTCATACAAACTTCCATCCCCTAGTTTAAGGGATTGGGGGATAATAGTGTTACATCGGACCTACTAGAACATTCGAGAAAGCACGTGATTACAGTATGTGTACGTTGGAATTTCCAGAGCTTTCTATTATTATTAGTTTTAAAGTTTAGTAGGTACAAACTCGCGACCTCTTTATAAAAAGACATTAGAATTTCGACCGTACGCCTAGGGCATACGGTTCATATTTGTTTGTTTTGTACAAGTAGCTAGTAATAATAATTACCTAGCTACTTACCTTCTGTTTTTTAAGACCCTCTAGAATATTCGTGGTTATTCTGGTGTGTCTGTTGGCGAGTATAAATAGACCGCTCAGGGCCGCGACAGTCAGTCTTGTTTTGGCTACACAACGAAGCGAATCGGAGTGAACTTGAAGTGCGATATCTAAGCGAATAGTGATCAGTAGTGTATTGTAGTGTACTTGTGATTAAGTTTATATTGTTTTGTGATTAATAAAGTTATTGTGTTGTTTAATCGGTAGTAATTAATTTATCTCATACCCAGCTCGTAACAATAGTTACAAGTTTTATATTTTTTTGTACGAATAAGATATAAAACATAATTTAATAATCAAACGAACTTACCTGAAGTGAAGTTCGATTTTAATTATCCTGTCTTCGTCGAAGAGATTTAAATGTTTACCTGTAGTAGCCCCGCTACGCTTCGACTCACTCGCACATAGTTTAGCGCCATATGAAAGAAAGAGATGGCACTATCCCCATAGGCGCTTGATCACCCTACTAAAACATTCCTCATTCAGTTCAGAGTAGGTACCGGTCTACTGGACGAACTATAACATTGTTTAGGGAAATGAAAGGTCCACCTGAATGTCAGGGTCGGGAGGGACCTTAAATCTCTTCGACGAAGACAGGATAATTAAAATCGAACTTCACTTCAGGTAAGTTCGTTTGATTATTAAATTATCCTGTCTTCGTCTTCGAGATTTAAATGTTTACCTGTAGATGTTTAGAGATAGACATTTATAATGTCGGACTAAATTTACAAGATGAATTCCTTAAGTAAATAATACATATTGTATTCTTGTTTCAATTAATAAACAAAAAATAAATAACCTTAATGATTATAACCAAAGAAATAAACAAAACTTCCTTACTGATTATGATTACTGAGAAAAGCGTTTGCAAATTCACAATTTGTTTGAGCCATTGGCCGATTATAAAATTAGCAAAGGTGGCATATTGATCTGACCACCCAGCGGTTCTCCTAATGACATTGACTCTGATTCCTGCTTGATGTGCATCAGAAGATGATGCATGCCGAGTACAATGGGCACTGAATATTTCAGTGTCGATGCCACTAGCAGCCAAACCCTGCTTTATCCATCGCCCTACTCGTACAGTTTGCAAAGTACTTCTTTTGGTGGATGTAACATTCATGTAAGCTATTAAAGTCTCTGCAGGACAGATTGCATGATGCTTTCGTAAAAAAGGAAGGTCAAGAATTGGTTGGGATTTACCTAATCAAATCAGTAATAGTGATTAAAACTTTGTCTTGATAGATCATAATATTGGGCAACCTAATCAATGAGAGCGTCTGACATCTTTGGCCTGTTGATAAAGTCAATAATACAACCGATTTTTTGCTCAACTGCTCCAAACATAAACTATCGCTGGGGTATAAATCACGAAAATAATTAAGGACGATATTGGAATTCCATGTACAATTATACTTAGGGAAGGAAGGCTTCAACTAAAGAATCTTTTGACACGTTCGTCTTGTCCACATTATTTCCGGAAATAAGTGATTGTTAAATGTTCCATACATAGAACCATTTGTGAAACGTTGAGGCAAAAATTCTAGCAAATCATGTACTCAGATCCGGAACGGATCTAATCCCTTATCGTGACAATATAACCACCATCGTTTAAAGCTAGATTAGCAGCCGGATGACGCCTGCAAGATAATTCTAAAAATACATAGTTGTTTAATTTTAAAGCAAGGCTAAAAATATAATTATTTTAAACTACCTGACCCACGCAAGTTCGTCTACCTACGTCGATCATAAAGGGAATAAATTTTCCCCGTTTTAGTGAAGGAAGGCTTCAACTTAAACACTCCCATAAAGAATGAAAGATGTAAATATTTCACTTACAGCAAGAGATGTGAATACTGGGAACCATGCTTGAGATGGCCAATGAGGCACTACAATTATGCCGGTTGCCTCATCAGCAACAATCTTTTGCAGAACCTTTAAAATTAGTGAAAATGGTGGGAACGCATAAAAGAACATATCCTATTTAATAATAAAAGCGTCCACGTTGTACCTATGCATAGGGATCGCGCTTCCATGATATATATTTTTTACATTTAGAGTTCGTTCTTGATGCAAAAATGTCCATCTCAGGTTCACCAAATTTTGAAACAATAGTATTAAATGATGTAAGTGCAATTCCCACTCAATATCCACGTTTCTTGACTCTGTGTCTACTTTAATATTCTGGGATGACGCTATGTAGGAAACAAAAAGGAATATCTCCCTTTATTAACACCACGTCCATATTCTACGAGCAATTTCATTGAGATGTGGGTATTGCACTCCACCCATTCTATTTATGTAAGCGATCGCCGTCGTATTGTCAATGCGTAGGAGTACTTATGTGACAATTAGTGACCTTGTTCGCGAAAGATTTAAGTCCAAAATAGGCTGCAAGGAGTTCCAAATAGTTAATATGACTAGGATGTCTTGTGGCTGGGACTGTAACTTGATTTAATTTTCATTTAATTGGCCTACTTGAAATAAATGCTATGATTTTGATTTTTACGCTCGTCTTTTGTCCACGAACATACTCTCTTAAGTGTCCCTTCGCGCAAAAAATATTGTTATTACTTGTCTTAATAACTGTACCAAACGTTGATAAAGTTTAAAGTTCCACACAAAAAGAAACGTGGGACGAGTTGCACAATGAAAATATTATTTATTTTGAATTTCATCAACTCGTCCCAAATGGGCCGTGGACATGTGGGACGATTTGCTGATTTTGGAGTTTAAATTAAAACCTAAAAACTGACAATGGGTGAATTTCAACAAGAGATTTTTATGTATCATTTCGGTGGGATTTTTTTATTTCAATGCAATCTATATATTTTTAGTGACAAATAATACTTTAGTCTATTTTACAACATTGTGCGTGAGTGGACATCAAATATTATCAAAACTTACATAAATATTTAAGGATAAAGTTTTAAGAGTCCACTGAAATTAAAAGTGTCCACCGAAATGATAAAAATTACCACCGAAATGATAAATCCACCGAAATGATACAGCTAAGAACAACCGTGCCCCCAGCCAGGGTTCCGTACTTTGTTAGGTTTGATTTCCACAAATTTTAGATAAACACTGAGACAGGACAGTACACAGTTTTTTTAATATCATCATTAATATACAGATATTACCTACAGTTAGTATTATTACATATATCATTCTTTGAGGTTACAATAACCTCAAAGAATGATATATGTAATGATAGATATTACCTACAGTTAGTATTATTACATATATCATTCTTTGAGGTTACAATAACCTCAAAGAATGATATTAACGTAATGTAATGTTTATTATGATATGAATGAATAGTTTCTTTACTTTTATAACCTTTGGTAATTTTTGTGGTTGTTGTTGTGTGAAAATGTTGGAAAACTTTATCGTAAATGCTGGTAACCTTAAATAAATATTTTTGCTTGTTTATGTACTAATACTAATTTACTTGATATATTTTCAAAAGAATCAACGTATCGCGATTAGAAAGCTTAAAGTTTCTGATTAATATGATGGTTGCATTTGTAAGTTATGCCATTAATAGTAATACCTAATGTCTACCTATTGCACTAAGAGAAAAATGCTAGGTATAATTTAGTTAAATTGGTAACGAGAGGAGAATAGTGTTTCTACAGGTATATCAGTAAAACTTCTAAAATTAAATCAACTCTTATATTTTTAAAATACAATAAATGAATAAGAAACATTATAAAAATATCTTAGTAGTAATAGCTTAGTACTTTAAATCCTTTTACATAAACGTATGAAACATAACAGAAACCTGAGATTGAGATCACTTTATTCTTAAATTACTACAACAATAGAGAAACGTACATATCTAAATAGAACAAAAAACAACAAAGTTTTGTTCTACCTATAACTATAATTCGCAATTATGTATAAGTAATTCTTATACCTAATGCGAATTATAGTTATTCCAATAAAACAGTCTTTCTGGGTACGTATTTACGAGTAGGTTCAAGTATGTAGCTTAAAGATTAATTTTTCATCATGTCACTTTAAATCACACAATTATTTCTCAAATTCACTAATCAGCCTCTTTTCATGACTATAAATATAGGTTTTTAATTTAGATATGTACCTAATAAACAAATCTTCTTTAATTATCACACCATCAGTCTTCTTTAATAAGTTTAACTTCCTACCTAAAACAAGTCATGCCATTAAATGACAGCAAATATTTAAAAAACTAAATATACAATAACAAAAATCAAAAAATATTCAAATCAGAACTGGACGAAGACGAAGATAATCTTCTTACTTTTCTCTTCTTGGCTGTAATCATGATTTCATACATACACCTAAATAATCTAATCGACACTCTAGGTAAAAGTAGGTACATTACAAAACTATGACTTTGTATTTGACACCAGGATCTCTAAAACTTTATGTTTTTATCATTTCGGAGATACTTTTAATTCCGGTGGACTGTAATTGGTATAACAGTCCACCGAATCCACTGAAATGATAACACTGAGATGATAAAATAGAGGTTAGTTCTACATTTAACTCCGAAAAAAAATTATTTAAAAAATATGAACACTACTCAAACAAAACAGTACTTACTGCGAATTTAATACACAATTTTGAAACAAATTAAACAAATCTAGCACGAGTTATAACAGCCACCGAAATGAAACTATTTTTGTCCCCATATTACTGAAATGATAAACTTACTTTTTTGGCGGGAAACCGCAAGACGTTGGGACCGGTGCGTTCGCGCCAAGAGCTTAAGCCGGACTGATCCGGAGTGAGAAAAGGTGAAAGGGGCGTAACAACGCAATGTTGATGTGGCTATTCTACTAAAACTTACTGTCCTCTGAAATGATAACTTTTTTCCAGACAAAAGTTGACGGCCTGTCAAATCCATGAGAAAGAAGATAAACAAACAAAAATTGTTTTATTTGATCGAATATATTATAATTTAATGATAACAAAATCAATTTAAATCCATATTACGAATGTATTTGCAGGAGAAGGTATGTTATGAGCGGAATTGGGTTCAGGACAGGTCACCGTGATGATAAAATAACACTTTGTAATTTTTTTTTTGGGTATATTAGAGGGTAGATACCAATGATTTTTTTTGCCAAGTTAGAGAAATACTTACGTTGTTGAGAAAAAATATATAAAATTAATAATCAGCACATTGCACTACCGTTCTCAGGTTTGCCGTGTATTTTTTTGCTTGGGCAATTCACCCCAATGTTGGCTTGGTACCAGTGAACTTTTCTCATAGTTTATTACATATCCTAAGTTCACTAGGCACTTAATACTTTCGTGAATGTTCTTTAAGCATTCTTCATTACTGTCTCCGAAATAACAACTGTCATCTAAATAGAATACTGATTTAAAAACTCGACATCATAAAAAAGTAGAAACTGGTTTCATAAGTTTTGTAAAAATATGTGGAGCTGAGCTCAATCCAAAAGGTAAAAAAACAATAATTCGTACAGAATATTATCAAAATAAAATCTCAAAAACTTTACATGATTATTGTGAATAGGTATCAAAAAGTATGCTTCTTTAAAGTCCAAGTTAACCATGTAGCATTAACTTCACAGCTGTCCTTACCTCTTCCATCTTAAAATGGCTAACATCGACAAATGTAGAATCAGTCGTTTTTCACCATTACTCTTAAGAATGATAGAAATACTAGAAACAAAATGATAGCGGGTAGGATTACATTTACGTATGACATTCGCTTGCAACAAACGATTCAATTCTTGTTTAATATAAAACCTGTCATCTTTCGAGAAAGACGTTTTTGGAATCATACCCGGATGTTGTACAGGATTCTTAAGAAAGGGAATTTTATAACCAGAAATGATCTCAAGAACCGTTTTGTCATTAGTAACCTCTTTCCAAGCTTCAATACAATGCCTTAAGCGGCCAGCATGAGAGTATACCTGAGAAGTTACTGCTTCTTTATGGGGGCCTCTCCCGCTGGCTTGCGGCGTAATGCAGGGTGCTGGTGAGGGGCGGGCGCCTGCATTGACCCGCGGCGGCGGTAGTTCGATCCTGGCTTTAAAAAGGTCTGGTCAACCATTGGAGTAACAAGAGATCTTCTAGTCTCAGTCTCCAAGTAATGAGAATCTGACAACAGCTTTGTCGCGTCTGTAAGGAGACGAAGGATATCGGCAGTGTCACTGGATTTGGTCAATATACGATTACCTGACATCGTCCTTCTTAAGATAGTAAGAACGTAGCCCATTTGTGATTGCTTCTTCTGAATCCTGACGTCACGATTTTGTGCGGACTCATTTAGCATTGCAGTTAATTGAGGATTAAGCGCTGGAGCTTTAATTAAGGGACGGTGTCTTGGAAGTAGATATAAAGGGTGTAAAACACCTCTTCACGAAGCCGAAAGGCACTTGTTCTTCCCATCATTGCGATCATTTTTTGGTTCTACACCATACCTGGGAACCTTCTAGTTGCGGAGATATGGGGGGCCAAACTTACAACTTTTTGACAAGTTTTTTTTTTCTTTTTTTAAATACGTTTTTTTTTTTGTAAGACTTTAACTTTTAACACCTCCACGACCCCCTTTTTTTTAAGGCCATCTTTAAGGATAGGGTCCCATCTCTTCGCTAAATCAGCTACAATATCAGGACGCCAACCGGTGGTTTCAGCTTCGAAATCCCCTAGAGCCCTTAGGAGCTCGGGATCTGCGATAGGAGGAACATTATCGCCATTTGCATTATCGTCATCGGCCGGGGCTGTCACACCCTGGGGGTCAGCTGGCTGTGATGTACTTCCCCCCATTGTAGAAAGTTCGGGTGTCACGGGTGACGCACACCGTGCAGAGGTGCTTGGCTCATCCACGGGCCTCGCTGAGTCAGCCGCTATGTCATCCGTCACCACAGCCGTCGGCATAGGCGAGCGGTCAGGTGACGAAAGCCTAGACGCACCGCTGTCCGATATTTTTGGTTAATATCTCGTATTAACTCTAATATAAACACAATATCTAGGTCAATATCTCGTATTGACTCTAAAAAAAAAGAAAACAATAGGTCAATATCTCGTATTGACTCTTAAAAAAAAAGAAAACAATAGGTCAATATCTCGTATTGACTCGAATGTTTGATGTACCGTCTAACATCTCGTGTTAGATCTAAGGTACCATTGTACAAATAACTATTATAAATGTAAGCTTTGTATTTCGCACTATAACAATGATCACTTAAATTTGCTTTTTTTTTGTGGGTACTTGGTACATACCTTCAATAGACATAATTATGACGTCTTTCTTGGATAAGTTTTGTTCATATTTCTTTAATTTTCTTCGCTATTTATCTTCTTTACTGTCTTCATGCTTTCTTTTTGGCATTTCTTAAGATTTTTGCGCTGTTTGACAACAATAAAATCCGAAAACCGAAATATTTATTTCACTATGTGCGGTAGCCGCGCGCGCACGGAAACGAATGAGGAATGTTTTAGTAGGGTGATCAAGCGCCTATGGGGATAGTGCTATCTCTTTCTTTCATATGGCGCTAAACTATGTGCGAGTGAGTCGAAGCGTAGCGGGGCTACTACAGGTAAACATTTAAATCTCGAAGACGAAGACAGGATAATTATAGTGTTCATACCAAATTTCAGCTTTCTAGGACATTAGGAAATACTCCAAGAATTTTGATGATCATCAGTCAGTGACGAATCAAAACATTTATTTAAGATTTCAATAAAATCTGAATTATAAGAGCTATGCAATTAAAACCTACCTATGTTAAATGGGGTACAACTTTGGAACTTTACGATATTATATCAATACGGTTTCTGCGTGAACACTAGTTTAACCCAAACCCAAGTTATACATATAGAAGGAAGAAAGAAAGAAAACTATTTATTTGATGTCAGTTAATAAAGCACACACACAAGAGACAAGGCTTTGCTTGGCTCGTCTTGGCGGACAGATCAACTACTCAGGTCTGCTAGAAATTCAAACATGTTAGTCAACACGATCAAAAGATATGACCGTTTTTGTCGTATATCTTGCGATTTCACAAGGGAATCAAAACCTATAGGGTTTATACCTACCCAAATTTCTATATGAGCAGGACCTGACTTTTATTTTTCATGTCCCTAAGCTTTATGAAAATCATATCTAAATGGTCACATTTTTTTTTATAAAAACTTCAACTACTTATACTTTTAGGTTAGAAACAACAAATCAAAAGCACAGAATAATCGTCACAAGTCTACACTTGATTTCCTTTGCAGAAGGAAATCCCAAATAGTACAGCGCGTATCACAATTCACAACAACAAGTGAAGCGAATAACATGCGTATGATCGCCGAGTATGAAGTCGAATAGTAACGTTGATATGATGTCTAAACACTAATTTAATTGAATAACACTTAACAACCTTCCTTAGTAGTTTTTCCGCAAAGGAGGTGGCGTGATGTGTTTTAAATTGGTAATCTGTGACTGGTGTAGAAGAATAAACTGATTGCGAAAGGAGATCGCCAGAAATCCATACATCGTTGGGCCAAATATGAACAGTAATCATTTATGTGTTATTTAATAGATAAAACACATACATATTAATATCAGAAAGATTAATTTCAAAATTCTATGGGAATTAGGAAGAAAATAAGTTGTTGGGTCACTAGGATAGGTTATGCGGCAGGTGGTAAGAATTGTATTTATAATGACAAAATGTATTGTAAAATGATTACCATAAAGAGACACATTGATTTTATTGTTTGCAAACATATTTGTATGTTACTATTAGCTTAATATTGCATAGCTTAAAAATGGAATTAGGTAGGTAAAATAAAAACAAGTTATTTTTCAATACCTACTTTAATCATCTTCATTTTCATACTCAAAATCGGTGTCCAACAAAATACACAATACCAAGTATCCAAGTCCGTAAAATCAATCCAAAGTCGTCAGAAAAATAGCAGAAATCGAGTAAGCACATCCGTAAGCGCACAAGCACGAAAACGAACTAGGGATGGGTAAAACATATCGAAATATCGATATTTTTCCATACAAGTATCGATTTATATCGTCGATATTTTTAATCGCGATATATCGATATTCGATATTTATTTTGGAGTATCGAATTCGTATCAAATTCGTTTCGTGTCCATACCTGATGACTACTGGTTCGATTAAATTGTGTATAAATAATCAGGCTCAAGCATCAATAAAATACTATTTTCTTTTATTCTTTTTTACGAAGTTTGAATGCTTTGTGAATATGTCTGAATAATCACCCGAAAACGGACGATATATCGATATTTTTCACTCTATAATTATCGAAACTGTTTAAAAATATCGATACGATATCTATCGATATATTTTTTTCACTTGCCCATCCCTAAAACGAATGACGGGTCTTGACGGGCGTGGCGTGACATTGACATTTTGACACCCATCGATATTTTTTTCGTTTTCAAACAGTCGCCCGATGTACACGATTTTGAACGATGTTATTGTTAAATAAATAAATAACTATTACTAAAACAACAATAATTTCATTAAATGTCCTTTTTTCTTTTATAAATGATTATAATGTTCATGACAAATGCTAAAACAAAATAGATATCGTTTTTTTAATAACTTCTTTAGAACTACTAGTTTCAGAACGAACTTAAAATGACCTGACAGCTTGTTTATGGAGCTAGTTTTAGAACTAAATTAAATTAAAAACCATATTTCAAATTATAATTTTTAGCTCATTCCGGTAGAAAGTTATTATTGTTATATGTTATTTTTAATCAGTAAAAAATCTAGTTTTTTTTATATACTATCTCCTTTCGGAAAGTTTGGGTCCGGGTCTAGATTTTGAATACCCGGTTCTTCGGGTTTTGGATCTCCTGGTCCTACCCGGTTCCAAGCGACCTAATTGTATTTTTTACCATCGCCACTCGAAAAAGGGCATTTGATTCTTCGATAACAGTGAATAAAACTCTCTTTTACTCACTGAGTGAAAACATTTTGAATTTAGAACAATAAAACGTGCCGACAAGACATATAACATATAATTTCGAGGGCAAGGGCTTTACGTACTTTCCGACGCACGTGGGAAACTCGGTGTGTAAGGAATCAGTGGTAACCCATCCACAGACCGATCTTGGTAAGCGTGGCTTAACCTTGAAGATTGACCCGATTGGATATTATTTTTAACCTACGAGAAAAATGAATGCTATACTTCTATTTATTTTGTCGCAGTGAATGGTAAAAAGAGAGCATAAATTACGTGAAAATAAAAATCATGACGGTGATTGTATCCCTCGCTCTGCTCAGGATTCTATTCTAGAATCCCTTGCTAAGCTCGGGATTCTACTCTAGAATCTTTTGCAGCTCTCGAGATTCAACTTAGTCCCTCAAATTAAATTGTTGTATAATACAAAAACAACATTTATACAATAATATTTAATCTGGTTGTTGTTGTGTTGCTTGTCCTGCTTAACCGGACTATCCTGTTGTTTAGTGTTTCCTGAACAACAGTCACAACCCGAATCAATCCCTTCACATTTTATTTGGCTCATGCCGATCGGCATCTACCATTAATAAGAAAGAAAGAAAGAAAGAAAGAAAGATAGAAAGAAAAATATTTATTTGACGTCAGTTAATAAAGCACACACAAATGAATCATAATGAATCATATTCAGGTCGGCTTGGTACAATGTGGATATTTCCCATACGATTATCTACACCCGGGTATACAAGCCAGCTAGAAAATCTTATCATTGGAACCGTCTAGATTTTGATTTTGAAAAGAGATTATGATAAGTACCCTACCTAGTTTAGCAGTTATGATTGTACAGACTAACTATACATACCCACATACATAAACATATAATATTATGTACTCACATGCATGCATACTCGTACCTGTCAATATCAATGATGATGTGCAAATACGTATTTTCTAGTAACAATGTAAAAAACTTTGTTTTATTATATCTCAAGAAAACTCCCTGGTGACTTGACTTTTTCAGACACTTTCAACAATAATTATCATATTTCAACCAATTTACACAAAACCTGGACAAATTATACACCTAAACCTATGAGGAAGGTTTATGTGTATAATTATAACGTCTATCTATATATGTTATTGAGATTATTGCGAACAGACAGACGTGACGGAGGAATTTGTTTTAAAAATGTAGTGATACTGATTGCCACAGAACCCTTTGTGCGTGACTTGGACTTGCACTTGACCGGGTTTTTAACACACGAAATTTATTAAAGAAAATACACGTAAAATTACAAAAATAACGAGCAACAAGGTAGTCAGATAATTAAACCGCCTGTTACAAACATAAACGAATAAAAAAAACCAAAACTAGATCGATCGAGAAAGGTAATGTATGTTCAACGTACGTGTGAGGCGTGAGAGGCGTGAGAGGCGTGTGCGCGACAATTACGCAGCGGCGGTGGATCGTAAAAAACTCATCAATCTCGGCGCGTGAGAGGTAATCAATCACCCACATTAGCTCAAGCAAACCCCGCGGAGCCCGCGCCCCCCGCCCGCTGTCCGCCTGCCATGCGGCCCGCCAGGATATCAGCTCCACAATTGGCAAATACCTACTTGTAACTGGTGATGATGATTTCAGATGGCGGACAGCAACTGATGAGTGACGGTGTCGGTGGCTCAGTTGGCTCTGCCGTGCTGTAACGTGCAGGCGGGGTGGTGAGGCGCGCGGCGTGCGGCATGTAGCGCGTGCGCACGACACCATGTCACCGGCGGCGCGCGCGCTCTGCGTGGCGCTGCTGGCCGCGCTCGCCGCCGCCGCCGGACCAGAGCCCGCCACCCGTTAGTATTACCACCACCAGGTACCGCATGATAGCTCAACGAGAGCGAGTGGCCGGTCATAGGGAGGATGCAACTCAAAGCGCATCTGGTTGCAAATGTAAATAAGTCATTTACATTTGACCCTATAACACTGTCCGCTGTCGTATAGTAGTCGTAGTAAGCGGTTACGTCCGTGTGTGCAGTGAGAGCGCGGCGCGTGCACCGTGACGCCGCATCGGTGGAGGCGCCGGGCGAGGGCGCGGCCGTCGTCGTGGTGGGGGGCGTGGAGGCCGTGGGGGGCGCCGATACCACCTCGCTGGAGCTGGCAGAGGTGGCGGAGGTGCCGGCGTGGCGCGAGCTGTGGTACGGCTCGCTGGAGGCCCTGCACCGCGAGCCCTCCATCAACAACACGCAGGAGGACGTGCTGGCGCAACTCGGCGCGGTGGCGTTCCTGCACTGCCCCGTGCGCAACCTAGGCGAGCGCGGCGTCAGTACAGTAGCCTAGCCTCCCCCTCCCCTCCCTGCCCCGCGAATGACCCACCTCGCGCCTCATAACACTCTTGCCTGTGCAGGTGTCGTGGGTGCGGCGCCGCGACTGGCACATCATCAGCTCCGGCATGCTTATGTACACCAACGATGAACGCTTCCAGGTAACTACACTTACATAATAACCCCAGCGCAGTCATCGAAACGAATATTTCTACCGACTACTAGGCTGTGCATGCGAGCGAGATATCAGAGATCAAGCTCGGTTACTCAGGGCACTCAGACTCTAGTGAGTGAGCAAAGATAGTGAACGTAGCCCTCATCCCCTTTGTATTAAGTTTTGTTTACCGACTTCTATACATATAAATCTATATTACATATAATAAAAGAGTAAAAAAGCTGTGTCTGTACATTGAATATATTAAAAAAATAGTAATTGAAGGGGGTTCAGGAACAGTAATAGAGCACGAATCCAAAAAAAAAAAGCCTGTCTGTTTGTCTGTTTGTCTGTTTGTTTGTACACGCAAATCTTCGGAAGTACTGGACGGATTTGAATGATTTTTTTTTTGTTGTATAGATATTATGTCTGGGCAACATATAGGCTATAATTTATCTTGGAAACCTGAACACCTGATGTAGAACCGCAATAGACCAGATAAACTATAAGAGATACAAATATGACACCATAGCAAAAATTGTTCCACGTGATGAGCATTTTCTGCTGAGAGAATAAATTTGAAGATCTGGAACACCTGATGTAGAACTCCAAGAGCCCAGTTATACCATAACACATATAGGAATGACGTCTTAGCAAAAGTTGTTCAATCTGATGAGCACTCTCTGTTGACTTATAAACATCGAAGATCTGGGACACCTGTCGTGGAACTCCAATAGCCCAGCTACACCATAACACATATACGAATGACGTCTTAGCAAAAGTTGTTCAATCTGATGAGCACTTTCTGTTGACTTATAAAAAACGAAGATCTGGGACACCTGTCGTGGAACTCCAATAGCCCAGCTACACCATAACACATATAGGAATGACGTCTTAGCAAAAGTTGTTCAATTTGATGAGCACTCTCTGTTGATTTATATAAATCGAAGATCTAGAACACCTATTGTGGAACTCCAAGAGCCCAGCTACACCATAACACATATAGGAATGATGACGTCTTAGCAAAAGTTGTTCGATCTGATGGGCATTTCCTGTTGACTTATAAAAAACGGAAGATCAGAAACGTCTGATGTGAAAATTATTGCAAAGCTATCACAAATTTAACTGTATAATTATAAAATAACAAAAACTGGGAGTACCTCCACGCGGTTAAGGCGGTAACAGTTTTCGATTTTCGATGACGATGGTATTATTATTTTATTTTATCGAATAAATATGTCTTCGAGTTTATGTTATTTGAGTGTTTTTGGCATGAAGAGACAGAACAAGGGTGCCAAACACGCACACAACAAAATATTCATAATCTGTTAGAAAGTGAGAGAGAAAGAATTGCTGGAGTACGGCATGAAGAAACAGAAGAAGAGCGTGAAGACTTCGACATTCTCTGAACAGAATGTCGATAACATCTGAAGAATCGGGTGTCTCAAGATATAGCCATAGGGCATGACGACCTTCCTTGGGTTGATAAGAAACGGAGTTCATTTACGTATACTCCTATGATTGAATACGCCACATATTCCGCCATCGGAGGTATGGTTCAAAATTTTACTTTTTGTGAAGCTGTTAAATGGCAAAAAGAAACAAACGGTATGTGTTGCTCAGGTGGGAAAGATCCGTTATTTTCCCGTCCCCGGGCTCTTAGACGTTTCTGATCTTCGATTTTGACGAACCCGGTGTCGCTGGCAAAAGCAACAGGATCCGCGTACGAAGTCGCGGGCAGAAGCTAGTCTTTAATAAAAGAGGATATTTTAAATCTTATCGACAAAAATAATACTCCCTTAACTTATCTGAATTCTCATGATGAGTTTAGACCTTCATTAAGTACTAATATTGATCTCGTAGCAGTAGACACGGACTTCGTTAAAGGGCCGATGTTTCAGGTGTTACACAGCGAGGGCTCCGATGACTGGATCCTGCAGATCAAATACGTGCAGAAGCGAGACAACGGCACCTATGAGTGCCAGGTACGTGTGAGTGCGAGCGAGAGCGCAACAGTGTGCGTGTAAGTGGGGTGTATGACGTATGTCGTGTGGTGTGCAGGTGTCGACGGGCGGAGGCACGCTGTCGCGGTTGGTGCATCTGCACATCGCCATTCCCGAGGCGTTCATCCTGGGCGCCGACGAGCACCACGTGGATGCCGGCTCCACCATCAACCTGGTGTGCATCATCGAGAAGAGCCCGGTGCCGCCGCAGTACGTGTTCTGGTACCACAACGCGCGCATGATCAACTACGACGCGGCGCGCGGTGTCACCGTGCTCACGGAGCCGGGGCCCAAGACACAGTCGGCGCTGGCCATCCGCGGCGCCGGCCCGCAGCACTCCGGCAACTACACGTGCGCCGCCGCCAACACCGAGCCCGCGCACATCTACGTCTACGTGTCCGAGGGCAGTGAGTATACCGTGCAGTGCTCGCGCCATCCGCTCCAAGCAGTGTGTGACTGTGTGTGTGTTGCAGGCGACAAGATGGCGGCCACGCTGAGCCGCAACACGTCGGGCGCGCGGCGGGGCGCGGGGGCGCCGGCGCGGGGCGCGGTTCTGGCCGTCCTACTGCTGGCGCTCGCCGGCACATGACTCTCGTCCACGACATCACTTATCTATTAATAATACCTTGTACATATTAAATACCTGTATTTCTAGACAGGCCCAGTATTCCTACAATCTGAAGCAATAATGTTACTACTTCAACTGTATTCTAGTTAAGAGCCGATGTGAACTCTGTTTCATTGTAATGATTAATTGGAGCAAAGTCGCGGGTAGTATGGTCGCGCGGCGCGGCGCACAAACGAGCATTTGGCTTCATAAGCCGGTATAAAACCAAAAATCCAAACTTTATGTAGTGGTTAAGTGATGGCTCAAATTGCATTTTTTCTACATAATTTATGCGTGCTATCATAAAGTGGTTTCGTAACAGACCCCTTACTTACAAAGCTCATAATATTTGTTGTTCACGCTCTGTTTTCTGCATAGAGCCGGTTAGTGTAAATGACCCTTACCGAACTGTTCTACTCGATACATCCATCAGCACAATGTTTTGAGTGCGGTACATTGAGTTCTACCGTAGAATGTAATTTTTACCAAGAAAACCGTCGTTTCCCAGCAATTTTTAAGAGACTTTTTTTTTAATTTTCTGTCATTGTTAAAATTTCAAATTCCGACATAATTTTCACATTTTATTTCATAAACAAAATTGTACTACCAAAATTTTGCAGTTTCGTTATTTGTCACTCAATTTTGACCAGTTTTTGAGGTGAAATGCTCGTTGAGGCGCGGCGGTATGACGGTGCGGTAGTAATGTTATTACGATGTTGTAGGTTTAAAAGTTTTCAATGTCAGCGACGCGGGCAGCGCCGCGGTGTCGTCGCTGTGAAAACAAATCGTTGCTCACGACGCGGTCGGTACTCATCTATTTATAGTGTACATTATTTTTATAACGTATTTTGGCGTTTGTCACTAAAATTCGTTTGCAAGGCGATATCTACAACGAAACCGCCCTGTATTGTAAATTGCCATAATTATCTGTTTTGTTTTCTGAGGTGGAGAAATAGAAAGAGATTTATCATAAACGTTTGTCGAAGTTGAGGAGTGACCGTCAAACAAATGTACATTTACGGTCTATGGTAAAACAGTCGTTAGTCATAACTCAACTTTAAGCAGCATTTATGAATAAACCCCTGATTGTCACGCTATCCCCTGGTAACATGAAGACGAAGTTTAGTGGCTCGCAGTAGTCGTGTAGTGGCGCAACAGTGGCGCGACTGTTGCACGGTTATTCTCGTTTATTCTAATTGTTGGTTGCGAGCGCGACGCTGCCATCAGATGGCCGCCTCCTGTACATTATATTATGGCTGTTAGAACTGATCAACTGACATCATCTTGTAAATACGCGACTCGACAAATTAGTACTTCGATACAACGGTACTTTGGTAATTAAATTAAATAGTTCATAACCCATGTGGCGCCGTCTCTACAAAGTCTCTTTCACAAACATAAACAAGGCACGTTATGACTTATGTCAGCAAACCTGTGCAGCTGTACCAGATTGTGTCTACGAATAAGTAATAAGGAGGAAGTCAGGCTCGTTGTCTTAGAACGTGTTTTCCATTACGTACGGCGCTCGCATGTTCACCTTCTACTAGATCGTCACCTCGAGTCAATTCACAGTAGTCTACTGCTAGCGTGTCCCGTGCAACCCCACGTACGTAATTACTACATAATATCGGTTTTCTTTCGGTTCGTGCCGATCGGCAGACACCTTATGGCTTCTCGGGTTGGCTATAACGATCACATTTGAGCTAAGCCGAGCGGCTTATTTCCGAACGTCTATTTCCAATGAAATCGATTTTGACCGGAACATGATTGTGTGTAGCAGTCCAGGTAGTCAGTGGCCCGGAAGTTTGAAAACTACCAAGGGGTATCGTATTACCCAGTACTAACTGGGTTGTGGAGGTTAGATAGGCAGTCGCTCCATTTAAAGTAGGTACTGGTATTCAGCTGCATCTGGTTAATTTGGAAGCCGAACACAACATAGACGGAAATAGCAAAAAGGCAGATTATGATGTTTGTAGCGCCCACAACTTTATTAATAAATCGATTTTAAAATGTTAATATTATAAGAACGACCAGTACCTGTTTATTTGTATAAGGGTTTAGGAATTTCCTATATTAATTTCTTTTAAATTATTTTTTGTTCATGTAACTTGTGTCAAATGTCAAAAAGGTCCATTAATTGACTATGGGAGACGGTGAAACTTTGTTAGAATAACATTTCACATCTCTGTTCTCATGACTTCCATTGTAATAATAAAGAAATTAATAAACATTTTGAACAAGAGCTGCGTTTCAATCGAAAAATTAATCCTAGAAGCAGAATTACGAGCTGAAGCATGTCTACTGGTGACGGCGGCGGTGGGGGGGAGGCACGAGGGTGCATCGCGGTGAGCAGCAAGACGAGTTGTATATTTGATCTAGTTTCAGACAACAGCTGGCGGGGTAGCTCAATTTCTTTCTGTACGATAGCAATTTTGGAAAAACATATTTTGATGGACGAAACAAGGAGGAGGTTCTCTAATCGACGAGTATATTTTTAAACGACTTCCGAAAGAAAGAGGTCATCTATTCGTCCGAACTTTTTTTCTTTTTTTTGTGTTTTCTTATTGTGAACAAATTTCGATGATTATTGTTTGTTAGGAAGAGTCTGTATTTACCCTGAGGGGATCGTTTTTGGTGTAGTGCAGAGACTTGCGGGTTGACAATGTGTCTATTGCATTTGCATATCTTGTCAAAGATAAGTGGATAAGCTAAAATGAAACTTGAACTCGTTTCTCTTGAAAAGGGTGTATTTTACATGATACATGACACAGTGGATAATTCACGATGCATTACGCTTTATACAGGACATAACCCCAAAACCAGTATTTTCTCTCTCTGTGTAGCGTGTGTGTGTCCTGCACAGAGTATAATATATAATCACTAGTGTCCTGATCGGAAGCATCTAAGACAACACCCTACTAAGGTTTTTATTTCCAGCCTGGCTATTCTAGCAACCGTGGCTATTCGACACAACCCTTTTAAAATATACAAAAAATTAAAAAAAACCCGACTGTGGTAAAATGAAAGACAAAACACAATGGAAGAAGGTGGGTGTGGAAGGACCCAATCCACATTGTTTTATTTATATAGCTCCCGGTTTATTTAGGGTTCCCGGGCCAAATATTTAAAACGGAATCTTTAAATATTCGTCCTGGCCGTATTATTCTGAACCGCTACACAAAAGTGCAGTGAAATTATGAAAAAATATGTAAAAGGGAGGGGTTCTTCGGCCTCCATACATATTATATCTGAGATGTAAGTAAATTGTTGATCAGATATTCGCTTTTAACGGAAACTAGGCCCTTATCGCCTACCCAACATCTTCGACACGGAACTCCAGTTAGCCGATGAGGTCAAGTAGCTGGGAGTCATCCTATACAGTAAGTTAAACTGGAGTAGCCACCTAGACAATAAAATAAACAGGGCCTGCATAACTTTCTGGCAATGCAAGAGAATGATAGGTAAGAAGTGGGGCCTATCCCCTAAAATTATACTCTGGTTATACTGCGCGGTGATCCGACCCATAAATAAATAAATAAATATGGAATAGAATAATCCATTATTCGTTAATGAACAGCACAACACAATAGAGCAGCACATACAAATACATTATACCAGCAGACAGCTTAACAATTAAATCAAAACAGCTCAACTGCGCTGAGCATGCCCATAACGAAAGGGTAACCAACTGCTGGACATTACACACAGGCACCGTCTAGTGCCACACTAAGCAAGGATTGTGTCGTGGTCGTGGTCACCAGACAGTTGATATACTACATAATATACTTTTTGTTTGTAAATACAGAGTATACTTATTATATATATAAACATCCATGACTCGGCAACAAATATCCATGCTCATTACACAAACATTTGTTTCTACCGGGATTCGAACCCGGGACCCTAAGAACGTAAGGCAGCCTCACTACCGCTGCGCCATTCGGGCCGTCATGATTACCTATGGGGCTGCGGTCTGGTGGCCCCGCACTAAACTAACTACAGCATCCATCAAACTGCAATGCTTGCAAAGGCTTGCCTGCATGGCGATCACGGGCTGCATGACGACAACTCCGACTGCGGCTCTCGAAGCCATGTTGGGGCTCCCACCGCTCTATCTGTTCATACAGCAGGAAGCGACGATGACGGCTGCACGCCTTAAAACACTTCAACTCTGGGGTAAGAAAGAAACACAACACAATGCGGTACTGGAGGGATTTCGCGGCGAGTTCCCCCTGGCGAAGGCAATAAACGATCGGATACTGAAACAATTTGTATACGATAAGAAATACAAAATCCAGCTTCACGAGGACCACCGCTGCGAGGGATTAAACTCCCCCGAACTACGGATCTTCACAGATGGATGTAATACCGGTACTGGCACTGGGGCTGGAGTCTTCTCGGAAGACCTCAACATCCACATAGCAATACCTCTAGGGGCCCATAACACGGTATTTCAGGCAGAATGCATGCCATCATAGCCAGGAAGGTTGTGGACCACTCAATTCGTATACTGTCAGACAGCATGGCTGTGTTGCTGGCTCTCAACAACCACACAGTGAACTCCGAGTTAATACACGAGTGTCATCAACGCCTGAACCAGGTTGGTAATCTCAATAACATAACCATCCAATGGATCAAATTACACAGCAATTCCCGCGGCAATGACGTGGCGGATGAACTCGCTAGAAGGGGATCGAGCATGGCAGCGGCCTTTCGGATACCTACGTACACTGGTAAGGAAACGAACTAGTGAACCATACCACAAAGGTTAGGTTAGGTTAGGTTAGGTTCTGACCACCGTAACGGAGTGGCAGACTGGGTACGGCCAAAGTGCACTGTGCTCTCGTAGCTTCTATCTCTTTGCCTTGCGAACTACGATTGTCGATGTCCAAAATAACGCGGAGCGCCTCCGGGCGAAAATCAAAAGGCCCTTCTCAGGGCCAACCCAAAGGCCCTTCTCAGGGCCAACCCAAAGGCCCTTCTCAGGGCCAACCCAAAGGTCCTTCTCAGGGCCAACCAAAAGGCCCTTCTCAGGGCCAACCCAAAGGCCCTTCTCAGGGCCACTCCGACGCTCCGGTGTCAGAAGCTAGCCGCGCGCCGTCTGCGGCAGGCTTTTTGGCGGATGAGTCGTCCGACAACGACTCACTATTCAGTGTGTCGGACGCGAACGACTCTCGCTCGCGGAAGCGGGTCCACCTGAGTGGTGGGTCCGGGGGTTCCCAAGCCTCGGGGTCAAAGGCAAAAAAGCCGACGACCGTGGCCGCGGATACCCATGTCGTTGGGCTCGCGGACGCCCAACACAAGTTGGACCTGGCCCGGCGGGCGCAGCTCCAGCAAGAGCTGGAGGAGCGGGTTGCGGCTAAAGAAAAACGGGCGCACGTCGCCCGAGCTAAGTCCGGGTACGGTGCGTCCCGCGTTCTGTACGCAGACCACTCTCTCGCCGAGCTGGAGAGGATGGCGGAAGAGGACGAAGAGGAGATCGTGGAGGTCGCCTCTAAGTCCTCCAACTTGAAAGGGACCTTTCAAAAGGCCCTGAAAAGCCGGGCCGCAAGCATGCGCGGGGTCGTCGCGGAGCTGATCCAGCGCACGAGCACCGACGAGACACGGCAACTGCAGGCGAAAGTAGATCGGCTGCAGTTGGAGGTCAGCCAGCTTCATCAGAAGCTGGCTGAAGCCACGGCCCAGCCACAACAGGCCCGGACGAGCCCTGTGGCAGAAGGCCCATCCTCCAACCTTGAGGATATCATCCGCAAGGTTGTGATGGAGGAGAGGGCCTTCACAAGGGCCTGCTTAGCGGGCATCGAGGACCGGCTCTTGCCGGAGAAACGCCTCCGACCGCCGCTTGCGGTGACTAAGAGGCAGCCGAGCGAGCCGGGGCCGTCCTCCTCCCAGGCGGAAGACACCCTCCTCCCTGCCACCACCCCGTCCAACGAGTGGACGGAAGTGGTACGTAAGGGTAAGGGCAGGGGCAAGAAATCGGCGAAGGCCGTACCTGCCGTCCCCGCCACCACCGCTCCCAGTCGGTCGCAGACGACCGGCAAGGGAAAGGGGAAGGGTAAAGGGAGGGGAAAGGGCAAGCTAGTCCCCCCGAAAACCGCAGCCGTCGTGGTGACGCTCACCGCGGAGGCTGCGGAGCGAGGGGAGACTTATATGTCCATTTTGATGCGGGCGCGTGCCAATGCCGATCCCACCCAACTGGGGATCGGCAGCGTGTCTTGCCGGCGGACACAAGCGGGGGCTCGAATTTTCGAGTTCCCGGGGGCCGAGGGGAGTGCCCATGCGGACCTCTTCGCAGCAAAGCTGCAAGAGGTCATCGCAGACTCGGCCAAGGTGGCCCGACCAGTCAAGTCGGTGGCCATTGAGGTGATGGAGCTCGACGACTCCGTCACCAAGGAGGAGGTGGTGGCGGCGGTCGCAGCGGTAGGGGGCTGTGGTGCCGCAGCGGTGCAAAGCCGGGACATAAGGCCCGGCCGCGGTGGCATGGGTACCATTCGCCTCGAGTGCCCAGTCGCCGCTGCCAAAGCCGTCCTTGCCAAGGGACGGCTGCTGGTCGGGTTTAGCTCGGGTGCAGTCCGGGCCCTCGAGGACCAGCCTCTGCGGTGTTTCCGGTGCTTCGGCATCGGACACACCCGGCCCATGTGTCCGTCCATGGTAGACAGGACGGACACGTGCTACCGCTGCGGCAAGAACGGCCACAAAGCCGTGTCTTGTGAGGCCGCCAAGCCACACTGCGCGGTGTGTGCCGCCAGTGGCCGCCCGGCAGGCCACGTAATGAAGGGGAGGAACTGTAATCCTCCCCATAAGCGGGGCAAAGCGCAGGTGCCGACCGGGCCTGCTGCTGCTGCTACTTGCTCCGTCGTTCCATCGGCGGCTGCGGAGGAGGGTGCGATGTCCGACTGATGGATAGGGTCGAACATCGCATCCTTCAGGTGGTGCGGCCTTCCACTGACTCCCCTCCCCTCTAGCTCTCAGAGAGGGGACCGGGATACGTGGCCGCCGCGTGGGGAGACATGGCCCTGGTGGGGGTCTATTTCTCCCCAAACCACCCTGTCACGGAGCGCGAGCGGGAGGACGACCCTCTCGCTGCGCCGCTCCGCAGACGAAGAAGGGGTCGGAGAAGGCACCGTCCTCTCCCTCCTCTTGGTGGCGACGGGCGGGCGACAGGCACGGGGGTGCCTTCGCCCGCATTGCACCCGTCACCACCTGCGTCGGTCATTCCCGGGCCCCCTGTGAGGGGCCCGCCATGAAGGGCAATCGTCGGCGGAGGACTGGACGTAAAGGCTATGCCGGTTTCCCAGTCCCCCGCCACTAGGACGAAGCGGGAATTTTCGCTGGGTCGTTTTAGTGGGTATACCGGGTCAGACCCGGGGAGTCCCACATACCCCTCTCATCCCCCGATGGGAGGGTATGCGTAATGCATTTTTTCCCAGCGTCAAAAAAAAAAAAAAAAAAAAAAAAAAAAAAAAAAAAAAAAAAAAAAAAAAGGTTAGGTTAGGTTAGGTAGGAGGAGACCTGTCGCTGCCGGCCGTCGTTCGCTCGATGGTCGGCAGTGCAGAGTCCTGGGACGCGGTGATGTCCTTCTGCGAGACCGTCATGTCGCAGAAGGAAGCTGCGGAAAGGGAGAGGGAGATGACCAGCTCCCGCCCATCCCGCAGCAGACGCACCGGGCGTCGGCAGAGGGCTGACAACGCCCTCTTCCGGCCCCCCTAAATTGGTCCAGGGGCGGCGGATTCGGGGACATCCGTCGCCCCCCATCACACTGGACCCGAGACGGCGGCGCGTTGTGTTCCACGCGCGCCTCTCATAGACGTAGCGGGGGGAGTTTTACACCTCACTCCCCCCGGGACGAGGCCCGTAGGTCAAGCGGGCCAGCACTAGTCCGGGGCAGCGGAAGTCGCATCAGATCCCGTTGCCCCCTGACGCAAGTGTGCGAGGGAACACCGGTGTGGTTTTAGTCAGTACGAGTCTGACAGACCCCTCCGCCCTCCCCGGGGCGGAGGACATCCATTGAGGATTTCCACATCGAGAAAAAAAAAAAAAAAAAAAAAAAAAAAAAAAAAGGTTAGGTTAGGTTGGGGTCTCGAGAGGAGGCACGGCTCCTTGTCGTTTCGGGCGACGCAGGTACTCTCGGGGCATGGTTGCTTCGGGAAGTACCTGTGTCGCATAAACAGGGAGTCGGACGCTCGGTGTCATCACTGCGTCCACTGTCTGGAGGATACGCTGGCAGAGTGTGCCGCATGGGAGGAGCCGCGCCGTGCCCTCGTGACAGAAGTGGGAGCCGACCTGTCGCTGCCGGCCGTCGCTCGCGCGATGGTCGGGAGCGCAGAGTCGTGGGATGCGGTGATCTCCTTCTGTGAAACGGTCATCTCACAGAAGGAGGCTGCGGAGAGGTTGAGAGAGGTGGCGACCACTCTCCCGACCCGCAGCAGACGAACCGGGCGTCGGCGGAGGGCGGATAACGCCCTCTTCCGGCCCCCCTGAACGGGTCCAGAGGGACGGCGGACTTGGGGAGGTCCGCCGCCCCGCCGAATAACTGGACCCGAGGCGGTGGCGCGTAGTGTTCCGCGTGCGCCCCTATAAGACGTCGCGGGAGGAGTACACCTCACTCCCCCCGCAGACCTGAGGAGGCCCGCAGTGGCGGGCCGGCACTAGCCGGGGATCGTGGAAGGCGCACTAGTTCCCATGATCCCCGGTGCAAGTGTGGGAAGGGAACACCGGGGTGGTTTTTAGTCAGTACGAGTCTGACAGACCCCTCCGCTCTCCCCAGAGCGGAGGACATCCATCGAGGATTTTCCACCCCGGCAAAAAAAAAAAAAAAAAAAAAAAAAAAGGTCAGGTTGGGGTGCGTCGGGGTGCGTCAGAATTCCTCCACGTTTGTCTGGCAGCTGCTGGTCCCTCTCGATACGTCTGGAGGAAAGAGCAGCTGCTGGGCTGGTGCACCCTGGGCGCGACAGTATCCTTCCTCGAGGAATGAGAAGAAATTCTCATCCCTTGGGAAATGTTACTGTCGCGGCTAATATTCTGGGGAGGGGTCACATCGTTCGTCGTGCGATGACTTGCGGGTCTATCGTGCGGGGTTCGATGTGCATTTTGGAGGATTTCGTCATGTACCGTGCGATGGCTTGCGGGCTTATCGCACGGTACGTGATTGATGATTCACTCCTCGAGGTTTCGGGGAGTGAATCAGGGTTGGGGATCTTGGATCGCGGCATTCGTCGCGCTCTGGTACGCGTCTGCCCGTCAGACGTGACTGTGAGCGTGACGAATCGTCCTGGTGGAGGATCAAGGGGGAGGGGGGGATATATGTATGTATGTATATTATTTTTTTTTTTTATGTGTATATGTTTATATATTTATTTAGATGAAAGTGGGGAGTCAGGGACCGCACCCTTCAAAGGAACAAACAAATAATGAATAAGTCGAAATGCAAACTAATACCCCAGGGCGGTACCAGCTGCTCAGCAGCTGGAGAATCCGCCACGATCCCTTCGGGATCGTCTGCCCCACCGTATTCTGGGGGGGGCAACATTTCGCTTCCGTTTGCCAATGGCAACAAGAGCCGAGGAGGCTCAGGATCAAGGTCTTTCGAAGACCCCAACAGCAGACCGGGTGAGCGCCAATCGGCGGACGCAGACGCAGTGGCAGACTCTGGCGCTGTGTCACAGAGGATGGGAGCAATGGCTCCAGCAGAACCAGGCGTGGTTCTTGAGAGGGCGAATGTGTTGTCGGAGGCCGACGATACAGCGCACAGAACAGTGGACGGCGCGTTGTCCAGCGACACCACTATGGTAGAGGTAAGTGGCCAGCGAGATACGGGTCGCCTTGATGCTGAGTTGTCGGGTCGTATTTCCGAAATGCTCGCATCTCCGGGACCTCACAAACGGCCTCACGAAAACGAGGAGATGTTGCCACCTCGGAAGGTACCTTCTAAGGCGACGACAAGTAGAGGGCGGAGACCAGCCCGAGATGGGAGGGGTAGGTTCCTCCGAACCGGTACCCCACGTGGTTCACTCTCTGAAGAGAGTGAGTCGGACTGCCGAAGCGAGTCGCCGGCATGCCAAGTGGCCGTCAACAGGGTTGTAGAGGAGAGTGCGGATGCGCCTGTCAGCGCTGAGGTTCCACGCATGGAGCACTATTCCTCTGCTTCTGCAGAGGAACTTGAAAAAAGTGCCCTAATGGACATCGAGGTGGTTTTGGATACCACTCGGAAGTCCAAAAACTTAAAGGGTACATGCCAGTGGGCCATCAGAGAGGCAGCAGAGCGGGTTAGACTGGCCATAGAGGGCCTCGCCAGCAGGAGCTCCAGTGAGGAGACCCGACGGCTCCACCTGCTGAACGAGCGACTGCGAAAGGAGGTCGATGCCCTCCGTCAAGAGATGGTGGCTCTTCGAGAGGAAGTCGTGGGTCTCCGGGTGCGACCGGAAGGTCCGCCGCAGGTGGAGCCCCAAGTTTCCAGGTGTTCATCGGCTCCTGAGAAGTCCCACCAGCAAAGGCCACCAATGAGCGAGATGCAGGTGCATGCCATCGTTTCCCAGATCGGGAAAATGATTGATGCTCGGTTTGCGGGCATCGAGAACCGCCTCCTGCCAGCGAGGACCGTTCGTCCGCCTCTGGCAGCGGACCGCAGAAATGCAGCTGCTGCTGCTAGTGGCGCTGGCGGCGCAGGCAACAGACTGCCTTCCGTGGCCCCTCAGGTGTCTCCTCAAGTGCCTGAGACGCAGAGGGAAGCTCCTCCGAGTGGATCCGTTCCAATGGCGACCACGCGAGTCCCCGATGCAGACCCATCGGCGTCTGCCAGTGAGGGCTGGCAGAACGTGGTGAGGAGGAAGAGGAATGGGAAGAAGAAGAAGAAGAACAAAGGTACTTCTCCTTCCTCACCTCAAAATGCTGCGGCGGTCCCTGCCGCTCAGGGAAACAAGCGGTCCAGGCCCAAGAGGGGCAAGAACGCCAAGCGAGGTCTCCGTGCGCCAAGGTCCGCTGCGGTAGTGCTCACCCTGCAGCCGGAAGCAGTGGAGAGGGGCGTCACATACGCGGCCGTCCTCACCAAGGCTAGGCAAGCCGTGAACCTGGAGGAGCTTGGCATAACGGATGTCAGGTTCCGACAGGCTTTAACCGGTGCCCGCATGCTGGAGTTTCCAGGGGCCGAAGGTACTGCGGGGGCAGACCGTGTCGCAGAAAAACTGCGAGCGGTCTTCGCAGAGGAGGTCAGGGTCTCCAGGCCGACGAAGTGCGCTGAACTGCGCATCTCGGGCCTTGACGACTCTGTGACTGGGCAGGACGTGCAGTACGCGATCGCACGTAAGACTGGCTGCTCTCCGGATGCGGTCCGAGTCGGTCCAATCCGACCTGGCCCGGGAGGCGCCAGCTCTGTCTGGACCCAGTGCCCCGTCGCAGTGGCCAAGCACCTGGCTGACGCCGGCCGGCTCTTGGTGGGTTGGAGCTCTGCCAGGGTCGTGGTTCTGGACGCTCGGCCAATGAGGTGCTACATGTGCTGGGGGTTGGGTCATGTATGCCGGAAGTGTGACTCAGGCGTCGACCTAAGCAAGCACTGCTTCCGCTGTGGTGTGCCGGGGCATCTGGCATCTGCGTGTTCCGCCAACCCACACTGCTTACTGTGCGCGGCGGCGGGACGACCGGCTAACCACGCCGCCGGCAGAAAGGACTGCAAGCCACCAGTCCGATCTACCAGGGAGTCGACCACTTCCAGCGCAGTGCGATCGGAAGAGCCGTCGCAGGGGGCGATAATGATTACGGACTAATTATGGACCCGGTACGTAATCATTCTCTCCTCCAAGCGAACTTGAACCACTGCGCCGGCGCGCAGGACTTGGTTCTACAGACCATGGCGGAGCGCTCGATTGGTGTGGCCGTAGTGGCGGAGCCATATTTCATCCCAGATCGCCCTAACTGGGTAGGTGACATGGACGGCCTTGTCGCTATTATCAGCTCCTCGGCGCCACTTTCAATTAGAGAGAGGAGTCGAGGATTTGTTGCGGCCACCTGGGGGGACATAATTCTCTTTGGAGTTTATTTCTCCCCAAACAGGAGCTTAGCGGAGTTTGAGGACTTCCTGGACCACCTCGGGACCTCGGTTCGACGAATGATGCCGTCCCACGTCATCGTAATGGGGGACTTCAACGCGAAATCCAGCGCGTGGGGGTCCCCCGGGACAGATGTCAGAGGGGCAGCGGTCGAGGAATGGGCGGCATCTGCAGGCCTCTGTCTTTTAAACCGGGGGTCCGTAAACACGTGCGTTCGGCAGCATGGGGGGTCTATAGTGGACCTATCGTTTGCTACCCCTGCTGTCGCAGCACGGGTTCAGGGCGTGCGGGTCCTAGAGAGTGTGGAGACGCTATCGGATCACCTGTACATCTGTATGGATGTCTCCACCTCCTCGGGCCCAACAGTGTCTCCACGACCTGACGCTCGGCAGTTCCCGCGGTGGGCGTTGAAGCGGCTTGACGGTGACCTCCAAGAGGAAGCAGCCATTGTACAGGCTTGGCTGCCCTTACCGCCTGCTGCAGAGGGAGTCGATGTCGAGGCTGACTGCTTTCGCCGCGCCATGACGGTTGTGTGCGATGCAGCCATGCCTCGCTCCCGAAGACAACCTAAAAAGCGGGCGGTCTACTGGTGGTCCCAGGAGATAGCAGACCTCCGGTGCGGCCTGTATAATTGCCCGGAGGACCTACTCACAGGTGCGCAGGCTGCGCCGCCGTGACGAAGAGCTGGAGACCCTTCAGTCCCGACTGTATGAGGCATACCGTAATGCCCGAGGCGCTCTACAGTTGGCGATCTGTCGAGAGAAGGAGCAGTCAAGAACGGAGGCACTGGAGGATCTCAACCGGGACCCCTGGGGGCGTCCGTACCGTGCAGCGCGGAAGAAGCTTCGCACCCAAGGCCCCCCACTGACGGAAACCCTCCAGCCTCAGTTCCTCGTTAGGGTCGTGGAGACACTCTTCCCGGATCGAGCGGATCACCCTTCCCCGACCATGGCCGATGCAGAGTCTGAGCAAGATGCGGAGATGGAGACTCCCCCAATTTCCGACGCGGAGATGGAGGCAGCAATTCTGCGGGTGCGGTCCAAGAGGACTGCCCCTGGCCCAGACGGGGTGCCTGCAAGGGCGCTGGCCCTGGCTCTGGAAGCGGCCCTGGGAGACAGGCTTAGGGAGCTGTTTGACGCTTGTCTGACATCGAGACGGTTCCCTAAGGCCTGGAAGGAGGGGCGACTGGTGCTGCTGCAAAAGCCGGGGCGCCCCCCGGAGTCTCCATCAGCGTATAGGCCACTTGTCTTGCTGGACGAGGCGGGGAAGATGCTAGAGAAGATTCTCGCTACCCGCATCATCCGGCACTTAGAGGCTGCTGGCCCAAACTTGTCGGACGCCCAGTTCGGATTCCGGGCAGGGCGTTCGACAGTGGACGCCATCTTGCGGCTCAAGGCAGAGGCGATGGATGCGGTCGCACAGGGTGGGGTGTTGTTGGCGGTGTCTTTAGACATAGCCAATGCGTTCAACACCCTGCCATTCAGCTGCATCGAGGAGGCGCTCCGCTACCATCAGGTGCCCATCTACCTGAGGCAGCTGGTAGCAGACTACCTGCAGGGTCGTTTCATCTGCTACGAGGGATGCGACGGCCGTGTTGTGCGCAGGGCCATCACGTGCGGTGTTCCACAGGGGTCGGTCTTGGGTCCGCTCGTGTGGAACATTGGCTACGACTGGGCACTGCGATGTTTGCTGTCCCCCGGGCAGGGCGTCATTTGCTATGCCGATGACACTCTCGTCACGGCCCGGGGAGGGAGCTACGAAGAAGCGGCACGCTCGGCTGTCGAGGGCGCGTCCCTAATCGTGGGGCGAATTGAGGCACTGGGCCTCAAGGTGGCGCTCGAGAAGACCGAGGCCCTGGTATTTCATGCACCCCGACGCCGGCCACCGGCTGACGCTCACCTTGCCATTGGTGGTGCGTCAATAGCGGTGCGGGCAAGCATGAGATATCTGGGCCTGGTTTTGGACCGGAGGTGGAACTTCGGCGAGCACTTTGCTCAGCTTGCGCCGAAGCTGATCGGCACGGCATCCGCCCTCAGCCGGCTGTTGCCGAACCTGGGGGGACCGAACGTCGTTTGCCGACGGCTTTACACGGGGGTGATCCGCTCGATGGCGCTCTACGGGGCCCCGGTGTGGGCGGGGTCCCTGTCTGCCCAAAATAAGGCTCTTCTGCGAAGACCGCAAAGAGTCATGGCAGTCAGGGTCGTACGCGGATACCGCACTGTATCTGCGGAAGCAGCGTGTGCCCTCGCGGGCACGCCCCCGTGGGATCTGGAGGCGCAGGTGCTCGCCGAGGTCTACTGGCGTGGCGCGGACCTGCAGGCGGAGAGTGGCAGACGCCCACCGCCTGAGCTGGTCACGAGGTGGCGTGGAGAGGCCCAAGCCCAAACCCTGCGGATTTGGAAGGTTAGGCTGGAGACGCCCAGTGCAGGTCACTGGACAGTGGGGGCTATCCAGCCGATCCTAGAGGAATGGGTGCGGAGGCGACACGGGACGTTGTCCTTCCGCCTGGTGCAGGTTTTGTCGGGGCATGGCTGCTTTGGCAAATACCTGCACAAAGTGGCTAGACGGGAGGCGACTCCCGTGTGTCACCAGTGCGGCTGCAGCGAGGATACGGCGCTTCACACCCTCGAGCATTGTCCTGCTTGGGAGGTGCAGCGCCGTGCTCTCGCAGCAGCAATCGGGGCAGACCTCTCCTTGCCAGCCGTGGCCAGGGCCATGATCGACAGCAGGGGGTCATGGGAGGCGGTGGCGTCCTTCTGCGAGGATGTCATCTCGCAGAAGGAAGCGGCGGAGCGCGTCAGGGAGGAAGACTCCCTCGCTGACGCGATTCGTCGCAGGCGGACAGGGCGGCGGAGAAGGCGCCATGGCGACCTGATACCGCCCTAGGAGGTGCCAGCGGGCGATAGATCGGGGAGTCTATCGTCGTCATGTCTCAGGTGAGCCCGGACATCGCCGAAGGAGTTGGTGCCCGGAGACGGGCTGCGCTGGTTGGGTCGCGAACGTCATGCGTAGCAGTTCTCGCGGCCCATCCGCAAAGGCGACAGTAGGCTCACGGCGGTGTTTTTTAGTGGGTGCAAGTCCCACATAACCAAACCGTCTCCCCGGACGGTGCGGTATGCGTCAGACATTTTTCACCGCTTATAAAAAAAAAAAAAAAAAGGTTGGGGTGCGTCAGAATTCCTCCACGTTAGTTTGGCAGCTGCTGATCCCTCTCGATACGTCGGGGTCATCGGACGGTACGTGATTAGTGATTCACTCTTCGAAGTTTTCGGGGAGTGAATCAGGGCGGGGAAAACGTCGTGTGCCGTGCGATGGCTCAAGCGGGTCATCGGACGGTACGTGATAAGTGATTCACTCTTCGAGGTTTTTGGGGAGTGAATCAGGGTTGGGTATCCTCTTTGATTTTGCATCGCGGCATTCGTAGCCCTCTGGTACGCGTCTGCCCGTCAGACGTGACTGTGAGCGTGGCGAGTGGTAGTGGTGGGGGATCAAGGGGGAGGGGGGACTTTATGTATGTATGAATTATATTTATATTTTTATGTGTATATGTTTATGTATTTATATTGATGAAGTGGGGAGATAGGGACCATACCCTTTAAAGGAACAAACCAGCATGAATAAGAGAAATTGCAAACTGATACCCCAGGGCGGTACCAGCTGCCCAGCAGCTGGAGAATCCGCCACGATCCCTTCGGGATCGTCTGCCCCACCGTATTCTGGGGGGGGCAACAATTCTCTTCCGATTGCCAAAGGCAACAAGAGCCGAGGAGGCTCGGGATCACGGTCTTTCGAAGACCTGATCTCTTATAAACCACCCGACAGCAAACAGGGTGAGCGCCAAACGGCGGACGCAGGCGCAGTGTCGGACTCCGGCGCTGCGTCACTAAGGACGGGAGCAGAGGCTCCAGACACTCCGGCAGGCGCGCCCTCTCCGGAGTCACGCGTGGTTCTGGAGAGGGTGTGCATGTCGGAGTCAGACGACACACCGCAGACGGCAGTGGCCAAGGCCTCCAAGTTTTGGGGGAAGCGTTTGCGAGATCAGTCGGACGCGGTTTCGGTGGGTCTGTCCTCTAGCGAGGAGGACCAGCCGGCCGCCAAGATTGCAACGGCCAGGAGAGGCAAAGGTCGCGGGACAGGCAGTCCGGCAGCGTCGCGAGACACCCGACACGCCGCTGCCTAGCGGGTCAGATTGCGTATCACCTGCGGTCTCGACCGACGACCAGGGAGGGGTCACCGTCGCTCTTGTGGGCACAAAGGCGGAGGCCAATGCCGCGAAGCGCGCGCAAAGTAGAGCGGTCGCGGCCGATGAGGTGGCCGAAATGGCCCGTAAGGCCCGAGAGTGGCGGGCTGCCCAGGTGGCCAATGGAGAGAGCCTGACTGCGGAGTCTCTCAGCCGCCAAGTGATGGACAGCGTGGACATTGTCCTTAAGGTTGCCACCAAATCCGGCAACCTGAAGGGCTCGTTCACCCGAGCCCTCAAAGAGGCGGCAGAGGGGATCAGGGAGGCGGTTCTGATTCTCCATGACCACACGACGTCGGAGGAGACTGCGAGGTTGTGGACGGAAAACAGCCGTCTCCGATCCGAGCTGGAGGACCTCAAGCAGCAGTTTGCCGCATTGCAAAATGTCGGGCAGCAGCAGGCGGGTCCCTCGTCGGCCTCTGTCCCTGCAGCGCCACCTGCTCTGAGTCTGTCGGACTACGACGTAGAGAGGGTGGCGAGAATCTGCATGGTGCAGTGTGGGGGCATGGTGAGTGCCCGCCTAGAGGCAATAGAGTCTCGCTTGCGTCCAGCTGAGATCCTCCGGCCCCCGCTTGCAGCGGACAGGCGGATGACGGAAGAGCCCGCGAGGACGAAGCCCGCGCAGCTCACGCGGAGGCCTCCAGAGGGGGGCAAAGAGCCCACGGCGGAGCCCGGGACGCCGGTGCAGGTTGCGTCCGCACCCCTCGCTCAGCCGTCCCAGTCACCGGTGAGCGCTTCTCCCGCCCAAGTTACGGTAGGTGGAGAGGGCCGCCGCAGGAGGAAAAAGAAGAAGAGGGTGGCGGGTGCGACCGCGCCACCTACCTCCCAAGAGGCCGCGATTCCGGCGTCCACACCACCCACCCAGGAGCCCTGGACGACGGTGGTGAAGAGGGGCCGCAAGAAGCGGGCGCCGCAGCCGACACCTCCCCAGGTACCGACTCGACCAGAGGGCACGAGGCCACCCAGGGTCACTACCCCACGCTCAGAGGCTGTGGTTATAACACTGCAGCCCGAAGCCGTGAGCAGGGGAGTGACCTACAAGTCGGTCCTGGCGGAGATGAAGCAAAAGCTTCAATTTAGCGAGTTTGGCACCCCGGCTGGTTTCGTCTTCAGGACGGCAGCCACGGGTGCCAAGATGCTTCAGGTGTCGGGTGCGGCAAGGCAGGAGAGGGCGGACAAGTTGGCCGCCAAACTCCGGGAAGTCCTCAAACCAGAGGACGCCCGAGTGTCCAGGCCCATGACCACGGCTGAATTGCGGGTCGAGGGGCTGGACGACTCGGTGACCCCGGAGGAAGTAGTGGCGGCCATTGCCCAAAACGGTGGTTGCCCGCCAGACAATGTGGCGGCGGGCGAAATTCGCAGCAGCGCGGATGGGCTGGGCACTGTTTGGGTGCGGTGCCCGGTCGCGGCTGCGAACAAGGTAGCGGAGTGCGGGCGACTGCTGGTGGGCTGGGTGTCTGCCAGGGTCAAACTCCTGCCAAGGCGGGCTGTGCAGTGCTTCCGGTGCCTGGAAAAGGGGCATGTCCGGGCACAATGCACTGCACAAATCGACCGCAGCGAATTATGTTTCCGCTGCAGTCGACCCGGCCACAGAGCGGCCCAGTGCTCCGTAGCGCCATACTGCAGCCTTTGCGCAGCTGCAGGGAAACGCTCGGAGCACAGACTTGGCGGGAAGGCCTGCAAGGCACCCAAGTCCAAAAATAGGAGGACTCGAGCTGTGGGAGGATCTGCGCTTCTCCCACAGCCCGACTCCCGACCCAGGGAAGGAGGAGCCGAGGAAATGGAGTGTCATTAATGGCACAACTCCGTTTCCTCCAGGCGAACATCAACCACGCCGCTAGAGCTCAGGACCTATTGCTCCAGAGCATGGCGGAGTGGTTGATCAACGTGGCTGTGGTCGCCGAACCGTACTTTGTCCCCCCCCGCGATAAGTGGGCAGGGGACCTAGACGGTTTGGTGGCCATCATTGCTGGGACTCTTGGCAGTCCGTCCCGAGGACACGGATGGGTGGCCGCCCTCGTGGACGGTATAGTCACAATTGGGGAGTATTTCTCCCCCAACAAGAGTCTCGCTGACTTCGAGGAGTTTCTTGTCGAGCTAGGTGCTGTCGTGAGCCGGTTCCACCCTCGCCCGGTGCTGTTGCTCGGGGATCTCAATGCCAAGTCCGCGGCTTGGGGATCCCCGATCACCGATCCTAGGGGTGAGGTGTTGGAGGAGTGGGCAGTCGAGACCGGCTTGACCGTCCTGAATCAGGGCTCGGTGTACACGTGCGTGCGGCAGCGGGGCGGGTCCATAGTGGACGTCTCGTTCGCAAGCCCCGCTGTTGCGGGCCGTGTACGCGACTGGCGAGTTGCCGTGGAGGTGGAGACGCTGTCGGACCATCGGTATATTCGATTCGACGTCTCCACCCAGACTGCGGGCGGCGGTCGCCCGCCAACCCCGCGGATGGACGGTCCTCGCTGGTCGTACAAGCGTATTGACAGGGAACTTCTCGAGGAGGCCGCAATCCTCCAGGCCTGGGTCCGGGAGTCGACGACGAACGAACCCGTCGACGTTGAAGCGGAGGCGCAGTGGTTCCGCGGGGCGATGACGCAAATCTGCGATGCGTCAATGCCCCGTGTCACCCAACCCACAAGGCGCCAGCTGTACTGGTGGTCCGCCGTCATCGCGCAGCTGCGCGTGACGTGCGTGGAGGTGAGACGCCAGTACACCCATTACCGCAGGAGACGTCGGCGGGTTCCGGAGGAAGAGGCCGCGCGGTATGAGGTGTACCGCGCGGCTAAAGAGGCTCTGTGGCTGGCCGTCGGCGAGGCTAAGACTCGAGCCAGGGAGGAGATGCTGTCGGCTCTCGACGTGAATCCGTGGGGGCGCCCTTACCGTGCGGTCCGAGGGAAACTTCGTGCCTGGGCCACTCACCGAGAGCCTGCAGCCTGAGCTGTTGCAGGAAGTGGTCGCAACGCTCTTCCCTGCTAGAGAGGAACACGTTCCACCGCCGATGGCTTTGCCCACAGCCACAGAGCCAACGGATGAGGAGGACGTCAGCGTCCCAGAGGTGACACAAGCAGAGATGAGGGTGGCAATAACGCGGCTTCGGGCTAAGACCGTTGCCCCGGGGCCCGACGGAGTTCCCGGCGTCGCGCTCGCCCTCGCTCTGAAGGAGCTAGAGCCCCAGCTGAGAGGACTCTTCACCGCATGTCTTGAGCGGGGCCAATTCCCTAGTGAGTGGAAAAAGGGTCGTCTGGTCCTGCTCAGGAAGGCGGGGCGCCCAGCGGACTCGCCGTCTGCGTACCGGCCCTTAGTGCTGCTGGACGAGGTGGGTAAGCTTTTTGAGCGGATTATCGCTGCCCGCCTCGCCGGCCACTTGTACAGAGAGGGGCCGGATCTGGACGACAGCCAGTTCGGCTTCCGGCGTGGGCGCTCCACTGTGGACGCCATATTGCGGGTAACCGAACCGGAGGACCACCGAAGAGACGCGGCAACTGCAGGCGAAAGTGGATCGCCTGCAGTCGGAGGTCAGCCAGCTTCATCAGAAGCTGGCTGAAGCCACGGCCCAGCCGCAACAGGCCTGGACGAGCCCTGCGGCAGAAGGTCCATCCTCCAACCTTGAGGATATCATCCGCAAGGTTGTCATGGAGGAGAGGGCCTTCACAAGGGCCTGCTTAGCGGGCATCGAGGACCGGCTCTTGCCGGAGGAACGCCTCCGACCGCCACTTGCGGCGGATATGAGGCAGCCGAGCAAGCCGGAGCCGTCCCCCTCCCAGGCGGAAGATGCCCTTCTCCCTGCCACCACCCCGTCCAACGAGTGGACGAACGTGGTCCGTAGGGGGAAGGGCAAGGGAAAAGGGAAAAAGTCGGCGACGGCTGTCCCTGCCGTCCCTGCCGTCCCCGCCACCACTGCCCCCAGCCGGTCGCAGACGACCGGCAAGGGAAACGGGAAGGGGAAAGGGAGGGGAAAGGGCAAGCTAGTCCCCCCGAAAACCGCAGCCGTCGTGGTGACGCTCACCGCGGAGGCTGCGGAGCGAGGGGAGACTTACATGTCCGTTCTGGTGCGGGCGCGTGCCAATGCCGATCCCACCCAACTCGGGATCGGCAGTGTAACTTGCCGGCGGACCCAAGCCGGGGCTCGAATATTCGAGTTTCCGGGGGCAGAGGGTAGTGCCCACGCTGACCTCTTTGCAGCCAAGCTGCAGGAGGTCATCGCGGACTCTGCGAAGGTGGCCCGACCGGTCAAGTCGGCGGCCATTGAGGTGACGGAGCTCGACGACTCCGTCACCAAGGAGGAGGTGGTGGCGGCTGTCGCAGCGGTAGGGGGCTGTGGCGCCGCAGCGGTGCTAGGCCGGGACATAAGGCCCGGCCGCGGCAGCATGGGTACCATTCGCCTCGAGTGCCCAGTCGCCGCTGCCAAAGCCGTCCTTGCGAACGGACGGCTGCTGGTCGGGTTTAGCTCGGGTGCAGTCCGGGCACTGGAGGACCAGCCTCTGCGGTGTTTCCGGTGCTTCGGCATCGGACACACCCGGCCCATGTGTCCGTCCACGGTAGACCGGACGGACACGTGCTACCGCTGCGGCAAGACCGGCCACAAAGCCGTCTCTTGTGAGGCCGCCAAGCCACACTGCGCGGTGTGTGCCGCCAGTGGCCGCCCGGCAGGCCACGTGATGAAGGGGAGGAACTGTAATCCTCCCCATAAGCGGGGCAAAGCGCAGGTGCCGACCGGGCCTGCTGCTGCTGCTATTTGCTCCGTCGTTCCTGCGGCGGCTGCGGAGGAGGGTGCGATGTCCGACTGATGGATAGGGTCGAACATCGCATCCTTCAGGTGGTGCGGTCTTCCACTAACTCCCCTCCCCTCTCGCTCTTAGAGAGGGGACCGGGATACGTGGCCGCCGCGTGGGGAGACATGGCCCTGGTGGTGGTCATTTTCTCCCCAAACCGCCCTCTCACGAAGCGCGAGCGGGAGGTCGACCCTCTCGCTGTGCCGCTCCACAGACGAAGAAGGGGTCGGAGAAGGCATCGTCCTCTCCCTCCTCGTGGTGGCGACGGGCGGGCGACAGGCACGGGGGTGCCCTCGCCCGCATTGCACCCGTCACCACCTTCGTCAGTCATTCCCGGGCCCCTGTGAGGGGCCCGCCATGAAGGGCAATCGTCGGCGGAGGACTGGACGTAAAGGCTATGCCGGTTTCCCAGTCCCCCGCCACTCGGACGAAGCGGGAATGTCGCTGGGTCGTTTTAGTGGGTATACCGGGTCAGACCCGGGGAGTCCCACATACCCCTCTCATCCCCCGATGGGAGGGTATGCGTAATGCATTTTTTCCCAGCGATAAAAAAAAAAAAAAAAAAAAAAGGTTAGGTTAGGTTAGGTTAGGTTGGGGGACCACCCCACAGTGCTTGCGTCCACGTCGCGTCCCCTGGAAACGGCCCAGTTCTGACCACCGTAACGGAGTGGCAGACTGGGTACGGCCAAAGAGCACTGTGCTCTCGTAGCGATTATACCCTTGACTTGCGATCTACGAGCTTGCTGGAAAATGCCAAAACTAACGCGGAGCGCCTCCGGGCGAAAACCAAAAGGCCCTTCTGAGGGCCAACCCAAAGGCCCTTCTCAGGGCCAACCCCAAGGCCCTTCTCAGGGCCAAGCCAAAGGCCCTTCTCAGGGCCAACCCAAAGGCCCTTCTCAGGGCCAACCCAAAGGCCCTTCTCAGGGCCAACCCAAAGGCCCTTCTCAGGGCCAACCAAAAGGTTCTTCTCAGGGCCAACCTGACGCTCTGGCGTCAGAGGCTAGCCGCGCGCCGTCTGCGGCTGGCTTCTTGGCGGACGAGTCCGACAACGACTCACTGTTTAGTGTGTCGGACGCCAACGATTCTCGGTCGCGAAAGCGGGTCCACCTGAGCGGTGGGTCCGAAGGTTCCCAGGCCTCGGGGTCGAAGAAGAGAGAAGCGGGCGCACGTTGCCCGGGCCAAGTCCGGGTACGGTGCGTCTCGCGTCCTGTACGCGGACCACTCTCTTGAGGAGCTGGAGAGGATGGCGGAGGAGGACGAGGAGGAGATCGTGGAGGTCGCCTCCAAGTCCTCCAACCTAAAGGGTACTTTCCAGAAGGCCCTCAAGAGCCGGGCCGCGAGCTTGCGCGGTGTCGTCGCGGAGTTGGTCCGTCGCAAGACAACTGACGAGACGCGGCAACTGCAGGCGAAGGTCGATCGCCTGCAGTCGGAGGTCAGCCAGCTTCATCAGAAGCTGGCTGAAGCCACGGCCCGGCCACAAGAGGCCCGGACAAGCCCTGTGGCAGAAGGCCCATCCTCCAACCTTGAGGATATCATCCGCAAGGTCGTGATGGAGGAGAGGGCCTTCACAAGGGCCTGCTTAGCGGGCATCGAGGACCGGCTCTTGCCGGAGAAGCGCCTCCGACCGCCGCTTGCGGCGGATAAGAGGCAGCCGAGCGAGCCGGGGCCGTCCTCCTCCCAGGCGGAAGACACTTTTCTCCCTGCCACCACCCCGTCCAACGAGTGGACGGATGTGGTACGTAGGGGGAAGGGCAGGGGCAGGAAGTCGAGGAAGGCCGTGCCTGCCGTCCCCGCCACTGCCGCTCCCAGTCAGTCGCAGAAGACCGGCAGGGGAGCAGGGAAGAGGAAGGGAAAGGGAAGGGGGAAGCTAGTCCCCCCAAAAACCGCTGCCGTCGTGGTGACACTCACCGCGGAGGCGGCGGAGCGTGGGGAGACGTACGCGTCCGTCTTGGTGCGGGCGCGTGCCAATGCCGATCCCACCCAACTGGGGATCGGCAGCGTGTCTTGCCGGCGGACACAAGCCGGGGCTCGAATTTTCGAGTTCCCGGGGGCCGAGGGGAGTGCCCACGCTGACCTATTTGCAGCCAAGCTGCAGGAGGTCATCGCGGACTCGGCGAAGGTGGCCCGACCGGTGAAGTCAGCGGCCATCGAGGTGACGGAGCTCGACGACTCCGTCACCAAGGAGGAGGTGGTTGCGGCGGTCGCAGCGGTAGGGGGCTGTGGCGCCGCGGCGGTCCAAGGCCGGGACATAAGACCCGGACGCGGCGGCATGGGCACCATACGCCTCGAGTCGCCGCTGCCAAAGCCGTCCTTGCCAAAGGACGGCTCACCGGCGACCGGTGCTCGAGGAATGGCTCGAGAGGAGGCACGGCTCCTTGTCGTTTCGGGCGACGCAGGTACTCTCGGGGCATGGTTGCTTCGGGAAGTACCTGTGTCGCATAAACAGGGAGCCGGACGCTCGGTGTCATCACTGCGTCCACTGTCTGGAGGACACGGCTCGGCATACGCTGGCAGAGTGTGCCGCATGGGAGGAGCCGCGCCGTGCCCTCGTGACAGAAGTGGGAGCCGACCTGTCGCTGCCGGCCGTCGCTCGCGCGATGGTCGGGAGCGCAGAGTCGTGGGATGCGGTGATCTCCTTCTGTGAAACGGTCATCTCACAGAAGGAGGCTGCGGAGAGGTTGAGGGAGGTCGAGACCACTCTCCCGACCCGCAGCAGACGAGCCGGGCGTCGGCGGAGGGCGGACAACGCCCTCTTCCAGCCCCCCTAGACGGGTCCAGAGGGACGGTGGACTTGGGGAGGTCCGCCGCCCCGCCGAATAACTGGGCCCGAGGCGGTGGCGCGTAGTGTTCCGCGCGCGCCCCTATAGGACGTCGCGGGAGGAGTACACCTCACTCCTCCCGCAGACCTGAGGAGGCCCGCAGTGGCGGGCCGGCACTAGCCGGGGATCGTGGAAGGCGCACTAGTTCCCATGATCCCCGGTGCAAGTGTGGGAAGGGAACACCGGGGTGGTTTTTAGTCAGTATGAGTCTGACAGACCCCTCCGCTCTCCCCAGAGCGGAGGACATCCATCGAGGATTTTCCACCCCGGCAACAAAAAAAAAAAAAAAAAAAAAAAAAGGTTAGGTTAGGTTGGGGGGGGGTGCGTCAGAATTCCTCCACGTTAGTTTGGCAGCTGCTGATCCCTCTCGATACGTCTGGAGGGAAGAGCAGCTGCTGGGCCGGTGCACCCTGGGCGCGACAGTATTATTCCTCGAGGAATCGGGAAATGGTACTGTCGTGGCTAATATTCTGGGGGAGGGGTCACATCGTTCGTCGTGCGATGATCCACGGGTCTGTCGTGCGAGGTTCGATGTGCATAGGGGGGTTTTCATCGTGTACCGTGCGATGGCTCGAACGGGGTCATCGGACGGTACGTGATTAGTGATTCACTCTTTGAAGTTTTCGGAGAGTGAATCAGGGCGGGGGAAACGTCGTGTACCGTGCGATGGCTCAAGCGGGTCATCGGACGGTACGTGATAAGTGATTCACTCCTCGAAGTTTTCGGGGAGTGAATCAGGGCGGGGAAACGTCGTGTACCGTGCTATGGCTCAAGCGGGTCATCGGACGGTACGTGATTTGTGATTCACTCTTCGAAGTTTTCGGGGAGTGAATCGGGGCGGGGAAAACGTCGTGTACCGTGCGATGGCTCAAGCGGGTCATCGGACGGTACGTGATTTGTGATTCACTCCTCGAAGTTTTCGGGGAGTTAATCGGGACGGGGAAAACGTCGTGTGCCGTGCGATGGCTCAAGCGGGTCATCGGACGGTACGTGATTAGTGATTCACTCTTCGAAGTTATCGGGGAGTGAATCAGGGTTGGGGATCCACCTTCATCTTTCATCGCGGCATTCGTCGCCCTCTCGTACGCGTCTGCCTGTCAGACGTGACTGTGAGCGTGGCGAGTGGTCGTGGTGGGGGATCAAGGGGGAGGGGGGGAATTTATGTATGTATGTATATATTTATATGTTTATTTGTATATGTTTATATATTTTTATTGATGAAGTGGGGAGTCAGGGACCACACCCTTTAAAGGAAAAAGAAACCATGGATAAGTCGAGATGCAATATCATACCCCAGGGCGGTACCAGCTGCTCAGCAGCTGGAGAATCCGCCACGATCCCTTCGGGGTCGTCTGCCCCACCGTATTCTGGGGGGGGCAACATTTCGCTTACAATTGCCAATGGCAACAAGAGCCGAGGAGGCTCATCGAGGTCAAGGTCCTTTGAAGACCTGATCTCTTTTAAACCACCCGATCCAAAATCGGGTGCAAGGACGGGAGCAGAGGCTCCAGACACTCCGACATGCGCGCCCTCACCAGAGCCACGCGTGGTTCTGGAGGGGGTGTACATGTCGGAGTCAGACGACACACCGCAGACGGCAGTGTCCAATGCCTCCAAGTTTTGGGGGAAGCGTTCGCGCGGTCAGTCGGACGCGGTTTCGGTGGGTCTTTCCTCTAGCGAGGAGGACCAGCCGGCCGCCAAGATTGCAACGGCCAGGAGAGGCAAAGGTCGCGGGACAGGCAGTCCGGCAGCATCGCGAGACGCCCGGGGTCGCTTCCTGAAGCGCCCCGACACGCCGGTGCCAAGCGGGTCAGATCGCGTATCACCTGCGGTCTCGACCGACGACCAGGGAGGGGTCACCGTCGCTCTTGTGGGCACAAAGGCGGAGGCCAATGCCGCGAAGCGCGCTCAAAGTAGAGCGGTCGCGGCCGATGAGGTGGCCGAAATGGCCCGTAAGGCCCGAGAGTGGCGGTCTGCCCAGGCGGCCAATGGGGAGAGTCTGACAGCAGAGGCTCTCAGCCGCCAAGTGATGGACGGCGTGGACATCGTCCTAAAGGTTGCCACCAAGTCCGGCAACCTGAAGGGCTCGTTCACGCGCGCCCTCAAAGAGGCGGCAGAGGGGCTCAGGGAGGCGTTTCTGGTTCTCCATGACCACACGACCTCCGAAGAGACGGCGAGGTTGTGGACGGAGAACAGCCGTCTCCGATCCGAACTGGAGGACCTCAAGCGGCAGTTTGCCGCTCTACAAAATGTCGGGCAACAGCAAGCGGCTCCCTCGTCGGCCCCTGTACCTGCAGCGCCACCTACTCTGAGTCTGTCGGACTACGACGTAGAGAGGGTGGCCAGAATCTGCATGCTGCAGTGTGGGGACATGGTGAGTGCCCGCCTGGAGGCAATCGAGTCTCGACTGCCCCCAGCTGAGCGCCTCCGCCCCCCGCTTGCGGCAGACAGGTGGAGGATGGAAGGGCCCGCGAGGCCGAAGCCCGCGCAGCTCACGCGGAGGCCTGCAGGGGGGGTCAAAGAGCCCGCAGTGGAGCCCGGGACGCCGGTACAGGTTGCGTCCGCGCCCCTCATCCCGACGTCTCAGCCCCCGGTGACCGCTTCTCACACACAGGTGACGGTGGCTGGAGAAGGCCGCCGCAAAAAGAGAAAGAGGAGGAAGGCAGCGGGTGTGACCGCGCCGCCTACCTCCCAAGAGGCCACGATCCCGGCGTCCGCACCTCCCAACCAGGAGGCCTGGACGACGGTGGTGAAGAGGGGCCGCAAGAAGCGGACGCCGCAGCCGACGCCTCCCCAGGTACCGACTCGACCAGAGGGCACGAGGCCACCCAAGGTCACTACCCCACGCTCAGAGGCTGTGGTTATAACACTGCAGCCCGAAGCCGTAAGCAGGGGAGTGACCTACAAGTCGGTCCTGGCGGAAATGAAGCAGAAGCTTCAGTTCAGCGAGTTTGGCACCCCGGCTGGTTTCGTCTTCAGGACGGCAGCCACGGGTGCCAAGATGCTTCAGGTGTCGGGTGCGGCAAGGCAGGAGAGGGCGGACAAGTTGGCCGCCAAACTCCGGGAAGTCCTCAAACCAGAGGACGCCCGAGTGTCCAGGCCCATGACCACGGCTGAATTGCGGGTCGAGGGGCTGGACGACTCGGTGACCCCGGAGGAAGTAGTGGCGGCCATTGCCCAAAACGGTGGTTGCCCGCCAGACAATGTGGCGGCGGGTGAAATTCGCAGCAGCGCGGATGGGCTGGGCACTGTTTGGGTGCGGTGCCCGGTCGCGGCTGCGAACAAGGTAGCGGATGGCGGGCGACTGCTGGTGGGCTGGGTGTCTGCCAGGGTCAAACTCCTGCCAAGGCGGGCTGTGCAGTGCTTCCGGTGCCTGGAAAAGGGGCATGTCCGGGCACAATGCACTGCACAAATCGACCGCAGCGAGGTATGTTTCCGCTGCAGTCGACCCGGCCATAAAGCGGCCCAGTGCTCCGGAGCGCCATTCTGCAGCCTTTGCGCAGCTGCAGGGAAACGCTCGGAGCACAGACTTGGCGGGAAGGCCTGCAAGGCACCCAAGCCCAGAAATAGGAGGACTCGAGCTGTCGGAGAATCTGCGCCTCTCCCACAGCCCGACTCCCGACCCAGGGAAGGAGGAGCCGAGGAAATGGAGTGTCATTAATGGCACAATTCCGTTTCCTCCAGGCGAATATCAACCACGCCGCCAGAGCTCAGGATCTGTTGCTCCAGAGCATGGCGGAGTGGTTGATCAACGTGGCTGTGGTCGCCGAGCCGTATTTTGTCCCCCCCCGCGATAACTGGGCAGGGGACCTGGACGGTTTGGTGGCCATCATTGGCGGGACTCTTGGCAGTCCGTCCCGAGGACACGGTTGGGTGGCTGCCCTCGTGGACGGCATAGTCACAATTGGGACGTATTTCTCCCCCAACAAGAGTCTCGCTGACTTCGAGGAGTTCCTTGTCGAGCTAGGTGCCGTCGTGAGCCGGTTCCACCCTCGCCCGGTGCTGTTGCTCGGGGATCTCAATGCCAAGTCCGCGGCTTGGGGATCCCCGATCACCGATCCTAGGGGTGAGGTGTTGGAGGAGTGGGCGGTTGAGACCGGCTTGACCGTCCTAAATCGGGGCTCGGTGTACACGTGCGTGCGGCAGCGGGGCGGGTCCATAGTGGACGTGTCGTTTGCAAGCCCCGCTGTTGCGGGCCGTGTACGCGACTGGCGAGTTGCCGTGGAGGTGGAGACGCTGTCGGACCATCGATATATTCGATTCGACGTCTCCACCCAGACTGCGGGCGGCGGTCGCCCGCCGACCCCGCGGATGGACGGTCCTCGCTGGTCGTACAAGCGTATCGACAGGGAACTTCTCGAGGAGGCCGCAATCCTCCAGGCCTGGGTCCGGGAGTCAACGACGAACGAACCCGTCGACGTCGAAGCGGAGGCGCAGTGGTTCCGCGGGGCTATGACGCAAATCTGCGATGCGTCAATGCCCTGTGTCACCCAAACCACAAGGCGCCAGCTGTACTGGTGGTCCGCCGTCATCGCGCAGCTGCGCGTGACGTGCGTGGAGGTGAGACGCCAGTACACCCATTACCGGAGGAGACGTCGCCGGGTTCCGGAGGAAGAGGCCGCGCGGTATGAGGTGTACCGCGCGGCCAAGGAGGCTCTGTGGCTGGCCGTCGGCGAGGCTAAGACTCGAGCCAGGGAGGAGATGCTGTCGGCTCTCGACGTGAATCCGTGGGGGCGCCCTTACCGTGCGGTCCGAGGGAAACTTCGTGCCTGGGCGCCCCCACTCACCGAGAGCCTGCAGCCTGAGCTGTTGCAGGAAGTGGTCGCAACGCTCTTCCCTGCTAGAGAGGAACATGTTCCACCGCCGATGGCTTTGCCCACAGCCACAGAGTCAACGGATGACGAGGACGTCAGCGTCCCAGAGGTGACACAAACAGAGATGAGGGTGGCGATAACGCGGCTTCGGTCCAAGACCGTTGCCCCGGGGCCCGACGGAGTTCCCGGCGTCGCGCTCGCCCTCGCTCTGAAGGAGCTAGAGCCCCAGCTGAGAGGACTCTTCACCGCATGTCTTGAGCAGGGCCAATTCCCTAGTGAGTGGAAAAAGGGTCGTCTGGTCCTGCTCAGGAAGGCGGGGCGCCCAGCGGAGTCGCCGTCTGCGTACCGGCCCTTAGTGCTGCTGGACGAGGTGGGTAAGCTTTTTGAGCGGATTATCGCTGCCCGCCTCGCCGGCCACTTGTACAGAGAGGGGCCGGATCTGGACGACAGCCAGTTCGGCTTCCGGCATGGGCGCTCCACTGTGGACGCCATATTGCGGGTAAGAGTCCTGGCGGAGGAAGCGGTGTCCCAGGGCGGGGTGATGTTGGCGGTGTCCTTGGACATCTCCAACGCTTTCAACACCCTGCCCTGGAGCTGTATTCGGGAGGCGCTGTGTTACCACAGGGTGCCCCCGTACCTCCGCCGCATCGTTGGGGCTTATTTGGCGGAAAGGTGTGTCACCTACTCGGGACGCGACGGCGGAGGCCGGCGCGACATGTCGTGCGGTGTTCCACAGGGTTCGGTCGTTGGCCCACCCCTGTGGAACATCGGGTACGACTGGGTGCTGAGGGGCGAGCTCCAACCGGGAGTGGCCCTGGTGTGTTACGCAGACGACACGCTGGTCACGGCCCGGGGGAGCTCGTACAGGGAGGCAGCGTTGCTAGCGACCTGTGCGGTCTCACAGGTTGTGGGCCGCATACGGCGCCTGGGCCTGGAGGTGGCCCTCAACAAGTCGGAGGCTGTGGTCTTTCACGGCCGCCGGCGGGCGCCGCCGCCGGGATCACAAATTGTGGTAGGGGGGACCCCGATCGCTGTCGAGTCCACCATGAAGTATCTGGGATTGGTGCTCGACAGCCATTGGAACTTCGGCCCCCACTTCCGGCGACTGGCGCCCAAGTTGATGGGCGCTGCGGGCGCGCTTGCAACACTGCTTCCCAATCTAGGGGGGCCGAGCACCGCCTGTAGGAGACTGTACCTGGGGGTCCTGCGATCCATGGCCCTGTACGGGGCCCCGGTGTGGGCCTCTGACTTGACGGCCGGCAGCATCGCGATGCTGCGGAAACCGCAGAGGGCGATGGCCGTTAGGTCAATCAGGGGGTATCCCTACCGCCGGCCTCGCCACCATCGAGGCGATCCGACCGGTGCTCGAGGAATGGCTCGAGAGGAGGCACGGCTCCTTGTCGTTTCGGGTGACGCAGGTGCTCTCGGGGCATGGTTGCTTCGGGAAGTACCTGTGTCGCATAAACAGGGAGCCGGACGCTCGGTGTCATCACTGCGTCCACTGTCTGGAGGACACGGCTCGGCACACGCTGGCAGAGAGAGTGTGCCGCATGGGAGGAGCCGCGCCGTGCCCTCGTGACAGAAGTGGGAACCGATCTGTCGCTGCCGGCCGTCGCTCGCGCGATGGTCGGGAGCGCAGAGTCGTGGGATGCGGTGATCTCTTTCTGTGAAACGGTCATCTCACAGAAGGAGGCTGCGGAGAGGTTGAGGGAGGTCGAGACCACTCTCCCGACCCGCAGCAGACGAACCGGGCATCGGCGGAGGGCGGACAATGCCCTCTTCCAGCCCCCCTAGACGGGTCCAGAGGGACGGTGGACTTGGGGAGGTCCGCCGCCCCGCCGAATAACTGGACCCGAGGCGGTGGCGCGTAGTGTTCCGCGCGCGCCCCTATAGGACGTCGCGGGAGGAGTACACCTCACTCCCCCCGCAGACCTGAGGAGGCCCGCAGTGGCGGGCCGGCACTAGCCGGGGATCGTGGAAGGCGCACTAGTTCCCATGATCCCCGGTGCAAGTGTGGGAAGGGAACACCGGGGTGGTTTTTAGTCAGTACGAGTCTGACAGACCCCTCCGCTCTCCCCAGAGCGGAGGACATCCATCGAGGATTTTCCACCCCGGCAACAAAAAAAAAAAAAAAAAAGGTTAGGTTAGGTTAGGTTAGGTTTAGGAGGAGACCTGTCGCTGCCGGCCGTCGTTCGCTCGATGGTCGGCAGCGCAGAGTCCTGGGACGCGGTGATGTCCTTCTGCGAGACCGTCATGTCGCAGAAGGAAGCTGCGGAAAGGGAGAGGGAGATGACCAGCTCCCGCCCATCCCGCAGCAGACGCACCGGGCGTCGGCAGAGGGCTGATAACGCCCTCTTCCGGCCCCCCTAAATTGGTCCAGGGGCGGCGGATTCGGGGACATCCGTCGCCCCCCATCACACTGGACCCGAGACGGCGGCGCGTTGTGTTCCACGCGCGCCTCTCATAGACGCAGCGGGGGGAGTTTTACACCTCACTCCCCCCGGGACGAGGCCCGTAGGTCAAGCGGGCCAGCACTAGTCCGGGGCAGCGGAAGTCGCATCAGATCCCGTTGCCCCCTGACGCAAGTGTGCGAGGGAACACCGGTGTGGTTTTAGTCAGTACGAGTCTGACAGACCCCTCCGCTCTCCCCAGGGCGGAGGACATCCATTGAGGATTTCCACATCGTGAAAAAAAAAAAAAAAAAAAAAAAAAAAAAAAAAAAAAAGGTTAGGTTAGGTTAGGTTATGGCCCTATACGGGGCCCCCATCTGGGCGGACTCCCTCCACAGGAGGGAGAATGCGACCGCCATCCGCAGGCCCCAAAGGGCCATTGCACAGCGGGTGGCGAGGGCCTACCGCTCGGTGGGCTTCTCGGCGGCATGCGCTCTGGCTGGCACCCCTCCTTGGGAGTTGGAGGCTTGGGTGCTCGCCAGAGTGTATGAGTGGACGGCGCGCAGAAAGGCTCTCGGGGAGCGCCCCGTCGCCGAAGAGCGGGAGGCCGTGCGGCGGGAGGCGAAGGACGCCATCGTCCTCCACTGGACGGAGGACCTCGCCAACGCCGCCTTTGGCCGCCGTACGTTGGACGCGCTCGGACCGGTTTTGCGGAGCTGGCTCGAGCGGTCCCACGGTTTCCTCTCGTTCCGTCTGGTGCAGGTTTTGTCCGGCCATGGCTGTTTCGGATCGCACCTGCACCGGATCGGGAGGGAGGAAACCCCGGCGTGCCACGACTGCGGCGCGGCGGAGGACACGGCGCAGCACACCCTCGAGGTGTGCCCGGCTTGGTCCGAGCTGCGCCGCGGTCTGACCGCGGTAATCGGACCGGACCTCTCGCTTCCCGGCGTCGTCAACGCCATGCTGGAGAGCGAAGAGGCCTGGGCAGCGGTCGCCTCCTTTTGCGAGGACGTAATCTCGCAAAAGGAGGAGGCGGAGCGCGCGCGGGAGGACGACCCTCTCGCTGCGCCGCTCCGCAGACGAAGAAGGGGTCGGAGACGGCAACGTGCTCTCCCTCCTCATGGTGGTGACGGGCGGGCGACAGGCACGGGGGTGCCTTCGCCCGCATTGCACCCGTCACCACCCTCGTCAGTCATTCCCGGGCCCCTGTAAGAGGGGCCCGCCATGAAGGGCAATCGTCGGCGGAGGACTGGACGTAAAGGCTATGCCGGTTTCCCAGTCCCCCGCCACTCGGACGAAGCGGGAATGTCGCTGGGTCGTTTTAGTGGGTATACCGGGTCTTATCAGACCCGGGGAGTCCCACATACCCCTCTCATCCCCCGATGGGAGGGTATGCGTAATGCATTTTTTCCCAGCGATAAAAAAAAAAAAAAAAAAAAAAAAACAGGTTAGGTTAGGTTGTCCCCGCCACCACTGCACCCAGCCGGTCGCAGACGACCGGCAAGGGAAACGGGAAGGGGAAAGGAAGGGGAAAAGGGAGGCTTGTCCCCCCAAAAACCGCAGCCGTCGTGGTGACGCTCACCGCGGAGGCTGCGGAGCGAGGGGAGACATATAATATGTCAGTTTGGTGCGGGCGCGTGCTAATGCCGATCCCACCCAACTGGGGATCGGCAGCGTTTCTTGCCGGCGGACACAAGCTGGGGCTCGAATTTTCGAGTTCCCGGGGGCCGAGGGGAGTGCCCATGCGGACCTCTTCGCAGCAAAGCTGCAAGAGGTCATCGCAGACTCGGCCAAGGTGGCCCGACCAGTAAAGTCGACGGCCATTGAGGTGACGGAGCTCGACGACTCCGTCACCAAGGAGGAGGTGGTGGCGGCGGTCGCAGCGGTGGGGGGCTGTGGCGCCGCAGCGGTCCGAAGCCGGGACATAAGGCCCGGCCGCGGCGGCATGGGCACCATTCGCCTAGAGTGCCCAGTCGCCGCTGCCAAAGCCGTCCTAGTCAAGGGACGGCTGCCGGTCGGGATTAGCTCGGGTGCAGTCCGGGCCCTCGAGGATCAGCCTCTGCGGTGTTTCCGGTGCTTCGGCATCGGACACACCCGGCCCATGTGTCCGTCCACGGTAGACAGGACGGACACTTGCTACCGCTGCGGCAAGTACGGCCACAAAGCCGTCTCTTGTGAGGCCGCCACGCCACACTGCGCGGTGTGTGCCGCCAGTGGTCGACTGGCAGGCCACGTCATGAACGCGACGGGCGGGAGAAAAAAAAAAAAAAAAAAAAAAGGTTAGGTTAGGTTAGGTTAGGTTAGGTTAGGTTAGGTTTCATCCGCAAGAGATGGAGACTCCCCCAATTTCCGACGCGGAGATGGAGGCAGCAATTCTGCGGGTGCGGTCCAAGAGGACTGCCCCTGGCCCAGACGGGGTGCCTGCAAGGGCGCTGGCCCTGGCTCTGGAAGCGGCCCTGGGAGACAGGCTTAGGGAGCTGTTTGACGCTTGTCTGACATCGAGACGGTTCCCTAAGGCCTGGAAGGAGGGTCGACTGGTGCTGCTGCAAAAGCCGGGGCGCCCCCCGGAGTCTCCATCAGCGTATAGGCCACTTGTCTTGCTGGACGAGGCGGGGAAGATGCTAGAGAAGATTCTCGCTACCCGCATCATCCGGCACTTAGAGGCTGCTGGCCCGAACTTGTCGGACGCCCAGTTCGGATTCCGGGCAGGGCGTTCGACAGTGGACGCCATCTTGCGGCTCAAGGCAGAGGCGACGGATGCGGTCGCACAGGGTGGGGTGTTGTTGGCGGTGTCTTTAGACATAGCCAATGCGTTCAACACCCTGCCATTCAGCTGCATCGAGGAGGCGCTCCGCTACCATCAGGTGCCCATCTACCTGAGGCAGCTGGTAGCAGACTACCTGCAGGGTCGTTTCATCTGCTACGAGGGATGCGACGGCCGTGTTGTGCGCAGGGCCATCACGTGCGGTGTTCCACAGGGGTCGGTCTTGGGTCCGCTCGTGTGGAACATTGGCTACGACTGGGCGCTGCGATGTTTGCTCTCCCCCGGGCAGGGCGTCATTTGCTATGCCGATGACACTCTCGTCACGGCCCGGGGAGGGAGCTACGAAGAAGCGGCACGCTCGGCTGTCGAGGGCGCGTCCCTAATCGTGGGGCGAATCGAGGCACTGGGCCTCAAGGTGGCGCTCGAGAAGACCGAGGCCCTAGTATTTCATGCACCCCGACGCCGGCCACCGGCTGACGCTCACCTTGCCATTGGTGGTGCGTCAATAGCGGTGCGGGCAAGCATGAGATACCTGGGCCTGGTTTTGGACCGGAGGTGGAACTTCGGCGAGCACTTTGCTCAGCTTGCGCCGAAGCTGATCGGCACGGCGTCCGCCCTCAGCCGGCTGTTGCCGAACCTGGGGGGACCGAACGTCGTTTGCCGACGGCTTTACACGGGGGTGATCCGCTCGATGGCGCTCTACGGGGCCCCGGTGTGGGCGGGGTCCCTGTCTGCCCAAAATAAGGCTCTTCTGCGAAGACCGCAAAGAGTCATGGCAGTCAGGGTCGTACGCGGATACCGCACTGTATCTGCGGAAGCAGCGTGTGCCCTCGCGGGCACGCCCCCGTGGGATCTGGAGGCGCAGGTGCTCGCCGAGGTCTACTGGCGTGGCGCGGACCTGCAGGCGGAGAGTGGCAGACGCCCACCGCCTGAGCTGGTAACGAGGTGGCGTAGAGAGGCCCAAGCCCAAACCCTGCGGATTTGGAAGGTTAGGCTGGAGACGCCCAGTGCAGGTCACTGGACAGTGGGGGCTATCCAGCCGATCCTAGAGGAATGGGTGCGGAGGCGACACGGGACGTTGTCCTTCCGCCTGGTGCAGGTTTTGTCGGGGCATGGCTGCTTTGGCAAATACCTGCACAAAGTGGCTAGACGGGAGGCGACTCCCGTGTGTCACCAGTGCGGCTACAGCGAGGATACGGCGCTTCACACCCTCGAGCATTGTCCTGCTTGGGAGGTGCAGCGCCGTGCTCTCGCAGCAGCAATCGGGGCAGACCTCTCCTTGCCAGCCGTGGCCAAGGCCATGATCGACAGCAGGGGGTCATGGGAGGCGGTGGCGTCCTTCTGCGAGGATGTCATCTCGCAGAAGGAAGCGGCGGAGCGCGTCAGGGAGGAAAACTCCCTCGCTGACGCGATTCGTCGCAGGAGGACAGGGCGGCGGAGAAGGCGCCATGGCGACCTGATACCGCCCTAGGAGGTGCCAGCGGGCGATAGATCGGGGAGTCTATCGTCGTCGCGTTGCACGGCCCTCACGAGTGGAGGCGATGTCTCAGGTGAGCTCGGACATCGCCGAAGGAGTTGGTGCCCGGAGACGGGCTGCGCTGGTTGGGTCGCGAACGTCATGCGTAGCAGTTCTCGCGGCCCATCCGCAAAGGCGACAGTAGGCTCACGGCGGTGTTTTTTAGTGGGTGCAAGTCCCACATAACCAAACCGTCTCCCCGGACGGTGCGGTATGCGTCAGGCATTTTTCACCGCTTATAAAAAAAAAAAAAAAAAAAAAAAAAAAAATAAGGTTTCATCCGCAAGGTTGTGATGGAGGAGAGGGCCTTCACAAGGGCCTGCTTAGCGGGCATTGAGGACCGGCTCTTGCCGGAGAAACGCCTCCGACCGCCGCTTGCGGCGGATAAGAGGCAGCCGAGCGAGCCGGGGCCATCCTCCTCCCAGGCGGAAGACACCCTCCTCCCTGCCACCACCCCGTCCAACGAGTGGACGGAAGTGGTACGTAAAGGGAAGGGCAAGGGAAAGGGGAAAAAGTCGGCGATGGCTGTCCCTGCCGTCCCAGCCGTCCCCGCCACCACTGTCCCCAGCCGGTCGCAGACGACCGGCAAGGGAAACGGAAAGGGGAAAGGGAGGGCAAAAGGGAAGCTTGTCCCCCCAAAAACCGCAGCCGTCGTGGTGACGCTCACCGCGGAGGCTGCGGAGCGAGGGGAAACGTATATGTCGGTTTTGGTGCGGGCACGTGCTAATGCCGATCCCACTCAACTCGGGATCGGCAGTGTAACTTGCCGGCGGACCCAAGCCGGGGCTCGAATATTCGAGTTCCCGGGGGCAGAGGGGGGTGCCCATGCGGACCTCTTCGCAGCAAAGCTGCAGGAGGTCATCGCCGATTCGGCGAAGGTGGCCCGACCGGTCAAGTCGGCGGCCATTGAGGTGACGGAGCTCGACGACTCCGTCACCAAGGAGGAGGTGGTGGCGGCGGTCGCAGCGATAGGGGGCTGTGGCGCCGCGGCGGTACAAGGCCGGGACATAAGGCCCGGCCGCGGCGGCATGGGCACCATTCGCCTCGAGTGCCCGGTCGCCGCTGCTAAGGCTGTCCTTGCCAAGGGACGGCTGCCGGTCGGGTTTAGCTCGGGTGCAGTCCGGGCCCTCGAGGACCAGCCTCTGCGGTGTTTCCGGTGCTTCGGCATCGGACACACCCGGCCCATGTGTCCGTCCACGGTAGACAGGACGGACACGTGCTACCGCTGCGGCAAGAACGGCCACAAAGCCGTCTCTTGCGAGGTCGCCACGCCACACTGCGCGGTGTGTGCCGCTAGTGGTCGCCTGGCAGGCCACGTCATGAAGGGGAGGAAATGTAATCCTCCCCCTAAGCGTGGCAAAGCGCAAGCGCCGACTGGCCGCTCCGTCGTTCCTGCGGCGGCTGCGGAGGAGGGTGTGATGTCCGACTGATGGATAGTGTCGAACATCGCATCCTTCAGGTGGTGCGGCCTTCCACTGACTCCCCTCCCCTCTCGCTCTTAGAGAGGGGACCGGGATACGTGGCCGCCGCGTGGGGAGACATGGCCCTGGTGGGGGTCTATTTCTCCCCAAACCACCATGTCACGGAGCGCGAGCGGGAGGACGACCCTCTCGCTGCGCCGCTCCGCAGACGAAGAAGGGGTCGGAGAAGGCACCGTCCTCTCCCTCCTCTTGGTGGCGACGGGCGGGCGACAGGCACGGGGGTGCCTTCGCCCGCATTGCACCCGTCACCACTTTCGTCGGTCATTCCCGGGCCCCTGTGAGGGGCCCGCCATGAAGGGCAATCGTCGGCGGAGGACTGGACGTAAAGGCTATGCCGGTTTCCCAGTCCCCCGCCACTCGGACGAAGCGGGAATGTCGCTGGGTCGTTTTAGTGGGTATACCGGGTCAGACCCGGGGAGTCCCACATACCCCTCTCATCCCCCGATGGGAGGGTATGCGTAATGCATTTTTTCCCAGCGTCAAAAAAAAAAAAAAAAAAAAAAAAGGTTAGGTTAGGTTAGGTCAATAGCGGTGCGAGCAAGCATGAGATACCTGGGCCTGGTTTTGGACCGGAGGTGGAACTTCGGCGAGCACTTTGCTCAGCTTGCGCCGAAGCTGATCGGCACGGCGTCCGCCCTCAGCCGGCTGTTGCCGAACCTGGGGGGACCGAACGTCGTTTGCCGACGGCTTTACACGGGGGTGATCCGCTCGATGGCGCTCTACGGGGCCCCGGTGTGGGCGGGGTCCCTGTCTGCCCAAAATAAGGCTCTTCTGCGAAGACCGCAAAGAGTCATGGCAGTCAGGGTCGTACGCGGATACCGCACTGTATCTGCGGAAGCAGCGTGTGCCCTCGCGGGCACGCCCCCGTGGGATCTGGAGGCGCAGGTGCTCGCCGAGGTCTACTGGCGTGGCGCGGACCTGCAGGCGGAGAGTGGCAGACGCCCACCGCCTGAGCTGGTCACGAGGTGGCGTAGAGAGGCCCAAGCCCAAACCCTGCGGATTTGGAAGGTTAGGCTGGAGACGCCCAGTGCAGGTCACTGGACAGTGGGGGCTATCCAGCCGATCCTAGAGGAATGGGTGCGGAGGCGACACGGGACGTTGTCCTTCCGCCTGGTGCAGGTTTTGTCGGGGCATGGCTGCTTTGGCAAATACCTGCACAAAGTGGCTAGACGGGAGGCGACTCCCGTGTGTCACCAGTGCGGCTGCAGCGAGGATACGGCGCTTCACACCCTCGAGCATTGTCCTGCTTGGGAGGTGCAGCGCCGTGCTCTCGCAGCAGCAATCGGGGCAGACCTCTCCTTGCCAGCCGTGGCCAAGGCCATGATCGACAGCAGGGGGTCATGGGAGGCGGTGGCGTCCTTCTGCGAGGATGTCATCTCGCAGAAGGAAGCGGCGGAGCGCGTCAGGGAGGAAGACTCCCTCGCTGACGCGATTCGTCGCAGGAGGACAGGGCGGCGGAGAAGGCGCCATGGCGACCTGATACCGCCCTAGGAGGTGCCAGCGGGCGATAGATCGGGGAGTCTATCGTCGTCGCGTTGCACGGCCCTCACGAGTGGAGGCGATGTCTCAGGTGAGCCCGGACATCGCCGAAGGAGTTGGTGCCCGGAGACGGGCTGCGCTGGTTGGGTCGCGAACGTCATGCGTAGCAGTTCTCGCGGCCCATCCGCAAAGGCGACAGTAGGCTCACGGCGGTGTTTTTTAGTGGGTGCAAGTCCCACATAACCAAACCGTCTCCCCGGACGGTGCGGTATGCGTCAGGCATTTTTCACCGCTTATAAAAAAAAAAAAAAAAAAAAAAAAAAAAAAAAAAAAAGGTTAGGTTAGGTTTTTTTTTTTTTTTTTTTTTTTTTGTTTGGGCAGGAGTGGGAAATCCCCGCGGACACCTCGACTATCCCACAGGAATTTCTCTTGTGAGACAGTCGAGGTAGTGCCGGACTCGAACCGGCTAAAACCACACTCCTGCCTAGCCAGTGTCCCTCTGACATTATCAGAGCCCTTTTCTGCTAATTTTATTCCTTGTTTGGCGACTTAGTTTAAGAAGGCCGATGAGACCACACTCTTTATATGGTGTTACTTTTAATTTAACTACAACGTCTTATCCTAATCCTTGTTGAATTTTGATATAATATATTTATAAGTTTCTATTTAGCTAAATAATTTTGTTTGCATTTACTACATAATCATTTTTGAAAACTATTCCTACGTATACTATTTTACTAAAGTTTTAGATTTACTTACACTGTCACTTACCCTTATATTTATGCCCCTTTAAATTTTTCAGCACTTATATGTGTTAGTTTTAATTTTGGTATCTTATGATATTTGGTTTTTATACTCAATATAAATGTCAATATCTTGATTCGACAGCAAACACACAGCGCAATGTCTTAAGTTTTGAAGCAGGTTCGACACAACATAACGATTCCACCAGAGCTGGCCCACGGTTCAACATAATTTTAGCCGGCTTCTTAATAAAGTGACTACAATTATTTTTCTCCATTGAGCCAACCCTGGTGGTTCGCTCAATGCATCTGCTATCTGGTTGTGTCGGAGTCTTCTCTTTGTGCTTTGAAGTGGGCGCATCGACGACTTTAGCAATAAGCTATCATTGCTCTCGCGAATGCGTCCCACTTCTTACGCACCGGGCAATCGTCGCTGAATGCATTGTGCCGGTGCTCCCCCAGCTTGGCTCTGGTGCAGTTAACACACACCGCTGCTTCGCCGATCTGTTTTTCTGGGCAGTCTGCCCTGACGTGTGGCCCACCACAGTGGCTACACAGATCGGCTGGCTCCGTGCACAGGCGTTTGCCGTGCCCGTATGCCAAGCAACGGGTGCACTGCACCAGAGGCGTCTGGTCTTCGACGCGCACTCTCTGGAGGTCAATTCGAAGCTTGCCTCCTTCGAGTGCCCTCTTCCAGATAACTGGGGTGACACCCAGCACAATGCTATTCACGTGTGGGTTTCGTGACCTTTTCCGAAATTTCACACACATTTTGAGTTCCCCGTCCCCGAGGCCGTCAAAGATCTCCCGGTTCTGGTTCCTAAGGGCCCTCAGTACTTCCTCGTCACTGTGCACTGATAGCACGTCCCTAAGAACCAGAAGCGGGTTTCGATTCTTGACTTCCTCGACGACGAGGTTCTCTCCGGCCTTCTCTAGTCGCTCTTTTAGTTTTTTCCTCTCTTCCGTCGTTGCGCACCCCATAATTACTTTCTGATCTTTGACCTTTCTTACTCTCTCTACACGCACCCAGCCCTCCTTCGCGTCCACTGCTTTTCTCACTCTTTCGAGGATTTCGGCGCCCGTATCCGTCTCCTGTGTTGAGGTGACAACCACGGAGTGCAGCGTCGTTCGCTCCAGGGCTTGCGCCCCGGTGTGGCACTTACTGACGGCCGCTACATTCGCGTAGGTTGTCTCCCCCACAAATTCTTTGCTGGCCAGACTGTCTCGGAGCCTGTCAAGTTTCTCGGAGTTGTCTTTCAACTCCGAGATGTGCTCCTTTATGGTCTTCAGGAGCTCAGTCTGGCCAGCAAGAAGCTCCACGGAAGTTGGATGGGGACCGAAATCAGCAGTGGGCGCGGGTTCCGGTACGGCAGTGGGTGCGGCAGGGGCCTTGTCCCGCTCGGACTCCTTGACCAGCTCATAGAGTCTGTTTATGGCGTGGAGCACCGCAGTCTTTATCTCGGCCTTGAGGTTGCGAGAGTTGCCTAGATTAAGCTTGGCCTTATTTAGGCAAGCTCTCGCCTCCTCGGTGCGACTGCGGCACTTAGCCTCAGGCTTTATGAGCGGTCTTGAGGCGTCGATGGCGGCTCGGCGCGTCCCCGGAGTGGCAGGGCCCCCCTGTGACGCAGAAGGAGTCTCGTCTCCGAAGGAGATTCTCCTCCTCGCGGCCACAGACGTAGGCACCGCTTCCTCAGCCGATCGCGGCGAGCCACTAGAGCCTGGAGCCCTTACGGTGCTGGTTGGGGTGCGGAACATATTCTAGTCTAAGTCTACGAGCGCAGGTGTTATCAGAACTGACTCCTGTAAAGAGGGAGTCAGAGCGATATCTACTCGGGAAGAGGAACTTAAAAGGTTGGACACTGGACTTATAATTATTGTGTCCCTGTAAAGAGGGGTACACAGTAATAATAAATAAAATAATAAATCACACAAAAATTGAAAACAATATTAAATAATTATAAAATTGTGTCAACACTTTTGTGAGCCTTTGCAGACTCGGTCAAATGCGTTAAAAATAACTAAAAATCCCTAAAAATCAGTAAAAACCCCTTTAAAGACTAAATGCTAATATAAACCGAAAAATAAAATTTTGCCAAAATTCCCACGTCTACCTTCCTATAACCCAGAGGGCGGGTGGGTGGGCAAAATTTTTTCGTGCTAGGGGCGCGTGCGAGGTGTCCAGAGACGCGTCTCCGCGCGGGCTAGCGAATTATGGAATAAAACTTGTTAGGTGCCGAACAAAAATTTTGACTTTTGGTCAAAAAACCAGTTTTCGAAAGAAAAAATTTGGAATTTCACCCCACTACCTGGAGACCGGGACACGGAACGCGGACCAGAATTCAGGGAAGAAGGGTGAGCACTATTGCAACTATAATCTAAATTGAAATGTGAAGGAAAATTTTGAAAAACAATTAATTTTAAGGAATTTCTCCGAAAATAAGGGATGGAGTCCAGACGCGCGTGTAAAGTGCGCGCGATATGGTCAGAACACAGGCGGACGCCTAGTTTGGTCTAAAAAAGCCGAAAACAGCTTCAAAATCGCACGTCTAGAATAGAAGATATCAACGTTTTCGTTTTTGACTCGTTCCCTTAGGTGGATTTTGGTACTTATAGAAATGTATGAAAATAACTATTTTTTAGAAAAATGTATGTTTTATTCGGGCTAGGGGCGCGTGCGAGGTGTCCAGAGACGCGTCTCCGCGCGGGCTAGCGAATTATGGAATAAAACTTGTTAGTCGGATGCGGGCTCGGCGGGTTTGTCTTCCAGCGAGGAGAACCTGCCAGCCACCAAGGTGTCGACAACAAGGAGGGGAAGAGGACGGGGGATAACTTCCGGAGCGAGCGCTCCGGCAGCGTCAGGTGACTCTCGGAGTCGCTTCCTAAAGACCCCCGATACGCCGGTGAGCGACTCTGACGGGGTTATGCAGGTGGAGCCAAGTGATGCCTCCATCTCATTGGTGAGCACCCGGGCGGAGCTCAATGCCTCGAGGCGAGAGGGAAGAAAGGCCATTGCGACCGATGAGGTAGCTGAGTTGGCCCGTCTGGCGAGGGAGAGGCGGTCACAGACTGCCTCAACTCCTGAGGGCTTGACCGCAGAAGCCCTTAGCCGTCAGGTTTTGGACGGCGTGGACGTCGTCCTAAAGGTGGCCACGAAGTCAGGTAACCTAAAGGGCACGTTCACGCGGGCCCTAAAAGAGGCGGCGACCGGGATCAAGGAGGCGATGGACGTCCTCCTAGACAGAACGACCTCGGAGGAGACGGTGAAACTCCGAGAGGAGAATCATCGTCTCCATACGAGGATGGAGGAGCTGCAGCGGGAGGTCATCGCCCTGAGGGCAGACTTCAGCCGGCAGCAGGGTGTGACGACTGTGGACAGTCGTGCCCTGCCACAGAACGGGTCTTTGGGGGAAGACCAGTTCAACCGGCTGTTGAACATAATGACCGCCCGCTTCGACAGCCTTGAGCCCAGGCTCAACCCCCCGGTCAGGCTTCGTCCGCCGTTGGCGGCCGATACGCGAAAGGACAAGGCAGAGCCCGTACCTGTATCGACTGGGCCAACGTGGGCCCAGGTGGCAAAAGCTCCACCTGCACCGGTAAAGCCCTCGCCGGTGGTCAAAAAGTCCACGCAGGCACCCAAAACGCCCACAGAGGGGGGCAAAAAGGCCGGAAAGGGGACGAAAAATCCTACTCAGAAGAGCAGTTCGTCCCCCAAAGAAAACGAGGGGGAGTGGAAGACGGCCGAGAGCCGCAAAAAAAGGCGGAAGAGGGGTAAGGCCAAGAACGCGCCGGGCACCAAGGGACAGGCCCCCAGAATCCGCGTCCCTCGCTCCGAGGCTGTGGTGGTAACACTTCAGCCCGAAGCCAAGGAGAGGGGGATAACATACCAAAAGGTACTGGCGGAGGCGAAGGGCAAGCTGGTCTTCGCCGATTTTGGCACCCCGGACGGCTTCCGCTTTAGAACGGCTGCCACGGGAGCCAAAATGTTTGAGTTGGCGGGGACCAGCTGTGCCGAGAGGGCGGACTCTCTAGCTGCGAAGCTGAGGGACGTCCTCAACCCCGAGGAGGCCCGGGTGTCCAGACCCATGAAGACGGCTGAGGTTCGCGTCGATGGGCTGGACGACTCCTTGACCCCAGAGGAGGTGGTGGCGGCCATAGCCCGGAGCGGCGGATGCCAGCCGGAAAATGTGCGGGCGGGCGAGATCCGCCTAAACGCTGGTGGGCTTGGCACCATCTGGGTGCGGTGCCCGGTGGCTGCGGCCAAGCAAGTCGCCGACGCGGGCCGTCTGCTGGTGGGCTGGGTGTCAGCTAGGGTAAAACTCCTGGCACCCAGGGCCATGCAGTGCTACCGGTGCCTCGAAAAAGGGCACGTACGGGCACTCTGCACCTGCGAAACCGACCGCAGCGATCTATGTTATCGCTGCGGTCGGCCTGGCCATAAGGCGGCCCAGTGCTCCGCGGAGCCAAACTGCAGTCTGTGTACAGCTGCAGGAAAGTCCGCGGGGCACAGAATAGGTGGCAACGCTTGCGGCGCGCCCAGAAAGCGCAACAAGCGTTGGACCAAGGCTGCGGGGGCCGCACCCCCTAGCACCTCTGAGGCCGACTCCCGGCCAGTTGTGGGACGAACCGAGGAAATGGAGTGTTAGTAATGGCACTTCATTTCCTTCAGGCGAATATCAACCACTGCACCAGAGCTCAGGATCTCTTGGTCTTGAGCATGGCGCAGTGGTCGATAAATGTGGCGGTGGTCGCTGAGCCGTATTTTATCCCCCCCCGGGAAAACTGGGCAGGGGATCTGGACGGCCTCGTGGCCATCATCGGCGCAACTCTTGTCGACGTATCCCGGGGTAACGGTTGGGTTGCCGCCCTTGTGAACGGGATCGTCACGATCGGGGCATATTTTTCGCCCAACAGGAGTCTCGCCGATTTCGAGAGCTTCCTTGTCGAGTTGGGAGCCGTCGTCGGCTGGTCTCACCCTCAGCCCATACTGCTTCTCGGTGATCTGAACGCCAAGTCTGCGGCGTGGGGATCCCCGGTCACAGACCCGAGAGGCGATGCGCTAGAGGAGTGGGCCATTACGACGGGCCTGGCCGTCTTGAACCGGGGTTCGGCCTACACGTGTGTGCGACAGCGGGGCGGGTCCATAGTGGATGTCTCATTCGCTAGCCCCGCTGTCGTGCACCGTGTTCATGATTGGCACTGACCGAGGTGTGCAACTCCAGCATGCCTCGGTCTCGCCGTTCGCCTCCCCGTCGTGCCGTCTATTGGTGGACGGAGGAGCTGGAGGGACTCCGGGCCACCTGCGTGGCGGCCAGAAGGGCCTACACGCGGAGCCGACGGCGCAGCGCCCAAAACCGAGTACGGGCAGAAGAGGATCGCCTATACGCCTCTTACCGAGAGGCGACGACGGCCCTCAAGTCTGCAATGGGCGCTGCACAAGACTCGCCGAGGGCCGAGATGTTGGAGGGTCTCGACAGGGACCCCTATGGGAGACCATACAAGGCGGCGCGGAACCAGCTACGCCCCTATGGTCCCCCACTGTCGGAGACCCTCGAGCCAGCGTTGCTGGATGGGGTGGTCCGGTCCCTGTTTCCGCGCAGGACCGACTTCACCCCACCAACGATGGATCCCCCGCAAGGGGCGGCTTCGCCGGAGGAGGAGGAGGTCCCCCCGGTGACGGCGGCGGAGTTCTACGCGGGGGTGCTCAGCATCCGCGCGAAGAAGACGGCCCCTGGACCAGACGGCGTCCCCGCACGCGAGGACAGGTTTCGGGACCTCTTCAGCGCGTGCTTTACGGCTGGGAGGTTCCCGAAACTGTGGAAAGAGGGGCAGTTATGCCTCCTCCGAAAGGGGGGCCGCCCGGTGGACTCCCCCTCGGCATACCGGCCCATCGTCCTGCTCGATGAGGTCGGTAAGTTGTTCGAGGGGATTGTCGCCTCCCGGCTTAATAGCCACTTGCGGGGGGTAGGGCCTGATCTGTCGGACGCCCAATTCGGCTTCCGCCGAGGGCGTTCGACGATCGACGCACTGGCCCTACTCAAGGGCCAGGTGAAGGAGGCGGTGGAGGCGGGGGACGGAGTGCTGGCGGTGTCATTCGACATTGCCAACGCCTTCAACTCCGTGCCCCACTCGACGATATTGGAGGCGCTCCGGTATCACGGAGTGCCCCAATACCTGCGGGACCTCCTGGCCAGCTACTTGGAGGACCGAGAGGTCCTCCTCGTGGACAAAACGGCCACCGTGAGGCGGTACGGCGCAGAGTCCGGTGTTCCACAGGGGTCGGTGCTTGGGCCCCCCTTGTGGAACATCGGGTTCAACTGGCTCTTGCGGGGAGCCCTCCTCCAGGGCACGAGTGTCATCTGCTACGCGGATGACACTCTCCTCACTGCCCGGGGGAGGAACTTTGCCGACGCGGCCTGTCTGGCCTCGGCTGGCGGATCCTTGGTTGCAGAGAGGATCCGCCGCCTGGGATTGAAGGTGGCGCTGCACAAGACCGAGGCCGTGTTCTTTCGCGGGCCTCGGCAGCGCTGCCCTCCCGACGCCCACATAATTGTGGAGGGCGTCAAGACAGGGGTCCAGCCTCAGATGAAGTATCTGGGGCTGGTGCTGGACGACAGGTGGCGCTTCGGCCCGCACTTCAGCGGGCTGTCGACGCGCCTATTGAAGGCCGCTGACGCCCTATCGTGGCTCCTCCCGAACCTGGGCGGGCCCAAGGCAAAATGCCGGCGCCTGTACGCCGGCATCTTGCGGAGCATGGCCCTATACGGGGCCCCCATCTGGGCGGACTCCCTTCAGAGAAGGGAGAATGCGACCGCCATCCGCAGGCCCCAAAGGGCCATTGCACAGCGGGTGGCGAGGGCCTACGGGGCGTCGACGTCGAAGCGGAGGCGCAGTGGTTCCGCGGGGCTATGACGCAAATCTGCGATGCGTCAATGCCCCGCGTCACCCAAACCACAAGGCGCAAGCTGTACTGGTGGTCCGCCGTCATCGCGCAGCTGCGCGTGACGTGCGTGGAGGTGAGACGCCAGTACACCCATTACCGGAGGAGACGTCGCCGGGTTCCGGAGGAAGAGGCCGCGCGGTATGAGGTGTACCGCGCGGCCAAGGAGGCTCTGTGGCTGGCCGTCGGCGAGGCTAAGACTCGAGCCAGGGAGGAGATGCTGTCGGCTCTCGACGTGAATCCGTGGGGGCGCCCTTACCGTGCGGTCCGAGGGAAACTTCGTGCCTGGGCGCCCCCACTCACCGAGAGCCTGCAGCCTGAGCTGTTGCAGGAAGTGGTCGCAACGCTCTTCCCTGCTAGAGAGGAACATGTTCCACCGCCGATGGCTTTGCCCACAGCCACAGAGCCAACGGATGACGAGGACGTCAGCGTCCCAGAGGTGACACAAACAGAGATGAGGGTGGCGATAACGCGGCTTCGGGCCAAGACCGTTGCCCCGGGGCCCGACGGAGTTCCCGGCGTGGCGCTCGCCCTCGCTCTGAAGGAGCTAGAGCCCCAGCTGAGAGGACTCTTCACCGCATGTCTTGAGCAGGGCCAATTCCCTAGTGAGTGGAAAAAGGGTCGTCTGGTCCTGCTCAGGAAGGCGGGGCGCCCAGCGGAGTCGCCGTCTGCGTACCGGCCCTTAGTGCTGCTGGACGAGGTGGGTAAGCTTTTTGAGCGGATTATCGCTGCCCGCCTCGCCGGCCACTTGTACAGAGAGGGGCCGGATCTGGACGACAGCCAGTTCGGCTTCCGGCATGGGCGCTCTACTGTGGACGCCATATTGCGGGTAAGAGTCCTGGCGGAGGAAGCGGTGTCCCAGGGCGGGGTGATGTTGGCGGTGTCCTTGGACATCTCCAACGCTTTCAACACCCTGCCCTGGAGGCGGGCCGGCACTAGCCGGGGATCGTGGAAGGCGCACTAGTTCCCATGATCCCCGGTGCAAGTGTGGGAAGGGAACACCGGGGTGGTTTTTAGTCAGTACGAGTCTGACAGACCCCTCCGCTCTCCCCAGGGCGGAGGACATCCATCGAGGATTTTCCACCCCGGCAAAAAAAAAAAAAAAAAAAAAAAAAAAAAAAAAAAAAAAAAAAAGGTTAGGTTAGGTTAGGTTGGGGGACCACCCCACAGTGCTTGCGTCCACGTCGCGTCCCCTGGAAACGACCCAGTTCTGACCACCGTAACGGAGTGGCAGACTGGGTTGGCCAAAGTGCACTGTGATCTCGTTGCGATTTTATCTTGCCTTGTGAAGTACGAACTGTCGGAGACTATGTCGAAACTTACGCGTAGCGCCTCCGGGCGATTTTTAAAGACCAAAGGCCCTTCTCAGGGCCAGCCTTAAGGCCCTTCTCAGGGCCAACCTCAGGGCCCTTCTCAGGGCCAACCAAAAGTCCCTTCTCAGGGCCAACTCCAAGGCCCTTCTCAGGGCCAACTCCAAGGCCCTTCTCAGGGCCATCCTAAAGGCCCTTCTCAGGGCCAACCCAAAGGCCCTTCTCAGGGCGAACCCAAAGGCCCTTCTCAGGGCCAACCAAAAGGCCCTTCTCAGGGCCAACTTGACGCTCCGGCGTCAGAGGCTAGCCGCGCGCCGTCTGCGGCTGGCTGTGGACTTGGCGGTGGTCGCCGAACCCTACTCGGTCCCTGGCCGTTGGCTGGGCGACCGGGACGGCTTGGTGGCGTTGGTGGCGCGGTCTTCCACGGACTCCCCTCCCCTCTCGCTCTTAGAGAGGGGACCGGGATACGTGGCCGCCGCCTGGGGGGACATGGCCCTGGTGGGGGTCTATTTCTCCCCAAACCGCCCTCTCTCGGACTTTGAGGATTTCCTCGAGATCCTCACCGCAGTCAAAGGGAGGGCGGCGCCACGCCAAGTTATGGTGTTGGGCGAACTGAACGCCAAGTCGGCGGCCTGGGGCAATCCGGCCGCTGGTTGCAACGTCCGGGGCCGCGCCGTCGAGTTTTGGGCGGCCTCCTGCGGTGTGTCCCTCCTCAACAGGGGGGCAGTCCACACGTGTGTGCGACAACAGGGTCGGTGGTGGACGTCTCGTTTGCCACCCCCGCGCTGGCCGCCCGCGTCGTCAACTGGCGGGTAGAGATGGTGGAGACGTTGTCGGACCACCGATATGTGCGGTTCGACATCTCCACCCAGCAGGGGGGGAGGGGGATGACCCGTGCTGGGCAATCTCCCTTCCCGCGGTGGGCACTCGAGGAGAGGCGGCCTTCCTCCAGGACTGGCTGTCGCCCCCTGTCGAGGGCCTGGACGTGGACGCCGCTGCGGTCCAGCTCAGGGGGTCCCTGACCGAGGTGTGCAATTCCAGCATGCCTCGGTCTCGCCGCCCGCCTCCCCGTCGTGCCGTCTATTGGTGGACGGAGGAGCTGGAGGGACTCCAGGCCACCTGCGTGGCGGCCAGAAGGGCCTACACGCGGAGCCGACGGCGCAGCGCCCAAAACCGAGACCGAGCAGAAGAGGACCGCCTATACGCCTCTTACCGAGAGGCGACGACGGCCCTCAAGTCTGCAATGGGCGCTGCACAAGACTCGGCGAGAGCCGAGATGTTGGAGGGTCTCGACAGGGACCCCTATGGGAGACCATACAAGGCAGCGCGGAACCAGCTACGCCCCTATGGTCCCCCACTGTCGGAGACCCTCGATCCACCGAGGTCGGTAAACTGTTCGAGGGGATTGTCGCCACCTTCGTCGAACATTCCCGGGCCCCTGTGAGGGGCCCGCCATGAAGGGCAATCGTCGGCGGAGGACTGGACGTAAAGGCTATGCCGGTTTCCCAGTCCCCCGCCACTCGGACGAAGCGGGAATGTCGCTGGGTCGTTTTAGTGGGTATACCGGGTCAGACCCGGGGAGTCCCACATAACCCTCTCATCCCCCGATGGGAGGGTATGCGTAATGCATTTTTTCCCAGCGTCAAAAAAAAAAAAAAAAAAAAAAAAGGTTAGGTTAGGTTAGGTTTTTTTTTTTTTTTTTTTTTTTTTGTTTGGGCAGGAGTGGGAAATCCCCGCGGACACCTCGACTATCCCACAGGAATTTCTCTTGTGAGACAGTCGAGGTAGTGCCGGACTCGAACCGGCTAAAAACCACTCCTGCCTAGCCAGTGTCCCTCTGACATTATCAGAGCCGTTTTGTTCATATATTTATTCTCTTATGTGGCTATGGCAATTTATTTAATTTAGTTGTAAATGAATCCGGAGAGACCAACTCCTCTCAGTATGGAAAAACTATGTATAAAATGTATCTTCAACTATTAAACTTTATTTCTTCCTAGCACTACGGTTGCAATTTCTACGCAATATTTTAGAAATAATTCTCGATTTTTACTCGCTATCAGGCTGGGGAGATTTTCCGCAATGAGCTCTACCCCAAGCTGCTGTTCAGCCTCGAATCTAGCCCTCGCGGTGATGGGGCATTCCAGCAGAATGTGGAGAACCGTCTCTTCCTTGCCAGGCTCGCAAGCGCACGATGGGCTCTCTTTACACTTGAACCGACTCAAGTATGCAGAGAACCCACCGTGCCCCGTTAGTATTTGTGTGGTGATGCTTGTGGGGACCATTTTGCGCACGGTTTTGTACGCCGCCACCGCGTCCGGGAAGAAAATTTTGGTGCCCGAGGCAGTTTCACCTGATCCGTACCTCCCGTTCCATTCGTCAAGGGTCTCCGACCGGAGTCTTCGCTTGACGAATGATACGGGACACAGATCATAGTCCGGCCTCTTCTTCGACCTCAGTGCGGCTTCCTTCGCCAGCTGGTCGGCTCGCTCGTTCCCCTCCAACCCTGCGTGGGCCTTAATCCAGAACAAGGAGACACTCTTGTTCTGGAGCCTACAGCGTCGGATGGTGTCTCTAGTTTCCACAGCCAAGGGGTGGGGGGAACTTACGTTCGCAACCGACTGAAGGGCCGCCTTGGAGTCGCTGAAGATGCCGAACGTGGTTTCACCACTCTTGAGCACTTCTCCTGCCGCCCTCTGTAGGGCCAGAAGCTCCGCCTGGTAGACGGTACAGTAAGACGGCAAGGCAAGTTTGAGGGCCTTTGTTTCGGTGGCACCATTCCACCAGGATAGCGCCGCCCCAACCCTGCCCTCAATCTTGCTGCCGTCAGTGAATATGCGCACAGCGAAACTGCTGTGGCGGTTGTATTGCTCCTCGTCTACCAGGCTTCCGAACTCCAGTTTTACTTGGTCCGCGGGGTGCGGAGCCTCTATCGCTGGAGCCATCCGTTCAATCTCCCCACCCCCTAGTACCGGCTGGGGCACCCCCTTCTTGGCCTCGTATAACGCAGCCGCTTCCCGTATACGGAGGTCGAGTGGGAGTATACCAGCCAGCACCAGTGCCGAGTTTAGGGAGACCGTGCGGTAGGCTCTGCACAGCTTCTGGGCAAACCCCCTCTGGACCACGCTTAACTGTTTTCTGACCCCTAATTTGTTGGCGGCAGGTGCCCATGCGCTTGCGGCGTACAAAATCGTAGGCTCTACTGCGGCGGTGTATATAGCCCTTATCACCTCCGGGTGCAAACCCCAACTGACCCGGGCTGCTCTGGCCAGCTGCTTGTACATAGCTATGGCCTTTTTACAGACCACAGCTACGTGTTTGTTGAAGGTGAGTTTGGCGTCAATGATAAGTCCCAATATTTTGACATCTTGGGACATTCCAATGTCGATCCCCCCCATGCTCAAACGGGGCGTGTCGTATTTCAGCCTTCGCGTGAGAACCATCGCACAGGTTTTGTGCGGTGCAAAGTTCAGCCTATTTTTGACACCCCACGTTCGAACATGTTCGAGAGCGGCATTGGCCTGTCCCTCAATTTCCAGCGCTGTGTCCCCGTCAAACACCATCACCACGTCGTCAGCGAATGCCTGGCAATAATCGCCTCTACTCTCGAGCTGTTTTAGGAGTGGGTCCAGTATGAGGTTCCAGAAAATGGGCCCTCCTATCGAGCCCTGAACGCAACCCTTGCTGGTACTCCTTCTGCTTTCTTCACCGGCATATCTCACTGTGACCACCCTGTCGCTGAGATAGCTGCTGACAACCCGTCTCAAATTCACAGGACACTTTTCCTCAGCCAATCTTACTTTGATAGTGGGCCACCACGCACTGTCGAAGGCTCCCTCTATATCCAGAGACACAAGCGTGACGATCCTTTTTTGTGCTAACTTCGTGCGGATGTGCTGCACTAGGGTATAGAGGGAGTCTTCCGTGCTTTTTTTGGGGCATAAAGCCGTATTGGCGAGTACTTATCCTGGGTAGTAAGTAAAATTTGAGACGGGCAACCAGCATCTTCTCGTACACTTTCCCCATGACAGGCAATAGCCCAACCGGCCTGTACGACTTGGGTACGGTGTACGAGTCTTTGCCCGGCTTTCTAAGCACTACCACCGTTGCTTCCTTCCAGATCTTCGGGAAGTGGTGTAGCGCCAGGCACTTGTTCAGCAGTGCCAGGAAGTAGTTGGGGTCACAGTGAACCGCGTGACTGCAGATGTCTGCCGTGAAGCCGTCGGCTCCCGGGGCCTTTTTTGGGTTGAATGATCCCATAGACCTATCAAGCTCGCTTAGGGTAAACGGTGGGTCATGTCGTTCATCATGGCTCCATGCGTTTACCATTTCTGCCTGTTCTCTGATTCGGCGATGGTCTATGGTATCATCTTCCTCTCGGTCCTCGGGGTAGAACGTCTCGGCCAACAGCTCCACGGAGCCCCTAGCGTCCAGCGTCTGTCCACCCATCTGTAGTGGCAGATCCTCCTCTCTCTTTCCAGTCCTTCCCATTACCCTGTAAATCCCTTCCCAGACCCCTTCTCGATCCTGCTTCCCGCAGAACTCCTTCCAGCTCTCTGATGCGGCTTTCATCACTGCTTCCTCATACCTTTCCCTTTCTTTTTTGTACAGGTCTACAACCATCGCTCTTCGGACCGGTGCTGCGCTCCTGACTCTGCGTTTCCTGGTGGCGACTAGCCTTTTCATCTCCGCGAGCTCCTTAGACCACCACGGCAAGGTAAGTGTATCTGTGTTGATTTTTGCTGGAATTGTGTGTTGGCATGTGTGTGTAATTGCTTGTGTGTATGTGTTTATGTGTGCTTCCAATTCATGTACCTGTGTAACATTTGAGAGTTCCGCTAGGGTCAAATTCTTGTCGTTCATAATTTGAGACAGTTTCACACGAAACTGGCTCCAATTAGCCTTCTTTGTGTTGTAAACCCTAGTAGTCCTCTCAATGCTTATGCCTTTAGATTTAATCAAATTAATGCCAAAAGTAATGCCGTTGTGGTCGGAGCTCGTGAGACCCTCGTCGATCCGCCAGCCATCCACCAAGTCCAGCATGTCCGCCGAACAGGCCGTCACATCTACGTGGCTGCAGAACCTGATGCCACCCCGAATGGTGTCAAATGTGGGAATATCTCCAGTATTGAGGATTTGTAGCCCCAGCTCCCCCAGCGCTCCACACATTTGCGCTCCCCTGCGATCTTCACTGCTGCTACCCCACCAGGTACTTTTCGCATTCGCGTCTCCTCCAATAACCAACCTGCTAGAGCCCAGCTCTCGCTCTATCTGACGGAGATGCTCCAAGTATGGCTCAATGGGCTTGTCGGGCTCGAAGTAGAGGGACACCAGCGTGATCGTCCAGGCGCTGGTTCGGACTCCCACCACAACGATGTTGTTTGTGGTGAGTTGCGGGTACTGTAAGACGTCCAAATCTTTATCGAAGACAGCTATTGCTGCCTTTACAGTCCCTTCTCCTCCCTCTGAGCTCTGGAAGACCCTTACGCCCCGGTGACCTCTCATTCTTCTTACCCCACCCACGTATGGCTCCTGGAGCAACGCTACAGCGAGTTTGCGGTTGGTCGCCTCTAGTAAGAGCTCGTTTGTGGCTAGCTGACTCCGTTGTAGGTTGGCCTGGACCATTTTGTACCTAGTAGTGGTTTCGGGGACGCCTTTAGCAGTACGCTATGGAAGCTCGGGCCAATCCATCCCACCTCTTACGCACCGGGCAGTCGCTACTGAATGCGTTGTGCCCCGTGTTCCCCAACTTGGATCTGGTGCAGTTTATGCACGCCGCTGCTTCACCGGTCTGTCGGTTTGGGCAATCCGCTCTGATGTGTGAGCCGCCGCAGTGGCTACACAGGTCAGCTGGCTCCTTACAGAGGCGTTTGCCGTGACCGTATCCCAAGCAGCGGGTACACTGCACCAGTGGCGTCTGGTCTTCGACACGGACCCTCTGGAGGTCGATGCGAAGTTTTCCTGCATCGATTGCCCGCCTCCAGATCATTGGGGACACACTGAGCACAACGTGATTCATGTGTGGGTTACGGGTGTTCCTTCTGTACTTTATTGCAGTCCTTTGGTCCTCGTCGTCGAGGCCGTGAAAAATCTCCCGGTTCTGATTCTTCAGGGCTTTTACGACCTCTTCGTCGCTGTGTATTTTCAACACATCCCTGAGAATCAGAAGCGGGTCTCGATTCTTTACTTCCTCGACAACGAGGTTTCCTCCAGCCGCCTCCAACCGCTCCTTCACTTTGCGTCTCTCTTCCTGTGTAGCGCACCCCATGATAATCTTCCTATCTTTGGCCTTCCTGACTTTCTCGATGCGCACCCAGCCCTCCTTCGCGTCCACCGCTTTTCTTACCCTTTCTAGTATTTCGTCCCCTGTTTCCATTTCTTGTGTCGAGGAGACGACTACGGAGTGCAGTGTCGTTCGCTCCAGGGTATGTGCCCCGGTGTGGCCTTTATTGACGGCTGCTACATTCGCGTAGGTCGTCTCCCCCGCACTTTCCTTGCTGGCCAGACTGTGCTGGAGCCTTTCCAGTTTCTCGGAGTTGTCTCTCAACTCCGAGATGTGCTCTTTCAGACGGTTTAAGAGCTCAGTCTGGCCAGCAAGAACCTCGACAGGAATGGGATGGGGACTAATGCGGTCAGCGGTGAGCACGGGATCCGGTGCGGGGATGGGTGCGACAGGGGCCTTGTCTCGTTCCGACTCCTTGACCAGCTCATAAAGCCTGTTTATGGCTCCGAGCACCGCAGTCTTGATCTCGGCCTTGAGGTTGCGAGAGTTGCCCAGATTAAGCTTGGCCTTATTCAGGCACGCTCTCGCTTCCTCAGTGCGACCGCGGTGCCCTGCCTCAGGCTTCTTGAGTGGTCTACCGGCATCAATGGCAGCTCGGCGCGCCCCCGGAGTGGCTGGGACCCCCTGCGAAGCAGAAGGAGTGACTTCTCCAAACGAGATTCTCCTCCGTGCATTGGCAGACGATGGCCCCGCTTTCTCCGACAGTCGCGGCGAGCTACCAGAGCCGTGGGTCTTCACGGTGCTGGATGGGGTGCAGAACATAATGGATTTGATGAGCAGACAAGATCAGAAAGACTCCTGTAAAGAGGGGGTCAAACTGAATTATCCGCTCGTCAGCTGGACACTGGATACTTCTGTTTCCCTGTAAAGGGGGGAACTCAGTGAGTAAATTACAAATAAAATCAAATAAAATACAAAATATAATAATATTATAGTCGCCCACCTACAGACGACTGTCACAATAAATAAAGTATTAAATAAACAATAATTTCTAAGTCAATTAAAAACTCCGTAATAAATAATATTCAAAATTGGTCAGAATGATTAAAAACAAGCTTTCCCTCAACAAATCCTTATCTAAATAGACCTAAAATAAACTAAGAGAAAAATTTTGAAAAAGAAAAAATTTGCCTAAACTCCCACGTCTACCTTCCTATATACCAGAGGGCGGGTGGGTGGGCAAAATTTTTTCGAGCTAGGGGCGCGTGCGAGGTGTCCAGAGACGCGTCTCCGCGCGGGCTAGCGATATATGGAATAAAACGTGGTAGGTGCCGAACAAAAATTTTGACTTTTGGTCAAAAAACCAGTTTTCGAAAGAAAAAATTTGGAATTTCACCCCACAACCTGGAGACCGGGACACGGAACGCGGACCAGAATTCAGGGAAGAAGGGTGAGTACTATTACAACTATAATCTAATTTAAAATGTGAAGGAAAATTTGGAAAAATAATTAATTTTGAGGAATATCTCTGGAATTTAGGGATAAAGTCCAGACGCGCGTGTAAAATGCGCGCGTTATGGTCAGTACGTAGGCGGAGGCCTAGTTTGGTCTAAAAAAGCCGAAAACAGCTTCAAAATCGCACGTCTAGAATAGAAGATATCAACGTTTTCGTTTTTGACTCGTTCCCTTAGGTGGATTTTGGTACTTATAGAAATGTATGAAAATAACTATTTTTTAGAAAAATGTATGTTTTATTCGGGCTAGGGGCGCGTGCGAGGTGTCCAGAGACGCGTCTCCGCGCGGGCTAGCGAATTATGGAATAAAACTTGTTAGTCGGATGCGGGCTCGGCGGGTTTGTCTTCCAGCGAGGAGAACCTGCCAGCCACCAAGGTGTCGACAACAAGGAGGGGAAGAGGACGGGGGATAACTTCCGGAGCGAGCGCTCCGGCAGCGTCAGGTGACTCTCGGAGTCGCTTCCTAAAGACCCCCGATACGCCGGTGAGCGACTCTGACGGGGTTATGCAGGTGGAGCCAAGTGATGCCTCCATCTCATTGGTGAGCACCCGGGCGGAGCTCAATGCCTCGAGGCGAGAGGGAAGAAAGGCCATTGCGACCGATGAGGTAGCTGAGTTGGCCCGTCTGGCGAGGGAGAGGCGGTCACAGACTGCCTCAACTCCTGAGGGCTTGACCGCAGAAGCCCTTAGCCGTCAGGTTTTGGACGGCGTGGACGTCGTCCTAAAGGTGGCCACGAAGTCAGGTAACCTAAAGGGCACGTTCACGCGGGCCCTAAAAGAGGCGGCGACCGGGATCAAGGAGGCGATGGACGTCCTCCTAGACAGAACGACCTCGGAGGAGACGGTGAAACTCCGAGAGGAGAATCATCGTCTCCATACGAGGATGGAGGAGCTGCAGCGGGAGGTCATCGCCCTGAGGGCAGACTTCAGCCGGCAGCAGGGTGTGACGACTGTGGACAGTCGTGCCCTGCCACAGAACGGGTCTTTGGGGGAAGACCAGTTCAACCGGCTGTTGAACATAATGACCGCCCGCTTCGACAGCCTTGAGCCCAGGCTCAACCCCCCGGTCAGGCTTCGTCCGCCGTTGGCGGCCGATACGCGAAAGGACAAGGCAGAGCCCGTACCTGTATCGACTGGGCCAACGTGGGCCCAGGTGGCAAAAGCTCCACCTGCACCGGTAAAGCCCTCGCCGGTGGTCAAAAAGTCCACGCAGGCACCCAAAACGCCCACAGAGGGGGGCAAAAAGGCCGGAAAGGGGACGAAAAATCCTACTCAGAAGAGCAGTTCGTCCCCCAAAGAAAACGAGGGGGAGTGGAAGACGGCCGAGAGCCGCAAAAAAAGGCGGAAGAGGGGTAAGGCCAAGAACGCGCCGGGCACCAAGGGACAGGCCCCCAGAATCCGCGTCCCTCGCTCCGAGGCTGTGGTGGTAACACTTCAGCCCGAAGCCAAGGAGAGGGGGATAACATACCAAAAGGTACTGGCGGAGGCGAAGGGCAAGCTGGTCTTCGCCGATTTTGGCACCCCGGACGGCTTCCGCTTTAGAACGGCTGCCACGGGAGCCAAAATGTTTGAGTTGGCGGGGACCAGCTGTGCCGAGAGGGCGGACTCTCTAGCTGCGAAGCTGAGGGACGTCCTCAACCCCGAGGAGGCCCGGGTGTCCAGACCCATGAAGACGGCTGAGGTTCGCGTCGATGGGCTGGACGACTCCTTGACCCCAGAGGAGGTGGTGGCGGCCATAGCCCGGAGCGGCGGATGCCAGCCGGAAAATGTGCGGGCGGGCGAGATCCGCCTAAACGCTGGTGGGCTTGGCACCATCTGGGTGCGGTGCCCGGTGGCTGCGGCCAAGCAAGTCGCCGACGCGGGCCGTCTGCTGGTGGGCTGGGTGTCAGCTAGGGTAAAACTCCTGGCACCCAGGGCCATGCAGTGCTACCGGTGCCTCGAAAAAGGGCACGTACGGGCACTCTGCACCTGCGAAACCGACCGCAGCGATCTATGTTATCGCTGCGGTCGGCCTGGCCATAAGGCGGCCCAGTGCTCCGCGGAGCCAAACTGCAGTCTGTGTACAGCTGCAGGAAAGTCCGCGGGGCACAGAATAGGTGGCAACGCTTGCGGCGCGCCCAGAAAGCGCAACAAGCGTTGGACCAAGGCTGCGGGGGCCGCACCCCCTAGCACCTCTGAGGCCGACTCCCGGCCAGTTGTGGGACGAACCGAGGAAATGGAGTGTTAGTAATGGCACTTCATTTCCTTCAGGCGAATATCAACCACTGCACCAGAGCTCAGGATCTCTTGGTCTTGAGCATGGCGCAGTGGTCGATAAATGTGGCGGTGGTCGCTGAGCCGTATTTTATCCCCCCCCGGGAAAACTGGGCAGGGGATCTGGACGGCCTCGTGGCCATCATCGGCGCAACTCTTGTCGACGTATCCCGGGGTAACGGTTGGGTTGCCGCCCTTGTGAACGGGATCGTCACGATCGGGGCATATTTTTCGCCCAACAGGAGTCTCGCCGATTTCGAGAGCTTCCTTGTCGAGTTGGGAGCCGTCGTCGGCTGGTCTCACCCTCAGCCCATACTGCTTCTCGGTGATCTGAACGCCAAGTCTGCGGCGTGGGGATCCCCGGTCACAGACCCGAGAGGCGATGCGCTAGAGGAGTGGGCCATTACGACGGGCCTGGCCGTCTTGAACCGGGGTTCGGCCTACACGTGTGTGCGACAGCGGGGCGGGTCCATAGTGGATGTCTCATTCGCTAGCCCCGCTGTCGTGCACCGTGTTCATGATTGGCACTGACCGAGGTGTGCAACTCCAGCATGCCTCGGTCTCGCCGTTCGCCTCCCCGTCGTGCCGTCTATTGGTGGACGGAGGAGCTGGAGGGACTCCGGGCCACCTGCGTGGCGGCCAGAAGGGCCTACACGCGGAGCCGACGGCGCAGCGCCCAAAACCGAGTACGGGCAGAAGAGGATCGCCTATACGCCTCTTACCGAGAGGCGACGACGGCCCTCAAGTCTGCAATGGGCGCTGCACAAGACTCGCCGAGGGCCGAGATGTTGGAGGGTCTCGACAGGGACCCCTATGGGAGACCATACAAGGCGGCGCGGAACCAGCTACGCCCCTATGGTCCCCCACTGTCGGAGACCCTCGAGCCAGCGTTGCTGGATGGGGTGGTCCGGTCCCTGTTTCCGCGCAGGACCGACTTCACCCCACCAACGATGGATCCCCCGCAAGGGGCGGCTTCGCCGGAGGAGGAGGAGGTCCCCCCGGTGACGGCGGCGGAGTTCTACGCGGGGGTGCTCAGCATCCGCGCGAAGAAGACGGCCCCTGGACCAGACGGCGTCCCCGCACGCGAGGACAGGTTTCGGGACCTCTTCAGCGCGTGCTTTACGGCTGGGAGGTTCCCGAAACTGTGGAAAGAGGGGCAGTTATGCCTCCTCCGAAAGGGGGGCCGCCCGGTGGACTCCCCCTCGGCATACCGGCCCATCGTCCTGCTCGATGAGGTCGGTAAGTTGTTCGAGGGGATTGTCGCCTCCCGGCTTAATAGCCACTTGCGGGGGGTAGGGCCTGATCTGTCGGACGCCCAATTCGGCTTCCGCCGAGGGCGTTCGACGATCGACGCACTGGCCCTACTCAAGGGCCAGGTGAAGGAGGCGGTGGAGGCGGGGGACGGAGTGCTGGCGGTGTCATTCGACATTGCCAACGCCTTCAACTCCGTGCCCCACTCGACGATATTGGAGGCGCTCCGGTATCACGGAGTGCCCCAATACCTGCGGGACCTCCTGGCCAGCTACTTGGAGGACCGAGAGGTCCTCCTCGTGGACAAAACGGCCACCGTGAGGCGGTACGGCGCAGAGTCCGGTGTTCCACAGGGGTCGGTGCTTGGGCCCCCCTTGTGGAACATCGGGTTCAACTGGCTCTTGCGGGGAGCCCTCCTCCAGGGCACGAGTGTCATCTGCTACGCGGATGACACTCTCCTCACTGCCCGGGGGAGGAACTTTGCCGACGCGGCCTGTCTGGCCTCGGCTGGCGGATCCTTGGTTGCAGAGAGGATCCGCCGCCTGGGATTGAAGGTGGCGCTGCACAAGACCGAGGCCGTGTTCTTTCGCGGGCCTCGGCAGCGCTGCCCTCCCGACGCCCACATAATTGTGGAGGGCGTCAAGACAGGGGTCCAGCCTCAGATGAAGTATCTGGGGCTGGTGCTGGACGACAGGTGGCGCTTCGGCCCGCACTTCAGCGGGCTGTCGACGCGCCTATTGAAGGCCGCTGACGCCCTATCGTGGCTCCTCCCGAACCTGGGCGGGCCCAAGGCAAAATGCCGGCGCCTGTACGCCGGCATCTTGCGGAGCATGGCCCTATACGGGGCCCCCATCTGGGCGGACTCCCTTCAGAGAAGGGAGAATGCGACCGCCATCCGCAGGCCCCAAAGGGCCATTGCACAGCGGGTGGCGAGGGCCTACGGGGCGTCGACGTCGAAGCGGAGGCGCAGTGGTTCCGCGGGGCTATGACGCAAATCTGCGATGCGTCAATGCCCCGCGTCACCCAAACCACAAGGCGCAAGCTGTACTGGTGGTCCGCCGTCATCGCGCAGCTGCGCGTGACGTGCGTGGAGGTGAGACGCCAGTACACCCATTACCGGAGGAGACGTCGCCGGGTTCCGGAGGAAGAGGCCGCGCGGTATGAGGTGTACCGCGCGGCCAAGGAGGCTCTGTGGCTGGCCGTCGGCGAGGCTAAGACTCGAGCCAGGGAGGAGATGCTGTCGGCTCTCGACGTGAATCCGTGGGGGCGCCCTTACCGTGCGGTCCGAGGGAAACTTCGTGCCTGGGCGCCCCCACTCACCGAGAGCCTGCAGCCTGAGCTGTTGCAGGAAGTGGTCGCAACGCTCTTCCCTGCTAGAGAGGAACATGTTCCACCGCCGATGGCTTTGCCCACAGCCACAGAGCCAACGGATGACGAGGACGTCAGCGTCCCAGAGGTGACACAAACAGAGATGAGGGTGGCGATAACGCGGCTTCGGGCCAAGACCGTTGCCCCGGGGCCCGACGGAGTTCCCGGCGTGGCGCTCGCCCTCGCTCTGAAGGAGCTAGAGCCCCAGCTGAGAGGACTCTTCACCGCATGTCTTGAGCAGGGCCAATTCCCTAGTGAGTGGAAAAAGGGTCGTCTGGTCCTGCTCAGGAAGGCGGGGCGCCCAGCGGAGTCGCCGTCTGCGTACCGGCCCTTAGTGCTGCTGGACGAGGTGGGTAAGCTTTTTGAGCGGATTATCGCTGCCCGCCTCGCCGGCCACTTGTACAGAGAGGGGCCGGATCTGGACGACAGCCAGTTCGGCTTCCGGCATGGGCGCTCTACTGTGGACGCCATATTGCGGGTAAGAGTCCTGGCGGAGGAAGCGGTGTCCCAGGGCGGGGTGATGTTGGCGGTGTCCTTGGACATCTCCAACGCTTTCAACACCCTGCCCTGGAGGCGGGCCGGCACTAGCCGGGGATCGTGGAAGGCGCACTAGTTCCCATGATCCCCGGTGCAAGTGTGGGAAGGGAACACCGGGGTGGTTTTTAGTCAGTACGAGTCTGACAGACCCCTCCGCTCTCCCCAGGGCGGAGGACATCCATCGAGGATTTTCCACCCCGGCAAAAAAAAAAAAAAAAAAAAAAAAAAAAAAAAAAAAAAAAAAAAGGTTAGGTTAGGTTAGGTTGGGGGACCACCCCACAGTGCTTGCGTCCACGTCGCGTCCCCTGGAAACGACCCAGTTCTGACCACCGTAACGGAGTGGCAGACTGGGTTGGCCAAAGTGCACTGTGATCTCGTTGCGATTTTATCTTGCCTTGTGAAGTACGAACTGTCGGAGACTATGTCGAAACTTACGCGTAGCGCCTCCGGGCGATTTTTAAAGACCAAAGGCCCTTCTCAGGGCCAGCCTTAAGGCCCTTCTCAGGGCCAACCTCAGGGCCCTTCTCAGGGCCAACCAAAAGTCCCTTCTCAGGGCCAACTCCAAGGCCCTTCTCAGGGCCAACTCCAAGGCCCTTCTCAGGGCCATCCTAAAGGCCCTTCTCAGGGCCAACCCAAAGGCTCTTCTCAGGGCGAACCCAAAGGCCCTTCTCAGGGCCAACCAAAAGGCCCTTCTCAGGGCCAACTTGACGCTCCGGCGTCAGAGGCTAGCCGCGCGCCGTCTGCGGCTGGCTGTGGACTTGGCGGTGGTCGCCGAACCCTACTCGGTCCCTGGCCGTTGGCTGGGCGACCGGGACGGCTTGGTGGCGTTGGTGGCGCGGTCTTCCACGGACTCCCCTCCCCTCTCGCTCTTAGAGAGGGGACCGGGATACGTGGCCGCCGCCTGGGGGGACATGGCCCTGGTGGGGGTCTATTTCTCCCCAAACCGCCCTCTCTCGGACTTTGAGGATTTCCTCGAGATCCTCACCGCAGTCAAAGGGAGGGCGGCGCCACGCCAAGTTATGGTGTTGGGCGAACTGAACGCCAAGTCGGCGGCCTGGGGCAATCCGGCCGCTGGTTGCAACGTCCGGGGCCGCGCCGTCGAGTTTTGGGCGGCCTCCTGCGGTGTGTCCCTCCTCAACAGGGGGGCAGTCCACACGTGTGTGCGACAACAGGGTCGGTGGTGGACGTCTCGTTTGCCACCCCCGCGCTGGCCGCCCGCGTCGTCAACTGGCGGGTAGAGATGGTGGAGACGTTGTCGGACCACCGATATGTGCGGTTCGACATCTCCACCCAGCAGGGGGGGAGGGGGATGACCCGTGCTGGGCAATCTCCCTTCCCGCGGTGGGCACTCGAGGAGAGGCGGCCTTCCTCCAGGACTGGCTGTCGCCCCCTGTCGAGGGCCTGGACGTGGACGCCGCTGCGGTCCAGCTCAGGGGGTCCCTGACCGAGGTGTGCAATTCCAGCATGCCTCGGTCTCGCCGCCCGCCTCCCCGTCGTGCCGTCTATTGGTGGACGGAGGAGCTGGAGGGACTCCAGGCCACCTGCGTGGCGGCCAGAAGGGCCTACACGCGGAGCCGACGGCGCAGCGCCCAAAACCGAGACCGAGCAGAAGAGGACCGCCTATACGCCTCTTACCGAGAGGCGACGACGGCCCTCAAGTCTGCAATGGGCGCTGCACAAGACTCGGCGAGAGCCGAGATGTTGGAGGGTCTCGACAGGGACCCCTATGGGAGACCATACAAGGCAGCGCGGAACCAGCTACGCCCCTATGGTCCCCCACTGTCGGAGACCCTCGATCCACCGAGGTCGGTAAACTGTTCGAGGGGATTGTCGCCACCTTCGTCGAACATTCCCGGGCCCCTGTGAGGGGCCCGCCATGAAGGGCAATCGTCGGCGGAGGACTGGACGTAAAGGCTATGCCGGTTTCCCAGTCCCCCGCCACTCGGACGAAGCGGGAATGTCGCTGGGTCGTTTTAGTGGGTATACCGGGTCAGACCCGGGGAGTCCCACATAACCCTCTCATCCCCCGATGGGAGGGTATGCGTAATGCATTTTTTCCCAGCGTCAAAAAAAAAAAAAAAAAAAAAAAAGGTTAGGTTAGGTTAGGTTTTTTTTTTTTTTTTTTTTTTTTTGTTTGGGCAGGAGTGGGAAATCCCCGCGGACACCTCGACTATCCCACAGGAATTTCTCTTGTGAGACAGTCGAGGTAGTGCCGGACTCGAACCGGCTAAAAACCACTCCTGCCTAGCCAGTGTCCCTCTGACATTATCAGAGCCGTTTTGTTCATATATTTATTCTCTTATGTGGCTATGGCAATTTATTTAATTTAGTTGTAAATGAATCCGGAGAGACCAACTCCTCTCAGTATGGAAAAACTATGTATAAAATGTATCTTCAACTATTAAACTTTATTTCTTCCTAGCACTACGGTTGCAATTTCTACGCAATATTTTAGAAATAATTCTCGATTTTTACTCGCTATCAGGCTGGGGAGATTTTCCGCAATGAGCTCTACCCCAAGCTGCTGTTCAGCCTCGAATCTAGCCCTCGCGGTGATGGGGCATTCCAGCAGAATGTGGAGAACCGTCTCTTCCTTGCCAGGCTCGCAAGCGCACGATGGGCTCTCTTTACACTTGAACCGACTCAAGTATGCAGAGAACCCACCGTGCCCCGTTAGTATTTGTGTGGTGATGCTTGTGGGGACCATTTTGCGCACGGTTTTGTACGCCGCCACCGCGTCCGGGAAGAAAATTTTGGTGCCCGAGGCAGTTTCACCTGATCCGTACCTCCCGTTCCATTCGTCAAGGGTCTCCGACCGGAGTCTTCGCTTGACGAATGATACGGGACACAGATCATAGTCCGGCCTCTTCTTCGACCTCAGTGCGGCTTCCTTCGCCAGCTGGTCGGCTCGCTCGTTCCCCTCCAACCCTGCGTGGGCCTTAATCCAGAACAAGGAGACACTCTTGTTCTGGAGCCTACAGCGTCGGATGGTGTCTCTAGTTTCCACAGCCAAGGGGTGGGGGGAACTTACGTTCGCAACCGACTGAAGGGCCGCCTTGGAGTCGCTGAAGATGCCGAACGTGGTTTCACCACTCTTGAGCACTTCTCCTGCCGCCCTCTGTAGGGCCAGAAGCTCCGCCTGGTAGACGGTACAGTAAGACGGCAAGGCAAGTTTGAGGGCCTTTGTTTCGGTGGCACCATTCCACCAGGATAGCGCCGCCCCAACCCTGCCCTCAATCTTGCTGCCGTCAGTGAATATGCGCACAGCGAAACTGCTGTGGCGGTTGTATTGCTCCTCGTCTACCAGGCTTCCGAACTCCAGTTTTACTTGGTCCGCGGGGTGCGGAGCCTCTATCGCTGGAGCCATCCGTTCAATCTCCCCACCCCCTAGTACCGGCTGGGGCACCCCCTTCTTGGCCTCGTATAACGCAGCCGCTTCCCGTATACGGAGGTCGAGTGGGAGTATACCAGCCAGCACCAGTGCCGAGTTTAGGGAGACCGTGCGGTAGGCTCTGCACAGCTTCTGGGCAAACCCCCTCTGGACCACGCTTAACTGTTTTCTGACCCCTAATTTGTTGGCGGCAGGTGCCCATGCGCTTGCGGCGTACAAAATCGTAGGCTCTACTGCGGCGGTGTATATAGCCCTTATCACCTCCGGGTGCAAACCCCAACTGACCCGGGCTGCTCTGGCCAGCTGCTTGTACATAGCTATGGCCTTTTTACAGACCACAGCTACGTGTTTGTTGAAGGTGAGTTTGGCGTCAATGATAAGTCCCAATATTTTGACATCTTGGGACATTCCAATGTCGATCCCCCCCATGCTCAAACGGGGCGTGTCGTATTTCAGCCTTCGCGTGAGAACCATCGCACAGGTTTTGTGCGGTGCAAAGTTCAGCCTATTTTTGACACCCCACGTTCGAACATGTTCGAGAGCGGCATTGGCCTGTCCCTCAATTTCCAGCGCTGTGTCCCCGTCAAACACCATCACCACGTCGTCAGCGAATGCCTGGCAATAATCGCCTCTACTCTCGAGCTGTTTTAGGAGTGGGTCCAGTATGAGGTTCCAGAAAATGGGCCCTCCTATCGAGCCCTGAACGCAACCCTTGCTGGTACTCCTTCTGCTTTCTTCACCGGCATATCTCACTGTGACCACCCTGTCGCTGAGATAGCTGCTGACAACCCGTCTCAAATTCACAGGACACTTTTCCTCAGCCAATCTTACTTTGATAGTGGGCCACCACGCACTGTCGAAGGCTCCCTCTATATCCAGAGACACAAGCGTGACGATCCTTTTTTGTGCTAACTTCGTGCGGATGTGCTGCACTAGGGTATAGAGGGAGTCTTCCGTGCTTTTTTTGGGGCATAAAGCCGTATTGGCGAGTACTTATCCTGGGTAGTAAGTAAAATTTGAGACGGGCAACCAGCATCTTCTCGTACACTTTCCCCATGACAGGCAATAGCCCAACCGGCCTGTACGACTTGGGTACGGTGTACGAGTCTTTGCCCGGCTTTCTAAGCACTACCACCGTTGCTTCCTTCCAGATCTTCGGGAAGTGGTGTAGCGCCAGGCACTTGTTCAGCAGTGCCAGGAAGTAGTTGGGGTCACAGTGAACCGCGTGACTGCAGATGTCTGCCGTGAAGCCGTCGGCTCCCGGGGCCTTTTTTGGGTTGAATGATCCCATAGACCTATCAAGCTCGCTTAGGGTAAACGGTGGGTCATGTCGTTCATCATGGCTCCATGCGTTTACCATTTCTGCCTGTTCTCTGATTCGGCGATGGTCTATGGTATCATCTTCCTCTCGGTCCTCGGGGTAGAACGTCTCGGCCAACAGCTCCACGGAGCCCCTAGCGTCCAGCGTCTGTCCACCCATCTGTAGTGGCAGATCCTCCTCTCTCTTTCCAGTCCTTCCCATTACCCTGTAAATCCCTTCCCAGACCCCTTCTCGATCCTGCTTCCCGCAGAACTCCTTCCAGCTCTCTGATGCGGCTTTCATCACTGCTTCCTCATACCTTTCCCTTTCTTTTTTGTACAGGTCTACAACCATCGCTCTTCGGACCGGTGCTGCGCTCCTGACTCTGCGTTTCCTGGTGGCGACTAGCCTTTTCATCTCCGCGAGCTCCTTAGACCACCACGGCAAGGTAAGTGTATCTGTGTTGATTTTTGCTGGAATTGTGTGTTGGCATGTGTGTGTAATTGCTTGTGTGTATGTGTTTATGTGTGCTTCCAATTCATGTACCTGTGTAACATTTGAGAGTTCCGCTAGGGTCAAATTCTTGTCGTTCATAATTTGAGACAGTTTCACACGAAACTGGCTCCAATTAGCCTTCTTTGTGTTGTAAACCCTAGTAGTCCTCTCAATGCTTATGCCTTTAGATTTAATCAAATTAATGCCAAAAGTAATGCCGTTGTGGTCGGAGCTCGTGAGACCCTCGTCGATCCGCCAGCCATCCACCAAGTCCAGCATGTCCGCCGAACAGGCCGTCACATCTACGTGGCTGCAGAACCTGATGCCACCCCGAATGGTGTCAAATGTGGGAATATCTCCAGTATTGAGGATTTGTAGCCCCAGCTCCCCCAGCGCTCCACACATTTGCGCTCCCCTGCGATCTTCACTGCTGCTACCCCACCAGGTACTTTTCGCATTCGCGTCTCCTCCAATAACCAACCTGCTAGAGCCCAGCTCTCGCTCTATCTGACGGAGATGCTCCAAGTATGGCTCAATGGGCTTGTCGGGCTCGAAGTAGAGGGACACCAGCGTGATCGTCCAGGCGCTGGTTCGGACTCCCACCACAACGATGTTGTTTGTGGTGAGTTGCGGGTACTGTAAGACGTCCAAATCTTTATCGAAGACAGCTATTGCTGCCTTTACAGTCCCTTCTCCTCCCTCTGAGCTCTGGAAGACCCTTACGCCCCGGTGACCTCTCATTCTTCTTACCCCACCCACGTATGGCTCCTGGAGCAACGCTACAGCGAGTTTGCGGTTGGTCGCCTCTAGTAAGAGCTCGTTTGTGGCTAGCTGACTCCGTTGTAGGTTGGCCTGGACCATTTTGTACCTAGTAGTGGTTTCGGGGACGCCTTTAGCAGTACGCTATGGAAGCTCGGGCCAATCCATCCCACCTCTTACGCACCGGGCAGTCGCTACTGAATGCGTTGTGCCCCGTGTTCCCCAACTTGGATCTGGTGCAGTTTATGCACGCCGCTGCTTCACCGGTCTGTCGGTTTGGGCAATCCGCTCTGATGTGTGAGCCGCCGCAGTGGCTACACAGGTCAGCTGGCTCCTTACAGAGGCGTTTGCCGTGACCGTATCCCAAGCAGCGGGTACACTGCACCAGTGGCGTCTGGTCTTCGACACGGACCCTCTGGAGGTCGATGCGAAGTTTTCCTGCATCGATTGCCCGCCTCCAGATCATTGGGGACACACTGAGCACAACGTGATTCATGTGTGGGTTACGGGTGTTCCTTCTGTACTTTATTGCAGTCCTTTGGTCCTCGTCGTCGAGGCCGTGAAAAATCTCCCGGTTCTGATTCTTCAGGGCTTTTACGACCTCTTCGTCGCTGTGTATTTTCAACACATCCCTGAGAATCAGAAGCGGGTCTCGATTCTTTACTTCCTCGACAACGAGGTTTCCTCCAGCCGCCTCCAACCGCTCCTTCACTTTGCGTCTCTCTTCCTGTGTAGCGCACCCCATGATAATCTTCCTATCTTTGGCCTTCCTGACTTTCTCGATGCGCACCCAGCCCTCCTTCGCGTCCACCGCTTTTCTTACCCTTTCTAGTATTTCGTCCCCTGTTTCCATTTCTTGTGTCGAGGAGACGACTACGGAGTGCAGTGTCGTTCGCTCCAGGGTATGTGCCCCGGTGTGGCCTTTATTGACGGCTGCTACATTCGCGTAGGTCGTCTCCCCCGCACTTTCCTTGCTGGCCAGACTGTGCTGGAGCCTTTCCAGTTTCTCGGAGTTGTCTCTCAACTCCGAGATGTGCTCTTTCAGACGGTTTAAGAGCTCAGTCTGGCCAGCAAGAACCTCGACAGGAATGGGATGGGGACTAATGCGGTCAGCGGTGAGCACGGGATCCGGTGCGGGGATGGGTGCGACAGGGGCCTTGTCTCGTTCCGACTCCTTGACCAGCTCATAAAGCCTGTTTATGGCTCCGAGCACCGCAGTCTTGATCTCGGCCTTGAGGTTGCGAGAGTTGCCCAGATTAAGCTTGGCCTTATTCAGGCACGCTCTCGCTTCCTCAGTGCGACCGCGGTGCCCTGCCTCAGGCTTCTTGAGTGGTCTACCGGCATCAATGGCAGCTCGGCGCGCCCCCGGAGTGGCTGGGACCCCCTGCGAAGCAGAAGGAGTGACTTCTCCAAACGAGATTCTCCTCCGTGCATTGGCAGACGATGGCCCCGCTTTCTCCGACAGTCGCGGCGAGCTACCAGAGCCGTGGGTCTTCACGGTGCTGGATGGGGTGCAGAACATAATGGATTTGATGAGCAGACAAGATCAGAAAGACTCCTGTAAAGAGGGGGTCAAACTGAATTATCCGCTCGTCAGCTGGACACTGGATACTTCTGTTTCCCTGTAAAGGGGGGAACTCAGTGAGTAAATTACAAATAAAATCAAATAAAATACAAAATATAATAATATTATAGTCGCCCACCTACAGACGACTGTCACAATAAATAAAGTATTAAATAAACAATAATTTCTAAGTCAATTAAAAACTCCGTAATAAATAATATTCAAAATTGGTCAGAATGATTAAAAACAAGCTTTCCCTCAACAAATCCTTATCTAAATAGACCTAAAATAAACTAAGAGAAAAATTTTGAAAAAGAAAAAATTTGCCTAAACTCCCACGTCTACCTTCCTATATACCAGAGGGCGGGTGGGTGGGCAAAATTTTTTCGAGCTAGGGGCGCGTGCGAGGTGTCCAGAGACGCGTCTCCGCGCGGGCTAGCGATATATGGAATAAAACGTGGTAGGTGCCGAACAAAAATTTTGACTTTTGGTCAAAAAACCAGTTTTCGAAAGAAAAAATTTGGAATTTCACCCCACAACCTGGAGACCGGGACACGGAACGCGGACCAGAATTCAGGGAAGAAGGGTGAGTACTATTACAACTATAATCTAATTTAAAATGTGAAGGAAAATTTGGAAAAATAATTAATTTTGAGGAATATCTCTGGAATTTAGGGATAAAGTCCAGACGCGCGTGTAAAATGCGCGCGTTATGGTCAGTACGTAGGCGGAGGCCTAGTTATGTCTAAAAACACCGAAAACAGATTGAAAATCGCACGTCTGGAACTGAAAATATCGATGATGATGGGTTAGGTTAGGTTAGGTTAGGTTGGGGGGGGGTGCGTCAGAATTCCTCCACGTTTGTCTGGCAGCTGCTGGTCCCTCTCGATACGTCTGGAGGAAAGAGCAGCTGCTGGGCTGGTGCACCCTGGGCGCGACAGTATCCTTCCTCGAGGAATGAGAAGAAATTCTCATCCCTTGGGAAATGTTACTGTCGCGGCTAATATTCTGGGGAGGTGTCACATCGTTCGTCGTGCGATGACGTGCGGGTCTATCGTGCGGGGTTCGATGTGCATTGGGGAGGATTTCGTCATGTACCGTGCGATGGCTTGCGGGCTTATTGCACGGTACGTGATTGATGATTCACTCCTCGAAGTTTTCGGGGAGTAAATCAGGGTGGGATTTTTCGTCGTGTACCGTGCGATGGCTCACAGAGTGGGCTCATCGGACGGTACGTGATTTGTGATTCACTCCTCGAAGTTTTCGGGGAGTGAATCAGGGTGGGGTTTTTCGTCGTGTACCGTGCGATGGCTCACACAGCGGGCTCATCGGACGGTACGTGATTAGTGATTCACTCCTCGAAGTTCTCGGGGAGTTAATCAGGGGTGGGGATCCTCCTTCATCTTGGATCACGGCATCCGTCGCCCTCTGGTATGCGTCTGTACATCAGACGTGACTATGAGCGTGGCGAATCGTCGTGATAAAGGATCAAGGGGGAGGGGGGGAATATATTATGTGCATGTATATATTAATATGTTTATATGTATATGTTTATATATTTATTAAGACGAAGTAGGGAGTAAGGGACCGCACCCTTCAAAGGAAAAAAAAAAATGAAAAAAACGAGTTGTAAAGAAGTACCCCAGGGCGGTACCAGCTGCTCAGCAGTTGGAGAATCCGCCACGGTCCACGGATCGTCAAGCCCCCCGTATTCTGGGGAGGGCACCAACCGTTTTCCGCTTGCCAATGGCAACGAGAGCCGAGGAGGCTCAACAAGATCACGGTCATTCGAAGACCTGATCTCTTTTACACCGCACCGTGCGAAGGACGCAGTGTCAGACTCGGGCACTGTGTCACTAAAGATGGGAGCAGAGGCTCCAGCAGAACCGCGAGTCATTCTGGAAAGGGTGACTGCGCTGTCGGAGGTTTCCGACACACCACAGCCAGTTGCGGCCACTCGCTCCAAGTTTTGGGGGAAGCGGCCGCGTGACTGTGGGTCGGATGCGGGCTCGGTGGGCTTGTCCTCAAGTGAGGAGAACCTGCCGGCCCCCAAGGTGTCTACACCACGGAGAGGCAGAGGACGCGGACCACCTTCCGGAACGAGTGCCCCGGCAGCGTCACGCGACTCCCGAGGCCGGTTCCTAAAGCCCCGCGAAATACCGGTGAGTGACTCTGACGGGGCTATGCAGGTGGAGCAAGGTGATGCCTCCATTGCATTGGTGAGCACCCGGGCGGAGCTCAACGCTGCGAGGCGAGAGGGCCGGAAGGCCATCGCGACCGACGAAGTCGCTGAGTTGGCTCGTCTGGCAAGGGAGAGGCGTTCCCAGACCGCCATTGAGGGCTTAACGGCAGAAGCCCTTGGCCGTCAAGTGTTGGACGGCGTGGACGTCGTCCTGAAGGTGGCCACGAAATCAGGCAACCTGAAGGGCACGTTCACGCGAGCCCTAAAAGAGGCAGCGACTGCGATCAAGGAGGCGATGGACGTCCTCCTCGATCGAACGACCTCGGAGGAGACGGTGAAACTTCAAGAGGAGAATTACCGTCTCCATACGAGAATGGAGGAGCTCCAGCAGGAGGTCAGTGCCCTGAGGGCGGACTTCAGCCGGCAGCAGGGTGTACCGACTACGGACAGTCATGCCCTGCCACAGAATGGGTCTTTGGGGGAAGACCAGTTCAGCCGGCTGTTGAATATAATGACCGCCCGCTTCGACAGCCTAGAGCCCAGACTCAACCCCCCTGTCAGGCTTCGTCCGCCGCTGGCGGCCGATACACGGAGGAAAGAGGTGGAACCCGCACCAGCAGCGGCTGGGCCGACGTGGGCACAGGTGGCTAAAGCGCCACCTGCGCCAAAAAAGCCGTCACCCGCGCCCAACAAGGCCACGCAGAAGCCCAAGAAACCCACAGAGGGGGCCAAAAAGGCAGGGTCGGGGGAGACAAATCCCACCGAGGAGAGCAGCTCGTCCCCCAAAGACAGCGGAGAATGGAAGACGGCCGAAAGCCGCAAAAAGAAGCGAAAGAGGGGTAAGGCCAAGAAAGCGCCGGGCACCAAGGGGCAGGCCCCCAGGATCCGCGTCCCTCGCTCCGAGGCTGTAGTTGTTACGCTGCAGCCGGAAGCCAAGGAGAGGGGGATTACGTACCAGAAGGTACTGGCGGAAGCGAGGAGCAAGCTGGTCTTCGCCGATTTTGGCACCCCAGACGGCTTCCGTTTTAAAACGGCTGCTACGGGAGCCAAAATGTTTGAGTTGGTGGGGACCAGCTGTGCCGAGAGGGCGGACTCTCTAGCTGCAAAGCTGAGGGACGTCCTCAACCCCGAGGAGGTCCGGGTGTCCAGACCCATGAAGACGGCTGAGGTTCGCGTCGATGGGCTGGACGACTCCTTGACCCCAGAGGAGGTGGTGGCGGCCATAGCCCGGAGCGGCGGATGCCAGCCGGAAAATGTGCGGGCGGGTGAGATCCGCCTAAACGCTGGCGGGCTTGGCACCATCTGGGTGCGGTGCCCGGTGGCTGCGGCCAAGCAGGTCGCCGACGCGGGCCGTCTACTGGTGGGCTGGGTGTCAGCGAGGGTAAAACTCTTGGCACCCAGGGCCATGCAGTGCTACCGGTGCCTCGAGAAAGGGCACGTACGGGCACTCTGCACCTGCGAAACCGACCGCAGCGATTTATGTTATCGCTGCGGTCGGCCTGGCCATAAGGCGGCCCAGTGCTCCGCGGAGCCAAACTGCAGTCTATGTACAGCTGCAGGAAAGTCCGCGGGGCACAGAATAGGCGGCAACGCTTGCGGCGCGCCCAAAAAGCGCAACAAGCGTTGGACCAAGGCTGCGGGGGCCGCACCCCCTAGCACCTCTGAGGCCGACTCCCGGCCAGTTGTGGGACGAACCCAGGAAATGGAGTGTTAGTAATGGCACTTCATTTCCTTCAGGCGAATATCAACCACTGCACCAGAGCTCAGGATCTCTTGGTCTTGAGCATGGCGCAGTGGTCGATAAATGTGGCGGTGGTCGCTGAGCCGTATTTTATCCCCCCCCGGGAAAACTGGGCAGGGGATCTGGACGGCCTGGTGGCCATCATCGGCGCGACTCTTGTCGACGTATCCCGGGGTCACGGTTGGGTTGCCGCCCTTGTGAACGGGATCGTCACGATCGGGGCATATTTTTCGCCCAACAGGAGTCTCGCCGAATTCGAGAGTTTCCTTGTCGAGTTGGGAGCCGTCGTCGGCCGGTCTCACCCTCGGCCCGTTTTGCTTCTCGGTGATCTGAACGCCAAATCTGCGGCGTGGGGATCCCCGGTCACAGACCCGAGAGGCGATGTGCTAGAGGAGTGGGCCATTACGACGGGCCTGGCCGTCTTGAACCGGGGTTCGGCCTACACGTGTGTGCGACAGCGGGGCGGGTCCATAGTGGATGTCTCATTCGCTAGCCCCGCTGTCGTGCACCGTGTTCATGATTGGCACGTGGAAGTGGAGGTGGAGACGCTATCGGACCACCGATACATACGCTTCGACGTCTCCGCCCAAACCGCTGGAGGTCGTAGCCAATCGGCCCCCCGGAGAGACGGCCCGCGTTGGGCTCTGAAACGCCTCGACAAGGAGGCTCTCGAGGAAGCCACAATCGTCCTGGCCTGGGTTCGGGAGTCGGCTTCTGTCGGTCCCGTCGACGTCGAACAGGAGGCGCAGTGGTTTGGCGACGCGATGACGCAAATTTGCGACGCGTCCATGCCACGCGTCTCCCCTCTGTCCGCAAGGCGCCGCGTGTACTGGTGGTGCATCGAGGTGGAGCAGCTGCGCGTCGCATGCGCAGACGCCAGACGCCCGTACACGCGATGTCGGAGGAGACGTCGCCGGGATCCCGACGAAGAAGCCGCGCTGTATGAGGTGTACCGCGCGGCGAAGGAGGCTCTGTGGCTGGCCATCGGCGAGTCGAAGACGCGCTCCAGAGAGGAGCTGCTCGCGACCCTAGACGGGGATCCGTGGGGGCGCCCTTACCGTACGGTCCGAGGGAAACTTCGGCCGTGGGCCCCCCCACTGACGGAAGGTCTCGAGCCGCAGTTTCTGGAGCGAGTGGTCTCGGCTCTCTTTCCTGAGAGAGCCGAGCATGAGCCACCGCCGATGGCTCCGCCCACAGCTGCAGAGCCGGAAGTAGAGGAGAGCGAAACCGTCCCAGAGGTGACACAGGCGGAGATGAGCGCGGCCGTGATGCGGCTCCGGGCAAAAAACACTGCTCCGGGGCCCGACGGAGTGCCTGGCCGCGCTCTACTCCTCGCCCTGAAAGAGCTGGAGCCCCCACTGAGGGGACTCTTCTCGGCGTGCCTTGAGCAGGGCCATTTCCCTAATAGGTGGAAAGCTGGTCGACTGGTCCTGCTCAGGAAGGCGGGGCGCCCGGCGGATTCGTCGTCCGCTTATCGGCCCATAGTGCTGCTGGACGAGGCGGGCAAGTTGTTCGAGCGAGTAATCGCAGACCGCCTCGTCAGCCACATGTGCACAGTGGGGCCGAACCTGGACGACAGCCAGTTTGGCTTCCGGTGTGGGCGCTCTACCATCGACGCCATCAGGAGAGTAAGAGTCCTGGCGGAGGAAGCGGTGTCCCAGGGTGGGGTGGTGCTGGCGGTGTCTCTGGACATCTCCAACGCGTTCAACACCCTGCCTTGGAGTTGCATTAGGGAGGCCCTGCGATATCATCGGGTGCCTTCCTACCTCCGCAACATCGTGGGGGCGTATCTCTCGGGGAGGTGTGTCACCTACATGGGACGCGACGGCATAGGCCGTCGCGAGATGTCGTGCGGTGTTCCACAGGGCTCGGTTCTGGGCCCACCCCTGTGGAACATCGGATACGACTGGGTTTTGCGGTGCGAGCTCCCGCCGGGAGTGAACCTGACGTGTTATGCGGACGACACGCTGGTCACGGCCCGGGGGAGCTCGTACAGGGAAGCAGCGTTGCTAGCTACGGCTGCGGTCTCACAGGTGGTGAGCCGCATACGGCGCCTGGGCCTGGAGGTGGCCCTCAACAAGTCGGAGGCCATCGCTTTTCATGGCCCCCGACGGGCACCGCCGTTGGGATCACACATTGTGGTCGGGGGGGTCCGGATCGCTGTCGAGTCAACCATGAAATACCTTGGATTGGTGCTCGACAGCCGTTGGGACTTCGGCCCCCACTTTCAGCGGCTGGTGCCCAAGTTGATGGGCGCGGCGGGCGCGCTGTCAACGCTGCTTCCCAATCTGGGGGGCCCGAGCTCCGCCTGCAGGCGGTTGTACGTAGGGATCGTGCGATCGATGGCCCTTTATGGGGCCCCGATATGGGCGACCGACCTGACAGCCCGCACTATCGCAGTCCTGCGCAGACCGCAGAGAGCGATGGCCGTCAGGGTCGTACGGGGATATCGCACGATCTCCTACGAGGCGGCTTGCGTACTGGCCGGATCCCCGCCATGGGACCTGGAGGCGAAGACCCTCGCGACACTGTACCAGTGGCGCGAGGAGGCCGAACATCGGGGCGAGAGGCTGGTGCAGCGACAGATTACGGTGTACCGGTCTCAGCTCCGACAGGTCATGGTGGCGGAATGGCGGGGGAGGCTAGACCTCCCTACCGCCGGCCTCAACACAATCGAGGCGATCCGGCCAGTACTCGACGACTGGCTCGGGAGGAAGCACGGCTCTCTGACTTTCCGGGCGACACAGGTACTCTCGGGGCACGGCTGCTTCGGGAAGTACCTGTGTCGCTTAAGCAGGGAGCCGGACGCCCGGTGCCATCACTGCGTCCATTGTTCGGAGGATACGGCGCGGCATACGCTGGCCGAGTGTGCCGCTTTCGATGAGCCGCGCCGTGCCCTCGTTGCAGAGATAGGAGGAGACCTGTCGCTGCCGGCCGTCGTTCGCTCGATGGTCGGCAGCGCAGAGTCCTGGGACGCGGTGATGTCCTTTTGCGAGACCGTCATGTCGCAGAAGGAAGCTGCGGAAAGGGAGAGGGAGATGACCAGCTCCCGCCCATCCCGCAGCAGACGCACCGGGCGTCGGCAGAGGGCTGACAACGCCCTCTTCCGGCCCCCCTAAATTGGTCCAGGGGCGGCGGATTCGGGGACATCCGTCGCCCCCCATCACACTGGACCCGAGACGGCGGCGCGTTGTGTTCCACGCGCGCCTCTCATAGACGTAGCGGGGGGAGTTTTACACCTCACTCCCCCCGGGACGAGGCCCGTAGGTCAAGCGGGCCAGCACTAGTCCGGGGCAGCGGAAGTCGCATCAGATCCCGTTGCCCCCTGACGCAAGTGTGCGAGGGAACACCGGTGTGGTTTTAGTCAGTACGAGTCTGACAGACCCCTCCGCTCTCCCCAGGGCGGAGGACATCCATTGAGGATTTCCACATCGAGAAAAAAAAAAAAAAAAAAAAAAAAGGTTAGGTTGGGGGACCACCCCACAGTGCTTGCGTCCACGTCGCGTCCCCTGGAAACGGCCCAGTTCTGACCACCGTAACGGAGTGGCAGACTGGGTTGGCCAAAGTGCACTGTGATCTCGTTGCGATTTTATCTTGCCTTGTGAACAACGAACTGACGGAGACTATGTCTAAACTTACGCGTAGCGCCTCCGGGCGATTTTTAAAGACCAAAGGCCCTTCTCAGGGCCAACCCAAAGGCCCTTCTCAGGGCCAACCCAAAGGCCCTTCTCAGGGCCAACCCAAAGGCCCTTCTCAGGGCCAACTCCAAGGCTCTTCTCAGGGCCAAGCCAAAGGCCCTTCTCAGGGCCAACCCAAAGGCCCTTCTCAGGGCCAACCCAAAGGCCCTTCTCAGGGCCAAACAAAAGGCTCTTCTCAGGGCCAACCTGACGCTCTGGCGTCAGAGGCTAGCCGCGCGCCGTCTGCAGCTGGCTTCTTGGCGGACGAGTCCGACAACGACTCACTGTTTAGTGTGTCGGACGCGAACGATTCTCGGTCGCGAAAGCGGGTCCACCTGAGCGGTGGGTCCGAAGGTTCCCAGGCCTCGGGGTCGAAGGCCAAAAAGCCGACGACCAAGGCCGCCGATACCCATAACGTTGGGCTTGCGGACGCCCAACGCCAGTTGGACCTGGCCCGGCGAGCGCAGCTCCAGCAGGACCTGGAGGAGAGGGTGGCCGCAAAGGAGAAGCGGGCGCACGTTGCCCGGGCCAAGTCCGGGTACGGTGCGTCTCGCGTCCTGTACGCGGACCACTCTCTTGAGGAGCTGGAGAAAATGGCGGAGGAGGACGAGGAGGAGATCGTGGAGGTCGCCTCTAAGTCCTCCAACCTAAAGGGGACCTTCCAGAAGGCCCTCAAGAGCCGGGCCGCGAGCATGCGCGGTGTCGTCGCGGAGCTGGTGCGTCGCAAGGCCACCGACGAGACGCGGCAACTGCAGGCGAAGGTCGATCGCCTACAGTTGGAGGTCAGCCAGCTTCATCAGAAGCTGGCTGAAGCCACGGCCCGGCCTCAAGAGGCCCGGACAAGCCCTGCGGCAGAAGGCCCATCCTCCAACCTTGAGGATATCATCCGCAAGGTTGTGATGGAGGAGAGGGCCTTCACAAGGGCCTGCTTAGCGGGCATAGAGGACCGGCTCTTGCCGGAAAAGCGCCTCCGACCGCCGCTTGCGGCGGATAAGAGGCAGCCAAGCGAGCCAGGGCCGTCCTCCTCCCAGGCGGAAGACACTCTTCTCCCTGCCACCACCCCGTCCAACGAGTGGACGGATGTGGTACGTAGGGGGAAGGGCAGGGGCAAGAAGTCGGTGAAGGCCGTACCTGCCGTCCCCGCCACTACCGCTCCCAGTCGGTCGCAGACGACCGGCAAGGGTGCAGGGAAGGGGAAAAGAAAGGGAAAGGGGAAACTAGTGACACTCACCGCGGAGGCGGCGGAGCGTGGGGAGACGTACGCGTCCGTCTTGGTGCGGGCGCGTGCCAATGCCGATCCCACCCAACTGGGGATCGGCAGCGTGTCTTGCCGGCGGACACAAGCCGGGGCTCGAATCTTCGAGTTCCCGGGGGCCGAGGGGAGTGCCCACGCTGACTTATTTGCAGCCAAGCTGCAGGAGGTCATCGCGGACTCGGCGAAGGTGGCCCGACCGGTGAAGTCAGCGGCCATCGAGGTGACGGAGCTCGACGACTCCGTCACCAAGGAGGAGGTGGTTGCGGCGGTTGCAGCGGTAGGGGGCTGTGGCGCCGCGGCGGTCCAAGGCCGGGACATAAGACCCGGACGCGGCGGCATGGGCACCATCCGCCTCGAGTGCCCAATCGCCGCTGCCAAAGCCGTCCTTGCCAAGGGACGGCTCACAGTTGGCTTCAGCTCGGGTGCAGTCCGGGCACTCGAGGACCAGCCTCTGCGGTGTTTCCGGTGCTTCGGCATCGGACACACCCGGCCCATGTGTCCGTCCACAGTGGATAGGACGGACACGTGCTACCGCTGCGGCAAGAACGGCCACAAAGCCGTATCTTGTGAGGCCGCCACGCCACACTGTGCGGTGTGTGCCGCCAGCGGCCGCCTAGCAGGCCACGTAATGAAGGGGAGGAACTGCAATCCTCCCCCTAAGCGTGGCAAAGCGCTGGCGCCGACCAGGCCTGCTGCTGCTGCCGCTAACTCCGTCGTTCCTGCGGCGGCTGCGGAGGGGGGTGCGATGTCCGACTGATGGATAGGGTCGAACATCGCATCCTCCAGGCGAACACCAACCACTGCAGGGCAGCCCAGGATCTGCTGATGCAGACCATGGCTGAGTGGTTGGTGGACTTGGCGGTGGTCGCCGAACCCTACTCGGTCCCTGGCCGTTGGCTGGGCGACCGGGACGGCTTGGTGGCGTTGGTGGCGCGGTCTTCCACGGACTCCCCTCCCCTCTCGCTCTTAGAGAGGGGACCGGGATACGTGGCCGCCGCCTGGGGGGACATGGCCCTGGTGGGGGTCTATTTCTCCCCAAACCGCCCTCTCTCGGACTTTGAGGATTTCCTCGAGATCCTCACCGCAGTCAAAGGGAGGGCGGCGCCACGCCAAGTTATGGTGTTGGGCGACCTGAACGCCAAGTCGGCGGCCTGGGGCAATCCGGCCGCTGGTTGCAACGTCCGGGGACGCGCCGTCGAGTTTTGGGCGGCCTCCTGCGGTGTGTCCCTCCTCAACAGGGGGGCAGTCCACACGTGTGTGCGGCAACAGGGTGGGTCGGTGGTGGACGTCTCGTTTGCCACCCCCGCGCTGGCCGCCCGCGTCGTCAACTGGCGGGTAGAGATGGTGGAGACGTTGTCGGACCACCGATATGTGCGGTTCGACATCTCCATCCAGCAGGGGGGGAGGGGGATGACCCGTGCTGGGCAATCTCCCTTCCCGCGGTGGGCACTCACCCGCCTGGACCGGGAGGCAGCCAAGGAGGCGGCCTTCCTCCAGGACTGGCTGTCGCCCCCTGTCGAGGGCCTGGACGTGGACGCCGCTGCGGTCCAGCTCAGGGGGTCCCTGACCGAGGTGTGCAATTCCAGCATGCCTCGGTCTCGCCGCCCGCCTCCCCGTCGTGCCGTCTATTGGTGGACGGAGGAGCTGGAGGGACTCCGGGCCAGCTGCGTGGCGGCCAGAAGGGCCTACACGCGGAGCCGACGGCGCAGCGCCCAAAACCGAGACCGGGCAGAAGAGGACCGCCTATACGCCTCTTACCGAGAGGCGACGACGGCCCTCAAGTCTGCAATGGGCGCTGCTCAAGACTCGGCGAGAGCCGAGATGTTGGAGGGTCTCGACAGGGACCCCTATGGGAGACCATACAAGGCGGCGCGGAACCAGCTACGCCCCTATGGTCCCCCACTGTCGGAGACCCTCGATCCACCGTTGCTGGATGGGGTGGTCCGGTCCCTGTTTCCGCGCAGGACCGACTTCACCCCACCAACGATGGATCCCCCGCAAGGGGCGGCTTCGCCGGAGGAGGAGGAGGTCCCCCCGGTGACGGCGGCGGAGTTCTACGCGGGGGTTCTCAGCCTCCGCGCAAAGAAGACGGCCCCCGGACCAGACGGCGTCCCCGCACGGGTGCTGGCGATCGCCGCCTCCGGCATGGAGGACAGGTTTCGGGACCTCTTCAGCGCGTGCTTTACGTCTGGGAGGTTCCCGAAACTGTGGAAGGAGGGGCAGCTATGCCTCCTCCGAAAGGAGGGCCGCCCGGTGGACTCCCCCTCGGCATACCGGCCCGTCGTCCTGCTCGATGAGGTCGGTAAATTGTTCGAGGGGATTGTCGCCTCCCGGCTTGATAGCCATTTGCGGGGGGTAGGGCCGGATCTGTCGGACGCCCAATTCGGCTTCCGTCGAGGGCGTTCGACGATCGACGCACTGGCCCTACTCAAGGGCCAGGTGAAGGAGGCGGTGGAGGCGGGGGACGGAGTGCTGGCGGTGTCGTTCGACATTGCCAACGCCTTCAACTCCGTCCCCCACTCGACGATATTGGAGGCGCTCCGGTATCACGGAGTGCCCCAATACCTGCGGGACCTCCTGGCCAGCTACTTGGAGGACCGAGAGGTCCTCCTCGTGGACAAGACGGCCACCGTGAGGCGGTGCGGCGCAGAGTCCGGTGTTCCACAGGGGTCGGTGCTTGGGCCCCCCTTGTGGAACATCGGGTTCAACTGGCTCTTGCGGGGAGCCCTCCTCCAGGGCACGAGTGTCATCTGCTACGCGGATGACACTCTCCTCACTGCCCGGGGGAGGAACTTTGCCGGCGCGGCCTGTCTGGCCTCGGCTGGCGGATCCTTGGTTGCAGAGAGGATCCGCCGCCTGGGATTGAAGGTGGCGCTGCACAAGACCGAGGCCGTGTTCTTTCGCGGGCCTCGGCAGCGCTGCCCTCCCGACGCCCACATAATTGTGGAGGGCGTCAGGATAGGGGTCCAGCCCCAGATGAAGTATCTGGGGCTGGTGCTGGACGACAGGTGGCGCTTCGGCCCGCACTTCAGCGGGCTGTCGACGCGCCTATTGAAGGCCGCTGACGCCCTATCGTGGCTCCTCCCGAACCTGGGGGGGCCAAAGGCGAAATGCCGGCGCCTCTATGCCGGCATCCTGCGGAGTATGGCCCTATATGGGGCCCCAATCTGGGCGGACTCCCTCCACAGGAGGGAGAATGCGACCGCCATCCGCAGGCCCCAAAGGGCCATTGCACAGCGGGTGGCGAGGGCCTACCGCTCCGTGGGCTTTTCCGCGGCGTGCGCTCTGGCCGGCACCCCTCCTTGGGAGTTGGAGGCATGGGTGCTCGCCAGAGTGTACGACTGGACGGCGCGCCGGAAGGCGCTCGGGGAGCGCCCCGTCGCCGAAGAGCGGGAGGCCGTGCGGCGGGAGGCAAAGGATGCCATCGTCCTCCACTGGACGGAGGACCTCGCCGCCGCCGCCTTTGGCCGCCGGACGTTGGACGCGCTCGGTCCGGTTCTACGGAGCTGGCTCGAGCGGTCCCACGGTTTCCTCTCGTTCCGTCTGGTGCAGGTGTTGTCCGGCCATGGCTGTTTCGGAACGCACCTTCACCGGATCGGGAGGGAGGAGACCCCGGCGTGCCACGACTGCGGCGCGCCGGAGGACACGGCGCAGCACACCCTCGAGGTGTGCCCGGCTTGGTCCGAGCCGCGCCGCAGCCTGACCGCGGAAATTGGACCAGACCTCTCGCTTCCCGGCGTCGTCAACGCCATGCTGGGGAGCGAGGAGGCCTGGGCAGCGGTCGCCTCCTTTTGCGAGGACGTAATCTCGCAAAAGGAGGAGGCGGAGCGCGCGCGGGAGGACGACCCTCTCGCTGCGCCGCTCCGCAGACGAAGAAGGGGTCGGAGAGGGCGCCGTCCTCTCCCTCCTCCTGGTGGCGACGGGCGGGCGACAGGCACGGGGGTGCCTTCGCCCGCATTGCACCCGTCACCATCTTCGTCGAACATTCCCGGGCCCCTGTGAGGGGCCCGCCATGAAGGGCAATCGTCGGCGGAGGACTGGACGTAAAGGCTATGCCGGTTTCCCAGTCCCCCGCCACTCGGACGAAGCGGGAATGTCGCTGGGTCGTTTTAGTGGGTATACCGGGTCTTATCAGACCCGGGGAGTCCCACATACCCCTCTCATCCCCCGATGGGAGGGTATGCGTAATGCATTTTTTCCCAGCGATAAAAAAAAAAAAAAAAAAAAAAAAAAGGTTAGGTTGGGGGACCACCCCACAGTGCTTGCGTCCACGTCGCGTCCCCTGGAAACGGCCCAGTTCTGACCACCGTAACGGAGTGGCAGACTGGGTACGGCCAAAGAGCACTGTGCTCTCGTAGCGATTATATCCTTGACTTGCGATCTACGAGCTTGCTGGAAAATGCCAAAACTAACGCGGAGCGCCTCCGGGCGAAAACCAAAAGGCCCTTCTGAGGGCCAACCCAAAGGCCCTTCTCAGGACCAACCCAAAGGCCCTTCTCAGGGCCAACCCAAAGGCCCTTCTCAGGGCCAACCCAAAGGCTCTTCTCAGGGCCAACCCAAAGGCCCTTCTCAGGGCCACTCCGACGCTCCGGCGTCTGAAGCTAGCCGCGCGCCGTCTGCGGCAGGCTTTTTGGCGGACGAGTCGTCCGACAACGACTCACTATTCAGTGTGTCGGACGCGAACGACTCTCGTTCTCGGAAGCGGGTCCACCTGAGTGGTGGGTCCGGGGGTTCCCAAGCCTCGGGTTCGAAGGCTAAAAAGCGGACGACCAAGGCCGCGGATACCCACAACGTTGGGCTCGCGGACGCCCAACGCCAGTTGGACCTGACCCGGCGAGCGCAGCTCCAGCAAGAACTGGAAGAGCGGGTTGCTGCGAAAGAGAAACGGGCGCACGTCGCCCGGGCCAAGTCCGGGTACGGTGCGTCCCGCGTTACATACGCGGACCACTCTCTTGAGGAGCTCCAGAGAATGGCGGAGGAGGACGAGGAGGAGATCGTGGAGGTCGCCTCTAAGTCATCCAACTTGAAGGGGACCTTCCAGAAGGCCCTCAAGAGCCGGGCCGCTAGCCTGCGCGGTGTCGTCGCGGAGCTGGTCCGACGAAAGACCACCGACGAGACGCGGCAACTGCAGGCGAAGGTGGATCGCCTGCAATCGGAGGTCAGCCAACTTCATGAGAAGCTGGCTGAAGCCACGGCCCGGCCACAACAGGCCCAGTCGAGCCCTACGGCAGAAGGCCCATCCTCCAACCTTGAGGATATCATCCGCAAGGTTGTGATGGAGGAGAGGGCCTTCACAAGGGCCTGCTTAGCGGGTATTGAGGACCGGCTCTTGCCGGAGAAACGCCTCCGACCGCCGCTTGCGGCGGATAAGAGGCAGCCGAGTGAGCCGGGGCCGTCCTCCTCCCAGGCGGAAGACGTTCTTCTCCCGTCGACCACCCCGTCAAACGAGTGGACGGACGTGGTACGTAAGGGGAAGGGCAGGGGCAAGAAGTCGGCGAAGGCCGTACCTGCCGTCCCCGCCACCACCGCTCCCAGTCGGTCGCAGGTGACCGGCAAGGGACAAGGGAAGGGGAAAGGGAAGGGAAAGGGGAAGTTAGTCCCTCCGAAAACCGCTGCCGTCGTGGTGACGCTCACCGCGGAGGCGGCGGAGCGAGGGGAGACGTACGCGTCCGTTTTGGTGCGGGCGCGTGCCAATGCCGATCCCACCCAACTGGGGATCGGCAGCGTGTCTTGCCGGCGGACACAAGCCGGGGCTCGAATTTTCGAGTTCCCGGGGGCCGAGGGGAGTGCCCATGCGGACCTCTTCGCAACAAAGCTGCAGGAGGTCATCGCAGACTCGGCCAAGGTGGCCCGGCCAGTAAAGTCGGCGGCCATTGAGGTGACGGAGTTAGACGACTCCGTCACCAAAGAGGAGGTAGTGGCGGCGGTCGCAGCGGTAGGGGGCTGTGACGCCTCAGCGGTGCAAGGCCGGGACATAAGGCCCGGCCGCGGCGGCATGGGCACCATTCGCCTTGAGTGCCCAATCGCCGCTGCCAAAGCCATCCTTGCAAAGGGACGGCTTACAGTTGGCTTCAGCTCGGGTGCAGTCCGGGCACTTGAGGACCAGCCTCTGAGGTGTTTCCGGTGCTTCGGCATCGGACACACCCGGCCCATGTGTCCGTCCAAAGAAGACAGGACGGACACATGCTACCGCTGCGGCAAGAACGGCCACAAAGCCGTCTCTTGCGAGGCCGCCACGCCGCACTGCGCGGTGTGTGCCGCCAGTGGCCGCCTGTCAGGCCACGTCATGAAGGGGAGGAACTGCAATCCTCCCCCTAAGCGTGGCAAAGCGCTGGCACCGACCAGGCCTGCTGCTGCTGCCGCTAAATCCGTCGTTCCTGCGGCGGCTGCGGAGGGGGGTGCGATGTCCGACTGATGGATAGCGTCGAACATCGCATCCTCCAGGCGAACACCAACCACTGCAGAGCAGCTCAGGATCTGCTGATGCAGACCATGGCTGAGTGGTTGGTGGACTTGGCGGTGGTCGCCGAACCTTACTCGGTCCCTGGCCGTTGGCTGGGCGACCGGGACGGCTTGGTGGCGTTGGTGGCGCGGTCCTCCACAGACTCCCCTCCCCTCTCGCTCTTAGAGAGGGGACCGGGATACGTGGCCGCCGCCTGGGGAGACATGGCCCTGGTGGGGGTCTATTTCTCCCCAAACCGCCCTCTCTCGGACTTTGAGGATTTCCTCGAGATCCTCACCGCAGTCAAAGGGAGGGCGGCGCCACGCCAAGTTCTGGTGTTGGGCGACCTGAACGCCAAGTCGGCGGCCTGGGGCAACCCGGCAGCTGGTTGCAACGTCCGGGGGCGCGTCGTCGAGTTTTGGGCGGCCTCATGCGGTGTGTCCCTCCTCAACAGGGGGGCGGTCCACACGTGTGTTCGGCAACAGGGTGGATCGGTGGTGGACGTCTCGTTTGCCACCCCCGCGCTGGCCGCCCGCGTCGTCAACTGGCGGGTAGAGATGGTGGAGACGTTGTCGGACCACCGATATGTGCGGTTCGACATCTCCACCCAGCAGGGCGGGAGGGGGGTGGCCCGCGCTGGGCAATCTCCCTTCCCGCGGTGGGCACTCACCCGCCTGGACCGGGAGGCAGCCAAGGAGGCGGCCTTTCTCCAGGACTGGCTGTCGCCCCCGGTCGAGATCCTGGACGTGGACGCCGCTGCGGTCCAGCTCAGAGGGTCCCTGACCGAGGTGTGCAACTCCAGCATGCCTCGGTCTCGCCGTCCGCCTCCCCGTCGCGCCGTCTATTGGTGGACGGAGGAGCTGGAGGGACTCCGGGCCATCTGCGTGGCGGCCAGAAGGGCCTACACGCGGAGCCGAAGGCGCAGCGCCCAAAACCGAGACCGGGCAGAAGAGGACCGTCTTTACGCCTCTTACCGAGAGGCGACGACGGCCCTCAAGTCTGCAATGGGCGCTGCACAAGACTCGGCGAGAGCCGAGATGCTGGAGGGTCTCGACAGAGATCCCTATGGGAGACCATATAAGGCGGCGCGGAACCAGCTACGCCCCTATGGTCCCCCACTGTCGGAGACCCTCGAGCCAGCGTTGCTGGATGGGGTGGTCCGGTCCCTGTTTCCGCGCAGGACCGACTTCACCCCACCAACGATGGATCCCCCGCAAGGGGCGGCTTCGCCGGAGGAGGAGGACGTCCCTCCGGTGACGGTGGCGGAGTTATACGCGGGGGTTCTCAGCCTCCGCGCAAAGAAGACGGCCCCCGGACCAGACGGTGTCCCCGCACGGGTGCTGGCGATCGCCGCCTCCGGTATGGAGGACAGGTTTCGGGACCTCTTCAGCGCGTGCTTTACGGCTGGGAGGTTCCCGAAACTGTGGAAGGAGGGGCAGCTATGCCTCCTCCGAAAGGAGGGCCGCCCGGTGGACTCCCCCTCGGCATACCGGCCCATCGTCCTGCTCGATGAGGTCGGTAAGTTGTTCGAGGGGATTGTCGCCTCCCGGCTTGACAGCCATTTGCGGGAGGTAGGGCCGGATCTGTCGGACGCCCAATTCGGCTTCCGTCGAGGGCGTTCGACGATCGACGCGCTGGCCCTACTCAAGGGCCAGGTGAAGGAGGCGGTGGAGGCGGGGGACGGAGTGCTGGCGGTGTCGTTCGACATTGCCAACGCCTTCAACTCCGTCCCCCACTCGACGATATTGGAGGCGCTCCGGTATCACGGAGTGCCCCAATACCTGCGGGACCTCCTGGCCAGCTACTTGGAGGACCGAGAGGTCCTCCTCGTGGACAAAACGGCCACCGTGAGGCGGTACGGCGCAGAGTCCGGTGTTCCACAGGGGTCGGTGCTTGGGCCCCCCTTGTGGAACATCGGGTTCAACTGGCTCTTGCGGGGAGCCCTCCTCCAGGGCACGAGTGTTATCTGCTACGCGGATGACACTCTCCTCACTGCCCGGGGGAGGAACTTTGCGGACGCGGCCTGTCTGGCCTCGGCTGGCGGATCCTTGGTTGCAGAGAGGATCCGCCGCCTCGGATTGAAGGTGGCGCTGCACAAGACCGAGGCCGTGTTCTTTCGCGGGCCTCGGCAGCGCTGCCCTCCCGACGCCCACATAATTGTGGAGGGCGTCAGGATAGGGGTCCAGCCCCAGATGAAGTATCTGGGGCTGGTGCTGGACGACAGGTGGCGCTTCGGTCCGCACTTCAGCGGGCTGTCGACGCGCCTATGGAAGGCCGCTGACGCCCTCTCGTGGCTCCTCCCGAACCTGGGGGGGCCCAAGGCGAAATGCCGGCGCCTCTATGCCGGCATCCTGCGGAGCATGGCCCTATATGGGGCCCCAATCTGGGCGGACTCCCTCCACAGGAGGGAGAATGCAACCGCCATCCGCAGGCCCCAAAGGGCCATTGCACAGCGGGTGGCGAGGGCCTACCGCTCGGTGGGCTTCTCGGCGGCATGCGCTCTGGCCGGCACCCCTCCTTGGGAGTTGGAGGCTTGGGTGCTCGCCAGAGTGTACGAGTGGACGGCGCGCCGAAAGGCTCTCGGGGAGCGCCCCGTCGCCGAAGGGCGGGAGGCCGTGCGGCGGGAGGCGAGGGACGCTATCGTCCTCCATTGGACGGAGGACCTCGCCGCCGCCGCCTTTGGCCGCCGGACGTTGGACGCGCTCGGTCCGGTTCTACGGAGCTGGCTCGAGCGGTCCCACGGTTTCCTCTCGTTCCGTCTGGTGCAGGTGTTGTCCGGCCATGGCTGTTTCGGAACGCACCTTCACCGGATCGGGAGGGAGGAGACCCCGGCGTGCCACGACTGCGGCGCGCCGGAGGACACGGCGCAGCACACCCTCGAGGTGTGCCCGGCTTGGTCCGAGCCGCGCCGCAGCCTGACCGCGGTAATTGGACCAGACCTCTCGCTTCCCGGCGTCGTCAACGCCATGCTGGGGAGCGAGGAGGCCTGGGCAGCGGTCGCCTCCTTTTGCGAGGACGTAATCTCGCAAAAGGAGGAGGCGGAGCGCGAGCGGGAGGACGACCCTCTCGCTGCGCCGCTCCGCAGACGAAGAAGGGGTCGGAGAGGGCGCCGTCCTCTCCCTCCTCCTGGTGGCGACGGGCGGGCGACAGGCACGGGGGTGCCTTCGCCCGCATTGCACCCGTCACCACCTTCGTCGGTCATTCCCGGGCCCCTGTGAGGGGCCCGCCATGAAGGGCAATCGTCGGCGGAGGACTGGACGTAAAGGCTACGCCGGTTTCCCAGTCCCCCGCCACTCGGACGAAGCGGGAATGTCGCTGGGTCGTTTTAGTGGGTATACCGGGTCAGACCCGGGGAGTCCCACATACCCCTCTCATCCCCCGATGGGAGGGTATGCGTAATGCATTTTTTCCCAGCGATAAAAAAAAAAAAAAAAAAAAAAAGGTTAGGTTAGGTTAGGTTAGGTTAGGTTGGGGGACCACCCCACAGTGCTTGCGTCCACGTCGCGTCCCCTGGAAACGACCCAGTTCTGACCACCGTAACGGAGTGGCAGACTGGGTTGGCCAAAGTGCACTGTGATCTCGTTGCGATTTTATCTTGCCTTGTGAAGTACGAACTGTCGGAGACTATGTCGAAACTTACGCGTAGCGCCTCCGGGCGATTTTTAAAGACCAAAGGCCCTTCTCAGGGCCAGCCTAAAGGCCCTTCTCAGGGCCAACCTCAGGGCCCTTCTCAGGGCCAACCAAAAGGCCCTTCTCAGGGCCAACTCCAAGGCCCTTCTCAGGGCCAACTCCAAGGCCCTTCTCAGGGCCATCCTAAAGGCCCTTCTCAGGGCCAACCCAAAGGCCCTTCTCAGGGCCAACCCAAAGGCCCTTCTCAGGGCCAACCAAAAGGCCCTTCTCAGGGCCAACTTGACGCTCCGGCGTCAGAGGCTAGCCGCGCGCCGTCTGCGGCTGGCTTCTTGGCGGACGAGTCCGACAACGACTCACTGTGTAGTGTGTCGGACACGAACGATTCTCGGTCGCGAAAGCGGGTCCACCTGAGCGGTGGGTCCGAAGGTTCCCAGGCCTCGGGGTCGAAGGCCAAAAAGCCGACGACCAAGGCCGCCGATACCCATAACGTTGGGCTTGCGGACGCCCAACGCAAGTTGGACCTGGCCCGGCGAGCGCAGCTCCAGCAGGACCTGGAGGAGAGGGTGGCCGCAAAGGAGAAGCGGGCGCACGTTGCCCGGGCCAAGTCCGGGTACGGTGCGTCTCGCGTCCTGTACGCGGACCACTCTCTCGAGGAGCTGGAGAAAATGGCGGAGGAGGACGAGGAGGAGATCGTGGAGGTCGCCTCTAAGTCCTCCAACCTAAAGGGGACCTTCCAGAAGGCCCTCAAGAGCCGGGCCGCGAGCATGCGCGGTGTCGTCGCGGAGCTGGTGCGTCGTAAGGCCACCGACGAGACGCGGCAACTGCAGGCGAAGGTCGATCGCCTACAGTTGGAGGTCAGCCAGCTTCATCAGAAGCTGGCTGAAGCCACGGCCCGGCCTCAAGAGGCCCGGACAAGCCCTGCGGCAGAAGGCCCATCCTCCAACCTTGAGGATATCATCCGCAAGGTTGTGATGGAGGAGAGGGCCTTCACAAGGGCCTGCTTAGCGGGCATAGAGGACCGGCTCTTGCCGGAAAAGCGCCTCCGACCGCCGCTTGCGGCGGATAAGAGGCAGCCAAGCGAGCCAGGGCCGTCCTCCTCCCAGGCGGAAGACACTCTTCTCCCTGCCACCACCCCGTCCAACGAGTGGACGGATGTGGTACGTAGGGGGAAGGGCAGGGGCAAAAAGTCGGCGAAGGCCGTACCTGCCGTCCCCGCCACTACCGCTCCCAGTCGGTCGCAGACGACCGGCAAGGGTGCAGGGAAGGGGAAAACAAAGGGAAAGGGGAAACTAGTCCCCCCAAAAACCGCTGCCGTCGTGGTGACACTCACCGCGGAGGCGGCGGAGCGTGGGGAGACATACGCGTCCGTCTTGGTGCGGGCGCGTGCCAATGCCGATCCCACCCAACTGGGGATCGGCAGCGTGTCTTGCCGGCGGACACAAGCCGGGGCTCGAATCTTCGAGTTCCCGGGGGCCGAGGGGAGTGCCCACGCTGACCTATTTGCAGCCAAGCTGCAGGAGGTCATCGCGGACTCGGCGAAGGTGGCCCGACCGGTGAAGTCAGCGGCCATCGAGGTGACGGAGCTCGACGACTCCGTCACCAAGGAGGAGGTGGTTGCGGCGGTCGCAGCGGTAGGGGGCTGTGGCGCCGCGGCGGTCCAAGGCCGGGACATAAGACCCGGACGCGGCGGCATGGGCACCATCCGCCTCGAGTGCCCAATCGCCGCTGCCAAAGCCGTCCTTGCCAAGGGACGGCTCACAGTTGGCTTCAGCTCGGGTGCAGTCCGGGCACTCGAGGACCAGCCTCTGCGGTGTTTCCGGTGCTTCGGCATCGGACACACCCGGCCCATGTGTCCGTCCACGGTGGATAGGACGGACACATGCTACCGCTGCGGCAAGAACGGCCACAAAGCCGTATCTTGTGAGGCCGCCACGCCACACTGTGCGGTGTGTGCCGCCAGTGGCCGCCTAGCAGGCCACGTAATGAAGGGGAGGAACTGCAATCCTCCCCCTAAGCGTGGCAAAGCGCTGGCGCCGACCAGGCCTGCTGCTGCTGCCGCTAACTCCGTCGTTCCTGCGGCGGCTGCGGAGGGGGGTGCGATGTCCGACTGATGGATAGGGTCGAACATCGCATCCTCCAGGCGAACACCAACCACTGCAGGGCAGCCCAGGATCTGCTGATGCAGACCATGGCTGAGTGGTTGGTGGACTTGGCGGTGGTCGCCGAACCCTACTCGGTCCCTGGCCGTTGGCTGGGCGACCGGGACGGCTTGGTGGCGTTGGTGGCGCGGTCTTCCACGGACTCCCCTCCCCTCTCGCTCTTAGAGAGGGGACCGGGATACGTGGCCGCCGCCTGGGGGGACATGGCCCTGGTGGGGGTCTATTTCTCCCCAAACCGCCCTCTCTCGGACTTTGAGGATTTCCTCGAGATCCTCACCGCAGTCAAAGGGAGGGCGGCGCCACGCCAAGTTCTGGTGTTGGGCGACCTGAACGCCAAGTCGGCGGCCTGGGGCAATCCGGCCGCTGGTTGCAACGTCCGGGGACGCGCCGTCGAGTTTTGGGCGGCCTCCTGCGGTGTGTCCCTCCTCAACAGGGGGGCAGTCCACACGTGTGTGCGGCAACAGGGTGGGTCGGTGGTGGACGTCTCGTTTGCCACCCCCGCGCTGGCCGCCCGCGTCGTCAACTGGCGGGTGGAGATGGTGGAGACGTTGTCGGATCACCGATATGTGCGGTTCGACATCTCCACCCAGCAGGGGGGGAGGGGGATGACCCGTGCTAGGCAATCTCCCTTCCCGCGGTGGGCACTCACCCGCCTGGACCGGGAGGCAGCCAAGGAGGCGGCCTTCCTCCAGGACTGGCTGTCGCCCCCTGTCGAGGGCCTGGACGTGGACGCCGCCGCGGTCCAGCTCAGGGGGTCCCTGACCGAGGTGTGCAATTCCAGCATGCCTCGGTCTCGCCGCCCGCCTCCCCGTCGTGCCGTCTATTGGTGGACGGAGGAGCTGGAGGGACTCCGGGCCACCTGCGTGGCGGCCAGAAGGGCCTACACGCGGAGCCGACGGCGCAGCGCCCAAAACCGAGACCGGGCAGAAGAGGACCGCCTATACGGCTCTTACCGAGAGGCGACGACGGCCCTCAAGTCTGCAATGGGCGCTGCACAAGACTCGGCGAGAGCCGAGATGTTGGAGGGTCTCGACAGGGACCCCTATGGGAGACCATACAAGGCGGCGCGGAACCAGCTACGCCCCTATGGTCCCCCACTGTCGGAGACCCTCGATCCACCGTTGCTGGATGGGGTGGTCCGGTCCCTGTTTCCGCGCAGGACCGACTTCACCCCACCAACGATGGATCCCCCGCAAGGGGCGGCTTCGCCGGAGGAGGAGGAGGTCCCCCCGGTGACGGCGGCGGAGCTCTACGCGGGGCTACTCAGCCTCCGCGCGAAGAAGACGGCCCCCGGACCAGACGGCGTCCCTGCACGGGTGCTGGCGATCGCCGCCTCCGGCATGGAGGAAAGGTTTCGGGAACTCTTCAGCGCGTGCTTTATGGCTGGGAGGTTCCCGAAACTGTGGAAGGAGGGGCAGTTATGCCTCCTCCGAAAGGAGGGCCGCCCGGTGGACTCCCCCTCGGCATACCGGCCCATCGTCCTGCTCGATGAGGTCGGTAAGTTGTTCGAGGGGATTGTCGCCTCCCGGCTTGACAGCCATTTGCGGGGGGTAGGGCCGGATCTGTCGGACGCCCAATTCGGCTTCCGTCGAGGGCGTTCGACGATCGACGCGCTGGCCCTACTCAAGGGCCAGGTGAAGGAGGCGGTGGAGGCGGGGGACGGAGTGCTGGCGGTGTCGTTCGACATTGCCAACGCCTTCAACTCCGTCCCCCACTCGACGATATTGGAGGCGCTCCGGTATCACGGAGTGCCCCAATACCTGCGGGACCTCCTGGCCAGCTACCTGGAGGACCGAGAGGTCCTCCTAGTGGACAAGACGGCCACCGTGAGGCGGTACGGCGCAGAGTCCGGTGTTCCGCAGGGGTCGGTGCTTGGCCCCCCCTTGTGGAACATCGGGTTCAACTGGCTCCTGCGCGGAGCCCTCCTCCCGGGCACGAGTGTCATCTGCTACGCGGATGACACTCTCCTCACTGCCCGGGGGAGGAACTTTGCCGACGCGGCCTGTCTGGCCTCGGCTGGCGGATCCTTGGTTGCAGAGAGGATCCGCCGCCTGGGATTGAAGGTGGCGCTGCACAAGACCGAGGCCGTGTTCTTTCGCGGGCCTCGGCAGCGCTGCCCTCCCGACGCCCACATAATTGTGGAGGGCGTCAGGATAGGGGTCCAGCCCCAGATGAAGTATCTGGGGCTGGTGCTGGACGATAGGTGGCGCTTCGGTCCGCATTTCAGCGGGCTGTCGACGCGCCTGCTGAAGGCCGCGGACTCCCTCTCATGGCTCCTCCCGAACCTGGGGGGGCCCAAGGCAAAATGCCGGCGCCTGTATGCCGGCATCCTGCGGAGCATGGCCCTATACGGGGCCCCCATCTGGGCGGACTCCCTCCACAGGAGGGAGAATGCGACCGCCATCCGCAGGCCCCAAAGGGCCATTGCACAGCGGGTGGCGAGGGCCTACCGCTCGGTGGGCTTCTCGGCGGCATGCGCTCTGGCCGGCACCCCTCCTTGGGAGTTGGAGGCTTGGGTGCTCGCCAGAGTGTACGAGTGGACGGCGCGCCGAAAGGCTCTCGGGGAGCGCCCCGTCGCCGAAGAGCGGGAGGCCGTGCGGCGGGAGGCGAAGGACGCCATCGTCCTCCACTGGACGGAGGACCTCGCCGCCGCCGCCTTTGGCCGCCGGACGTTGGACGCGCTCGGTCCGGTTCTACGGAGCTGGCTCGAGCGGTCCCACGGTTTTCTCTCGTTCCGTCTGGTGCAGGTGTTATCCGGGCATGGCTGTTTCGGATCGTACCTGCACCGGATCGGGAGGGAGGAAACCCCGGCGTGCCACGACTGCGGCGCGCCGGAGGACACGGCACAGCACACCCTGGAGGTGTGCCCAGCTTGGTCCGAGTTGCGCCGCGGTCTGACCGCGGTAATCGGACCAGACCTCTCGCTTCCCGGCGTCGTCAACGCCATGCTGGGGAGCGAGGAGGCCTGGGCAGCGGTCGCCTCCTTTTGCGAGGACGTAATCTCGCAAAAGGAGGAGGCGGAGCGCCAGCGGGAGGACGACCCTCTCGCTGCGCCACTCCGCAGACGAAGAAGGGGTCGGAGAGGGCGCCGTCCTCTCCCTCCTCATGGTGGCGACGGGCGGGCGACAGGCACGGGGGTGCCTTCGCCCGCATTGCACCCGTCACCACCTTCGTCGAACATTCCCGGGCCCCTGTGAGGGGCCCGCCATGAAGGGCAATCGTCGGCGGAGGACTGGACGTAAAGGCTATGCCGGTTTCCCAGTCCCCCGCCACTCGGACGAAGCGGGAATGTCGCTGGGTCGTTTTAGTGGGTATACCGGGTCAGACCCGGGGAGTCCCACATACCCCTCTCATCCCCCGATGGGAGGGTATGCGTAATGCATTTTTTCCCAGCGTCAAAAAAAAAAAAAAAAAAAAAAAAAAAAAAAAAAAAAAAAAAAAAAAAAAAAAAAAAAAAGGTTAGGTTAGGTTAGGTTAGGTTAGGTTGGGGGACCACCCCACAGTGCTTGCGTCCACGTCGCGTCCCCTGGAAACGACCCAGTTCTGACCACCGTAACGGAGTGGCAGACTGGGTTGGCCAAAGTGCACTGTGATCTCGTTGCGATTTTATCTTGCCTTGTGAAGTACGAACTGTCGGAGACTATGTCGAAACTTACGCGTAGCGCCTCCGGGCGATTTTTAAAGACCAAAGGCCCTTCTCAGGGCCAGCCTAAAGGCCCTTCTCAGGGCCAACCTCAGGGCCCTTCTCAGGGCCAACCAAAAGGCCCTTCTCAGGGCCAACTCCAAGGCCCTTCTCAGGGCCAACTCCAAGGCCCTTCTCAGGGCCATCCTAAAGGCCCTTCTCAGGGCCAACCCAAAGGCCCTTCTCAGGGCCAACCCAAAGGCCCTTCTCGGGAGAGGGTGGCCGCAAAGGAGAAGCGGGCGCACGTTGCCCGGGCCAAGTCCGGGTACGGTGCGTCTCGCGTCCTGTACGCGGACCACTCTCTTGAGGAGCTGGAGAAAATGGCGGAGGAGGACGAGGAGGAGATCGTGGAGGTCGCCTCTAAGTCCTCCAACCTAAAGGGGACCTTCCAGAAGGCCCTCAAGAGCCGGGCCGCGAGCATGCGCGGTGTCGTCGCGGAGCTGGTGCGTCGCAAGGCCACCGACGAGACGCGGCAACTGCAGGCGAAGGTCGATCGCCTACAGTTGGAGGTCAGCCAGCTTCATCAGAAGCTGGCTGAAGCCACGGCCCGGCCTCAAGAGGCCCGGACAAGCCCTGCGGCAGAAGGCCCATCCTCCAACCTTGAGGATATCATCCGCAAGGTTGTGATGGAGGAGAGGGCCTTCACAAGGGCCTGCTTAGCGGGCATAGAGGACCGGCTCTTGCCGGAAAAGCGCCTCCGACCGCCGCTTGCGGCGGATAAGAGGCAGCCAAGCGAGCCAGGGCCGTCCTCCTCCCAGGCGGAAGACACTCTTCTCCCTGCCACCACCCCGTCCAACGAGTGGACGGATGTGGTACGTAGGGGGAAGGGCAGGGGCAAGAAGTCGGCGAAGGCCGTACCTGCCGTCCCCGCCACTACCGCTCCCAGTCGGTCGCAGACGACCGGCAAGGGTGCAGGGAAGGGGAAAAGAAAGGGAAAGGGGAAACTAGTCCCCCCAAAAACCGCTGCCGTCGTGGTGACACTCACCGCGGAGGCGGCGGAGCGTGGGGAGACGTACGCGTCCGTCTTGGTGCGGGCGCGTGCCAATGCCGATCCCACCCAACTGGGGATCGGCAGCGTGTCTTGCCGGCGGACACAAGCCGGGGCTCGAATCTTCGAGTTCCCGGGGGCCGAGGGGAGTGCCCACGCTGACCTATTTGCAGCCAAGCTGCAGGAGGTCATCGCGGACTCGGCGAAGGTGGCCCGACCGGTGAAGTCAGCGGCCATCGAGGTGACGGAGCTCGACGACTCCGTCACCAAGGAGGAGGTGGTGGCGGCTGTCGCAGCGGTAGGGGGCTGTGGCGCCGCGGCGGTCCAAGGCCGGGACATAAGACCCGGTCGCGGCGGCATGGGCACCATCCGCCTCGAGTGCCCAATCGCCGCTGCCAAAGCCGTCCTTGCCAAGGGACGGCTCACAGTTGGCTTCAGCTCGGGTGCAGTCCGGGCACTCGAGGACCAGCCTCTGCGGTGTTTCCGGTGCTTCGGCATCGGGCACACCCGGCCCATGTGTCCGTCCACGGTGGATAGGACGGACACGTGCTACCGCTGCGGCAAGAACGGCCACAAAGCCGTATCTTGTGAGGCCGCCACGCCACACTGTGCGGTGTGTGCCGCCAGTGGCCGCCTAGCAGGCCACGTAATGAAGGGGAGGAACTGCAATCCTCCCCCTAAGCGTGGCAAAGCGCTGGCGCCGACCAGGCCTGCTGCTGCTGCCGCTGACCCCGTCGTTCCTGCGGCGGCTGCGGAGGGCGGTGCGATGTCCGACTGATGGATAGGGTCGAACATCGCATCCTCCAGGCGAACACCAACCACTGCAGGGCAGCCCAGGATCTGCTGATGCAGACCATGGCTGAGTGGTTGGTGGACTTGGCGGTGGTCGCCGAACCTTACTCGGTCCCTGGCCGTTGGCTGGGCGACCGGGACGGCTTGGTGGCGTTGGTGGCGCGGTCTTCCACGGACTCCCCTCCCCTCTCGCTCTTAGAGAGGGGACCGGGATACGTGGCCGCCGCCTGGGGAGACATGGCCCTGGTGGGGGTCTATTTCTCCCCAAACCGCCCTCTCTCGGACTTTGAGGATTTCCTCGAGATCCTCACCGCAGTCAAAGGGAGGGCGGCGCCACGCCAAGTTCTGGTGTTGGGCGACCTGAACGCCAAGTCGGCGGCCTGGGGCAACCCGGCCGCGGGTTGCAACGTCCGGGGACGCGCCGTCGAATTTTGGGCGGCCTCATGCGGTGTGTCCCTCCTCAACAGGGGGGCGGTCCACACGTGTGTGCGGCAACAGGGTGGGTCGGTGGTGGACGTCTCGTTTGCCACCCCCGCGCTAGCCGCCCGCGTCGTCAGCTGGCGGGTGGAGATGGTGGAGACGTTGTCGGACCACCGATATGTGCGGTTCGACATCTCCACCCAGCAGGGGGGGAGGGGGATGACCCGTGCTGGGCAATCTCCCTTTCCGCGGTGGGCACTCACCCGCCTGGACCGGGAGGCAGCCAAGGAGGCGGCCTTCCTCCAGGACTGGCTGTCGCCCCCTGTCGAGGGCCTGGACGTGGACGCCGCTGCGGTCCAGCTCAGGGGGTCCCTGACCGAGGTGTGCAATTCCAGCATGCCTCGGTCTCGCCGCCCGCCTCCCCGTCGTGCCGTCTATTGGTGGACGGAGGAGCTAGAGGGACTCCGGGCCACCTGCGTGGCGGCCAGAAGGGCCTACACGCGGAGCCGTCGGCGCAGCTCCCAAAACCGAGACCGGGCAGAGGAGGACCGCCTATACGCCTCTTACCGAGAGGCGACGACGGCCCTCAAGTCTGCAATGGGCGCTGCACAAGACTCGGCGAGAGCCGAGATGTTGGAGGGTCTCGACAGGGACCCCTATGGGAGACCATACAAGGCGGCGCGGAACCAGCTACGCCCCTATGGTCCCCCACTGTCGGAGACCCTCGATCCACCGTTGCTGGATGGGGTGGTCCGGTCCCTGTTTCCGCGCAGGACCGACTTCACCCCACCAACGATGGATCCCCCGCAAGGGGCGGTTACGCCGGAGGAGGAGGACGTCCCCCCGGTGACGGTGGCGGAGTTATACGCGGGGGTGCTCAGCCTCCGAGCAAAAAAGACGGCCCCCGGACCAGACGGCGTCCCCGCACGGGTGCTGGCGATCGCCGCCTCCGGCATGGAGGACAGGTTTCGGGACCTCTTCAGCGCGTGCTTTACGGCTGGGAGGTTCCCGAAACTGTGGAAGGAGGGGCAGTTATGCCTCCTCCGAAAGGAGGGCCGCCCGCTGGACTCCCCCTCGGCATACCGGCCCGTCGTCCTGCTCGATGAGGTCGGTAAACTGTTCGAGGGGATTGTCGCCTCCCGGCTTGATAGCCATTTGCGGGGGGTGGGGCCGGATCTGTCGGACGCCCAATTCGGCTTCCGTCGAGGGCGTTCGACGATCGACGCACTGGCCCTACTCAAGGGCCAGGTGAAGGAGGCGGTGGAGGCGGGGGACGGAGTGCTGGCGGTGTCGTTCGACATTGCCAACGCCTTCAACTCCGTCCCCCACTCGACGATATTGGAGGCGCTCCGGTATCACGGAGTGCCCCAATACCTGCGGGACCTCCTGGCCAGCTACCTGGAGGACCGAGAAGTCCTCCTAGTGGACAAGACGGCCACGGTGAGGCGGTACGGCGCAGAGTCCGGTGTTCCGCAGGGGTCGGTGCTTGGCCCTCCCTTGTGGAACATCGGGTTCAACTGGCTCCTGCGCGGAGCCCTCCTCCAGGGCACGAGTGTCATCTGCTACGCGGATGACACTCTCCTCACTGCCCGGGGGAGGAACTTTGCGGACGCGGCCTGTCTGGCCTCGGCTGGCGGATCCTTGGTTGCAGAGAGGATCCGCCGCCTGGGATTGAAGGTGGCGCTGCACAAGACCGAGGCCGTGTTCTTTCGCGGACCTCGGCAGCGCTGCCCTCCCGACGCCCACATAATTGTGGAGGGCGTCAGGATAGGGGTCCAGCCCCAGATGAAGTATCTGGGGCTGGTACTAGACGACAGGTGGCGCTTCGGCCCGCATTTCAGCGGGCTGTCGACGCGCCTGCTGAAGGCCGCGGACGCCCTCTCGTGGCTCCTCCCGAACCTGGGGGGGCCAAAGGCGAAATGCCGGCGCCTGTATGCCGGCATCTTGCGGAGTATGGCCCTATACGGGGCCCCCATCTGGGCGGACTCCCTCCACAGGAGGGAGAATGCGGCCGCCATCCGCAGGCCCCAAAGGGCCATTGCACAGCGGGTGGCGAGGGCCTACCGCTCGGTGGGCTTTTCCGCGGCGTGCGCTCTGGCCGGCACCCCTCCTTGGGAGTTGGAGGCATGGGTGCTCGCCAGAGTGTACGAGTGGACGGCGCGCCGGAAGGCGCTCGGGGAGCGCCCCGTCGCCGAAGAGCGGGAGGCCGTGCGGCGGGAGGCAAAGGATGCCGTCGTCCTCCACTGGACGGAGGACCTCGCCGCCGCCGCCTTTGGCCGCCGGACGTTGGACGCGCTCGGTCCGGTTCTACGGAGCTGGCTCGAGCGGTCCCACGGTTTCCTCTCGTTCCGTCTGGTGCAGGTGTTATCCGGCCATGGCTGTTTCGGAACGCACCTTCACCGGATCGGGAGGGAGGAGACCCCGGCGTGCCACGACTGCGGCGCGCCGGAGGACACGGCGCAGCACACCCTCGAGGTGTGCCCGGCTTGGTCCGAGCCGCGCCGCAGCCTGACCGCGGAAATTGGACCAGACCTCTCGCTTCCCGGCGTCGTCAACGCCATGCTGGGGAGCGAGGAGGCCTGGGCAGCGGTCGCCTCCTTTTGCGAGGACGTAATCTCGCAAAAGGAGGAGGCGGAGCGCGAGCGGGAGGACGACCCTCTCGCTGCGCCGCTCCGCAGACGAAGAAGGGGTCGGAGAGGGCGCCGTCCTCTCCCTCCTCCTGGTGGCGACGGGCGGGCGACAGGCACGGGGGTACCTTCGCCCGCATTGCACCCGTCACCACCTTCGTCGAACATTCCCGGGCCCCTGTGAGGGGCCCGCCATGAAGGGCAATCGTCGGCGGAGGACTGGACGTAAAGGCTATGCCGGTTTCCCAGTCCCCCGCCACTCGGACGAAGCGGGAATGTCGCTGGGTCGTTTTAGTGGGTATACCGGGTCAGACCCGGGGAGTCCCACATACCCCTCTCATCCCCCGATGGGAGGGTATGCGTAATGCATTTTTTCCCAGCGATAAAAAAAAAAAAAAAAAAAAAAAAAAAAAGGTTAGGTTAGGTTAGGTTAGGTTAGGTTAGGTTAGGTTAAAGCCGTCCTTGCCAAGGGACGGCTCACAGTTGGCTTCAGCTCGGGTGCAGTCCGGGCACTCGAGGACCAGCCTCTGCGGTGTTTCCGGTGCTTCGGCATCGGGCACACCCGGCCCATGTGTCCGTCCACGGTGGATAGGACGGACACGTGCTACCGCTGCGGCAAGAACGGCCACAAAGCCGTATCTTGTGAGGCCGCCACGCCACACTGTGCGGTGTGTGCCGCCAGTGGCCGCCTAGCAGGCCACGTAATGAAGGGGAGGAACTGCAATCCTCCCCCTAAGCGTGGCAAAGCGCTGGCGCCGACCAGGCCTGCTGCTGCTGCCGCTGACCCCGTCGTTCCTGCGGCGGCTGCGGAGGGGGGTGCGATGTCCGACTGATGGATAGGGTCGAACATCGCATCCTCCAGGCGAACACCAACCACTGCAGGGCAGCCCAGGATCTGCTGATGCAGACCATGGCTGAGTGGTTGGTGGACTTGGCGGTGGTCGCCGAACCTTACTCGGTCCCTGGCCGTTGGCTGGGCGACCGGGACGGCTTGGTGGCGTTGGTGGCGCGGTCTTCCACGGACTCCCCTCCCCTCTCGCTCTTAGAGAGGGGACCGGGATACGTGGCCGCCGCCTGGGGAGACATGGCCCTGGTGGGGGTCTATTTCTCCCCAAACCGCCCTCTCTCGGACTTTGAGGATTTCCTCGAGATCCTCACCGCAGTCAAAGGGAGGGCGGCGCCACGCCAAGTTCTGGTGTTGGGCGACCTGAACGCCAAGTCGGCGGCCTGGGGCAACCCGGCCGCGGGTTGCAACGTCCGGGGACGCGCCGTCGAATTTTGGGCGGCCTCATGCGGTGTGTCCCTCCTCAACAGGGGGGCGGTCCACACGTGTGTGCGGCAACAGGGTGGGTCGGTGGTGGACGTCTCGTTTGCCACCCCCGCGCTAGCCGCCCGCGTCGTCAGCTGGCGGGTGGAGATGGTGGAGACGTTGTCGGACCACCGATATGTGCGGTTCGACATCTCCACCCAGCAGGGGGGGAGGGGGATGACCCGTGCTGGGCAATCTCCCTTTCCGCGGTGGGCACTCACCCGCCTGGACCGGGAGGCAGCCAAGGAGGCGGCCTTCCTCCAGGACTGGCTGTCGCCCCCTGTCGAGGGCCTGGACGTGGACGCCGCTGCGGTCCAGCTCAGGGGGTCCCTGACCGAGGTGTGCAATTCCAGCATGCCTCGGTCTCGCCGCCCGCCTCCCCGTCGTGCCGTCTATTGGTGGACGGAGGAGCTAGAGGGACTCCGGGCCACCTGCGTGGCGGCCAGAAGGGCCTACACGCGGAGCCGTCGGCGCAGCTCCCAAAACCGAGACCGGGCAGAGGAGGACCGCCTATACGCCTCTTACCGAGAGGCGACGACGGCCCTCAAGTCTGCAATGGGCGCTGCACAAGACTCGGCGAGAGCCGAGATGTTGGAGGGTCTCGACAGGGACCCCTATGGGAGACCATACAAGGCGGCGCGGAACCAGCTACGCCCCTATGGTCCCCCACTGTCGGAGACCCTCGATCCACCGTTGCTGGATGGGGTGGTCCGGTCCCTGTTTCCGCGCAGGACCGACTTCACCCCACCAACGATGGATCCCCCGCAAGGGGCGGTTACGCCGGAGGAGGAGGACGTCCCCCCGGTGACGGTGGCGGAGTTATACGCGGGGGTGCTCAGCCTCCGAGCAAAAAAGACGGCCCCCGGACCAGACGGCGTCCCCGCACGGGTGCTGGCGATCGCCGCCTCCGGCATGGAGGACAGGTTTCGGGACCTCTTCAGCGCGTGCTTTACGGCTGGGAGGTTCCCGAAACTGTGGAAGGAGGGGCAGTTATGCCTCCTCCGAAAGGAGGGCCGCCCGCTGGACTCCCCCTCGGCATACCGGCCCGTCGTCCTGCTCGATGAGGTCGGTAAACTGTTCGAGGGGATTGTCGCCTCCCGGCTTGATAGCCATTTGCGGGGGGTGGGGCCGGATCTGTCGGACGCCCAATTCGGCTTCCGTCGAGGGCGTTCGACGATCGACGCACTGGCCCTACTCAAGGGCCAGGTGAAGGAGGCGGTGGAGGCGGGGGACGGAGTGCTGGCGGTGTCGTTCGACATTGCCAACGCCTTCAACTCCGTCCCCCACTCGACGATATTGGAGGCGCTCCGGTATCACGGAGTGCCCCAATACCTGCGGGACCTCCTGGCCAGCTACCTGGAGGACCGAGAAGTCCTCCTAGTGGACAAGACGGCCACGGTGAGGCGGTACGGCGCAGAGTCCGGTGTTCCGCAGGGGTCGGTGCTTGGCCCTCCCTTGTGGAACATCGGGTTCAACTGGCTCCTGCGCGGAGCCCTCCTCCAGGGCACGAGTGTCATCTGCTACGCGGATGACACTCTCCTCACTGCCCGGGGGAGGAACTTTGCGGACGCGGCCTGTCTGGCCTCGGCTGGCGGATCCTTGGTTGCAGAGAGGATCCGCCGCCTGGGATTGAAGGTGGCGCTGCACAAGACCGAGGCCGTGTTCTTTCGCGGACCTCGGCAGCGCTGCCCTCCCGACGCCCACATAATTGTGGAGGGCGTCAGGATAGGGGTCCAGCCCCAGATGAAGTATCTGGGGCTGGTACTAGACGACAGGTGGCGCTTCGGCCCGCATTTCAGCGGGCTGTCGACGCGCCTGCTGAAGGCCGCGGACGCCCTCTCGTGGCTCCTCCCGAACCTGGGGGGGCCAAAGGCGAAATGCCGGCGCCTGTATGCCGGCATCTTGCGGAGTATGGCCCTATACGGGGCCCCCATCTGGGCGGACTCCCTCCACAGGAGGGAGAATGCGGCCGCCATCCGCAGGCCCCAAAGGGCCATTGCACAGCGGGTGGCGAGGGCCTACCGCTCGGTGGGCTTTTCCGCGGCGTGCGCTCTGGCCGGCACCCCTCCTTGGGAGTTGGAGGCATGGGTGCTCGCCAGAGTGTACGAGTGGACGGCGCGCCGGAAGGCGCTCGGGGAGCGCCCCGTCGCCGAAGAGCGGGAGGCCGTGCGGCGGGAGGCAAAGGATGCCGTCGTCCTCCACTGGACGGAGGACCTCGCCGCCGCCGCCTTTGGCCGCCGGACGTTGGACGCGCTCGGTCCGGTTCTACGGAGCTGGCTCGAGCGGTCCCACGGTTTCCTCTCGTTCCGTCTGGTGCAGGTGTTATCCGGCCATGGCTGTTTCGGAACGCACCTTCACCGGATCGGGAGGGAGGAGACCCCGGCGTGCCACGACTGCGGCGCGCCGGAGGACACGGCGCAGCACACCCTCGAGGTGTGCCCGGCTTGGTCCGAGCCGCGCCGCAGCCTGACCGCGGAAATTGGACCAGACCTCTCGCTTCCCGGCGTCGTCAACGCCATGCTGGGGAGCGAGGAGGCCTGGGCAGCGGTCGCCTCCTTTTGCGAGGACGTAATCTCGCAAAAGGAGGAGGCGGAGCGCGAGCGGGAGGACGACCCTCTCGCTGCGCCGCTCCGCAGACGAAGAAGGGGTCGGAGAGGGCGCCGTCCTCTCCCTCCTCCTGGTGGCGACGGGCGGGCGACAGGCACGGGGGTACCTTCGCCCGCATTGCACCCGTCACCACCTTCGTCGAACATTCCCGGGCCCCTGTGAGGGGCCCGCCATGAAGGGCAATCGTCGGCGGAGGACTGGACGTAAAGGCTATGCCGGTTTCCCAGTCCCCCGCCACTCGGACGAAGCGGGAATGTCGCTGGGTCGTTTTAGTGGGTATACCGGGTCAGACCCGGGGAGTCCCACATACCCCTCTCATCCCCCGATGGGAGGGTATGCGTAATGCATTTTTTCCCAGCGATAAAAAAAAAAAAAAAAAAAAGGTTAGGTTAGGTTAGGTTAGGTTAGGTTGGGGGACCACCCCACAGTGCTTGCGTCCACGTCGCGTCCCCTGGAAACGGCCCAGTTCTGACCACCGTAACGGAGTGGCAGACTGGGTACGGCCAAAGTGCACTGTGCTCTCGTAGCTTCTATAATATCTTGCCTTGCAAACTACGAGCTGTCGGAAAATGTCGAAAATAACGCGGAGCGCCTCCGGGCGAAAATCAAAAGGCCCTTCTCAGGGCCAACCCAAAGGCCCTTCTCAGGGCCAACCCAAAGGCCCTTCTCAGGGCCAACCCAAAGGCCCTTCTCAGGGCCAACCAAAAGGCCCTTCTCAGGGCCAACCCAAAGGCCCTTCTCAGGGCCACTCCGACGCTCCGGTGTCAGAAGCTAGCCGCGCGCCGTCTGCGGCAGGCTTTTTGGCGGATGAGTCGTCCGACAACGACTCACTATTCAGTGTGTCGGATGCGAACGACTCTCGCTCGCGGAAGCGGGTCCACCTGAGTGGTGGGTCCGGGGGTTCCCAAGCCTCGGGGTCAAAGGCAAAAAAGCCGACGACCGTGGCCGCGGATACCCATGTCGTTGGGCTCGCGGACGCCCAACACAAGTTGGACCTGGCCCGGCGGGCGCAGCTCCAGCAAGAGCTGGAGGAGCGGGTTGCGGCCAAAGAAAAACGGGCGCACGTCGCCCGAGCTAAGTCCGGGTACGGTGCGTCCCGCGTTCTGTACGCAGACCACTCTCTCGCCGAGCTAGAGAGGATGGCGGAAGAGGACGAAGAGGAGATCGTGGAGGTCGCCTCTAAGTCCTCCAACTTGAAAGGGACCTTTCAAAAGGCCCTGAAAAGCCGGGCCGCAAGCATGCGCGGTGTCGTCGCGGAGCTGATCCAGCGCACGAGCACCGACGAGACACGGCAACTGCAGGCGAAAGTAGATCGGCTGCAGTTGGAGGTCAGCCAGCTTCATCAGAAGCTGGCTGAAGCCACGGCCCAGCCACAACAGGCCCGGACGAGCCCTGTGGCAGAAGGCCCATCCTCCAACCTTGAGGATATCATCCGCAAGGTTGTGATGGAGGAGAGGGCCTTCACAAGGGCCTGCTTAGCGGGCATCGAGGACCGGCTCTTGCCGGAGAAACGCCTCCGACCGCCGCTTGCGGCGACTAAGAGGCAGCCGAGTGAGCCGGGGCCGTCCTCCTCCCAGGCGGAAGACACCCTCCTCCCTGCCACCACCCCGTCCAACGAGTGGACGGAAGTGGTACGTAAGGGGAAGGGCAGGGGCAAGAAATCGGCGAAGGCCGTAGCTGCCGTCCCCGCCACCACCGCTCCCAGTCGGTCGCAGACGACCGGCAAGGGAAAGGGGAAGGGTAAAGGGAGGGGAAAGGGCAAGCTAGTCCCCCCGAAAACCGCAGCCGTCGTGGTGACGCTCACCGCGGAGGCTGCGGAGCGAGGGGAGACTTATATGTCCATTTTGATGCGGGCGCGTGCCAATGCCGATCCCACCCAACTGGGGATCGGCAGCGTGTCTTGCCGGCGGACACAAGCCGGGGCTCGAATTTTCGAGTTCCCGGGGGCCGAGGGGAGTGCCCATGCGGACCTCTTCGCAGCAAAGCTGCAAGAGGTCATCGCAGACTCGGCCAAGGTGGCCCGACCAGTCAAGTCGGTGGCCATTGAGGTGATGGAGCTCGACGACTCCGTCACCAAGGAGGAGGTGGTGGCGGCGGTCGCAGCGGTAGGGGGCTGTGGTGCCGCAGCGGTGCAAAGCCGGGACATAAGGCCCGGCCGCGGTGGCATGGGTACCATTCGCCTCGAGTGCCCAGTCGCCGCTGCCAAAGCCGTCCTTGCCAAGGGACGGCTGCTGGTCGGGTTTAGCTCGGGTACAGTCCGGGCGCTCGAGGACCAGCCTCTGCGGTGTTTCCGGTGCTTCGGCATCGGACACACCCGGCCCATGTGTCCGTCCACGGTAGACAGGACGGACACGTGCTACCGCTGTGGCAAGAACGGCCACAAAGCCGTGTCTTGTGAGGCCGCCAAGCCACACTGCGCGGTGTGTGCCGCCAGTGGCCGCCCGGCAGGCCACGTAATGAAGGGGAGGAACTGTAATCCTCCCCATAAGCGAGGCAAAGCGCACGCGCCGATTGGCCGCTCCGTCGTTCCTGTGGCGGCTGCGGAGGAGGGTGCGATGTCCGACTGATGGATAGGGTCGAACATCGCATCCTTCAGGTGGTGCGGCCTTCCACTGACTCCCCTCCCCTCTCGCTCTCAGAGAGGGGACCGGGATACGTGGCCGCCGCGTGGGGAGACATGGCCCTGGTGGGGGTCTATTTCTCCCCAAACCACCCTGTCAACGAGCGCGAGCGGGAGGACGACCCTCTCGCTGCGCCGCTCCGCAGACGAAGAAGGGGTCGGAGACGGCAACGTCCTCTCCCTCCTCATGGTGGCGACGGGCGGGCGACAGGCACGGGGGTGCCTTCGCCCGCATTGCACCCGTCACCACCTCCGTCAGTCATTCCGCCATGAAGGGCAATCGTCGGCGGAGGACTGGACGTAAAGGCTATGCCGGTTTCCCAGTCCCCCGCCACTAGGACGAAGCGGGAATTTTCGCTGGGTCGTTTTAGTGGGTATACCGGGTCATACCCGGGGAGTCCCACATACCCCTCTCATCCCCCGATGGGAGGGTATGCGTAATGCATTTTTTCCCAGCGTCAAAAAAAAAAAAAAAAAAAAAAAAGGTTAGGTTAGGTTAGGTTAGGTTAGGTTAGGTTAGGTTTTTTTTTTTTTTTTTTTTTTTTTTTTTTTTTTTTTTTTTTTTTTTTTTTTTTTTTTTTTGTGCTTTTCCCCGTTCATGGGAACAACGGGATCTTATAATTCTAAATTACTCATTCATTCCAGTTCTCTCATTTATTCCTCTCGCACTTTCATGCTTCATACTTTGTCTTTCTTTCATGCTTCTCTTTCATTCTTAGCCGGGTGGGACTCCCGCTATTGTAACTACTTTTTGTTTTATATTTCTTTATCGAGGGTATTCAAAACGACAACTCTTGTTTTATTTACAATTTTTGCTTATGTGTTTACAGTTTATTTCCTTATGCCTATTTATTACTTACTACTTATTGCTTTACTTAAATGCTAACAAAACTTCTATTTTTATTCTATTTACTGTCTAATTTACATAATCTAGCTTATTTTACATAGTTAGTTTTACAAATTAATACTTCCTTATTCTATGTCTTATACAATTTAAAGTTTTTCCTTAATTCTTACTAATCTTGTATCTTCGAAAAACAATTTTTACTTGGATATGGTTTGGACATATTTGATTAATTGTCACATCTATTCGCCTTAATTCAGCTTCTACGCTATTATAGGGGCTTAGGTGGATAATTTTGCATTATAACTTTCTATACTTTCCTTGGTTGCGGCAATAATATACATATATACTTATTATATACATAATTATTGTCTTTTCTTGTGCTGTTATTTTTACTTGTCTAGACATTGTTGCGTGTTGTTTGTGGTGCGTGTTTAGTGTTGTGTGTGTGTTTTTGATATACTCGTATATATAATTATATATTTTATATATCTGTGCATGTTTGTGTGCGTTGGTTTCCATGTATATGTACTCCCAGTTTGTATTACTGTATTGGTGTATTCGTGTGTGTGTTGTGTGTGTTACGTAAGCCCTAAGTAGCAGTTCAGGCATATGCCGTTGTCGTCCGAGCCAGGTAGTCCCACTTCTTACGGACCGGGCACTCCGCGCTGAAAGCGTTGTGGTCGGTCCTCTGAAACTTCGAGTGCGAGCAGTTGCAGCACTGCGGTTCACTACCCGCGATAAACTCCACGCACTTCTCGCGTAAGTGTGGTCCTCCGCAGTGACTGCACCTGTCCGCACTCTCCGTACAAAATTTCCGACCGTGTCCGAACGCTAAGCATTTTGTGCATTGGATGAGCGGCGACTGGTCCTCCACCCTGACCCTTTGCAGGTCAAGGTAAAGGGCTCCAGCCTCCGTCATCCTCTGCCATACTTTTGGCCTGACTTGGACGACAACGTGCGCCGTCTTGGGGTTCCTTGTCCTCTTCTTATATTTAATGGCTATTTCCTTATCCTCTTGGCCTAAGTCCCGAAAGATGCTTTCGTTTTGGGAATAGAGCGCCTTCACCAGCTCGTCGTCGTCGCTGTCCAAGTAGACGTCTTTTAAGATGACGAGCGGGTTTTTGTTCTTCATGGGCGCTACTATTAACCCTCCACCTCGGCTCTCAATTCTTTCCTTCACTTTTATGAGCTCATCCTCTGTGTCGCACCCCAGTATGACCGTCTGGTTTTTAGCCTTACGCACTTTATTTATTTTAAGGCCAGTACCCCTGGCATCGACCGCCACCTTCACCCTAGCGAGCACCTCGTCAGCAGTCTCCTGACTGCCTTCGAGGGTGACCGCCATCGAGTGAAGCGCCGGCCGGTGCCCGGGTTTGGCTGCCGTGACGTTTGCGTAGGACTGCTGGTCAGTTTTTGGTTCACATGCCACTTCCCTGATAACCTCTTTTAGTCGGTCGGTTCTGGTGGCGACCTCACCGGCAACGCCATCGATTTTGTCCTCGAGGATAGCCGCTGCCCGACCAGTGACCTTGACCCATTCTGACGTATGGTCCAAGGTCGCCTTGACTGCGTCGACCTTCTCGCCGACCTCGAAAACCTTATCGACGACCTTGTCGATGAGGTCGGCACCGCACTCGTCGTATCGTTCGGTCATGTCCTGGAACTCTTTTGAAACCTTCCCTTCGAGGTCGTTTAGGCGTGTGTTTAAGTTTTTCTCCACCATGTCCAGCCTATCCAGGATTCCGTCCGGTAATTTGGATGATGCGGGCGTTTTGCTTGTGGTTGGGACAGTTTTGGGCGCAGTTTCCAGGCCCTTTACCCGCCTACTTAGCTCAAACAAGATCCGTAGACTTTTGTCGGACTGAGTCTCCAGGAAGTTCTTTATATCCTTCCTCATCTGAGGATAGTCTTTCACCCTGGCTGGGATGTCCTCGAAGGTCTTCATTACTTCCTGGAGAAGTTGATCATTGGATTGAGCAGCGTAGTTGTTCGGCTGCTTTTTGAACGCCTCCATGTTGTCTACGGATCTTCGCTTTCGCTCCGGTCTGCGGATAAAGGTCCTGGCGGCGTCCAGCGCCTGTCCCGACGGGCCCACGGGGCTGGGAGTGATGGTGCGAGCGACAGCGCCGGAGGTCCCCGCCGACGTCGACAGTGGCGTTTCGGCTGTTTCCGCTTGGGTTACTCTGACAGCGTCCTTTCTGCCGAACGTCAGGGATATCCCCTTGGGCGCCTCGCGCGCCCCAGATGGTCCCTCATTTCCCGGGTTGGTCGGCGACGTAGAGCCCTGTGGCTGACTGGTGCTGGCTCCTGGCCCCTTTCCTTTCACTGGGGTGCGAATCCCGAGAACCATGTTTGTGTGTGTTGTGTGTTGTGTTGTGTTGTGTGGCTAGTGTGTAAAGGGCACTGCCACGGAACGGGGAAAAGAGTGGTGTCAGGTGGTCTGCACACAGTGTATAGGGTGTGTACAGTTCAAAATGAAATAAATATACAATAAAAACAGTCAAAAGGAAAGAAAGATGAAAATTTAGAAGAAGGTGGGTGTAAGTGTGCTTGGGATATCAATATCCACAAGTGTCCAGCCTTCGCTCAAAAGAGCGGGTCGCGAAAGAAGTCTAAACTACACTACAGAAAATATAAACTAAAAAGTAAAAATAAAAAGTAAAAAAAAAAAAAAAAAAACAAAATGGGAAGCAACTTATTTTATCCCCCGTAAAATAGTCAATAAACAAAAAATTAAAATTTTAAAATAATCAATTAAGTTGATAAAATGTGGGGTCTGAGTCGGGCAATGCAAATCCGCGATCAAAATTTTTCTATCTCGTATGGACTCCGAGATACCAGTGTTTTGGTTTGGGAGGGGTGGGGGAAGGTCCAAACAGGAGAGGGAGGGTACCTCTCGTACGACTTTAGCCGTGGTGTCTTCGACACCACAAAGGCTGATTTTGAGGTCAAAAAAGATCTACGTCCTCTCGTTCCCGAGATATGGCCCTTTAAAAGGTGAGGGGGAGGAGTTAGGAAAAAAGGGGGAGGATTTAGGAAAAAATGAGAGGGGGGCGATACCTCTGTAGTGGTTTCCACCTCGTGGTGTCTACGACACCACTAAGGCTGAATCCGTGGTCGAAAAACGCCTATCTACACTGGTTTCAGAGATATTGGTGTTTTTGGAATTCCTGCCGTACTGTACCGCGCCGTGTCGCAGGCCTTGTCGGGTAGATCTTCCAGTTGACCTAGCTGGGTCTACCCTGTTCTGATTTCGGCGTGAGTGGGCTCTTTTATTCGGTCTTGTTGAGCTCTTTTTGGTAGGTCAGGTTTCAGGGTGTGCTTGAGGGGGAAGGGGTTGAGGGGGGGGGGGGTATTGGTGGTTTTACTAAATGTAGGCCTGGTTTCTGCGGTTAAGAGCCTCTTGCTCAATGCTATCTGGGAGGTTGGTCTTTGGAGGGGAGGAGGGTGGTGGTGTGGGGGGGAGGGGTTTCCGGAAACGTGTGTCTGGGTTCACGATAGATGACGAAACAACTAAAATACACAAAATACTTAAGTATATGCAAAAATTTTGGAAGAGAGGGGAAGGGGTGGTTAGAGGGGGTGGTATCCGGAGTCGTAAAAAGATGATACTGTAGTATGGCTGAGGGCCGCTTGTACAATTAAAAATTTTGTTCTACAAAATAAAAAATTTTAAGTCCCAAGGGTGACTTAGCCCGAGGGGGTTGAAATTTTGTCCAAAGGTGCGGGTGGTCTAGAATGGTTGGGTATCCAACCAGGGGGGGGGTCAGGGGGGGGGGCTTCGAAAATTATGTTATTTTTTAGCTAGGACGCACCGTTTCAGGGTTACAGGCCTTTTTCAGTTTTTGTGCGGTTGGTAAACAAATTTCCCTTTACTGATAATTACTTTACACAAATACTGTAAGCCTTAAAAATATTTTGAAAGTGGTTTCCTATAGGGGAAGGTACTACTAACGTTTAGCGCTCCCTAAAAATGGGGCGTCCTCTATAGGGTGTGCACTATTGTCTCCTGAAACTTTTCTTTAATTACCATAAACCGCAGATGGCTGGTTTTGGCTCTCGCGAATCGAGTTGGTTTAGGCTCTGTATCCCTGATACGGGTTGCCTCCGGGGTCTGGTTCTTAATCCTAAACTTAAACTATAAACTAATCTAAGTAAAATACTGGGTTTCTTCGTTCCAGCGCTGATGTTCACCGCTCCGGCGCCGTCCAAAGTCTTCCCGGGGGTGGTGGTTCCAGGGGGTGGTGTTGACTGGGCCGTGACCTGTGTCGGGTTGTAGGGCCGGAGTTTCTCCAACTGCTGGCACCGGTGAAGTTCCTGCAGCTGGTCCCGTTTCGAAGATATTCCCCTGGGAAGGTAAAAATATGACCCTGGCGAGCTGGTGGAAAATGGTCCAGGGTACTCGTCCTTACGATGTTATCTCGTGAGAGATCCGAATTTACGTTATTTTTACGATCCGACGCTTCGTTCCAGGGTTACAACCCCGACAAGCTTAAAAGGTAATGGCGTCCCGGGTGGAGGTACGGAAAAATATTTAATAAAAAATCCAGTTTTTGTCCAATCTATCTGCTTTCTTCAGATTCTGGGAGCTGGTGAAGTTCCGCTTCGAGTCTGTCCAAGTTCTTATTTACTAAGTGGCTTGCTTATTTTTAGCAGGTGGTCATAGTTTTTGAGCCGAAAACAAATACCGCAAATAGGACTCTCTGGCGGATCCAGGTGTTGGAAAAATTATTTTCGACTGGATTTAATTTGTTCGTGGTCTGGGTAGTGTTGTCTAATTTTTTCAGATTTTTAGACGCTGTATTTAAAAGTATTTATATTTATAGGGATTTTATGCTTAATTTATAACACTTGAGTCACTGGTCCGAAAATTCTGAAATATCGCACTTAGGTTAATAAGACAATGCAATGTTTTTTAGAATCCAAAAAATGATATGTTGTCGATTTAAATTTTGAGTTATCAAGGGTTTTATTTTAAACAATGTTACGTTATTTTGAAAAATATGTATCTTCCAGGAGGATGATCCAAATTTGGTGATCGAGGTGTCGGGTGAAAGGGTATGGCTTCCTGCGCCTGTCCCTGTTTCTGGTTTCTCCCTCCGACTGCTAGAAGTTAACCTCGTGGCCACGTGGATTTCCGTTTTTATCCTGTATCTCGGCGAGTTCCCACGGGAAAAATCCCGGACTCAGCCAAGATGTGGTGCTCGTCCAGGTGCTTCGACGGGTAAACTAAAAACACTAGGTCACCGATCTTAATCGCGCGGCGTTTCACTTTTTCGACTTTTTCACTCACTTTTGAGGTTAAATTTTTAGTGTTTTGGTTCTAACTTCTTCAATTTTTTTTTCACCAATTTGAAAAATTTTTTCACTGACACATACAACTTTGTAGCGCACAACTTTTAACAAAAACACTGGTGTTTTTGTTTACTTAAGCTATTTTTCCCGATTTTATGAGCGCGGAGCGTCTTAAAAACGTGGCGCTAGGGCTGGCGGCTAGCGTGGAACTCTCGGTTAGGTTAGGTTAGGTTAGGTTAGGTTAGGTTAGGAGGGCGGCGCCACGCCAAGTTATGGTGTTGGGCGACCTGAACGCCAAGTCGGCGGCCTGGGGCAATCCGGCCGCTGGTTGCAACGTCCGGGGACGCGCCGTCGAGTTTTGGGCGGCCTCCTGCGGTGTGTCCCTCCTCAACAGGGGGGCAGTCCACACGTGTGTGCGGCAACAGGGTGGGTCGGTGGTGGACGTCTCGTTTGCCACCCCCGCGCTGGCCGCCCGCGTCGTCAACTGGCGGGTGGAGATGGTGGAGACGTTGTCGGATCACCGATATGTGCGGTTCGACATCTCCACCCAGCAGGGGGGGAGGGGGATGACCCGTGCTAGGCAATCTCCCTTCCCGCGGTGGGCACTCACCCGCCTGGACCGGGAGGCAGCCAAGGAGGCGGCCTTCCTCCAGGACTGGCTGTCGCCCCCTGTCGAGGGCCTGGACGTGGACGCCGCTGCGGTCCAGCTCAGGGAATCCCTGACCGAGGTGTGCAATTCCAGCATGCCTCGGTCTCGCCGCCCGCCTCCCCGTCGTGCCGTCTATTGGTGGACGGAGGAGCTGGAGGGACTCCGGGCCACCTGCGTGGCGGCCAGAAGGGCCTACACGCGGAGCCGACGGCGCAGCGCCCAAAACCGAGACCGGGCAGAAGAGGACCGCCTATACGCCTCTTACCGAGAGGCGACGACGGCCCTCAAGTCTGCAATGGGCGCTGCACAAGACTCGGCGAGAGCCGAGATGTTGGAGGGTCTCGACAGGGACCCCTATGGGAGACCATACAAGGCGGCGCGGAACCAGCTACGCCCCTATGGTCCCCCACTGTCGGAGACCCTCGATCCACCGTTGCTGGATGGGGTGGTCCGGTCCCTGTTTCCGCGCAGGACCGACTTCACCCCACCAACGATGGATCCCCCGCAAGGGGCGGCTTCGCCGGAGGAGGAGGAGGTCCCCCCGGTGACGGCGGCGGAGCTCTACGCGGGGCTACTCAGCCTCCGCGCGAAGAAGACGGCCCCCGGACCAGACGGCGTCCCTGCACGGGTGCTGGCGATCGCCGCCTCCGGCATGGAGGAAAGGTTTCGGGACCTCTTCAGCGCGTGCTTTACGGCTGGGAGGTTCCCGAAACTGTGGAAGGAGGGGCAGTTATGCCTCCTCCGAAAGGAGGGCCGCCCGGTGGACTCCCCCTCGGCATACCGGCCCATCGTCCTGCTCGATGAGGTCGGTAAGTTGTTCGAGGGGATTGTCGCCTCCCGGCTTGACAGCCATTTGCGAGGGGTAGGGCCGGATCTGTCGGACGCCCAATTCGGTTTCCGTCGAGGGCGTTCGACGATCGACGCGCTGGCCCTACTCAAGGGCCAGGTGAAGGAGGCGGTGGAGGCGGGGGACGGAGTGCTGGCGGTGTCGTTCGACATTGCCAACGCCTTCAACTCCGTCCCCCACTCGACGATATTGGAGGCGCTCCGGTATCACGGAGTGCCCCAATACCTGCGGGACCTCCTGGCCAGCTACTTGGAGGACCGAGAGGTCCTCCTCGTGGACAAGACGGCCACGGTGAGGCGGTACGGCGCAGAGTCCGGTGTTCCACAGGGGTCGGTGCTTGGGCCCCCCTTGTGGAACATCGGGTTCAACTGGCTCTTGCGGGGAGCCCTCCTCCAGGGCACGAGTGTCATTTGCTACGCGGATGACACTCTCCTCACTGCCCGGGGGAGGAACTTTGCCGACGCGGCCTGTCTGGCCTCGGCTGGCGGATCCTTGGTTGCAGAGAGGATCCGCCGCCTGGGATTGAAGGTGGCGCTGCACAAGACCGAGGCCGTGTTCTTTCGCGGACCTCGGCAGCGCTGCCCTCCCGACGCCCACATAATTGTGGAGGGCGTCAGGATAGGGGTCCAGCCCCAGATGAAGTATCTGGGGTTGGTGCTGGACGACAGGTGGCGCTTCGGCCCGCACTTCAGCGGGCTGTCGACGCGCCTATTGAAGGCCGCGGACGCCCTCTCGTGGCTCCTCCCGAACCTGGGGGGGCCCAAGGCGAAATGCCGGCGCCTGTATGCCGGCATCTTGCGGAGTATGGCCCTATACGGGGCCCCCATCTGGGCGGACTCCCTCCACAGGAGGGAGAATGCGACCGCCATCCGCAGGCCCCAAAGGGCCATTGCACAGCGGGTGGCGAGGGCCTACCGCTCGGTGGGCTTTTCCGCGGCATGCGCTCTGGCCGGCACCCCTCCTTGGGAGTTGGAGGCATGGGTGCTCGCCAGAGTGTACGAGTGGACGGCGCGCCGGAAGGCGCTCGGGGAGCGCCCCGTCGCCGAAGAGCGGGAGGCCGTGCGGCGGGAGGCAAAGGATGCCATCGTCCTCCACTGGACGGAGGACCTCGCCGCCGCCGCCTTTGGCCGCCGGACGTTGGACGCGCTCGGTCCGGTTCTACGGAGCTGGCTCGAGCGGTCCCACGGTTTCCTCTCGTTCCGTCTGGTGCAGGTGTTGTCCGGCCATGGCTGTTTCGGAACGCACCTTCACCGGATCGGGAGGGAGGAAACCCCGGCGTGCAACGACTGCGGCGCGCCGGAGGACACGGCGCAGCACACCCTCGAGGTGTGCCCGGCTTGGTCCGAGCCGCGCCGCAGCCTGACCGCGGTAATTGGACCAGACCTCTCGCTTCCCGGCGTCGTCAACGCCATGCTGGGGAGCGAGGAGGCCTGGGCAGCGGTCGCCTCCTTTTGCGAGGACGTAATCTCGCAAAAGGAGGAGGCGGAGCGCGCGCGGGAGGACGACCCTCTCGCTGCGCCGCTCCGCAGACGAAGAAGGGGTCGGAGAAGGCACCGTCCTCTCCCTCCTCTTGGTGGCGACGGGCGGGCGACAGGCACGGGGGTGCCTTCGCCCGCATTGCACCCGTCACCACCTTCGTCGAACATTCCCGGGCCCCTGTGAGGGGCCCGCCATGAAGGGCAATCGTCGGCGGAGGACTGGACGTAAAGGCTATGCCGGTTTCCCAGTCCCCCGCCACTCGGACGAAGCGGGAATGTCGCTGGGTCGTTTTAGTGGGTATACCGGGTCAGACCCGGGGAGTCCCACATACCCCTCTCATCCCCCGATGGGAGGGTATGCGTAATGCATTTTTTCCCAGCGTCAAAAAAAAAAAAAAAAAAAAAAAAAAAAAAAAAAAAAAAAAAAAAAAAAAAAAAAAAAAAAGGTTAGGTTAGGTTAGGTTGGCCTACCGCTCGGTGGGCTTTTCAGCGGCGTGCGCTCTGGCCGGCACCCCTCCTTGGGAGTTGGAGGCATGGGTGCTCGCCAGAGTGTACGAGTGGACGGCGCGCCGGAAGGCGCTCGGGGAGCGCCCCGTCGCCGAAGAGCGGGAGGCCGTGCGGCGGGAGGCAAAGGATGCCATCGTCCTCCACTGGACGGAGGACCTCGCCGCCGCCGCCTTTGGCCGCCGGACGTTGGACGCGCTCGGTCCGGTTCTACGGAGCTGGCTCGAGCGGTCCCACGGTTTCCTCTCGTTCCGTCTGGTGCAGGTGTTATCCGGGCATGGCTGTTTCGGATCGCACCTTCACCGGATCGGGAGGGAGGAGTCCCCGGCGTGCCACGACTGCGGCGCGCCGGAGGACACGGCGCAGCACACCCTTGAGGTGTGCCCGGCTTGGTCCGAGCCGCGCCGCAGCCTGACCGCGGTAATTGGACCAGACCTCTCGCTTCCCGGCGTCGTCAACGCCATGCTGGGGAGCGAGGAGGCCTGGGCAGCGGTCGCCTCCTTTTGCGAGGACGTCATCTCGCAAAAGGAGGAGGCGGAGCGCGAGCGGGAGGACGACCCTCTCGCTGCGCTGCTCCGCAGACGAAGAAGGGGTCGGAGAGGGCGCCGTCCTCTCCCTCCTCCTGGTGGCGACGGGCGGGCGACAGGCACGGGGGTGCCTTCGCCCGCATTGCACCCGTCACCACCTTCGTCGAACATTCCCGGGCCCCTGTGAGGGCCCCGCCATGAAGGGCAATCGTCGGCGGAGGACTGGACGTAAAGGCTATGCCGGTTTCCCAGTCCCCCGCCACTCGGACGAAGCGGGAATGTCGCTGGGTCGTTTTAGTGGGTATACCGGGTCAGACCCGGGGAGTCCCACATACCCCTCTCATCCCCCGATGGGAGGGTATGCGTAATGCATTTTTTCCCAGCGATAAAAAAAAAAAAAAAAAAAAAAAAAGGTTAGGTTAGGTTAGGTTAGGTTAGGTTACGCCCACATAATTGTGGAGGGCGTCAGGATAGGGGTCCAGCCCCAGATGAAGTATCTGGGGCTGGTGCTGGACGATAGGTGGCGCTTCGGTCCGCATTTCAGCGGGCTGTCGACGCGCCTGCTGAAGGCCGCGGACTCCCTCTCATGGCTCCTCCCGAACCTGGGGGGGCCCAAGGCAAAATGCCGGCGCCTGTATGCCGGCATCCTGCGGAGCATGGCCCTATACGGGGCCCCCATCTGGGCGGACTCCCTCCACAGGAGGGAGAATGCGACCGCCATCCGCAGGCCCCAAAGGGCCATTGCACAGCGGGTGGCGAGGGCCTACCGCTCGGTGGGCTTCTCGGCGGCATGCGCTCTGGCCGGCACCCCTCCTTGGGAGTTGGAGGCTTGGGTGCTCGCCAGAGTGTACGAGTGGACGGCGCGCCGAAGGGCTGTCGGGGAGCGCCCCGTCGCCGAAGAGCGGGAGGCCGTGCGGCGGGAGGCAAAGGACGCCATCGTCCTCCATTGGTCGGAGGACCTCGCCAACGCCGCCTTTGGCCGCCGAACGTTGGACGCGCTCGGTCCGGTTTTGCAAAGCTGGCTCGAGCGGTCCCACGGTTTCCTCTCGTTCCGTCTGGTGCAGGTGTTGTCCGGCCATGGCTGTTTCGGATCGCACCTGCATCGGATCGGGAGGGAGGAGACCCCGGCGTGCCACGACTGCGGCGCGGCTGAGGACACGGCGCAGCACACCCTTGAGGTGTGCCCGGCTTGGTCCGAGCCGCGCCGCAGCCTGACCGCGGTGATTGGACCAGACCTCTCGCTTCCCGGCGTCGTCAATGCCATGCTGGGGAGCGAGGAGGCCTGGGCAGCGGTCGCCTCCTTTTGCGAGGACGTCATCTCGCAAAAGGAGGAGGCGGAGCGCGAGCGGGAGGACGACCCTCTCGCTGCGCCGCTCCGCAGACGAAGAAGGGGTCGGAGAAGGCACCGTCCTCTCCCTCCTCTTGGTGGCGACGGGCGGGCGACAGACACGGGGGTGCCTTCGCCCGCATTGCACCCGTCACCACCTTCGTCGAACATTCCCGGGCCCCTGTGAGGGGCCCGCCATGAAGGGCAATCGTCGGCGGAGGACTGGACGTAAAGGCTATGCCGGTTTCCCAGTCCCCCGCCACTCGGACGAAGCGGGAATGTCGCTGGGTCGTTTTAGTGGGTATACCGGGTCAGACCCGGGGAGTCCCACATACCCCTCTCATCCCCCGATGGGAGGGTATGCGTAATGCATTTTTTCCCAGCGATAAAAAAAAAAAAAAAAAAAAAAAGGTTAGGTTAGGTTAGGTTGGGGGACCACCCCACAGTGCTTGCGTCCACGTCGCGTCCCCTGGAAACGGCCCAGTTCTGACCACCGTAACGGAGTGGCAGACTGGGTACGGCCAAAGAGCACTGTGCTCTCGTAGCGATTATACCCTTGACTTGCGATCTACGAGCTTGCTGGAAAATGCCAAAACTAACGCGGAGCGCCTCCGGGCGAAAACCAAAAGGCCCTTCTGAGGGCCAACCCAAAGGCCCTTCTCAGGGCCAACCCCAAGGCCCTTCTCAGGGCCAACCCCAAGGCCCTTCTCAGGGCCAAGCCAAAGGCCCTTCTCAGGGCCAACCCAAAGGCCCTTCTCAGGGCCAACCCAAAGGCCCTTCTCAGGGCCAACCCAAAGGCCCTTCTCAGGGCCAACCCAAAGGCCCTTCTCAGGGCCAACCAAAAGGCTCTTCTCAGGGCCAACCTGACGCTCTGGCGTCAGAGGCTAGCCGCGCGCCGTCTGCGGCTGGCTTCTTGGCGGACGAGTCCGACAACGACTCACTGTTCAGTGTGTCGGACGCCAACGATTCTCGGTCGCGAAAGCGGGTCCACCTGAGCGGTGGGTCCGAAGGTTCCCAGGCCTCGGGGTCGAAGGCCAAAAAGCCGACGACCGTGTCTGCCGACATCCATAACGTTGGGCTTGCGGACGCCCAACGCAAGTTGGACCTGGCCCGGCGAGCGCAGCTCCAGCAGGACCTGGAGGAGAGGGTGGCTGCCAAGGAGAAGCGGGCGCACGTTGCCCGGGCCAAGTCCGGGTACGGTGCGTCTCGCGTCCTGTACGCGGACCACTCACTTGAGGAGCTAGAGAGGATGGCGGAGGAGGACGAGGAGGAGATCGTGGAGGTCGCCTCTAAGTCCTCCAACCTAAAGGGCACTTTCCAGAAGGCCCTCAAGAGCCGGGCCGCGAGCTTGCGCGGTGTCGTCGCGGAGTTGGTCCGTCGCAAGACAACTGACGAGACGCGGCAACTGCAGGCGAAGGTCGATCGCCTGCAGTCGGAAGTCAGCCAGCTACATCAGAAGCTGGCTGAAGCCACGGCCCGGCCACAAGAGGCCCGGACAAGCCCTGTGGCAGAAGGCCCATCCTCCAACCTTGAGGATATCATCCGCAAGGTCGTGATGGAGGAGAGGGCCTTCACAAGGGCCTGCTTAGCGGGCATCGAGGACCGGCTCTTGCCGGAGAAGCGCCTCCGACCGCCGCTTGCGGCGGATAAGAGGCAGCCGAGGGAGCCGGGGCCGTCCTCCTCCCAGGCGGAAGAAACTTTTCTCCCTGCCACCACCCCGTCCAACGAGTGGACGGATGTGGTACGTAGGGGGAAGGGCAGGGGCAGGAAGTCGGCGAAGGCCGTGCCTGCCGTCCCCGCCACTGCCGCTCCCAGTCAGTCGCAGAAGACCGGCAGGGGAGCAGGGAAGAGGAATGGAAAGGGAAGGGGGAAGCTAGTCCCCCCAAAAACCGCTGCCGTCGTGGTGACACTCACCGCGGAGGCGGCGGAGCGTGGGGAGACGTACGCGTCCGTCTTGGTGCGGGCGCGTGCCAATGCCGATCCCACCCAACTGGGGATCGGCAGCGTGTCTTGCCGGCGGACACAAGCCGGGGCTCGAATCTTCGAGTTCCCGGGGGCCGAGGGGAGTGCCCACGCTGACCTATTTGCAGCCAAGCTGCAGGAGGTCATCGCGGACTCGGCGAAGGTGGCCCGACCGGTGAAGTCAGCGGCCATCGAGGTGACGGAGCTCGACGACTCCGTCACCAAGGAGGAGGTGGTTGCGGCGGTCGCAGCGGTAGGGGGCTGTGGCGCCGCGGCGGTCCAAGGCCGGGACATAAGACCCGGACGCGGCGGCATGGGCACCATCCGCCTCGAGTGCCCAATCGCCGCTGCCAAAGCCGTCCTTGCCAAGGGACGGCTCACAGTTGGCTTCAGCTCGGGTGCAGTCCGGGCACTCGAGGACCAGCCTCTGCGGTGTTTCCGGTGCTTCGGCATCGGACACACCCGGCCCATGTGTCCGTCCACGGTGGATAGGACGGACACGTGCTACCGCTGCGGCAAGAACGGCCACAAAGCCGTATCTTGTGAGGCCGCCACGCCACACTGTGCGGTGTGTGCTGCCAGTGGCCGCCTAGCAGGCCACGTAATGAAGGGGAGGAACTGCAATCCTCCCCCTAAGCGTGGCAAAGCGCTGGCGCCGACCAGGCCTGCTGCTGCTGCCGCTAACTCCGTCGTTCCTGCGGCGGCTGCGGAGGGGGGTGCGATGTCCGACTGATGGATAGGGTCGAACATCGCATCCTCCAGGCGAACACCAACCACTGCAGGGCAGCCCAGGATCTGCTGATGCAGACCATGGCTGAGTGGTTGGTGGACTTGGCGGTGGTCGCCGAACCCTACTCGGTCCCTGGCCGTTGGCTGGGCGACCGGGACGGCTTGGTGGCGTTGGTGGCGCGGTCTTCCACGGACTCCCCTCCCCTCTCGCTCTTAGAGAGGGGACCGGGATACGTGGCCGCCGCCTGGGGGGACATGGCCCTGGTGGGGGTCTATTTCTCCCCAAACCGCCCTCTCTCGGACTTTGAGGATTTCCTCGAGATCCTCACCGCAGTCAAAGGGAGGGCGGCGCCACGCCAAGTTATGGTGTTGGGCGACCTGAACGCCAAGTCGGCGGCCTGGGGCAATCCGGCCGCTGGTTGCAACGTCCGGGGACGCGCCGTCGAGTTTTGGGCGGCCTCCTGCGGTGTGTCCCTCCTCAACAGGGGGGCAGTCCACACGTGTGTGCGGCAACAGGGTGGGTCGGTGGTGGACGTCTCGTTTGCCACCCCCGCGCTGGCCGCCCGCGTCGTCAACTGGCGGGTAGAGATGGTGGAGACGTTGTCGGACCACCGATATGTGCGGTTCGACATCTCCACCCAGCAGGGGGGGAGGGGGATGACCCGTGCTGGGCAATCTCCCTTCCCGCGGTGGGCACTCACCCGCCTGGACCGGGAGGCAGCCAAGGAGGCGGCCTTCCTCCAGGACTGGCTGTCGCCCCCTGTCGAGGGCCTGGACGTGGACGCCGCTGCGGTCCAGCTCAGGGGGTCCCTGACCGAGGTGTGCAATTCCAGCATGCCTCGGTCTCGCCGCCCGCCTCCCCGTCGTGCCGTCTATTGGTGGACGGAGGAGCTGGAGGGACTCCGGGCCACCTGCGTGGCGGCCAGAAGGGCCTACACGCGGAGCCGACGGCGCAGCGCCCAAAACCGAGACCGGGCAGAGGAGGACCGCCTATACGCCTCTTACCGAGAGGCGACGACGGCCCTCAAGTCTGCAATGGGCGCTGCACAAGACTCGGCGAGAGCCGAGATGTTGGAGGGTCTCGACAGGGACCCCTATGGGAGACCATACAAGGCGGCGCGGAACCAGCTACGCCCCTATGGTCCCCCACTGTCGGAGACCCTCGATCCACCGTTGCTGGATGGGGTGGTCCGGTCCCTGTTTCCGCGCAGGACCGACTTCACCCCACCAACGATGGATCCCCCGCAAGGGGCGGCTTCGCCGGAGGAGGAGGAGGTCCCCCCGGTGACGGCGGCGGAGCTCTACGCGGGGCTACTCAGCCTCCGCGCGAAGAAGACGGCCCCCGGACCAGACGGCGTCCCTGCACGGGTGCTGGCGATCGCCGCCTCCGGCATGGAGGAAAGGTTTCGGGACCTCTTCAGCGCGTGCTTTACGGCTGGGAGGTTCCCGAAACTGTGGAAGGAGGGGCAGTTATGCCTCCTCCGAAAGGAGGGCCGCCCGGTGGACTCCCCCTCGGCATACCGGCCCATCGTCCTGCTCGATGAGGTCGGTAAGTTGTTCGAGGGGATTGTCGCCTCCCGGCTTGACAGCCATTTGCGGGGGGTAGGGCCGGATCTGTCGGACGCCCAATTCGGCTTCCGTCGAGGGCGTTCGACGATCGACGCGCTGGCCCTACTCAAGGGCCAGGTGAAGGAGGCGGTGGACTCGGGGGACGGAGTGCTGGCGGTGTCGTTCGACATTGCCAACGCCTTCAACTCCGTCCCCCACTCGACGATATTGGAGGCGCTCCGGTATCACGGAGTGCCCCAATACCTGCGGGACCTCCTGGCCAGCTACTTGGAGGACCGAGAGGTCCTCCTCGTGGACAAGACGGCCACCGTGAGGCGGTACGGCGCAGAGTCCGGTGTTCCACAGGGGTCGGTGCTTGGGCCCCCCTTGTGGAACATCGGGTTCAACTGGCTCTTGCGGGGAGCCCTCCTCCAGGGCACGAGTGTCATCTGCTACGCGGATGACACTCTCCTCACTGCCCGGGGGAGGAACTTTGCCGACGCGGCCTGTCTGGCCTCGGCTGGCGGATCCTTGGTTGCAGATAGGATCCGCCGCCTGGGATTGAAGGTGGCGCTGCACAAGACCGAGGCCGTGTTCTTTCGCGGACCTCGGCAGCGCTGCCCTCCCGACGCCCACATAATTGTGGAGGGCGTCAGGATAGGGGTCCAGCCCCAGATGAAGTATCTGGGGTTGGTGCTGGACGACAGGTGGCGCTTCGGCCCGCACTTCAGCGGGCTGTCGACGCGCCTATTGAAGGCCGCGGATGCCCTCTCGTGGCTCCTCCCGAACCTGGGGGGGCCCAAGGCGAAATGCCGGCGCCTGTATGCCGGCATCTTGCGGAGTATGGCCCTATACGGGGCCCCCATCTGGGCGGACTCCCTCCACAGGAGGGAGAATGCGACCGCCATCCGCAGGCCCCAAAGGGCCATTGCACAGCGGGTGGCGAGGGCCTACCGCTCGGTGGGCTTTTCCGCGGCATGCGCTCTGGCCGGCACCCCTCCTTGGGAGTTGGAGGCATGGGTGCTCGCCAGAGTGTACGAGTGGACGGCGCGCCGGAAGGCGCTCGGGGAGCGCCCCGTCGCCGAAGAGCGGGAGGCCGTGCGGCGGGAGGCAAAGGATGCCATCGTCCTCCACTGGACGGAGGACCTCGCCGCCGCCGCCTTTGGCCGCCGGACGTTGGACGCGCTCGGTCCGGTTCTACGGAGCTGGCTCGAGCGGTCCCACGGTTTCCTCTCGTTCCGTCTGGTGCAGGTGTTGTCCGGCCATGGCTGTTTCGGAACGCACCTTCACCGGATCGGGAGGGAGGAAACCCCGGCGTGCCACGACTGCGGCGCGCCGGAGGACACGGCGCAGCACACCCTCGAGGTGTGCCCGGCTTGGTCCGAGCCGCGCCGCAGCCTGACCGCGGTAATTGGACCAGACCTCTCGCTTCCCGGCGTCGTCAACGCCATGCTGGGGAGCGAGGAGGCCTGGGCAGCGGTCGCCTCCTTTTGCGAGGACGTAATCTCGCAAAAGGAGGAGGCGGAGCACGCGCGGGAGGACGACCCTCTCGCTGCGCCGCTCCGCAGACGAAGAAGGGGTCGGAGAAGGCACCGTCCTCTCCCTCCTCTTGGTGGCGACGGGCGGGCGACAGGCACGGGGGTGCCTTCGCCCGCATTGCACCCGTCACCACCTTCGTCGAACATTCCCGGGCCCCTGTGAGGGGCCCGCCATGAAGGGCAATCGTCGGTGGAGGACTGGACGTAAAGGCTATGCCGGTTTCCCAGTCCCCCGCCACTCGGACGAAGCGGGAATGTCGCTGGGTCGTTTTAGTGGGTATACCGGGTCAGACCCGGGGAGTCCCACATACCCCTCTCATCCCCCGATGGGAGGGTATGCGTAATGCATTTTTTCCCAGCGTCAAAAAAAAAAAAAAAAAAAAAAAAAAAAAAAAAAAAAAAAAAAAAAAGGTTAGGTTAGGTTAGGTTAGGTTAGGTTAGGTTAGGTTAGGTTCTCGGCGGCATGCGCTCTGGCCGGCACCCCTCCTTGGGAGTTGGAGGCTTGGGTGCTCGCCAGAGTGTACGAGTGGACGGCGCGCCGAAAGGCTCTCGGGGAGCGCCCCGTCGCCGAAGAGCGGGAGGCCGTGCGGCGGGAGGCGAAGGACGCCATCGTCCTCCACTGGACGGAGGACCTCGCTGCCGCCGCCTTTGGCCGCCGGACGTTGGACGCGCTCGGTCCGGTTCTACGGAGCTGGCTCGAGCGGTCCCACGGTTTCCTCTCGTTCCGTCTGGTGCAGGTGTTGTCCGGCCATGGCTGTTTCGGAACGCACCTTCACCGGATCGGGAGGGAGGAGACCCCGGCGTGCCACGACTGCGGCGCGCCGGAGGACACGGCGCAGCACACCCTCGAGGTGTGCCCAGCTTGGTCCGAGTTGCGCTGCGGTCTGACCGCGGTAATCGGACCAGACCTCTCGCTTCCCGGCGTCGTCAACGCCATGCTGGGAAGCGAGGAGGCCTGGGCAGCGGTCGCCTCCTTTTGCGAGGACGTAATCTCGCAAAAGGAGGAGGCGGAGCGCGCGCGGGAGGACGACCCTCTCGCTGCGCCGCTCCGCAGACGAAGAAGGGGTCGGAGAAGGCACCGTCCTCTCCCTCCTCTTGGTGGCGACGGGCGGGCGACAGGCACGGGGGTGCCTTCGCCCGCATTGCACCCGTCACCACCTTCGTCGAACATTCCCGGGCCCCTGTGAGGGGCCCGCCATGAAGGGCAATCGTCGGCGGAGGACTGGACGTAAAGGCTATGCCGGTTTCCCAGTCCCCCGCCACTCGGACGAAGCGGGAATGTCGCTGGGTCGTTTTAGTGGGTATACCGGGTCTTATTAGACCCGGGGAGTCCCACATACCCCTCTCATCCCCCGATGGGAGGGTATGCGTAATGCATTTTTTCCCAGCGTCATGCTCCACCAACATAATTGGTGCCTATTTTATCTAACCACATTCATACAAGTTCTCGCTTTTTTGCCTCTCGTACTTTCATTCTTCATACTGGGTCTTTCTTGCATCCATCATCTCTCGTCTCTATGGGTGGGATTCCCATTTATTTAACTAATCTACTATCTTATGCTTTATTTCTTTCTCTTACACAGGGGAAATGACATCTTACACAATTTTTTTATTTACATCCTCAAGTGATACAGTTCTTACAGTTACTTACACTACACTATTATAGTTACACTAATCTACTTATACTATTACATTTACTTACTATTATTTCTTACATCAATTTATATTACTGCTATTTTAATTACAATATTTATTTCTATGTTAACATAATAAATATGTACCAATATTTTATGAAACATAGTTTCTATGATGTCTTATTTCTCTCTACGACCTTTGACGCTATATTTAAACAGTAATATATTAATTGTTTTCGGTTCTTTCCCTTAAATACCTCCCCTATACTTTCTTTATTTAATTTAACATCTATTTCCTGCTCCAGGTTGAATCGCTCAGTGGCGTAAACGGGGCAATCCAAGAGCAAGTGCTGGATGGTCTCACTCACATTTGGATCGCAGATGCACGATGGGCTCTCCTTACACTTGAAGCGATTCAAGTATTCGGAGAACCCACCGTGCCCCGTCAGGACCTGTGTAAGCATACCTGTTGGCTGCACCTGTTTCACAATACGGAAAGCTGCTTTGGCATCCGGAAGGAACATTTTCGTCACCGAGGCCGTCTCGCCAGACTCATATCTCCGATTCCATTCATCGACTGATTCCATGCGGATCCGGCTTCTTATAAATGAAATCGGACACTGGTCATAGTCCGGCTTCCTCCGCGACGCCAATGCTGCCTCCTTCGCCAGCTCGTCCGCGCGTTCGTTCCCCGCCAGTTCCGCGTGTGCCTTGATCCAAAACAAGGATACATCTTTATTCTGGTCCAGAGCCTGAGCCAAATTGGCTCGTGCGCGGACTGCCAGGGGATGGAGGGAGCCATGGTTTGCAAGCGTCTGCAATGCTGACATTGAGTCGCTATACAAACCGTAGCTCGTTTCTTTGCGCTTGAGGACCACCTCCGTTGCTCTACAAATGGCCAAGAGTTCCGCCTGGTAAACTGTGCAATATGCGGCGAGACTTAGTTTGAGGTTTTGGATTTCGCCGTCATTATCCCACAAAGATAATGCGGCTCCAACCTTCCCCTCAATCTTGCTGCCGTCAGTGAAGATTCGCACTGCCTGCACATTGTTTGCGTCTACCTGCTGTTGGTCTGCTAGGCACACGAACTCCAGGGACATTTGCATTGCTGGATGAGGGGTTTCTGCAAATCCTACCACACTTTCTATGTCCCTATCTCCTGGCACGAACTGGGACGACCCTCGCCTTGCTTCATACAGGGCGGCTGCCTCTTGTATGCGCAAGTCTAGAGGTAGTATACCAGACAGTACCAGTGCCGAGTTTAGGGAGACGGTACGATAAGATTTGCAGAGCTTCTGGACAAGGCCTCTTTGGACAGAGCTAAGCTTCTTCCGTATCCCCAGCTTTTTCGTAGCGGGAGCCCAGGCGCCAGCCGCGTAGGTGACGATTGGCTCTATTGTTGCGGTATAAATTGTGCGGATCACCTCCCTGTTCAACCCCCAAGTAGCTTTGGCCGCTCGAGACAGCTGCTTGTAAATTTCGGCTGCTCGCTTACATATATTCGCCGTGTGCTCGTTGAAGGTTAATTTGTCGTCGATTGTCAACCCCAGCAGTTTTATACTTTTCACCAGGCCAATGTCGACCCCGGCCATGCTCAAGGCCGGAGTGTCGTACTTAAGCTTGTTGGTTATGAGCATCGCACAAATTTTGTGCGGTGCGAACCTAAGCTTGTTTCGGACACCCCAGTCCTGAACATGGGCGAGGGCTGCATTGGCTATCCTAGTTACCTCACTTGCTGTGTCGCCATCCACCACCAGCACGATGTCATCAGCAAAAGCCTGCACAAAATGTCCCTTCGCTTCCAAGTCCTGGAGCAATGGATCCAGCTGAAGGTTCCACAATATTGGACCGCCAATTGACCCCTGAACACAGCCTTTGTTTGTCTCTCTTGTGCATTCCTCCCCGGCATATCTAACCCTAACTTTTCTGCTGTCCAGATAGCTGTCAAGTAACCTCCTGGTGTTCACCGGGCACTTTTCCTCAGCCAGCCTGACTTTGATTGCTGGCCACCATGCGCTGTCGAAGGCACCCTCTATATCCAATGATACCAGGACGATTAGCTTCTTCAGCCTCAATTTGTCCTTCACGTGACTCATTAGCGTATAGAGGGCATCCTCGGTGCTCCTCTGGGGCATAAAGCCAAACTGACGAGTACTGAGCCGCGGTACTAGCTGCCACTTGATCCGTACTACTACCATTCTCTCCAGGACCTTCCCCAAGACGGGCAGTAGACCTATCGGTCTGTAAGACTTGGGGCTCAGGTAGTTATCCTTGCCCGGTTTTCTGAGGACCACCACCGTAGCCTCTTTCCAGATGTTCGGAAAGTGTGCCAGTTCTAGGCATTTGTTGAACAGGGCAAGGAACGCGTCCGGGTCCTGGTTGATCGCTCGACAGCAGATGTCCGATGTGAGTCCATCCGATCCGGGGGCCTTCTTTGGATTAAAACCTTCCACGGCTGTCTTCAGCTCCAGCGGCGTAAACGGTGGGTCATGGTATTCACCATGCTTCCACTCGTTTACCCGACTAGCTGCTTCCCTTATGAGCCTGTGGTCCTCATTGTCCTCCTCTGCTGTGTCCTTGGGATAGAACGTATCGGCAAGTAGGGCTGCCGACTCCTTTGGGTTTAGGAATGCACCATCGTTAAATAGGGTCTGATCTTCTTTTCTCCTGGCGGTCCTTCCGATAACTCTATATATCCCTTCCCATACTCCTTCACGGTCCTGTTTACTACAGAACTCCTTCCAGCCGGTGGTTTCGACTTGTCTGGCTTGGCACTCATATTGTTCTTTTGCTTGCTGGTACTCGTCGACGACCTTCGCTCTCCGGACCGGTGCGGCGTTGCGGATACGGTTCTTCCGCCTGGCGACCTCCTTTTTCATCGCAGCGAGCTCCTCGGACCACCACGGGACGGTAAATTTAGTTTTGGTTTTTATTTTAGGTATAGAACTTTCACAGGCTTTTTCTATTCCACTTTGATATTTTATGACTAATTCTTCCAATTCATTTTTACATGTAAGTTTATTAATGTTTTCTAAATTTATATGATTTTCTAATTTATAATGTTTTAATTCTTCGCTAAATTTCTCCCAATCTGCTTTTTTCGTATTATATTTCCGAGTGGTTCTAATTATATTAATCCCTTTTTCCCTCTGTACATTAATGTTAAAAAATATGGTGTTGTGGTCCGAGCTCGTTGCGCCAGTGTCGACCCGCCAGCCTTCCACCAGGTCAAACAAGTCCAGCGAACATGCCGTGACGTCTACGTGACTCTTCAACGCTCTTCCACCTCTGATGGTATCAAAGGTAGGCGTATCTCCCGTATTTAGTACCTGAAGCTCCAACTCTTCCAGGGTCCCGAGCATTTCTTCTCCCCTGGGGTCCTCTGTCGTGCTGCCCCACCAGTGACTTTTCGCGTTTGCGTCGCCCCCTATAAGCAATCTACCGGTGGCCACTTCTCTTTTAATCTGGGTTAACTGGTCCAGGTAGGGCCCTATGGGTTGGTCTGGCTCGAAGTAATAAGAGACTACTACGATTTCCCAGGCTTTGGTCCGGATCCCCACCACAATGATATTGTTTGTGGTGAGTTTCGGGTAGGGGATGACATCCAGGTCATCGTCAAAGACGGCAATCGCCGCCTTTACTCTCCCACTTCCATCAACCTCGCACTGGTAGATTCTCGCGCCACGGTAGCTCTTCATACTCCTCGCCCCCCCCACATACGGTTCCTGAATCAGTGCCCATGCGATGTTGCGTTCACTGGCCTCTAAGAAGAGTTCGGTGGTTGCCAGTTTCTTCCTTTGGAGATTTGCTTGGGCCACTCGGTATGGTCTTGCTGTTTTTGATGCAGGAGTATTCTTTGGGACCACTTTAGCAATATGCCACCGACATACGGGCTATTGCGTCTCGTTTTCTCCGTATCGGGCACTCTGAGTCAAAGGCGTTGTGGTCGTTGCGAGCGAGTTTGGCCACTGTGCAGTTTTTGCAGGTTGGTTCGCTTCCATCCAGCCATTCTGGGCACTGCGCTCTGAGGTGCGGTCCTCCACAGTGACTGCAAAGGTCCACTGCAGCCACGCAGAATCTCTTGCTGTGGCCGTACCCGAGGCATCGCGAACACTGCACTAGGGGTGATTGGTCCATCACGCGTATTCTTTGGAGGTCAATGTAGACCGCTCCGGCCTCCGTTGCTCGTTTCCAGATAACTGGTGACACGCTGAGAACTATGTGGTTGGTATGTGGGTTCCAAGCCTTCCTTTTATATTTTATCTCCAGTCTGTTTTCTCCTTCTTTTAGGTCGCGGAATATGTCGTGATTTTGCTTCCTGAAAGCTTTTAATACGTCCTCGTCAGTGTTGACTGTGAGGACGTCCGTGAGCTTCAGCAAAGGGTCCCGGTTTTTCACTTCTTCCACGACTAGGTTATTTCCGGATTTCTCAAGTCTGTGTTTGAGTTTCTGCCTGTCCTCATCCGTGTTGCAGCTCATTATCACCTTTCGATCTTTACCCTTCCGAGTCCTTTCTACTCTGACCCAGCCTTCCTTAGCATCCGCAGCTTCCCTGACCTTTGTTAGCACCTGATCGCCAGTATCGTTTTCGTCTTTCGACGTGACGACTACTGAGTGTAGAGCGTTTTGCGGTGGTGACATGTGCAAAGCTGGTCGGACTGCCGCGGTCTCTGCGTAGGTTTTAATGCTTATGACCTGCTGGTGTTGCTGCTCCATAGTCTCCTTCAAGTCATCCATCTTCCTGCCGTTTTCTATTAGTAGACGGCTCTGCTCTTTCAGTTGCTTGATGATGAGACTGTTACTTTCGAGAGTCTCCTTGTGACTCATCTTGTCTGGTGTTGTCTGTGTTGGGTCAGGTTTAGATGCTTCCCCGGTCTTTTTGAGTTTTTTGATCTCACTATCTGCACCTTTTATCAACTGGAAGAGCTTTTCCACCGCCTCCAGCACATTTGTTTTTATGTCCCCCTTAAGGTTTCGCGAGTTGTTTATGTTGGTTCTTGCCTTTATTACATTAGCTTTAGCTTCCGCCAATAGACTAGACAGGACTTGTCTCGGATGAACTTGGATTTCTAGCTTGCTGGTAGACGGGGTCACGTTGTGTTGCGCAGTTGCGGCCGCCTCCAATGTCTCGACGCTGCGTCTTACATTGGGCGAGAGAGTCTGAGTCTTTGGTGGTGAATTTTTCCTAGGGAGCATTTGTGCTTTAGGTGGCGACTTTTGTGACTCCTTATCCTCAGAGGGTTTTGCTGGTGTTCTGGTAAACATTGTCGGTGGAGTGCGTCAATTATTGGGTAAATGTAAATTTCGATGGCGGCTTGCACACAGTGTAAAGATATGTGCAAACCAAATACAATAACAAAAGAAATAAAATAAAAACAATTAACAATAAATAAAAACAGAAAGCAAGTTAAAATAAAAACCAAGAAAACTTGGTAGTAGTTGCTAATCCGCAGTCGTAGAGAGAGATAAGTTAGGCTCAATAAAGCCTCCGTGATATTCTGTCTTGTTGCAACGGTGCGAAAATCGAGTCTTGTCACCACATAGAGCGAGCCTCCGTCGGTGTCAAATGTAGTTAAAATAAGGTACTGTCCTCACGAGCCCACTACTCGGGGTCAAGAGAAGTCAATTTCCAAAGAAAATCTTCTCCAGGTCCAAAAAACACCAGGTTTTTTGAGGAAGCAAAAAGTTGCTCTACGTAGAGTCAATCCGTTGCACCCGTCCGATAGATCTCCCCGAGCTCTACAAAACGATACCAAACACGGTGCCAATAGCCTTAAGGGTTCCGGAGATACAAGGGATCCAAATTCTGGGATATTAGACCAGATTTGCCGCCACAATTGGGATAACCGCTATATTTTCTGGACCCCTGGGCCGAATTGCTCCGTGCTTGGGCTTGAAGTGATGTGCTCGATGAGCTCTATCCGATGAGCGGATTTTCAGCGCTGAAAATTTTTTGTCCTGAAAAGTCCTGAAATGACTTTTCAGGGATTGTCAAGGTTTAGCCAGGTGGCACAAAAGAAACCCCAACTCTCTGCGACCCCCCGTTCCGGAGTTACGGGTGTTTGAATATTGCCAAGATGGCCGCCGTAAACGTCAAAGTCAGTTTTTGACCTACGATAACTCCGGTCGTATGCGTCGCAGAAAGCCCGAGTTTGGACTCGCTTGCTTAAGCGTGACCTCCCCCAGCCGCTGAAAACAATTTCAGGACCCTGAAAATTTTTTGCCGCCAAATCTCCTGAAACCAGGGGGGAGGGAAAGACAGTGAGCCCCTGAGCGTGAATCTGAAATCAGAATACAAATATCCCGACAGGTTCAGGAGATAGGGCAGGTTTAGTTTTGCCAAGATGGCCGCCGAACTGTCAAACGTCCACTTTAGCCGACGATAACTTCGCAACCATAGGTCGCAGCGAGCCCGGGTTTTCGACGGACAGATCGGCCCCACTTTCTTTAACAGCCGAAAAGGGTTTCAGGTCCGAAAAAGTTTTCAGCCTGAAAAAGCCTGAATTTTACAGGTATTGTTCCTCAGACTGTGCTCTATTCTAAACCGAAAACCGCGAGTCCGTAAGTCTTACGGTTCGGGAGCTATAATAAAAACAGACAATTATCCCAGTGGGACAAAATGGCCGATTTTTAACAAAATCGGCAATTTCGGGGCTACCTGGCCCAAGTTTGGGCTTAAACTAGTTGCAATAGGTTGCCTAAACACAAATATATAATAAAAAAGTGATTTTATCCTATTATTTACAATTTATTGCATAAAATCGTTAAAAAATCGATATCTTCAAAACGGCTAGGCGGAAAATTTTGAAAAAAATGTTGATATATGTAAGAACTAAGCGGCTTTACTATAAAATAAATTTTTAAATTTTAGTAACTTATCCTATTATAAAAAAATCCAAAATTGTGATTTTAACGGTTTTTTAACGATTTTAAGAAAATGGCCAGTCCAAAAAATCTTAAAATTAAAACTTATAGTCATCTAAGAAGCGCGCAACAGGCTGCAGTTGTAGATCTTCAAAATTCCTCTCCGTTCCGAAGATAGACTGGTCCAATTTTGCAACTTTTAATTTGCGATATAAAATCAGCCAGTTGCGATAAAATTATGAAAAGTGTTGCACTCGCCTTTACTGTCAAGGGACCCGATTGGCTCCAAATTTTGTGCCGGTACCTCCACTATTTCTGCTTTTTCAGCACACGTGGTTTTCGGTTTTTCCTGAATAACTCGCCCAGATGACGCGTCCGGATGTCCTGGAGTGGCCCAGATGGTAGAGGTCCAAGATGTTCACAGGATTTCGAGAAAAAATTTGGGGGTCGTCGATCTTGTTTAGACGGCGTGAGCGTTTTAAACTTTTGCACGTTTCACTTAACCTCTCAGAATAAGGTTTTTCAGGAATAGCACTTTTTCCGCTGAACACAGAAACGTTTGGGGCACGGCACTTGATGCGGCTTGATTTTCCGCATGCAGCGACACCTTTTACTAAATGATACGAGCACAAAAACCAATTATTTCGTATTTTTTACTGCGGAGCGCGTGGGTTTTTGCTGCTTACTGCTCGGCAGACCGAGTGCAACTGGGTTAGGTTTTTTTTTTTTTTTTTTTTTTTTTTGTTTGGGCAGGAGTGGGAAATCCCCGCGGACACCTCGACTATCCCACAGGAATTTCTCCTGTGAGACAGTCGAGGTAGTGCCGGACTCGAACCGGCTAAAAACCACTCCTGCCTAGCCAGTGTCCCTCTGACATTATCAGAGCCCTTTTCCACAAATCTTTCTTGTATGGCGACTTGGTTTTGTAGAAGGCCGATGAGACCACACTCTTTTGTCTGGTGATACTTTAGATTTTTACATTTATTTTATTGCCCTAAACCTCTATTTTATATGTTTTTAAATATTTTCCTAAATGTTTTGTTTTCAACTAAAGTAACGCCTTATTTTCTCTATATATGTATATTATTTTGTAATTTTATTATTTCTAAATTTTGACTTTAATTTTAAACATATTTATTCGTCACTTACCCTTATATTTTAAAATTTATAAGTTATGATATTTGCGAAATATACTCAATATATACGTGAATATCATACTTGGATGACAGACAAACAGTGTTTTGCACGGTTCGACACAACTTAACGATTCCACCAGAGCTGGCCCACGGTTCAGTTTAATTTTAGCCAGCTTCCCAAGAAAGTGACTACAATTATCTTTCTCCATTGAGCCAGCCCTGGTGGCTCGCTCAATGCATCTGCTATCTGGTTGTGTCGAAGTGTTCTTTTTGTGCTTTGAAGTGGACGCATCGACAACTTTAGCAATAAGCTATCATTGCTCTAGCGAATGCGTCCCACTTCTTACGCACCGGGCAATCGTCGCTGAATGCATTGTGCCGGTGCTCCCCCAACTTGGCTCTGGTGCAGTTAATGCACACCGCTGCTTCGCCGATCTGGTTGCTAGGGCAGTCCACCCTAAGGTGTGGTCCGCTGCAGTGGCTACACAGATCGGCTGGCTCCGTGCACAGGCGTTTGCCGTGCCCGTATGCCAAGCAACGGGTGCACTGCACCAGAGGCGTCTGGTCTTCGACGCGCACTCTCTGGAGGTCAATCCGAAGCTTGCCTCCTTCGAGTGCCCTCTTCCAGATAACTGGGGTCACACTCAGCACAATGCTATTCACGTGTGGGTTTCGTGACTTTTTACGAAATTTCACTGACATTTTGAGTTCCCCGTCCCCGAGGCCATCAAAGATCTCCCGGTTCTGGTTCTTAAGGGCTCTCAGTACTTCCTCGTCACTGTGCACGGAAAGCACATCCCTAAGAACCAGAAGCGGGTTCCGATTTTTGACTTCCTCGACGACGAGGTTCTCTCCGGCCTTCTCTAGTCGCGTTTTTAATTTTGTCCTCTCGTCCATCGTTGCGCACCCCATAATAATTTTTTGGTCTTTGGCCTTCCTTACTCTCTCTACACGCACCCAGCCCTCCTTCGCGTCCACTGCTTTTCTCACTCTTTCGAGGATTTCGGCCCCCGTATCCGTCTCCTGTGTTGAGGTGACAACCACGGAGTGTAGCGTCGTTCGCTCCAGGGCTAGCGCCCCGGTGTGGCACTTACTGACGGCTGCTACACTCGCGTAGGTTGTCTCCCCCACACTTTCTTTGCTGGTCAGACTGTCTCGGAGCCTGTCAAGTTTCTCGGAGTTGTCTTTCAACTCCGAGATGTGCTCCTTCATGGTCTTCAGGAGCTCAGTCTGGCCAGCGAGAAACTCCATAGAAGTGGGATGGGGACCGAAGTCAGCAGTGGGCGCGGGTTCCGGTACGGCAATGGGTGCGGCAGGGGCCTTGTCCCGCTCGGACTCTTTCACCAGCTCATAGAGCCTGTTTATGGCTTGGAGCACAGCGGTCTTAATTTCAGCCTTGAGGTTGCGAGAGTTGCCCAAGTTAACTTTAGCCTTGTTTAGGCAAGCTCTCGCCTCCTCAGTGCGACTGCGGTGCCTCGCCTCAGGCTTCATGAGCGGTGTTGAAAGGTCAGCAGGGGGTCGGCGCGTCCCCGGAGTGGCAGGTCCCACCTGCGAGGCGGGAAGAGTGTCGTCTCCAAAGGAGATTCTCCGCCTCGCATTGGCAGACGATTCTCCCGCTTTCTCCGGTGACTGCGTCGAGCCCCTGGAGCCTAACGTCCTCAAGGTAGCGGATGGGGTGCGGAACATATTGCTCTCGAGCGGCATCTAGTCAATTAAAAAATAAAAACGAACCCCTGTAAAGTGGGGGCCCGGTCAATAATATCCGCTAGGGAGGAGGGACGGGTAATAAAACAGGTGGACACTGGACACGACCGTGTCCCTGTAAAGGGGGAACACGGAAGATAAATAAATAACAATCGAATTAAATTAAATACAATAATAATAATTAAAATATAGTCATAAAATTATGTGTCTTTACAGACTCGGTCAAAAAAGTATAAAAACAGAAATTTCCCTACTTAAATCACTTTAAAAACACTAACAAAGAAATCCCAGACAAAATCACAAAAAGAAAAATATTTGCCAAAATCCCACGTCTACCTTCCTAAAGACCAGAGGGCGGGTGGGTGGGCAAAATTTTTTCGTGCTAGGGGCGCGTGCGAGGTGTCCAGAGACGCGTCTCCGCGCGGGCTAGCGATATATGGAATAAAACGTGGTAGGTGCCGAACAAAAATTTTGACTTTTGGTCAAAAAACCAGTTTTCGAAAGAAAAAATTTGGAATTTCACCCCACAACCTGGTGACCGGGACACGGAACGTGGACCAGAATTCAGAGAAGAAGGGTGAGGACTATTGCAACTATAATCTAATTTAAAATGTAGAAGAAAATTTGGAAAAACAATTAATTTTAAGGGATTTCTCTGAAAATAAGGGATGAAGTCCAGACGCGGGTGTAAAGTGCGCGCGTTATGGTCAGAACACAGGCGGACGCCTATTTTTGTCTAAAAAAGCCGAAAACAGCTTCAAAATCGCACGTCTAGAATAGAAGATATCAACGTTTTAGTTTTTGACTAGCTCCCCTAGGTAGATTTTGGTACTTACAGAGATGTATGAAAATAACTATTTTTTTAGAAAAATGTATGTTTTATTCGTGCTAGGGGCGCGTGCGAGGTGTCCAGAGACGCGTCTCCGCGCGGGCTAGCGATATATGGAATAAAACGTGGTAGGTGCCGAACAAAAATTTTGACTTTTGGTCAAAAAACCAGTTTTCGAAAGAAAAAATTTGGAATTTCACCCCACAACCTGGTGACCGGGACACGGAACGTGGACCAGAATACAGGGAAGAAGGGTGAGGACTATTGCAACTATAATCTAATTTAAAATGTAGAAGAAAATTTGGAAAAACAATTAATTTTAAGGGATTTCTCTGAAAATAAGGGATGAAGTCCAGACGCGGGTGTAAAGTGCGCGCGTTATGGTCAGAACACAGGCGGACGCCTATTTTTGTCTAAAAAAGCCGAAAACAGCTTCAAAATCGCACGTCTAGAATAGAAGATATCAACGTTTTAGTTTTTGACTAGCTCCCCTAGGTAGATTTTGGTACTTACAGAGATGTATGAAAATAACTATTTTTTTAAGAAAAATGTATGTTTTATTCGTGCTAGGGGCGCGGGCGAGGTGTCCAGAGACGCGTCTCCGCGCGGGCTAGCGATATATGGAATAAAACGTGGTAGGTGCCGAACAAAAATTTTGACTTTTGGTCAAAAAACCAGTTTTCGAAAGAAAAAATTTGGAATTTCACCCCACAACCTGGAGACCGGGACACGGAACGTGGACCAGAATTCAGGGAAGAAGGGTGAGGACTATTACAACTATAATCTAATTTAAAATGTAGAAGAAAATTTGGAAAAACAATTAATTTTAAGGGATTTCTCTGAAAATAAGGGATGAAGTCCAGACGCGGGTGTAAAGTGCGCGCGATATGGTCAGAACACAGGCGGACGCCTATTTTTGTCTAAAAAAGCCGAAAACAGCTTCAAAATCGCACGTCTAGAATAGAAGATATCAACAACTGGGTTAGGTTAGGTTAGGTTAGGTTAGGTTAGGTTAGGTTAGGTTAGGTTAGGTTAGGTTAGGTTAGGTTAGGTTAGGTTAGGTTAGGTTAGGTTAGGTTAGGTTAGGTTAGGTTAGGTTAGGTTAGGTTAGGTTAGGTTAGGTTAGGTTAGGTTAGGTTAGGTTAGGTTTTTTTTTTTTTTTTTTTTTTTTTTTTTTTTTTTTTTTTGTGCTTTTCCCCGTTCATGGGTACAACGGGATCTTGTTGGTCTAGGTTACTCATTCATTCCAGTTCTCGCATTTATTCCTCTCGCACTTTTATGCTTCATTCTGTATCTTTCTTTCATACTTCTCTTTCATTCTTAGCCGGGTGGGACTCCCGCTATTCTAACTAATTTCATTTTTGTTTTTCTTTATTGGGGTATATAAGACTACAACTCATTTTTATTTACAATGTTTTCAAAGGTGATTACAAGTTTGTTTCCTTAGGTCTATTTATAACTAACTATATTTTATTTATGCTAACAACATTTCTATTTCAGTACTTATTTTCTAATTTACATAATTATCTAGCTTATTTTCTACATAATTAGTTTTACATTTTCTTATTCTAGTTTTTATACAGTACAATTTGTATTCTAATGTTTGACTCGTATTTTATTTTCTGGCACAAAGTGAGTCAAGCCAGATTAGCTTATTAATCTAATCTCTTATTTATCTAGCATGTTTTACAAAAATTAGTTTTACGTATCTATTTCCTTAATCTATGCTTATACTCTACACGTTTTATCCTTATTTTAACAAACGTTTTATTTTTAAACACAATAATTATAGTAGGTATAAGGTTTGGACCTTCTTGGCTTTACACAATCTTTTTGCCTTTATTCCAGTTCCTTCTCTATTATAGGGGCTTATGTGGATTTACTCGCATTATACACTTCTTGACTTCCTTTAGGGTTGCGGCAATAATATACATATATACTTATAATATACATAATTATTGTCTATTCTTGTGCTAGTTTTTTATTTGTCGTGTCATTGTTGCGTGTTGTTTGTGACGTGTGTTTAGTGTTGTGTGTGTGTTTTTGATATATTCGTATATATAATTATATATCTTATATATCTGTGTATGTTTGTGTGCGTTGGTTTCCATGTATGTGTACTCCCTGTTTGTGTTGCTGTATCGGTGTGTTCGTGTGTGCGTTGTGTGTGTTACGTAAGCCCTGAGAAGCAGTTCAGGCATATGCTGTTGTCGTCCGAGCCAGGTAGTCCCATTTTTTGCGGACTGGGCACTCCACGCTGAAAGCGTTATGGTCGGTCCTCTGAAGCTTCGAGTGCAAGCAGTTGCAGCACCGCGGTTCACTACCCGCGATAAACTCCGCGCACTTCTCGCGTAAGTGCGGTCCTCCGCAGTGACTGCACCTGTCCGCACCCTCCGTACAAAATTTCCGGCCGTGTCCGAACGCTAGGCATTTTGTGCATTGGATGAGCGGCGACTGGTCCTCCACCCTGACCCTTTGCAGGTCAAGGTAAAGGGCCCCAGCCTCCGTCATCCTCTGCCATACTTTTGGCCTGACTTGGACGACAACGTGCGCCGTCTTAGGGTTCCTTGTCCTCTTTTTATACTTAATGGCAATTTCTAAATCTTCTTGGCCTAAGTCCCGGAAGATGTTATCATTTTGGGAATAGAGCGCCTTCACCATCTCGTCGTCGTCGCTGTCCAAGTAGACGTCTTTTAAGACGACGAGCGGGTTTTTATTCTTCATGGGCGCTACTATTAACCCTCCACCTCGGCTTTCGATTCTTTCTTTCACTTTCGTGAGCTCTTCTTCAGTGTCGCACCCCAGTATGACCGTCTGGTTTTTAGCTTTTCGGACTTTATTAATCTTTAGGCCAGTTCCCCTGGCATCGACCGCCTCCTTCACCCTGGCGAGCACCTCGTCAGCAGTCTCCTGGCTGCCTTCAAAGGTGACCGCCATCGAGTGAAGTGCCGGTCGATGCGTGGGTCTGGCTGCCGTGACGTTGGCGTATGACGGCACCTTGGTTTTTGGCTCTGTTTCTGTCATTTTTATGGCCTCCTTGACGTCCTTTGCGGCTTCATCTATCCTGAGCTCGAGGACACCCTGCCCCACCTCAACCTTGCAGCTGAGGTCCTCGAGCTGTTCGCCGATCTTATCTAGGAGGTCTGCACCACTTTCATTTATCTCCTCCTTTAGATCCGAGGTGACTTTTGAGACCTTGGCGTCGAGCTGGTTGAGCCGCGTCTCCAGGTTCGATTCCACCCTTTTTAGCCTTCCCAAGATATCATCCGACAGTTCGGGTGGGGTAGGCTTGATGTTTGTTGTGGGTGGAACCGTTCCAGGCGCTGTCTCTAGGCTCTTAACACGCTTGCTTAACTCGAACAAGGTCCGCAGGCACTTATCCGACTGGGTCTCCAGGAAGGTCTTGATGTCTTTCCGCATCTGAGGATAGCCTTGGACTTTAGTCGGAATGTCCTCAAATGTCTTCATGACCTCCTGGAGAAGTTTGTCAGTGGACGATGTAGCAAAGATGTTGGTCTGCTGTTTATAAGCGTCCATTAAGTCTACAGACCTCCTTTTCCGCTCTGGCCTCCGGATAAAGGTTTTAGCGGCGTCCAGCGCCTGTGCCGGCTGTCCTACTCGACTGGGAGTGGTGGTGGGAGCGACGGTACCAGCGTTCAATGCCGATGCCGACGGTGGCGTTTTGGCTGTCGACGTAGCCACCTGTGCTCCGCCGGCGCCTGCCCCCGCCACTCTCCCTGTTACTGGGGTGCGAATTCCAGACATCATCTTGTTTGTGTGTGGTGTAGTGTGTTATGTTGTTTGGCTAGTGTGTATAGAGCACTGCCAGAGAACGGGGAAAGTTGTCAATATAAGAGAATAAAATAAATAATAAAATAAAGTTAAAGTCTATAATGACTGTGACCCGACCCTGTATAGGGGGGTGGGTGATGATAAGTCAAACCTAACTTTCGCTCAAAGAGCGAGTCTCACAAGAAATTTGCAGAAAGATCCAAAAAAAAGTCAAAAAACCGTGATGTAGAGACTCTTTTTAAAAGAGACTCTACGTAGAGTCGTTTTGCCGTTTCCAGTGGACAGCTCCCACCGAGCCCTCCCAGATGAACCCAAACTCGACGCAGTTACACCAAGGGGTTCCGGAGATATCCTGACTTGAAAAATCGGGTTTTTCACAAAAATAAAAACCAAACGTGGTTACAAGAGGATATCTCCGGATCCACCGGTCCAAAAACCCCGGTGTTTGGGCTCTCCGAAGTTGGCTCGGCAAGACCAATCCACCGGAACAATTTTCAGGCTGAAAATTTCTTGCGTCCTGAAAACGCCTGAAAAGTGTCTCGACCTATAACCTAAGTCTTGCTGGTACGCCCAGCGAAAGTCCCAGCCTTCTACGACTCTCCGTTGGGAAGTTATGGTCAAATAAAGACGGTCCAAGATGGCCGCGGTCCTGTCAAAGCCAATGTTTGACTGCAGATAACTTCCCTCGGGAAAGTCGCAGACCCCTCGAGTTTGGGCTCAAATAACTTGGCCCAGTCTCCGCTGCCCGCTGAAACCCCTTTCAGGATCCTGAAAATTTGTTGCTCCAAACCGCCCGAAAACGTGGGGTAGGTGAGATAATAGCTCCCTGAGCTTGAAACAAAAAACCGCGATCTCCCACGACCTCTGGTTCAGGAGTTCTGGCGGTTTGAAGTTAAACAAAATGGCCGCCGAACTGTCAAACGTCTTATTGAAACGTCTGTAACTTGAGAACCCTTCGTCACAGAAGGACGGGGTTTTGGACAGACAGCTCGGCGTCACTTCAGGTATGTCCTGAAAGTGGTTTCAGCGACAAAAACTTTTTTGGCCTGAAATGGCCTGAAAAAAGTCCACACCCAAAATAGGCAGTATACCGTCAACCCTAAAGGAAATCCGAGAGTAATCGGACCAGCGGTTCCTGAGATATCGCAATACTAAATTAAAAACCTAAAAACCCAAATTTGCCAATTTTACGAAAACAGCCAAAATCAAAGATTAGTGGCCCGTGTTTGGGCTTAAATGGGTCGCAATGGGTATAATAGACCCTGTCCCGGTGTCAAAATTAACAATTTACTATTAAATTTCGAATTATGGCCAAAAAACACTAAAAAATCGATATCTCAGGTATCACTGGTCAGAAAATTCTGGAAAAAATGGCAAAAATAAGGTAAAATAAGCCCCTACAATGCACAAAAACAAAATATTGCAAAAACCAAAAAACAAATGAAAAATTTTTGAAAAACTGAAATTCTTAAAAAATATGTTATAACTAATAAACTATTGTAGCTAAAAATCTAGAACTTAAAATCTCTATAGAACCAATGAGCGCGCCACGGTTTCCGGTTGCAGAAGTTCGATGTTGTTGTGGGGACCTGTGATATTTAGGCCCAAAGTTTGCACTTTGTAATGGTTATAACTTGTCTCCCGAGTGTCTAAAAATTCTAAATATAGATGCACTCGCCTTTTGTTACCAAGGTCCTGGTTGATGCCAATTTTCGAGCCGCTACCTCCACTCCTTCAGCTTTTTCAGGGCACGTGGTTTTTAGAAAATCCTGAATAACTCGCCAGGGCGCGGAGTCAGGAAGATGGTGAAAAGTCCAGATGATCCGGAGCCACGATGTCCACTGGATTCAAGCAAAAAAGGAGGGGGTCGCCGATCTCGTTCTCGCAGCGTTTTCACTTTTGTAAGAAACAGTTTCAACTTAACCTCTAAAAGTGAGGTTTTACACTTATAACTTTCAGGCACTGCTGAAGCGGCACAAAATGGGTGCGGCACTTTATGCGGCGCAGGTTTCCGCATCCAGGGACACTTCACTCGTTGTGATATGACGAGAAAAACCAATTTTACTGAATTTTTAAGTGCGGAGCGTCTTTAAAAATGATCCGACCACCACGGAGGCTCGGGGGGAACTCGGGTTAGGTTAGGTTAGGTTAGGTTAGGTTAGGTTAGGTTAGGTTAGGTTAGGTTAGGTTAGGTTAGGTTTTTTTTTTTTTTTGTTTGGGCAGGAGTGGGAAATCCCCGCGGACACCTCGACTATCCCACAGGAATTTCTCTTGTGAGACAGTCGAGGTAGTGCCGGACTCGAACCGGCTAAAACCACACTCCTGCCTAGCCAGTGTCCCTCTGACGTTATCAGAGCCCTTTTCTGCTAATTTTATTCCTTGTTTGGCGACTTAGTTTAAGAAGGCCGATGAGACCACACTCTTTATATGGTGTTACTTTTAATTTAACTACAACGTCTTATCCTAATCCTTGTTGAATTTTGATATAATATATTTATAAGTTTCTATTTAGCTAAATAATTTTGTTTGCATTTACTACATAATCATTTTTGAAAACTATTCCTACGTATACTATTTTACTAAAGTTTTAGATTTACTTACACTGGTTAGGTTAGGTTAGGTTTTTTTTTTTTTTTTTTTTTTTTTTTTTGTTTTGGCAGGAGTGGGAAATCCCCGCGGACACCTCGACTATCTCACAGGATGTGAGACAGTCGAGGTAGTGCCGGACTCGAACCGGCTAAAACCACACTCCTGCCCCACCAGTGTCCCTCTGACATGGGAATCAGAGCCCTTGTGTACATTATTTAAAACTTGGTTGGCAACTGATTTTAAAAAGGCCGAAGAGACCATGCTTGATGGGTTTAATTTTGAATATTAATTTGTAGTAGTACTGTTCTCTCTTTGTGTTTTTATGTTTTTCTATCGTTATTTACTACTTTTAAATACTACCACTTGACTATAGTTATAGATTACTGTTCAACTAAATTATTTAATTGTTGCTTGTTAATAAACTATTCTACTATTATAATTCTTATATGTTTTACTTAATTACTCATACATTTTAATTTCTTTTCACAAATTTTGATATTTTTATCCCCTTATTTCTGCCCTCACGGTTTTCCTTTTGTTTCAATTTATTTCGTACTATTTAGTTTTTGGGTTTACTTATTATTATAAAAACTATATATTTACTATATAATTTTATACAATAGTATTTTACAACAGTAATAAATATACGAACATTCCGAAACAAACTACTAGCCAATCTGACACAACTGGTCGATTCCACTAACGTTGGCCCACAAAATAGCATAATTTCAGTCACTTTCTTACGAAAGTGACTCCAATTACTCCCATCCGTTAAGCCAACCCTAGTGGTTCGCTCAATGCGTCTGCCATCTGGTTGTGTCAGACTGGTCATCTCTGTGTACGCGGAAGTGGGCGCATCGACAACTTTAGCAATACGCTATGGTTGCTCGTGCGAATGCGTCCCACTTCCTGCGTATCGGGCATTCTTTGCTAAACGCATTGTGCGAATGTTCCCCGAGCTTAGCTCTGGTGCAGTTCACGCACGCCGCTGCTTCGCCAAGATCTTTAACTGGGCAGTCCACCCTAAGGTGTGGACCGCCGCAGTGGCTGCATAGGTCAACAGGCTCTACGCACAAACGCTTGCCGTGACCGTATGCTAGGCAGCGCGTGCACTGCACCAGAGGCGTCTGGTCTTCGACGCGCACTCTCTGGAGGTCAATGCGCAGTTTGCCTCCTTCGAGTGCCCGCCTCCAGATTGCAGGGGAAACACTCAGCACAATGCTGTTAACATGGGGATTCCTCGACTTTTTTCGAAATTTTATCGATACTTTCTGTTCCTCGTCGCCGAGGCCGTCAAATAACTCCCGGTTCTGATTCTTAAGGGCTCGCAGCACGTCCTCGTCACTGTGGAGCAGCAGCACGTCCCTAAGAATCAGAAGCGGGTCCCTGTTTTTCACCTCCTCGACGACGAGGTTCTCTCCGGCCGCTTCTAATCGCGCTTTGAGTTTGCGCCTCTCCTCCTTCGTTTCGCACCCCATAATAACCTTCTGGTCCTTGGCTTTTCGGACCCTCTCTACACGCACCCAGCCCTCCTTCGCGTCCACTGCTTTTCTCACTCTTGGTTAGGTTAGGTTAGGTTAGGTTAGGTTAGGTTAGGTTAGGTTAGGTTAGGTTAGGTTAGGTTAGGTTAGGTTAGGTTAGGTTAGGTTAGGTTAGGTTAGGTTAGGTTAGGTTAGGTTTTTTTTTTTTTTTTTTTTTTTTTTTTTTTTTTTTTTTTTTTTTTTTTTTTTTTTTTCGTCTTGCTCCACCAACATAATTGGTGCCTATTTTATCTAACCACATTCATACAAGTTCTCGCTTTTTTTGCCTCTCGTACTTTCATTCTTCATACTGGGTCTTTCTTGCATCCATCATCTCTCGTCTCTATGGGTGGGATTCCCATTTATTTAACTAATCTACTATCTTATGCTTTATTTCTTTCTCTTACACAGGGGAAATGACATCTTACACAAATTTTTTATTTACATCCTCAAGTGATACAGTTCTTACAGTTACTTACACTACACTATTATAGTTACACTAATCTACTTATACTATTACATTTACTTAGTATTATTTCTTACATCAATTTATATTACTGCTATTTTAATTACAATATTTATTTCTATGTTAACATAATAAATATGTACCAATATTTTATGAAACATAGTTTCTATGATGTCTTATTTCTCTCTACGACCTTTGACGCTATATTTAAACAGTAATATATTAATTGTTTTCGGTTCTTTCCCTTAAATACCTCCCCTATACTTTCTTTATTTAATTTAACATCTATTTGGTTAGGTTAGGTTAGGTTAGGTTAGGTTAGGTTAGGTTAGGTTAGGTTAGGTTAGGTTAGGTTAGGTTAGGTTAGGTTAGGTTAGGTTAGGTTAGGTTAGGTTAGGTTAGGTTAGGTTAGGTTAGGTTAGGTTAGGTTAGGTTAGGTTAGGTTAGGTTAGGTTAGGTTAGGTTAGGTTAGGTTAGGTTAGGTTAGGTTAGGTTAGGTTAGGTTAGGTTAGGTTAGGTTAGGTTAGGTTAGGTTAGGTTAGGTTTTTTTTTTTTTTTTTTTTTTTTGTTTTGGCAGGAGTGGGAAATCCCCGCGGACACCTCGACTATCTCACAGGATGTGAGACAGTCGAGGTAGTGCCGGACTCGAACCGGCTAAAACCACACTCCTGCCCCACCAGTGTCCCTCTGACATGGGAATCAGAGCCCTTGTGTACATTATTTAAAACTTGGTTGGCAACTGATTTTAAAAAGGCCGAAGAGACCATGCTTGATGGGTTTAATTTTGAATATTAATTTGTAGTAGTACTGTTCTCTCTTTGTGTTTTTATGTTTTTCTATCGTTATTTACTACTTTTAAATACTACCACTTGACTATAGTTATAGATTACTGTTCAACTAAATTATTTAATTGTTGCTTGTTAATAAACTATTCTACTATTATAATTCTTATATGTTTTACTTAATTACTCATACATTTTAATTTCTTTTCACAAATTTTGATATTTTTATCCCCTTATTTCTGCCCTCACGGTTTTCCTTTTGTTTCAATTTATTTCGTACTATTTAGTTTTTGGGTTTACTTATTATTATAAAAACTATATATTTACTATATAATTTTATACAATAGTATTTTACAACAGTAATAAATATACGAACATTCCGAAACAAACTACTAGCCAATCTGACACAACTGGTCGATTCCACTAACGTTGGCCCACAAAATAGCATAATTTCAGTCACTTTCTTACGAAAGTGACTCCAATTACTCCCATCCGTTAAGCCAACCCTAGTGGTTCGCTCAATGCGTCTGCCATCTGGTTGTGTCAGACTGGTCATCTCTGTGTACGCGGAAGTGGGCGCATCGACAACTTTAGCAATACGCTATGGTTGCTCGTGCGAATGCGTCCCACTTCCTGCGTATCGGGCATTCTTTGCTAAACGCATTGTGCGAATGTTCCCCGAGCTTAGCTCTGGTGCAGTTCACGCACGCCGCTGCTTCGCCAAGATCTTTAACTGGGCAGTCCACCCTAAGGTGTGGACCGCCGCAGTGGCTGCATAGGTCAACAGGCTCTACGCACAAACGCTTGCCGTGACCGTATGCTAGGCAGCGCGTGCACTGCACCAGAGGCGTCTGGTCTTCGACGCGCACTCTCTGGAGGTCAATGCGCAGTTTGCCTCCTTCGAGTGCCCGCCTCCAGATTGCAGGGGAAACACTCAGCACAATGCTGTTAACATGGGGATTCCTCGACTTTTTTCGAAATTTTATCGATACTTTCTGTTCCTCGTCGCCGAGGCCGTCAAATAACTCCCGGTTCTGATTCTTAAGGGCTCGCAGCACGTCCTCGTCACTGTGGAGCAGCAGCACGTCCCTAAGAATCAGAAGCGGGTCCCTGTTTTTCACCTCCTCGACGACGAGGTTCTCTCCGGCCGCTTCTAATCGCGCTTTGAGTTTGCGCCTCTCCTCCTTCGTTTCGCACCCCATAATAACCTTCTGGTCCTTGGCTTTTCGGACCCTCTCTACACGGGTTAGGTTAGGTTAGGTTAGGTTAGGTTAGGTTAGGTTAGGTTAGGTTAGGTTAGGTTAGGTTAGGTTAGGTTAGGTTTTTTTTTTTTTTTTTTTTTTTTTTTTTTTTTTTTTTTTTTTTTTTTTTTTTTTTTTTTTTTTTTATACTTCTACCTCCAACGTAATCGGAGCCTATTCTCAGCTTTACAATCATACCAGTTCTCGCTATTATTCCTCTCGCACTTTCATTCTGCATACTTTATCTTTCTTTCATTCTTTCTCCTTTCTGTCTCCAAGGGTAGGACGCCCTTCTACTTTTCCCTATACTGTTAACTATTCCTCATTTTTATTTGGGGATAACACATAGCCACACAAGTTTTTTATTTTTCTTTACAATTTAGTTCTTAATTTATCTTATATCTATTTCTTAATACTATTACAATTTTGATTTTCTTACTTTACAAAGCATACATCTATTTTACTAATAATATATAATTACATGTTTCTTAGGACTATTTTACTTATTTTCTATTCCTTAACAACTAGTACATTTAAAGTTCAAAGCAAACATCCCTTTGTTGTCTTTTATCTTTACTCCGGTTATTTCTTAAGACTATTTAAATTAAAACAGTATAAATATATGTGTAACCTAAATACTAAGCAATGGTTTATTGCGTTCTTTAAATATTTCTGTTTTTAATGCTTGACCCTAATATTTTGTACAATATTATGCAAACATTTTTTCTTATACACTCTTATTTCTCTCTATCACTTTACTACAGATTTTTACGCAAAATTCTATAAACGTTTCTCTTTGTCTTCCCTTCATTAATTGCCACACATTTTCGGCGTTTAGATTGGTGTCGAGTTCGTGCTCAGCCTCAAGCCTTTCTTTGTCAAATACAGGACAATTGAACAATATATGTGGCACCGTCTCAGCAATGTCAGGATCGCAGATGCACGATGGGTTCTCCTTGCACTTGAAGCGATTCAAGTATTCCGAGAACCCACCGTGCCCCGTCATGATCTGCGTTGTTACGTTATTGATTTTGATTTTCCTGACTATCCTGTAGGCCGCCACCGCATCCGGGAAAAACAGTTTCGTCCCTGAAGCAGTGTCTCCAGAACCGTATCTCCGGTTCCACTCGTCAAGAGTTGCCATTCGGATGCATCGCTTGACGTATGAAACCGGACACAGGTCGTAATCGGGCTTTCGTTTGGAACCTTCAGCGGCTGTTTTGGCAAGTTCATCGGCCCTCTCATTTCCTTCCAACCCCGCATGGGCTTTGATCCAAAACAAGGTAACAGCCTTGTTTTGGATCGACAAGGACCGAAGGTTGGCCCTTGTCTCTACTGCCAGGGGGTGGTACCGATTATAATTCTGGATCGTTTGGAGGGCCGCCATGGAGTCGCTGAAGATTCCAAACGATTGCGCACTGTGCTTGAGTATCTCCCTGGTTGCGACGCATATTGCCAGAAGCTCAGCCTGGTAAACGGTGGAGTAGTGTGGGAGAGCAAGCTTGAGGGTTTTGGTTTCGGCGTCACCTCTCCACACGGATAGTGCCGCTCCAACCTTGCCCCCAATCTTGCTCCCGTCCGTGAAGATACGAACTTCAAGTTCGTTCTGGGCATCTAGTTGCTCTTGGTTTACCAGGCTTACGAGCTCTAGCTCAGCGCGCTCTGCGGGGTGTGGAGCCTCCATTGCCGAAGCGGTCTGCTCGACGCTCCTGTCGCCAAGTGCTGGCTGAGGCACCCCTCTCCTGGCCTCGTATAACGAAGCCGCTTCGCGAACTCGCAGGTCGAGAGGGAGTATCCCAGCCAGCACTAGCGCGGAGTTCAAGGAGACCGTCCGGTACCCTTTGCACAGTTTTTGCGCGATGCCGCGCTGCACTGCTCCCAACTGCTTCTTGATACCCAGTTTCTCGACGGCTGGAGCCCATACGCTGGCGGCGTACAGGATGATTGGTTCGACGGTAGCCACATATATTATTCTGATGACTTCCGGATGAAGTCCCCAGCTGGTCTTTGCTGCCTTGGTGAGCTGTTTGTGGATTCCTATTGCCTTTCTGCACACATTTGCGACGTGTGTGTTAAAAGTCAGCTGTTTATCGATGGTGACACCCAGGATTTTGATCTCGTTGGACATGACAATGTCTATCCCGCCCATGCTCAAGCGCGGGATGTCGTATTTTAATTTGCGCGTAAGAACCATTGCATTTGTTTTTTGCGGAGCAAACTTTAGCTTATTTTGAACACCCCACGCCCGAACATGTTCGAGAGCGGCATTGGCACGTCCCTCGATCTCCAACGCTGTGTCACCATCGAAAATCAGCACAACGTCGTCTGCAAAAGCTTGGCAATAGTCCTCCCTGGCTTCCAAGCTCTTTAGAAGCGGGTCCAGTAACAAGTTCCAGAAAATTGGTCCTCCAATAGAACCCTGGACACAACCCTTGCTTGTGGCCTTGCAGTACTCTTCACCTGCATACCTGACCCTGACCCTTCGGTTTCTGAGGTAGCTGTCGATGACCCTCCTCAAGCCGACTGGACACTGTTCCTCAGCCAGACGGACCCTTATAGCCGGCCACCATGCGCTGTCGAAGGCACCCTCTATGTCCAATGATATCATTACTAGAATTTTCTTTTGTATCAGCTTACCGCGTATGTGCTGTATTAGTGCATAGAGGGAGTCCTCGGTGCTTCTCTGGGGCATGAATCCGTACTGACGAGTACTCATCCTAGGGATCAAGTGATACTTGAGGCGGGCCACCAACATCTTCTCATAAATTTTTCCGAAAATTGGTAAAAGTCCGATTGGTCGGTATGCCTTCGAGGTGCTATAATCAGTTTTCCCGGGCTTCTTTAGGATAATAACGGTCGCTTCTTTCCAGATTTCAGGGAAGAGGTGTGTTCTCCGGCAGCCGTTTAGGAGCGCCAAGGCTGTCTCGGGGGCACTCCTAATAGCCTGGCTACAAATATCGGCCGTGAGACCATCTGCTCCTGGCGCTTTTTTGACGTTGAATGATTCGCACGCTGCCATCAGCTCGGCCATCGTGAATGGTGGATCGCATGACTCATCATGCCCTCCAGCATTCACGGCGTCGGCCTTTTCCCTAATAAGGCGATGGTAGGTGCTATCGGTGCTTGACTGGTCCTCTGGGTAAAAGGTTTCCGCCAGTAATTCGACCGAGCCTTTTGCGTCCAGTACTTCCCCATCTTTCACTAGTGGCTGGTCCTCTCCTCTTCCCTTAGTCCTCCCTATCACACGGTAGATACCTTCCCAAACACCTTCTCTGTCTTGTCTTGTGCAGAAGTTCTTCCAGCTCTCGATCTCGTCTTTGGCTGCCTCCGTCTCAAACTCAACTTTCAGTTTCAGGTACTCTTCAACGACCTTCGACCTTCGGATTGGTGCAGCACTCCTGACTCTGCGTTTCATGGTGGCGACCTCTTTCTTCATACCCTCGAGTTTCTCGGACCACCACGGCAATGTGAACACTTCGTTTGTTTTCTTAATCGGCATTGATGAAGTGCATGCGTCTTTAACTAAGTTGATATATAAGTTGGTGATTGAATTTAATTGGTCAGCTGTATTGAGATTGTCTATTTCTTTTTTGTTTATTTGATTTTCTTGCAGAAATTGGCCGAGTTTCTCACGAAACTCGGGCCAATTTGCTTTTTTAGTGTTAAAAATTCGAGTTGTTCTGCTAATTTGGATGCCTTTAGATCTATTTAATTTGATGTTGGTTAGGTTAGGTTAGGTTAGGTTAGGTTAGGTTAGGTTAGGTTAGGTTAGGTTAGGTTAGGTTAGGTTAGGTTAGGTTAGGTTAGGTTAGGTTAGGTTAGGTTAGGTTAGGTTAGGTTAGGTTAGGTTAGGTTAGGTTAGGTTAGGTTAGGTTAGGTTAGGTTAGGTTAGGTTAGGTTAGGTTAGGTTAGGTTAGGTTAGGTTAGGTTAGGTTAGGTTAGGTTAGGTTAGGTTAGGTTAGGTTAGGTTAGGTTAGGTTAGGTTAGGTTAGGTTAGGTTAGGTTAGGTTAGGTTAGGTTAGGTTAGGTTAGGTTAGGTTAGGTTAGGTTAGGTTAGGTTAGGTTAGGTTAGGTTAGGTTAGGTTAGGTTAGGTTAGGTTAGGTTAGGTTAGGTTAGGTTAGGTTAGGTTAGGTTAGGTTAGGTTAGGTTAGGTTAGGTTAGGTTAGGTTAGGTTAGGTTAGGTTAGGTTAGGTTAGGTTAGGTTAGGTTAGGTTAGGTTAGGTTAGGTTAGGTTAGGTTAGGTTAGGTTAGGTTAGGTTAGGTTAGGTTAGGTTAGGTTAGGTTAGGTTAGGTTAGGTTAGGTTAGGTTAGGTTAGGTTTTTTTTTTTTTTTTTTTTTTTTTTTTCATTGTTTTGGCAGGAGTGGAAAATCCCCACGGACACCTCGACTATCTCACAGGAATATCTCCTGTGAGGCAGTCGAGGTAGTGCCGGACTCGAACCGGCTAAAAACCACTCCTGCTCTGCTCGTGTCCCCCTGACATAGTCAGAGACCTTGTTTAGAAATTTTATAATTTTTAAACTTTGAATTTATTTAACTATGATGTGTGAAGTTTGGTCTACATTATTATTATAAACTACGAGTAATATTTTTCTTATTTACAACTTTAAAAGGTCTATTACTTCATCTAGGGCTTTTTTCCTGCGCTATCATCTATGCTTATACTAGATATCTTTTCCTGTGGGGAAACATTTACATATTTAGAAAAACATAGCGTTCACTGGTCCCGGTTACGCTTTATTACTCTAGTCGCAACTTCTTCGCAGTACTCTAGGAATATCTTCCTGTGCTTTGCTACAGACATTATTATTTTTATTGTGCATGGGGTGATTTCAGTCTCTATCCTCGATTCGGCCTCAAGTCGTTCCTTTCCAAATATTGGGCATTCCGTTAAGATGTGTGCGATCGACTCCACCTTACCTGGTTCACAGATGCACCATGGGTTCTCCTTACACTTGAAACGGTGCAAGTATTCGGAGAACCCACCATGACCCGTCAATATCTGTGACACAATACCGGCAGGTTTTATTTTTTGTACTATTTTGTGGGCGTCGATCGCATCCGGGAAAAAGAGTTTAGTGACGGTGGCTGTTTCACCGCTCTGGTACCTCCGGTTCCATTCGCCAAGCGACCCTAAGCGGATCTGCCGCTTGACGAATGAAACCGGGCAGCGGTCGTAGTCTGGCCTCTTCCTGGATCGGAGTGCAGCCTCTTTTGCGAGATGATCTGCGCGCTCGTTGCCTTCTAGCCCTGCGTGTGCCTTTATCCAGAACAAAGAAATATCTTTGTCCTGGGACAAAGCCACGGCGACGTTCGCTCTCGCCTCCACGGCCAGGGCGTGGAGGGAACCCTGGTTTGTGACTGTCTGTAGTGCGGCCTTTGAGTCACTATAGATACCGAAGGTTCCCTCTTTGCGCTTGAGGATCTCGCGCGTGGCTACGCATATGGCCAGAAGTTCCGCCTGGTAGACCGTGCAGTACGGCGGCAAGCTAAGTTTTACGGATTTGGTCCCGGCGTCACCCTCCCAAAGTGAGAGTGCTGCTCCGACCTTACCCTCGATCTTGCTGCCATCCGTGAACACCCTTACTGCTTGACTGTTGTGGTTGTCCACACGGGTCTGGTCTTCCAGGCATACGAACTCCATGGCCGTATGTTTCGCCGGATGCGGAGTCTCCGCAAATGCCACCACCCGCTCTACCTCCCTGCCCGCAAGTGCTGGCTGTGGCGCCCCCCTCTTCGCCTCGTACAGAGCGGCTGCTTCCTGTATTCGGAGGTCGAGTGGGAGTATCCCAGCCAGCACCAGGGACGCGTTTAGCGATACGGTGCGGTAGGACTTGCAGAGCTTCTGCGCGAATCCTCGTTGGACCGTATTGAGGCTTTTTTGCACTCCGATCTTTTTAGTCGCCGGCGCCCAGGCGCTCGCCGCGTACAATATCACAGGCTCTACTACTGCCGTGTAAATGGTGTGGATGATCTCCGGATGAAGGCCCCAGCTCACTTTCGCCGCTCGTGCCAGCTGTTTGTAAATATTCACAGCTTTTCTGCAAACGTTAGCGACGTGAGTGTTGAAAGTGAGCTGGTGGTCGACGGTGAGTCCCAGCACTTTGATTTCCTTGGACATGCCAATGTCTACCCCGCCCATGTTCAGGAGTGGGACATCGTACTTCAGTTTCTTGGTAATTACCATTGCACAAGTTTTCTGCGGTGCAAATTTCAGCTTATTTCCGATGCCCCACACCCGAACATACTCGAGAGCGGCATTGGCCTGCCTTTGGACCTCCAATGCTGTCTCACCGTCGAAGACCATCACCACGTCATCGGCGAACGCCTGGCAGTGGACGCCTCTCTCCTCCAGCCCCTTTAGGAGGGGGTCGAGGATCAAATTCCACAGGATCGGACCGCCAATAGATCCTTGCACACACCCCTTGTTCGTGTCCCTCTGACACTCAGCACCGGCGTACCTTACTCTGACACTCCTACCAGTCAAGTAGCTGTCTAGTAGCCTTCTGAGGTTCACCGGGCACTTTTCCTCAGCCAGTCTGGTCCTGATAGCAGGCCACCATGCGCTATCGAAGGCTCCCTCTATGTCCAGTGATACAACAGTGATCAGTTTCTTTTCGCTTAGCTTCTCCTTGATATGTTGTATCATGGTGTAGAGGGAGTCCTCGGTGCTCCGCTGTGGCATAAAACCAAACTGGCGAGTACTAAGCCGCGGGATAAGATGCCACTTGAGCCTCGCTACAAGCATCTTTTCTAAAATTTTTCCTAGGACTGGTAGGAGGCCGATAGGCCTGTACGACTTAGGGGTGGTGTAGGATTCCTTGCCGGGCTTTCGGAGGACCACCACCGTTGCCACTTTCCAGGCCTCAGGGAAGTGTCCGTGCTCCAGGCACTTGTTTGCCAGAGCAAGGAACGTCCCTGGGTCCCGAGAAATGGCCTGGGAACATATATCGGCTGTGAGACCGTCTGCCCCGGGTGCCTTCTTAGGGTTGAAGCTTTCCACCGCGGTTTTCAGCTCCTGAAGCGTAAACGGTGGGTCATGTGATTCACCATGCGCCCAGTCGTTTACACGACAGGCCGCCTCGCGTGTCCGACGGTGGTCAGCAGATTCTCCCTCTACTTGGTCTTCCGGGTAGAAGGTCTCGGCCAGCAGCTGAGCCGATTCTTGTGCGTTTAGCGGTACTCCTTCCTTCACCAACGGCAGATCCTCCTGTCTTTTGGCGGTCCGTCCTATGACCCTGTAAATCCCCTCCCACATTCCCTCACGATCCTGTTTCCCACAGAATGCCTTCCATCCCTCCGTTTGCGCTTTCATGGCGAGGGACTCATAATTAAGTTTTGCTTGCAGGTACTCGTCGACTACCTTCTGCCTCCGGACTGGTGCGGCGCATCGGATACGGCGCCTCCTGGTAGTCACCTCCGACATCAGCTCGGCGAGCTCTTTGGACCACCACGGTATGGTAAGCTTGTCACTATTTTTAATTTTTGGAAGTTCCTCTTCACAAGTTTGAGTAATTATTTCTATGTATTGGTTTATTTTACGTTCTAAATCTGTTTTATTGTTTATTCTGCCTATTTCGACTAAGTTAACATTTGCATCAGCTTTTAATTGGGCCAGTTTCTCATGAAATTGGCTCCAATTCGCCTTTTTTGTGTTGAAAATTCGAGTGGTCCTTTTTAAATTTAAGCCTTTAGACTTTTGCAGAAAAATTTTGAAACTGATACCGTTGTGGTCCGAGCTCGTGAGGCCTACCTCGACCCGCCAGTCCTCCACCAAGTCCAGCAGCTCCGTTGAACAGGCTGTTACATCAACGAAGCTGCTGTACAAGGTGTTACCTCTGACGGTGTCGAAAGTTGGTGTGTTGCCGACGTTTAGCACCTGCAAGCTCATTTCCTCCAGGGTTCCGGACATGTCCTCTCCCTTTGTGTCGGTTACCAGGCTACCCCACCAGGTGCTCTTGGCGTTGGCGTCACCACCAATAATCATCCTGGTGCGGCCAATTTCCTCCCGAATCCGCTGGAGCTGCTCCAGGTATGGCTGTATGGGCTGGTCTGGTTCGAAGTAGAAGGAGACTACGGCGATCTCCCAGGCGCTGGTACGGATCCTCACTACCACGATGTTGTTGGTGGTGAGTTTCGGACACTGTGTTACGTCTAGATCGTGATCGAAGACGACTATTGCCGCCTTCACAGTTCCACCTCCTTGTTCAGCGCACTGGTAGATTCTCGCACCCCGGTAGTCTCGCATCCTTTTAACCCCACCCACATACGGCTCCTGGAGCAACGCGAACGCAACCCTCCGCTCACTAGCCACGATCATGAGCTCTTGGGTTGCTAGATTTTTCCTCTGCAGATTCGCTTGGATTACCTGGTAACTATTACGGGCACTCGGGTTTGTACAGGAATCCCTGGGCGAGTCCCTGGTATTTAATACCACTGGTACCGCTGGCTGGCCCTTAGCAGTACGCCACCGACAGTCGCGCCAATGCGTCCCACTTCACGCGACTTGGACACTCACTGTCGAAGGCGTTATGCTCCGTTTTCCCATTTTTCGCAGTCGCGCAATTTCTGCATTTCGGCGGTTCCGCAGCCAGTCGTACGGGGCAGTCAGCTCTCATGTGGGGGTCACCGCAGTGCGTGCAAAGATCGGCGGGTTCCGTGCACAGTTTACGGCCATGGCCGAAGCGCAAGCAGCGAGTGCACTGAATGAGTGGCGACTGATCCAGCACTCGCACCCGCTGCAAGTCGATGTGCACTCGACCCGCGTTGGTAAGTCTCTGCCACACTGAAGGGGACACCTGCATTATGATGTGAGACATGTGGGGGTTCCTCGTCCTGCGACGGTACTTAACCCCCATCCTCACATCGCCCGCAGGTAGGTCGCCAATCAGGTGGGTGTTCTGGCACTTAAGCGACTCGGTGACCTCCGCATCAGAGTGACAGGAGAGGACGTCTTTGAGGATGATGAGGGGATCTTTGTTTTTCACCTCTTCCACTACAAGGTTTCCAGCCTTCTTTATTCTTTCCGTCACCCGAGTTAGCTCCTCCCTGGTCCTGAAACCGACCACCACCTTCTGGTCCCTCGCCTTTCGCAGCCTTTCGACCCTGGTACCCTCATTTCTAGCGTCGACCGCCGTCCTGAGCTTCTCAATCACCTCTTCACCGGTATCCGTATCGATAACTGACGACACGATCATCGAGTGAAGAGGCGCTTGGAGGTGCTGCTTGGGGACGGCGGCCATCTCCGCGAAGGAGGGACCCTGGCCCGCGACAAAGTGAGGTGTCTGTTGAAGGTGCTCCGACAGAGCTTGCGTGTGCTGCTGGCATTCCTCCAGCGCCTTTTTGTGCTGCTGGAGGTTTTCCATCAGCTGACTCATGAGCTCTGTCGATGCGCCGGAGGCCGGCGTCAGGTCCTTGGGGGCCTTCTCGGGTTCGGCTGGTTCTTCTTGTGTTTTGCCCCTCTCTTTTTCACCCTCCTTTACCAACTGGTATAGCCGGTCTACGGCTTTTATTAGTGCGTCTTTAATTTCCTTTTTCAGGTTCCTCGAGCTGTCCATGTTCAGCTTGGCACTGGAGAGACACGCCTTTGCCTCCGTGGTTCTGTTTTTGTACTTCACGATAGGCACTTCTCGAGGCGAGCTCTCCAGGGCCTTTCCTGGAAGCTCGTAGGTCTCCGTTCTTTGCCGCTGGGAAACCGGGGCTTTGGGCTTGGCTTTGGGGGAAGCAGGCGCGTGTGCCTTGTTTGGGGGAGTGGTGGCGGGTGTCTTTTTTGTTGGTGTGATTTCACAGGGTTGCCCCGAATTAGTATGCTTCTCCGCCTCCAACTCACCAGTATTGCGCCGCATTGAAGGGCCTACCTGTACTGGGCATGCCCCTTCCACGTCCGCATACTCCTCCGCAGCCTTCGCCTTGTTCATCGGAGTTCTGAGTCCTAACATAGCGAAGAAAATTTATAATTATGTGGACAGTTCAGGGGACACGTTATGACAGAATCCCTGTAAAGGGGGGATGCAGTCGGAAATGAAAAATACAGAATTAAATAATCAAAATATAATAAATACAAAAAATTTGTCCTTAATTGGGACTCAGTCTAAATAGTATTATAAACGATTTTTGTAATAAAATTCCCTGTAAAGGGGGAAGTCAGTGGTCAATTAATAATAAATGTATAAAACTAAAAATATAAAAAGTCCTACCAGCGATCTTGGCGAGATGTTGTTAAAGATAAAACCTTGAGAGAAACCAACTTTAGCTGGTATTTTCTCTCCTATCACTAAATTATGTGCTAGGAAAGCGTCAAAACAAAATAAATTTGATACAACGGGCTGACAGAACGATTACTATGTAATTCCGAGATAAAAACTTTTTGGCCAAAATACCCCGTCTACCTTCCTTATATACAAACGGGTGGGTGGGTGGGCAAAATTTTTTCGAGCTAGGGGCGCGGGCGAGGTGTCCAGAGACGCGTCTCCGCGCGGGCTAGCGAGCTGTCGAATATAACTTATTATGGACCGAACAAAAATTTTGTGTTTTGGTCAAAAAACCAGTTTTCGAAAGAAAAAATTTTGATTTTCACCCCACAACCTGGAGACCGGGACACGGAACGCGGACCAGAATTCAGGGAAGAAGGGTGAGTACTATTACAACTATAATCTAATTTAAAATGTGAAGGAAAATTTGGAAAAATAATTAATTTTGAGGAATATCTCTGGAATTTAGGGATAAAGTCCAGACGCGCGTGTAAAATGCGCGCGTTATGGTCAGTACGTAGGCGGAGGCCTAGTTATGTCTAAAAACACCGAAAACAGATTGAAAATCGCACGTCTGGAACTGAAAATATCGATGGGTTAGGTTTTTTTTTTTTTTTTTTTTTTTGTTTGGGCAGGAGTGGGAAATCCCCGCGGACACCTCGACTATCCCACAGGAATTTCTCTTGTGAGACAGTCGAGGTAGTGCCGGACTCGAACCGGCTAAAAACCACTCCTGCCTAGCCAGTGTCCCTCTGACATGGGGATCAGAGCCCTTTTTATCTAGGTTTTCGCTTGTTTTGCGACTGATTGGTAGAAGGCCGAGGAGACCATACTCTTCCACTTTTTTGTTATCTATAGTGAAATTTTTATTTATTTATATAATAATTTTGAATAGTTGCTTTGTTTTTGTTACTTAACGCTATATTTACTATAAACTATTTAAAAAAAATAACGATTTTATTTTTATCAATTAAAAATATTAACCATTTTCTTAACAATTTTTCTGTTATCTATCGTTAACCCTAATTTGTATGCCCTTTTAATTTATAATCTGCGCTTATGTTTGACTGCTTCTTTAACTATATTTATTTATTCTTCCTGTTTAATAATATCTTAGACATATAATTATTATATGTGATATTATTTACCTATAACTACTGAAACTATTTTGAAGCCTAAATGAAATGTTTTATTTTTAAAAAAGAAAAATATTACAAACAACTTTTCGAAACGACGGCAGAATACGTCGCCCAGTCTGACAGAGCTTGACGATTCCACTAGAGTTGACTTACGGTCCAGTATAATTCCAGCCACTTTCTTATGAAAGTGACTCCAATTAACGTTCTCCATTAAGCCAACCCCAGTGGTTCGCTCAATGCGTCTGCAATCTGGCTGTGTCAGACCGGTCATCGCTATGTACGTGGAAGTGGGCGCATCGACAACTTTAGCAATATGCTATAGATGCTCGTGCGAATGCGTCCCACTTCCTACGTATTGGGCACAAATCACTGAATGCATTGTGCGAGTGTTCCCCCAGCTTGGCTCTGGTGCAGTTGACGCATACCGCTGCTTCGACCCTGTGCTTGTCTGGGCAGTCCACTCTAAGATGTGGACCGCCACAGTGGCAGCACAGGTCGGCCGTCTCCGTACACAGGCGCTTGCCGTGGCCGTACGAAAGACAGCGGGTGCACTGCACCAGAGGCGTCTGATCCTCGACGCGCACTCTCTGGAGGTCAATACGGAGCTTGCCTCCTTCGAGTGCCCTCCTCCAGATAGCTGGGGTAACACTCAGCACAATGCTACTCACGTGCGGGTTACGCGACTTTTTTCTAAACTTTATGGAAATTTTCTGTTCCTCGTCATCGAGGCCGTGAAAGATCTCCCGGTTCTGGTTCTTAAGGGCTCTGAGCACTTCTTCATCGCTGTGTACTAACAGCACGTCCCTAAGAACCAGAAGTGGGTTTCGGTTTTTCACTTCCTCGACGACGAGGTTCTCCCCGGCCTTCTCCAATCGCGCTTTTAATTTTCTCCTCTCCTCCGTCGTTGCGCACCCCATGATGACCTTCTGGTCTTTGGCCTTGCGGACCCTTTCGACACGCACCCATCCCTCCTTCGCGTCCACTGCTTTCCTCACTCTTTCGAGGATTTCGTCCCCCGTATCCATCTCCTCAGTGGAGGAGACAACCACGGAGTGCAGCGTCGTTCGCTGCGGAGCCTGGGCCCCGGTGTAGCTGTTACTGACGGCTGCTTTGCTCGCGTAGGTTGTCTCCTCCACCCTATCCTTGCTGGCCAGACTGTCTCGGAGTGCATCGAGTTTCTGTGAGTTCTCTCTTAACTCCGAGATGTGCTCTTTTAAGCTGTTTAGGAGCTCAGTCTGGCCAGCCAGAACCTCGGAGGAAATTGGATGGGGACTACGGTCAGCAGTGGGCGCGGGATCGGGTATGGCGATGGGTGCGGAAGGGGCCTTATCTCGCTCGGACTCCTTGACCAGCTCATAAAGTCTGTTTATAGCTTCAAGCACCGCAGTCTTGATCTCGGCCTTGAGGTTGCGAGAGTTGCCTAGATTAAGCTTAGCCTTATTTAGGCAAGCTCTCGCCTCCTCGGTGCGACTGCGGCACTTAGCCTCAGGCTTTACGAGCGGTCTCGAGGCATCGATAGCAGCTCGTCGCGTCCCCGGAGTGGCAGGGCCTCCCTGCGGCGCAGGAGTCTCGTCTCCGAAGGAGATTCTCCTCCTCGCGGCCACAGACGAAGGCACCGCTTCCTCCGCCGATCGCGGCGAGCCACTAGAGCCTGGAGCCCTCACGGTGCTGGATGGGGTGCGGAACATTCTCAAATTAAGGAGTAAGTGTTGTCAGAACTGACTCCTGTAAAGAGGGAGTCAGAACGATCTACTCAGGAGGAGAGACTTCAAGAATGGACACTGGACTTAACTGTGTCCCTGTAAAGGGGGGTACACAGAAAATAATACAATAAATATAATAAATCACTTGAAAATTTAAAAAAAAACAATGGTAAATAATTATAAAAATATGTCAATGCTTGTAGGTATAGCCTCTGCAGACTCGGTCAAATATGGTAAAAATAAGTCAAAAATCCCTAAAAACAATAAAAATCGCTTACAAGAGTAAATCCTTACAATTTGCCAAAAATAAAAATTTTGCCTAAAATCCCACGTCTACCTTCCTATATACCAGAGGGCGGGTGGGTGGGCAAAATTTTTTCGAGCTAGGGGCGCGTGCGAGGTGTCCAGAGACGCGTCTCCGCGCGGGCTAGCGATATATGGAATAAAACGTGGTAGGTGCCGAACAAAAATTTTGACTTTTGGTCAAAAAACCAGTTTTCGAAAGAAAAAATTTGGAATTTCACCCCACAACCTGGAGACCGGGACACGGAACGTGGACCAGAATTCAGGGAAGAAGGGTGAGGACTATTGCAACTATAATCTAATTTAAAATGTAGAAGAAAATTTGGAAAAACAATTAATTTTAAGGGATTTCTCTGAAAATAAGGGATGAAGTCCAGACGCGGGTGTAAAGTGCGCGCGTTATGGTCAGAACACAGGCGGACGCCTATTTTTGTCTAAAAAAGCCGAAAACAGCTTCAAAATCGCACGTCTAGAATAGAAAGGTTAGGTTAGGTTAGGTTAGGTTAGGTTAGGTTAGGTTAGGTTAGGTTAGGTTGGGGGACCACCCCACAGTGCTTGCGTCCACGTCGCGTCCCCTGGAAACGGCCCAGTTCTGACCACCGTAACGGAGTGGCAGACTGGGTACGGCCAAAGTGCACTGTGCTCTCGTAGCGATTATCCTTGCCTTGAAACCTACGAGCTGTCTGAATGTCAAAAATAACGCGGAGCGCCTCCGGGCGAAAATCAAAAGGCCCTTCTGAGGGCCAACCCAAAGGCCCTTCTCAGGGCCAACCTAAAGGCCCTTCTCAGGGCCAACCCAAAGGCCCTTCTCAGGGCCAACCCAAAGGCCCTTCTCAGGGCCAACCCAAAGGCCCTTCTCAGGGCCAACCCAAAGGCCCTTCTGAGGGCCAACCAAAAGGCCCTTCTCAGGGCTACCCCGACGCTCCGGCGTCAGTAGCTAGCCGCGCGCCGTCTGCGGCAGGCTTTTTGGCGGACGAGTCGTCCGACAACGACTCGCTTTTCGGTATGTCGGATGCGAGTGGCTGTCGGTCGCGGAAGCGGGTCCACCTGAGCGGTGGGTCGGAGGGTTCCCAGGCCTCGGGGTCTAAGGCTAAAAAGCCAACGACCGTGGCCGCGGATACCCATAACATTGGGCTCGCGGACGCCCAACGCCAGTTGGACCTCGCCCGGCGAGCGCAGCTCCAGCTAGAGCTGGAGGAAAAGGTTGCCGCCAAGGAGAAGCGGGCGCACGCCGCTCGGGCCAAGTCCGGGTACGGTGCGTCCCGCGTCTCGTACGCGGACCACTCTCTTACGGAGCTGGAGAGGATGGCGGAGGAGGACGAGGAGGAGATCGTGGAGGTCGCCTCCAAGTCCTCCAACCTAAAGGGCACTTTCCAGAAGGCCCTCAAGAGCCGGGCCGCGAGCTTGCGCGGTGTTGTCGCGGAGCTAGTCCGTCGCAAGACCACCGACGAGACGCGGCAACTGCAGGCGAAGGTAGATCGCCTGCAGTTGGAGGTCAGCCAGCTTCATCAGAAGCTGGCTGAAGCCACGGCCCAGCCACAACAGGCCCGGACGAGCCCTGTGGCAGAAGGCCCATCCTCCAACCTTGAGGATATCATCCGCAAGGTTGTGATGGAGGAGAGGGCCTTCACAAGAGCCTGCCTTGCAGGGATTGAGGACCGGCTCTTGCCCGTGAAACGCCTCCGACCGCCGCTTGCGGCGGATAAGAGGCAGTGTGAGCCAGGGCCGTCCTGCTCCCAAGCGGATGACGCCCTTCTCCCTGCCACCACCCCGTCCAACGAGTGGACGGACGTGGTCCGTAAGGGGAAGGGCAAAGGGAAAAAGTCGGCGACGGCTGTCCCTGCCGTCCCTGCCGTCCCTGCCGTCCCCGCCACCACTGCCCCCAGCCGGTCGCAGACGACCGGCAAGGGAAACGGGAAGGGGAAAGGGAGGGGAAAAGGGAAACTTGTAACCCCAAAAACCGCAGCCGTCGTGGTGACGCTCACCGCGGAGGCTGCGGAGCGAGGGGAGACATACATGTCAGTTCTGGTGCGGGCGCGTGCCAATGCCGATCCCACCCAACTGGGGATCGGCAGCGTGTCTTGCCGGCGGACACAAGCCGGGGCTCGAATTTTCGAGTTCCCGGGGGCCGAGGGGAGTGCCCATGCGGACCTCTTCGCAGCAAAGCTGCAGGAGGTCATCGCAGACTCGGCCAAGGTGGCCCGACCTGTCAAGTCGGCGGCCATTGAGGTGACGGAGCTTGACGACTCCGTCACCAAGGAGGAGGTGATGGCGGCGGTCGCAGCGGTGGGGGGCTGTGGCGCCGCAGCGGTCCAAGGCCGGGACATAAGGCCCGGCCGTGGCGGCATGGGCACCATTCGCCTTGAGTGCCCAGTCGCCGCTGCCAAAGCGGTCCTTGCTAAGGGACGGCTGCCGGTCGGGATTAGCTCGGGTGCAGTCCGGGCCCTCGAGGACCAGCCTCTGCGGTGTTTCCGGTGCTTCGGCATCGGACACACCCGGCCCATGTGTCCATCCACAGTAGACAGGTCGGACACGTGCTACCGCTGCGGCAAGAACGGCCACAAAGCCGTCTCTTGTGAGGCCGCCACGCCGCACTGCGCAGTGTGTGCCGCCAGTGGTCGCCCGGCAGGCCACGTCATGAAGGGGAGGAAATGTAATCCTCCCCCTAAGCGAGGCAAAGTGCACGCGCCGATTGGCCGCTCCGTCGTTCCTGCGGCGGCTGCGGAGGAGGGTGCGATGTCCGACTGATGGATAGGATCGAACATCGCATCCTTCAGGTGGTGCGGTCTTCCACTAACTCCCCTCCCCTCTCGCTCTTAGAGAGGGGACCGGGATACGTGGCCGCCGCGTGGGGAAACATGGCCCTGGTGGGGGTCTTTTTCTCCCCAAACCACCCTCTCACGGAGCCCGAGCGGGAGGTCGACCCTCTCGCTGTGCCGCTCCACAGACGAAGAAGGGGTCGGAGAAGGCACCGTCCTCTCCCTCCTCGTGGTGGCGACGGGCGGGAGACAGGCACGGGGGTGCCCTCGCCCGCATTGCACCCGTCACCACCTTCGTCAGTCATTCCCGGGCCCCTGTGAGGGGCCCGCCATGAAGGGCAATCGTCGGCGGAGGACTGGACGTAAAGGCTATGCCGGTTTCCCAGTCCCCCGCCACTCGGACGAAGCGGGAATGTCGCTGGGTCGTTTTAGTGGGTATACCGGGTCTTATTAGACCCGGGGAGTCCCACATACCCCTCGCATCCCCCGATGGGAGGGTATGCGTAATGCATTTTTTCCCAGCGTCAAAAAAAAAAAAAAAAAAAAAAAGGTTAGGTTAGGTTAGGTTAGGTTAGGTTAGGTTAGGTTAGGTTAGGTTAGGTTAGGTTAGGTTAGGTTAGGTTAGGTTAGGTGTTTTTTTTTTTTTTTTTTTTTGTTTTGGCAGGAGTGGGAAATCCCCGCGGACACCTCGACTCCCTCACAGGTTGTGAGATAGTCGAGGTAGTGCCGGACTCGAACCGGCTAAAACCACACTCCTGCCCCACCAGTGTCCCTCTGACATAGATCAGAGCCCTTGTGTACTATATTTCAACTTATCTGGCGACAGATTTTTAAAAAAAGGCCGAAGAGACCGCGCGTTATGCGTTTAATTTTGACTTTTGCTTTTTAATACTATTTTGAACTCTATTTATTTGTATTTAATTCATAAACTGTTATTTACTTAAAATATACTCCTACCTACTATAATATTATTTCTGTTCAACTAAACTACTTAATGATTACTTGTATCTTCATACTATTCTACTACTTTACTTTATTTAAAAAAACTCATGCATTTTGGTTGCTTTTCACAAATTTTTCATTTTTCTATCCCAATTTATTTTTACCCTCATGGTATTTCCTTTGTTTCGTTTTATTTAGCATGATTTGGTTTTACTTATTATTATGAATACTATATATTTACTATATACTTTCACATAATAGTTTTCAACCGAATCTTTTTGAAACTGAATTTTAGCCAATCTGACACAACTTGTCGATTCCACTAAAGTTGACCTCCAAACTAGCATAATTTCAGCCACTTTCTCACGAAAGTGACTCCAATTATCCCCATTCATTAAGCCAACCCTAGTGGTTCGCTCAATGCGTCTGCAATCTGGTTGTGTCAGACTGGTCATCCCTGTGAACGCAGAAGTGAGCGCATCGACAACTTTAGCAATACGCTATAGTTGCTCTAGCGAATGCGTCCCACTTCTTGCGTATCGGGCACTCTATGCTGAACGCATTGTGCGAGTGTTCCCCGAGCCTGGCTCTGGTGCAGTTCACGCACGACGCTGGTTCGCCTAGGTGTTTGACTGGGCAGTCCACCCTAAGGTGTGGACCGCCGCAGTGGCTGCATAGGTCAGCCGGCTCTACGCAAAGACGCTTGCCGTGACCGTATGCTAAGCAGCGCGTGCACTGCACCAGAGGCGTCTGGTCTTCGACGCGCACTCTCTGGAGGTCAATACGCAGTTTGCCTCCTTCGAGTGCCCGCCTCCAGATAGCAGGGGAAACACTCAGCACAATGCTGTTCACATGAGGGTTACGGGATTTCTTCCTGAACTTTATGGATACCTTTTGTTCCTCGTCGCCGAGGCCGTCAAATAACTCCCGGTTCTGATTCCTAAGGGCTCGCAACACGTCCTCGTCACTGTGGAGCAGCAGCACGTCCCTAAGAATCAGAAGCGGGTCCCTGTTTTTCACCTCCTCGACGACGAGGTTCTCTCCGGCCGCTTCTAAACGCACTTTGAGTTTGCGCCTCTCCTCCTTCGTTTCGCACCCCATAATAACCTTCTGGTCCTTGGCTTTTCGGACCCTCTCTACTCGCACCCAGCCCTCCTTCGCGTCCACCGCTTTCCGCACTCTTTCGAGAACTTCAGCCCCCGTATCCATCTCATGTGTGGAAGAGACCACCACGGAGTGCAGCGTCGTCCGCTCCGGGGCCTGTGCACCGGTGTGGGGTTTGCTGACTGCCGCTACACCCGCGTAGGTGGTCTCTCCCACACTTTCCCTGCTTGCCAGACTGTCTCGGAGCTTTTCCACCTTCTCGGTGTTCTCTTTAACAATGGAGATGTGCTCCTTGAGGGTGTTAATGAGCTCAGTCTGGCTCGCGAGACTCTCGGAAATTGACGGGGGGCAGAAGTCAGCAGTAGGCGCGGGTTCCGGCACAGCTACAGGTGCGGCAGAGGCCTTGTCGCGCTCGGACTCCTTGACCAGCTCATAGAGCCTGTTTATGGCTTCGAGCACCGCAGTCTTTATCTCTGCCTTGAGGTTGCGAGAGTTGCCCAAATTAAGCTTTGCCTTATTTAGGCAAGCTCTCGCTTCCTCAATGCGACTGCGGCACTTCGCCTCAGGCTTTTTGAGCGGTCTTGAGGCATCAATAGCGGTTCGGCGCGTCCCCGGAGTGGCAGGGCCCCCCTGTGACGCAGCAGGAATCTCATCTCCGAAGGAGATTCTCCTCCTTGCGTCAGCAGGCGAAGGCATTGCTTTCTCCGCCGATCGCGACGAGCCGCTAGAGCCAGGAGCCCTCACGGTGCTGGATGGGGTGCGGAACATTTTCAAGTACGATCAAGAGCAGGTGTTTTCAGAACTGACTCCTGTAAAGAGGGAGTCAGAGCGATATATACTCGAGAGGAGAGACTTATAAGGTCGGACACTGGACTAAACTGTGTCCCTGTAAAGGGGGGTACACAGAAAATAATAAAATAATATAAAAATCAGTTAAAAATTTAATACAATAGTAAATACTTATTAATATATGTCAACAATTATGTATCTAATACGATAAAAAGTCAAAAATACCTAAAAAACGATAAAAATCCCTTAAAAGAGTAAATCCTATCAAAATGCCAAAAATAAAATTTTGCCGAAAATCCCACGTCTACCTTCCTATATACCAGAGGGCGGGTGGGTGGGCAAAATTTTTTCGTGCTAGGGGCGCGTGCAAGGTGTCCAGAGACGCGTCTCCGCGCGGGCTAGCGATATATGGAATAAAACGTGGTAGGTGCCGAACAAAAATTTTGACTTTTGGTCAAAAAACCAGTTTTCGAAATAAAAAATTTGGATTTTCACCCCACAACCTGGAGACCGGGACACGGAACGCGGACCAGAATTCAGGGAAGAAGGGTGAGTACTATTACAACTATAATCTAATTTAAAATGTGAAGGAAAATTTGGAAAAATAATTAATTTTGAGGAATATCTCTGGAATTTAGGGATGAAGTCCAGACGCGCGTGTAAAATGCGCGCGTTATGGTCAGTACGTAGGCGGAGGCCTAGTTATGTCTAAAAACACCGAAAACAGATTGAAAATCGCACGTCTGGAATAGAAAATATCGATGGGTTAGGTTAGGTTAGGTTAGGTTAGGTTAGGTTGGGGGACCACCCCACAGTGCTTGCGTCCACGTCGCGTCCCCTGGAAACGGCCCAGTTCTGACCACCGTAACGGAGTGGCAGACTGGGTACGGCCAAAGTGCACTGTGCTCTCGTAGCTTCTTACTGCTTGCCTTGCGAACTACGATTGTTGGATATGTCAAAACTCACGCGGAGCGCCTCCGGGCGAAAATCAAAAGGCCCTTCTCAGGGCCAACCCAAAGGCCCTTCTCAGGGCCAACCCAAAGGCCCTTCTCAGGGCCAACCCAAAGGCCCTTCTCAGGGCCAACCCAAAGGTCCTTCTCAGGGCCAACCCAAAGGTCCTTCTCAGGGCCACCTAAAAGGCCCTTCTCAGGGCCACTCTGACGCTCCGGCGTCAGAAGCAAGTCGCGCGCCGTCTGCGGCTGGCTTCTTGGCGGACGAGTCGTCCGATAACGACTCGCTTTTTGGTGTGTCGGATGCGAGCGGCTCTCGGTCGCGGAAGCGGGTCCACCTGAGCGGTGGGTCTGAGGGCTCCCAAGCCTCGGGGTCTAAGGCTAAAAAAGCCAACGACCGTGGCTGCGGATACCCACAACGTTGGGCTCGCGGACGCCCAACGCAAGCTGGACCTTGCCCGGCGAGCTCAGCTCCAGCAAGAGCTGGAGGAGAAAGTTGCCGCCAGGGAGAAGCGGGCGCACGTCGCCCGGGCAAAGTCCGGGTACGGTGCGTCCCGCGTTATATACGCGGACCACTCTTTAGAGGAGCTGGAAAGAATGGCGGACGAGGACGAGGAGGAGATCGTGGAGGTCGCCTCTAAGTCCTCCAACCTTAAGGGGACCTTCCAGAAGGCCCTCAAGAGCCGGGCGGCGAGCATGCGCGGTGTCGTCGCGGAGCTGGTGCGACGAAAGACCACCGAAGAGACGCGGCAACTGCAGGCGAAGGTGGATCGCCTACAGTCGGAGGTCAGCCAGCTTCATCAGAAGCTGGCTGAAGCCACGGCCCAGCCACAACAGGCCCGGACGAGCCCTGCGGCAGAAGGCCCATCCTCCAACCTTGAGGATATCATCCGCAAGGTTGTCATGGAGGAGAGGGCCTTCACAAGAGCCTGCCTTGCAGGGATTGAGGACCGGCTCTTGCCCGTGAAACGCCTCCGACCACCGCTTGCGGCGGATAAGAGGCAGCCGAGCGAGCCGGAGCCGTCCCCCTCCCAGGCGGTCGATGCCCTTCTCCCTGCCACCACCCCGTCCAACGAGTGGACGAACGTGGTCCGTAAGGGGAAGGGCAAAGGGAAAAAGTCGGCGACGGCTGTCCCTGCCGTCCCTGCCGCCCCCGCAACCACTGCCCCCAGTCGGTCGCAGACGACCGGCAAGGGAAACGGGAAGGGGAAAGGAAGGGGAAGAGGGAAACTTGTCCCCCCAAAAACCGCAGCCGTCGTGGTGACGCTCACCGCGGAGGCTGCGGAGCGAGGGGAGACATATATGTCAGTTTTGGTGCGGGCGCGTGCCAATGCCGATCCCACCCAACTGGGGATCGGCAGCGTGTCTTGCCGGCGGACACAAGCGGGGGCTCGAATTTTCGAGTTCCCGGGGGCCGAGGGGAGTGCCCATGCGGACCTCTTCGCAGCAAAGCTGCAGGAGGTCATCGCGGACTCGGCCAAGGTGGCCCGACCAGTCAAGTCGGCGGCCATTGAGGTGACGGAGCTCGACGACTCCATCACCAAGGAGGAGGTGGTGGCGGCGGTCGCAGCGGTGGGGGGCTGTGGCGCCGCAGCGGTGCAAGGCCGGGACATAAGGCCCGGCCGCGGCGGCATGGGTACCATTCGCCTCGAGTGCCCAGTCGCCGCTGCCAAAGCCGTCCTTGCCAAGGGACGGCTGCTGGTCGGGTTTAGCTCGGGTGCAGTTCGGGCACTCGAGGACCAGCCTCTGCGGTGTTTCCGGTGCTTCGGCATCGGACACACCCGGCCCATGTGTCCGTCCACGGTAGACAGGACGGACACGTGCTACCGCTGCGGCAAGAACGGCCACAAAGCCGTCTCTTGTGAGGCCGCCAAGCCACACTGTGCGGTGTGTGCCGCCAGTGGCCGCCCGGCAGGCCACATCATGAAGGGGAGGAACTGTAATCCTCCCCATAAGCGGGGCAAAGCGCAGGCGCCGAGCGGGCCTGCTGCTGCTGCTACTTGCTCCGCCGTTCCTGCGGCGGCTGCGGAGGGGGGTGCGATGTCCGACTGATGGATAGGGTCGAACATCGCATCCTTCAGGTGGTGCGGCCTTCCACTGACTCCCCTCCCCTCTCGCTCTTAGAGAGGAGACTGGGATACGTGGCCGCCGCGCGGGGAGATATGGCCCTGCTATTTCTCCCCAAACCACCCTGTCACGAAGCGCGAGCGGGAGGACGACCCTCTCGCTGCGCCGCTCCGTAGACGAAAAAGGGGTCGGAGAAGGCACCCTCCTCTCCCTCCTCATGGTGGCGACGGGCGGGCGACAGGCACGGGGGTGCCTTCACCCGCATTGCACCCGTCACCACCTTCGTCTGTCATTCCCGGGCCCCTGTGAGGGGCCCGCCATGAAGGGCAATCGTCGGCGGAGGACTGGACGTAAAGGCTATGCCGGTTTCCCAGTCCCCCGCCACTCGGACGAAGCGGGAATGTCGCTGGGTCGTTTTAGTGGGTATACCGGGTCAGACCCGGGGAGTCCCACATACCCCTCTCATCCCCCGATGGGAGGGTATGCGTAATGCATTTTTTCCCAGCGATAAAAAAAAAAAAAAAAAAAAAAAAAAAAAAAGGTTAGGTTAGGTTAGGTTAGGTTAGGTTAGGTTAGGTTAGGTTAGGTTAGGTTAGGTTAGGTTGCTCGCGGAAGCGGGTCCACCTGAGTGGTGGGTCCGGGGGTTCCCAAGCCTCGGGGTCAAAGGCAAAAAAGCCGACGACCGTGGCCGCGGATACCCATGTCGTTGGGCTCGCGGACGCCCAACACAAGTTGGACCTGGCCCGGCGGGCGCAGCTCCAGCAAGAGCTGGAGGAGCGGGTTGCGGCCAAAGAAAAACGGGCGCACGTCGCCCGAGCTAAGTCCGGGTACGGTGCGTCCCGCGTTCTGTACGCAGACCACTCTCTCGCCGAGCTGGAGAGGATGGCGGAAGAGGACGAAGAGGAGATCGTGGAGGTCGCCTCTAAGTCCTCCAACTTGAAAGGGACCTTTCAAAAGGCCCTGAAAAGCCGGGCCGCAAGCATGCGCGGTGTCGTCGCGGAGCTGATCCAGCGCACGAGCACCGACGAGACACGGCAACTGCAGGCGAAAGTAGATCGGCTGCAGTTGGAGGTCAGCCAGCTTCATCAGAAGCTGGCTGAAGCCACGGCCCAGCCACAACAGGCCCGGACGAGCCCTGTGGCAGAAGGCCCATCCTCCAACCTTGAGGATATCATCCGCAAGGTTGTGATGGAGGAGAGGGCCTTCACAAGGGCCTGCTTAGCGGGCATCGAGGACCGGCTCTTGCCGGAGAAACGCCTCCGACCGCCGCTTGCGGCGACTAAGAGGCAGCCGAGCGAGCCGGGGCCGTCCTCCTCCCAGGCGGAAGACACCCTCCTCCCTGCCACCACCCCGTCCAACGAGTGGACGGAAGTGGTACGTAAGGGGAAGGGCGGGGGCAAGAAATCGGCGAAGGCCGTACCTGCTGTCCCCGCCACCACCGCTCCCAGTCGGTCGCAGACGACCGGCAAGGGAAAGGGGAAGGGTAAAGGGAGGGGAAAGGGCAAGCTAGTCCCCCCGAAAACCGCAGCCGTCGTGGTGACGCTCACCGCGGAGGCTGCGGAGCGAGGGGAGACTTATATGTCCATTTTGATGCGGGCGCGTGCCAATGCCGATCCCACCCGACTGGGGATCGGCAGCGTGTCTTGCCGGCGGACACAAGCCGGGGCTCGAATTTTCGAGTTCCCGGGGGCCGAGGGGAGTGCCCATGCGGACCTCTTCGCAGCAAAGCTGCAAGAGGTCATCGCAGACTCGGCCAAGGTGGCCCGACCAGTCAAGTCGGTGGCCATTGAGGTGATGGAGCTCGACGACTCCGTCACCAAGGAGGAGGTGGTGGCGGCGGTCGCAGCGGTAGGGGGCTGTGGTGCCGCAGCGGTGCAAAGCCGGGACATAAGGCCCGGCCGCGGTGGCATGGGTACCATTCGCCTCGAGTGCCCAGTCGCCGCTGCCAAAGCCGTCCTTGCCAAGGGACGGCTGCTGGTCGGGTTTAGCTCGGGTGCAGTCCGGGCACTCGAGGACCAGCCTCTGCGGTGTTTCCGGTGCTTCGGCATCGGACACACCCGGCCCATGTGTCCGTCCAAGGTAGACAGGACGGACACGTGCTACCGCTGCGGCAAGAACGGCCACAAAGCCGTGTCTTGTGAGGCCGCCAAGCCACACTGCGCGGTGTGTGCCGCCAGTGGCCGCCCGGCAGGCCACGTAATGAAGGGGAGGAACTGTAATCCTCCCCATAAGCGGGGCAAAGCGCAGGTGCCGACCGGGCCTGCTGCTGCTGCTACTTGCTCCGTCGTTCCCGCGGCGGCTGCGGAGGAGGGTGCGATGTCCGACTGATGGATAGGGTCGAACATCGCATCCTTCAGGTGGTGCGGCCTTCCACTGACTCCCCTCCCCTCTCGCTCTCAGAGAGGGGACCGGGATACGTGGCCGCCGCGTGGGGAGACATGGCCCTGGTGGGGGTCTATTTCTCCCCAAACCACCCTGTCATGGAGCGCGAGCGGGAGGACGACCCTCTCGCTGCGCCGCTCCGCAGACGAAGAAGGGGTCGGAGAAGGCACCGTCCTCTCCCTCCTCTTGGTGGCGACGGGCGGGCGACAGGCACGGGGGTGCCTTCGCCCGCATTGCACCCGTCACCACCTTCGTCGGTCATTCCCGGGCCCCCTGTGAGGGGCCCGCCATGAAGGGCAATCGTCGGCGGAGGACTGGACGTAAAGGCTATGCCGGTTTCCCAGTCCCCCGCCACTAGGACGAAGCGGGAATTTTCGCTGGGTCGTTTTAGTGGGTATACCGGGTCAGACCCGGGGAGTCCCACATACCCCTCTCATCCCCCGATGGGAGGGTATGCGTAATGCATTTTTTCCCAGCGTCAAAAAAAAAAAAAAAAAAAAAAAAAAAAAAAAAAAAAAAGGTTAGGTTAGGTTAGGTTAGGTTAGGTTAGGTTAGGTTTTTTTTTTTTTTTTTATTTTTTTTTTTTTTTTTTTTTTTGGCAGGAGTGGAAAATCCCCACGGACACCTCGACTATCTCACAGGAATATCTCCTGTGAGGCAGTCGAGGTAGTGCCGGACTCGAACCGGCTAAAAACCACTCCTGCTCTGCTCGTGTCCCCCTGACATAGTCAGAGACCTTATTTAGAGATTTTCTTTATTATAAAACTTTGAATTTAATGACTTATTTGTGTGAGGTTTGCTCTACATTGTTGGTATAAACTAATATTTTCTTTTCTACAATTTAGAAGGTCTGTTCTTTCTTCTAGGGCTTTTTCCCGCGCTATCATCCATGCTAATACTAAATATCTTTTCCTGTGGGGAAACATTTACATATTTAGAAAAGCATATTGTTCACTGGTCCCGGTTACGCTTTATTACTCTAATCGCAACTCCTTCGCAGTACTCTAAGAAAATCTTCCTGTGCTTTGTTGCAGACATTATTATTTTTATTTTGCATGGGGTGATTTCTGACTCTATCCTCGATTCGGCCTCAAGTCGTTCCTTTGCAAAAACTGGGCATTCCGTTAAAATGTGTGCGATCGACTCCACCTTACCTGGTTCACAGATGCACCATGGGTTCTCCTTACACTTGAAACGGTGCAAGTATTCGGAGAACCCACCGTGACCCGTCAATATCTGTGACTCAATACCGGCTGGTTTTAGTTTTCGTACTATTCTGTGGGCGTCGATCGCATCCGGGAAAAAGAGTTTCGTGACGGAGGCTGTTTCACCGCTCTGGTACCTCCGGTTCCATTCGTCAAGCGACTCCATGCGGATCTGCCGCTTGACGAATGAGACAGGGCAAAGGTCGTAGTCCGGCTTCTTCTTCGACCTCAAGGCGGCTTCCTTCGCCAGTTGGTCTGCTCGCTCGTTTCCTTCCAAGCCCGCGTGGGCCTTTATCCAGAACAAGGAGACACTCTTGTTCTGGAGCTTGCAGCGTCTGATGGTGTTCCTTGTTTCCACCGCTAGGGGATGGGGGGAGGAGACGCTTGCAACCGACTGAAGGGCCGCCCTGGAGTCGCTGAAGATGCCGAAACTTGTCTCTTTTCGCTTTAGCACCTCTTCTGCCGCTCTTTGTAGGGCTAGAAGCTCAGCCTGGTAGACGGTGCAGTAAGACGGCAAGGCGAGTTTGAGGGCCCTAGTTTCGGTGGCGCCATGCCACACGGATAACGCCGCTCCGACTTTGCCCTCAATCTTGCTGCCGTCTGTGAAGACCCGCACAGCGAAGTCGCTGTGGTTTCTATAATGTTCCTCGTCTACCAGGCTTCCGAACTCTAGATTCAGCTGGTCCGCGGGATGTGGTGCCTCTGCTGCTGGAGCCATTCGCTCAACCTCCCTGCCTCCTAGCACAGGCTGGGGCACCCCTTTCCTGGCCTCGTATAGCGCAGCTGCTTCCCGTATACGAAGGTCGAGTGGGAGTATCCCAGCCAGCACCAGTGCCGAGTTTAGGGAGACCGTGCGGTAGGCTTTGCACAGCTTCTGAGCAAAACCCCTCTGGACCACACTGAGCTGTTTAACAACTCCTACTTTTTTGGCAGCAGGTGCCCATGCGCTTGCAGCGTAGAGTATGATCGGTTCGACTGCTGCCGTGTAGATGACGCGTATGATCTCCGGGTGAAGGCCCCAGCTCACTTTGGCCGCCCGTGCCAGCTGTTTGTAGATGTTAACAGCTTTTCTGCATACGTTGGCGACGTGGGTGTTGAAAGTGAGCTGGTGGTCGACGGTGAGCCCCAGAATTTTGATTTCTTTAGACATGCCAATGTCTACCCCGCCCATGCTCAGGAGCGGGACATCGTACTTCAACTTTTTCGTAATCACCATTGCACAAGTTTTATGCGGTGCAAACTTTAGCTTGTTTCGGATGCCCCACTCCCGAACATACTCGAGGGCGGCATTGGCCTGTCTCTGAACCTCTAATGCTGTGTCACCGTCGAAGATCAAAACCACGTCATCAGCAAAAGCCTGGCAGTAATCTCCCCTCTCCTCCAGACCTTTCAGCAGAGGGTCGAGTACTAGGTTCCATAGGATCGGACCGCCAATAGACCCTTGCACACACCCCTTGTTTGTGTGCCTTATGCACTCCGCGCCCGCGTACCGAACTCGGACGCTCCTACCAGTCAAGTAGCCATCCAGCATGCGTCTGATATTCACCGGGCACTTTTCCTCAGCCAGTCTGGTCCTGATGGCCGGCCACCATGCGCTATCGAAGGCTCCCTCTATGTCCAGTGATACAACAGTGATCAGCTTCTTTTGACCTAGCTTCCCTTTGATATATTGTATCATGGTGTAGAGGGAGTCCTCGGTGCTCCTCTGGGGCATGAAACCAAACTGGCGAGTACTGAGCCGCGGGATCAGGTGCCACTTGAGCCTCGCTACTAGCATTTTTTCCAGAATCTTGCCTAAGACTGGCAGGAGGCCGACCGGCCTGTACGATTTTGGGGTGGTGTAGGAATCTTTGCCGGGTTTACGAAGGACCACCACCGTTGCCATTTTCCAGGCCCCAGGGAAGTGTCCGTGCTCGAGGCATTTATTTGCCAGTGCAAGGAACGTCCCTGGGTCCCGGGATATAGCTTGGGCACAGATATCGGCTGTGAGACCGTCTGCCCCGGGTGCCTTCTTCGGGTTGAAACTTCCCACCGCGGTTTTCAGCTCCTGAAGTGTAAACGGTGGGTCATGCTGTTCATCATGCGCCCAGTCGTTTACACGACAGGCCGCTTCCCGTGTTCGACGGTGGTCAGCATTTTCCCCCTCCTCTAGGTCTTCGGGGTAGAAGGTCTCGGCCAGCAGCAAGGCCGATCTCTGTGCGCTCAGTGGCACTCCCTCTTCCACCAACGGCAAGTCCTCCTGTCTCTTGGCGGTCCGTCCTATCACCCTATATATACCCTCCCACATTCCTTCGCGATCTTGCTTCTCGCAGAAGCCTTTCCAGCCTTCCGTCTGCGCTTTCATGGCCAGGGACTCATAGTTTCGTTTTGCTTGCAGGTACTCATCGATGACTTTTTGCCTTCGGACTGGTGCAGCGCACCGAATGCGGCGTCTTCGGGTGTTAACCTCCGACATTAACTCAGCAAGCTCGGTGGACCACCATGGTATGGTAAGTTGTTCGTTCAATTTATATTTTTGCAATGTTTCGTCACAGGTCTTTGTTATGCTATCTATATACTTATTGACACTAATTTCTAAATCTACTTTATTACTAATTTGGCTGTATTCTATTGGATTTATTTTTGCTTGAGATTTTAATTGGGCCAATTTCTCATGAAATTGGCTCCAATTAGCTTTTCTGGTATTAAAAAGTCTTGTAGACCTGTTGACGTTCGTGCCTTTTGATTTTTTGAGGTTAATTTTGAAAACAATACCATTGTGGTCCGAGCTCGTGAGACCCTCCTCGACCCGCCAGTCCTCCACCAAGTCCAGCAGCTCCGTCGAGCAGGCTGTTACATCGACGAAGCTGCTGAACAAGGTGTTACCTCTGACGGTGTCGAAAGTCGGGGTGTTGCCGACGTTGAGTATCTGCAAGTGCATGTCCTCCAGGGTTCCCGACATGTCTTCTCCCTTGGTGTCGGTTACCAGGCTACCCCACCAGGTGCTCTTGGCGTTGGCGTCGCCGCCAATAATCATCCTAATGGGGTGTATTTCTTCCCGAATCCGCAGGAGTTGCTCCAGGTATGGCTGTATGGGCTGGTCTGGTTCAAAATAGAATGAGACTACTGCGATCTCCCAGGCGCTGGTACGGATCCTCACCACCACGATGTTGTTGGTGGTGAGTTTCGGACACTGTGTTACATCTAGATCATGATCGAAGACGACTATTGCCGCCTTCACAGTTCCACCTCCTTGTTCAGCGCATTGGTAAATTCTCGCTCCCCGGTAGTCTCGCATCCTTTTAACCCCACCCACATACGGCTCCTGGAGCAACGCGAACGCAACCTTCCGCTCACTAGCCACGATCATGAGCTCTTGGGTTGCTAGGTTCTTCCCTGCAGATTAGCTTGGAAAACCTGGTAACTGTTACGGGCACTCGGGTTTGTTCGGGGGTTAGGTTAGGTTAGGTTAGGTTAGGTTAGGTTAGGTTTTTTTTTTTTTTTTTTTTTTTTTTTTTTGTTTGGGCAGGAGTGGGAAATCCCCGCGGACACCTCGACTATCTCACAGGAATTTCTCTTGTGAGACAGTCGAGGTAGTGCCGGACTCGAACCGGCTAAAAACCACTCCTGCCTAGCCAGTGTCCCTCTGACATTATCAGAGACCTTGTGTACTGTGATAACACTTATTTCGCGACTTGTTTGTTGAGGCCGAAGAGACCACGCTCTATTCAATGTTTTTCTTTTCAGGTATGTTTTTTTTTTTTATTTCTATGTTATTACTGAATAATGTTTAACTATTTGAACTAGGTAGCTGTGTACTATTTTAACTTTACTATTATAACTGTTCACTATTATAACTTTGTATCACTAAATTTTGTCTATTTTCTATACTATAATAATTATGAAAACGAAGTAACTACTTTTTATGAAATACGAGTATCTACTAATTTTGGTACTACTCTTAAACTTAATTCTGCTGAACAACACTGTTGAATTCATGCCATGTTTTCCCCCTTCTATGATTGCTCTCTTTCGACTTCCATTTCTGATTTTTATCGTCTTTTTATTCTAACTGGTGATACAGGGAATATATACTTAGTATATATTTTCATATCAACTATAAAATGACTATCCTGACCTCGACCGACTTTTGCAACCGTGAGACAGCTTAGCGTTTTCACTAGGATTGACTCTTGGTCCAGTTTAACTCCAGTCACTTTCGAATGAAAGTGACTCCAGTTTCCGTTCTCCATAGAGCCAACCCTAGTGGTTCGCTCTATGCTTCTGCATTTCGGTTTTATCGAGACTGGAATCAGTGTATACGTGGAAGTGGGCGCACCGACAACTTTAGCAATACGCTACGGTAGCTCGCGCGAAAGCGTCCCACTTCCTACGTATCGGGCAATCGTTACTGAATGCACTGTGCTGGTGTTCTCCAAGCTTGGCTCTGGTACAGTTAATGCACACCGCTGCTTCTCCGGTCTGTTTGACTGGGCAGTCCAACCGAAGGTGTGGACCGCCGCAGTGGCTACAGAGATCGGCTGGCTCCGTGCACAGGCGTTTGCCGTGTCCGTATGCCAGACAGCGGGTACACTGCACCAGAGGCGTCTGGTCTTCGACGCGCACTCTCTGGAGGTCAATCCGAAGTTTGCTCCCTTCGAGTGCCCTCTTCCAGATTGCCGGGGTAACACTCAGCACAATGCTATTCGTATGCGGGTTTCGACACCTTTTGCGGAATTTGACCGACATTTTGAGGTCCCCGTCCCCGAGGCCGTCAAAGATCTCCCGGTTCTGGTTCTTAAGGGCTCGCAGTACTTCCTCGTCACTGTGCACTAACAGCACATCCCTAAGAACCAGAAGCGGGTCCCGATTCTTCACCGCCTCGACGACGAGGTTCTCTCCGGCCGATTCAAGTCGCTTTTTTAACTTTTCTCTCTCCTCCTTCGTTGCGCACCCCATGATGACCTTTTGGTCCTTGGCCTTTCGAACCCTCTCTACTCGCACCCAGCCCTCCTTCGCATCCACTGCTTTTCGCACTCTTTCGAGGACTTCGGCCCCCGTATCCATCTCATGTGTGGAAGAGACCACCACGGAGTGCAGCGTCGTTCGCTCCGGGGCCTGTGCCCCATTGTGGGTTTTGCTGACGGCTGCTACACCCGCGTAAGTGGTCTCCCCCACACTTTCCCTGCTTGCCAGACTGTCTCGGAGCTTTTCCACCTTCTCGGTGTTCTCCTTTACAATCGAGATGTGCTCCTTGAGGGTGGTAATGAGCTCAGTCTGGCTCGCGAGACTCTCGGAAACGGACAGGGGACAGAAGTCAGCAGTGGGTGCGGGTTCCAGCACGGCTACAGGTGCGGCAGAGGCCTTGTCGCGCTCGGACTCCTTGACCAGGTTAGGTTAGGTTAGGTTAGGTTAGGTTAGGTTAGGTTTTTTTTTTTTTTTTTTTTTTTTTTTTTTTTTTTTTTTTTTTTTTTTTGGCAGGAGTGGGAAATCCCCGCGGACACCTCGACTACCTCACAGGTTGTGAGACAGTCGAGGTAGTGCCGGACTCGAACCGGCTAAAACCACACTCCTGCCCCACCAGTGTCCCTCTGACATGGATCAGAGCCCTTGTGTATTAAATTTAAAACTTATTTGGCGACTGATATTTTAAAAAAAAAAGCCGAAGAGGCCACGCTTTATGTTATTATTTTATTTATAAAAACTTTCAGACATTAATTTATTTGTACTTATTGAAATTTTTCATGTTTATTTTATTAAAACTATTACTGTCTACAATATTACACTTCTTGTACTTAACTATTTACTATGCTTTCTTGTACTTCTTTCAATACCTACAAAATTTTGCTACTCAATTTTATTTACTACAAACTCATTTTAATTTCTTTTACAAATTTTTAATCTAACTATCCTCATCAGATCTGCCCTCATGGTATTTCTCTAGTTTCGTTTTGTATTGCATTATTCGGTTTATGGGTATACTTATATATTATATCACCACTATATATTTATTATATAATATCATATAATAACTAGTTTTTAACACCCGTTACATGCGTACATTTTCGAAACCAATTTCCAGCCAATCTGACACAACTTGTCGATTCCACTAAAGTTGACTTACAAACTAGCACAATTTCAGCCACTTTCTCACGAAAGTGACTCCAATTATCCCCATTCATTAAGCCAACCCCAGTGGCTCGCTCAATGCGTCTGCAATCCGGTTGTGTCAGACTGGTCATTCCTGTGAACGCAGAAGTGGGCGCATCGACAACTTTAGCAATACGCTATGGTTGCTCTAGCGAATGCGTCCCACTTCTTGCGTATCGGGCATTCTATGCTGAACGCATTGTGCGAGTGTTCCCCGAGCTTGGCTCTGGTGCAGTTCACGCACGACGCTGGTTCGCCAAGGTGTTTGACTGGGCAGTCCACCCTAAGGTGTGGACCGCCGCAGTGGCTGCATAGGTCAGCCGGCTCTACGCAAAGACGCTTGCCGTGACCGTATGCTAAGCAGCGCGTGCACTGCACCAGAGGCGTCTGGTCTTCGACGCGCACTCGCTGGAGGTCAATACGCAGTTTGCCCCCTTCGAGTGCCCGCCTCCAGATTGCAGGGGAAACACTCAGCACAATGCTGTTCACATGAGGATTTCTCGATTTTTTTCTAAATTTGATAGAAACTTTTTGTTCCTCGTCGCCGAGGCCGTCAAATAACTCCCGGTTCTGATTCCTAAGGGCTAGCAACACGTCCTCGTCACTGTGGATCAGCAACACGTCCCTAAGAATCAGAAGCGGGTCTCTGTTTTTCACCTCCTCGACGACGAGGTTCTCTCCGGCCTCTTCCAATCGCGCCTTAAGCTTGCGCCTCTCCTCCTTCGTTTCGCACCCCATAATAATTTTCTGGTCCTTGGCCTTTCGGACCCTCTCTACTCGCACCCAGCCCTCCTTCGCATCCACTGCTTTTCTCACTCTTTCGAGGACTTCGGCCCCCGTGTCCATCTCGTGTTTGGAAGAGACCACCACGGAGTGCAGCGTCGTTCGCTCCGGAGCTTGTGCCCCGATGTGGGCTTTGCTGACGGCTACAACACCTGCATAAGTGGTCTCCCCCACACATTCCCTGCTTGCCAGACTGTCTTGGAGCTTTTCCACTCTCTCGGTGTTCTCCTTAACAATCGAGATGTGTTCCTTGAGGGTGGTAATGAGCTCAGTCTGGCTCGCGAGACATTCGGAAATGGACGGGGGACAGAAGTCAGCAGTGGGCGCGGGTTCCAGCACGGCTACAGGTGCGGTAGAGGCCTTGTCGCGCTCGGTCTCCTTGACCAGCTCATAAAGCCTGTTTATGGCTTCAAGCACCGCTGTCTTTATTTCGGCCTTGAGGTTGCGAGAGTTGCCCAAATTTAGCTTTGCCTTATTTAGGCAAGCTCTCGCTTCCTCAATGCGACTGCGGCACTTCGCCTCAGGCTTTTTGAGCGGTCTTGAGGCGTCATTAGCAGCTCGGCGCGTCCCCGGAGTGGCAAGGCCCCCCTGTGACGCAACAGGAATCTCGTCTCCGAAGGAGATTCTCCTCCTTGCGTCAACAGGCGAAGGCATTGCTTTCTCCGCCGATCGCGACGAGCCGCTAGAGCCAGGAGCCCTCACGGTGCTAGATGGGGTGCGGAACATAATGTAAGAGCAGCTGTTATCAGAACTGACTCCTGTAAAGAGGGAGTCAGAGCGATCTACTCGGAAGGAGAGACTTTAAAGGTTGGACACTGGACTTAGCTGTGTCCCTGTAAAGGGGGGTACACAGAAAATAATAAAAAATATAATAAATCAAATAAAAAGTAAATACAATTGTAAATAATTATTAATATATGTCAAGAATTGTGTATCTAATACGATAAAAAGTCAAAAATACCTAAAAACTATAAAAAATCCCTTATAAGAGTAAATCCTATCAAAATGCCAAAAATAAAATTTTGCCGAAAATCCCACGTCTACCTTCCTATATACCAGAGGGCGGGTGGGTGGGCAAAATTTATTCGGGCTAGGGGCGCGGGCGAGGGGTCCAGAGACGCGTCTCCGCGCGGGCTAGCGATATATGGAATAAAACGTGGTAGGTGCCGAACAAAAATTTTGACTTTTGGTCAAAAAACCAGTTTTCGAAAGAAAAAATTTGGAATTTCACCCCACTACCTGGAGACCGGGACACGGAACGCGGACCAGAATTCAGGGAAGAAGGGTGAGGACTATTGCAACTATAATCTAATTTAAAATGTGAAGGAAAATTTGGAAAAACAATTAATTTTGAGGATTTTCTCTGAAAATAAGGGATGAAGTCCAGACGCGCGTGTAAAATGCGCGCAATATGGTCAGAACACAGGCGGAGGCCTAGTTTGGTCTAAAAAAGCCGAAAACAGCTTCAAAATCGCACGTCTAGAATAGAAGATATCAACGTTTCAGTTTTGTACTAGCTCCCTTAGGTAGATTTTAGGTACTTACAGAGATGTATGAAAAAACTATTTTTTAGAAAAATGTATGTTTTATTCGGGCTAGGGGCGCGGGCGAGGGGTCCAGAGACGCGTCTCCGCGCGGGCTAGCGATATATGGAATAAAACGTGGTAGGTGCCGAACAAAAATTTTGACTTTTGGTCAAAAAACCAGTTTTCGAAAGAAAAAATTTGGAATTTCACCCCACTACCTGGAGACCGGGACACGGAACGCGGACCAGAATTCAGGGAAGAAGGGTGAGGACTATTGCAACTATAATCTAATTTAAAATGTGAAGGAAAATTTGGAAAAACAATTAATTTTGAGGATTTTCTCTGAAAATAAGGGATGAAGTCCAGACGCGCGTGTAAAATGCGCGCAATATGGTCAGAACACAGGCGGAGGCCTAGTTTGGTCTAAAAAAGCCGAAAACAGCTTCAAAATCGCACGTCTAGAATAGAAGATATCAACGTTTCAGTTTTGTACTAGCTCCCTTAGGTAGATTTTAGGTACTTACAGAGATGTATGAAAAAACTATTTTTTAGAAAAATGTATGTTTTATTCGGGCTAGGGGCGCGGGCGAGGGGTCCAGAGACGCGTCTCCGCGCGGGCTAGCGATATATGGAATAAAACGTGGTAGGTGCCGAACAAAAATTTTGACTTTTGGTCAAAAAACCAGTTTTCGAAAGAAAAAATTTGGAATTTCACCCCACTACCTGGAGACCGGGACACGGAACGCGGACCAGAATTCAGGGAAGAAGGGTGAGGACTATTGCAACTATAATCTAATTTAAAATGTGAAGGAAAATTTGGAAAAACAATTAATTTTGAGGATTTTCTCTGAAAATAAGGGATGAAGTCCAGACGCGCGTGTAAAATGCGCGCAATATGGTCAGAACACAGGCGGAGGCCTAGTTTGGTCTAAAAAAGCCGAAAACAGCTTCAAAATCGCACGTCTAGAATAGAAGATATCAACGTTTCAGTTTTGTACTAGCTCCCTTAGGTAGATTTTAGGTACTTACAGAGATGTATGAAAAAACTATTTTTTAGAAAAATGTATGTTTTATTCGGGCTAGGGGCGCGGGCGAGGGGTCCAGAGACGCGTCTCCGCGCGGGCTAGCGATATATGGAATAAAACGTGGTAGGTGCCGAACAAAAATTTTGACTTTTGGTCAAAAAACCAGTTTTCGAAAGAAAAAATTTGGAATTTCACCCCACTACCTGGAGACCGGGACACGGAACGCGGACCAGAATTCAGGGAAGAAGGGTGAGGACTATTGCAACTATAATCTAATTTAAAATGTGAAGGAAAATTTGGAAAAACAATTAATTTTGAGGATTTTCTCTGAAAATAAGGGATGAAGTCCAGACGCGCGTGTAAAATGCGCGCAATATGGTCAGAACACAGGCGGAGGCCTAGTTTGGTCTAAAAAAGCCGAAAACAGCTTCAAAATCGCACGTCTAGAATAGAAGATATCAACGTTTCAGTTTTGTACTAGCTCCCTTAGGTAGATTTTAGGTACTTACAGAGATGTATGAAAAAACTATTTTTTAGAAAAATGTATGTTTTATTCGGGCTAGGGGCGCGGGCGAGGGGTCCAGAGACGCGTCTCCGCGCGGGCTAGCGATATATGGAATAAAACGTGGTAGGTGCCGAACAAAAATTTTGACTTTTGGTCAAAAAACCAGTTTTCGAAAGAAAAAATTTGGAATTTCACCCCACTACCTGGAGACCGGGACACGGAACGCGGACCAGAATTCAGGGAAGAAGGGTGAGGACTATTGCAACTATAATCTAATTTAAAATGTGAAGGAAAATTTGGAAAAACAATTAATTTTGAGGATTTTCTCTGAAAATAAGGGATGAAGTCCAGACGCGCGTGTAAAATGCGCGCAATATGGTCAGAACACAGGCGGAGGCCTAGTTTGGTCTAAAAAAGCCGAAAACAGCTTCAAAATCGCACGTCTAGAATAGAAGATATCAACGTTTCAGTTTTGTACTAGCTCCCTTAGGTAGATTTTAGGTACTTACAGAGATGTATGAAAAAACTATTTTTTAGAAAAATGTATGTTTTATTCGGGCTAGGGGCGCGGGCGAGGGGTCCAGAGACGCGTCTCCGCGCGGGCTAGCGATATATGGAATAAAACGTGGTAGGTGCCGAACAAAAATTTTGACTTTTGGTCAAAAAACCAGTTTTCGAAAGAAAAAATTTGGAATTTCACCCCACTACCTGGAGACCGGGACACGGAACGCGGACCAGAATTCAGGGAAGAAGGGTGAGGACTATTGCAACTATAATCTAATTTAAAATGTGAAGGAAAATTTGGAAAAACAATTAATTTTGAGGATTTTCTCTGAAAATAAGGGATGAAGTCCAGACGCGCGTGTAAAATGCGCGCAATATGGTCAGAACACAGGCGGAGGCCTAGTTTGGTCTAAAAAAGCCGAAAACAGCTTCAAAATCGCACGTCTAGAATAGAAGATATCAACGTTTCAGTTTTGTACTAGCTCCCTTAGGTAGATTTTAGGTACTTACAGAGATGTATGAAAAAACTATTTTTTAGAAAAATGTATGTTTTATTCGGGCTAGGGGCGCGGGCGAGGGGTCCAGAGACGCGTCTCCGCGCGGGCTAGCGATATATGGAATAAAACGTGGTAGGTGCCGAACAAAAATTTTGACTTTTGGTCAAAAAACCAGTTTTCGAAAGAAAAAATTTGGAATTTCACCCCACTACCTGGAGACCGGGACACGGAACGCGGACCAGAATTCAGGGAAGAAGGGTGAGGACTATTGCAACTATAATCTAATTTAAAATGTGAAGGAAAATTTGGAAAAACAATTAATTTTGAGGATTTTCTCTGAAAATAAGGGATGAAGTCCAGACGCGCGTGTAAAATGCGCGCAATATGGTCAGAACACAGGCGGAGGCCTAGTTTGGTCTAAAAAAGCCGAAAACAGCTTCAAAATCGCACGTCTAGAATAGAAGATATCAACGTTTCAGTTTTGTACTAGCTCCCTTAGGTAGATTTTAGGTACTTACAGAGATGTATGAAAAAACTATTTTTTAGAAAAATGTATGTTTTATTCGGGCTAGGGGCGCGGGCGAGGGGTCCAGAGACGCGTCTCCGCGCGGGCTAGCGATATATGGAATAAAACGTGGTAGGTGCCGAACAAAAATTTTGACTTTTGGTCAAAAAACCAGTTTTCGAAAGAAAAAATTTGGAATTTCACCCCACTACCTGGAGACCGGGACACGGAACGCGGACCAGAATTCAGGGAAGAAGGGTGAGGACTATTGCAACTATAATCTAATTTAAAATGTGAAGGAAAATTTGGAAAAACAATTAATTTTGAGGATTTTCTCTGAAAATAAGGGATGAAGTCCAGACGCGCGTGTAAAATGCGCGCAATATGGTCAGAACACAGGCGGAGGCCTAGTTTGGTCTAAAAAAGCCGAAAACAGCTTCAAAATCGCACGTCTAGAATAGAAGATATCAACGTTTCAGTTTTGTACTAGCTCCCTTAGGTAGATTTTAGGTACTTACAGAGATGTATGAAAAAACTATTTTTTAGAAAAATGTATGTTTTATTCGGGCTAGGGGCGCGGGCGAGGGGTCCAGAGACGCGTCTCCGCGCGGGCTAGCGATATATGGAATAAAACGTGGTAGGTGCCGAACAAAAATTTTGACTTTTGGTCAAAAAACCAGTTTTCGAAAGAAAAAATTTGGAATTTCACCCCACTACCTGGAGACCGGGACACGGAACGCGGACCAGAATTCAGGGAAGAAGGGTGAGGACTATTGCAACTATAATCTAATTTAAAATGTGAAGGAAAATTTGGAAAAACAATTAATTTTGAGGATTTTCTCTGAAAATAAGGGATGAAGTCCAGACGCGCGTGTAAAATGCGCGCAATATGGTCAGAACACAGGCGGAGGCCTAGTTTGGTCTAAAAAAGCCGAAAACAGCTTCAAAATCGCACGTCTAGAATAGAAGATATCAACGTTTCAGTTTTGTACTAGCTCCCTTAGGTAGATTTTAGGTACTTACAGAGATGTATGAAAAAACTATTTTTTAGAAAAATGTATGTTTTATTCGGGCTAGGGGCGCGGGCGAGGGGTCCAGAGACGCGTCTCCGCGCGGGCTAGCGATATATGGAATAAAACGTGGTAGGTGCCGAACAAAAATTTTGACTTTTGGTCAAAAAACCAGTTTTCGAAAGAAAAAATTTGGAATTTCACCCCACTACCTGGAGACCGGGACACGGAACGCGGACCAGAATTCAGGGAAGAAGGGTGAGGACTATTGCAACTATAATCTAATTTAAAATGTGAAGGAAAATTTGGAAAAACAATTAATTTTGAGGATTTTCTCTGAAAATAAGGGATGAAGTCCAGACGCGCGTGTAAAATGCGCGCAATATGGTCAGAACACAGGCGGAGGCCTAGTTTGGTCTAAAAAAGCCGAAAACAGCTTCAAAATCGCACGTCTAGAATAGAAGATATCAACGTTTCAGTTTTGTACTAGCTCCCTTAGGTAGATTTTAGGTACTTACAGAGATGTATGAAAAAACTATTTTTTAGAAAAATGTATGTTTTATTCGGGCTAGGGGCGCGGGCGAGGGGTCCAGAGACGCGTCTCCGCGCGGGCTAGCGATATATGGAATAAAACGTGGTAGGTGCCGAACAAAAATTTTGACTTTTGGTCAAAAAACCAGTTTTCGAAAGAAAAAATTTGGAATTTCACCCCACTACCTGGAGACCGGGACACGGAACGCGGACCAGAATTCAGGGAAGAAGGGTGAGGACTATTGCAACTATAATCTAATTTAAAATGTGAAGGAAAATTTGGAAAAACAATTAATTTTGAGGATTTTCTCTGAAAATAAGGGATGAAGTCCAGACGCGCGTGTAAAATGCGCGCAATATGGTCAGAACACAGGCGGAGGCCTAGTTTGGTCTAAAAAAGCCGAAAACAGCTTCAAAATCGCACGTCTAGAATAGAAGATATCAACGTTTCAGTTTTGTACTAGCTCCCTTAGGTAGATTTTAGGTACTTACAGAGATGTATGAAAAAACTATTTTTTAGAAAAATGTATGTTTTATTCGGGCTAGGGGCGCGGGCGAGGGGTCCAGAGACGCGTCTCCGCGCGGGCTAGCGATATATGGAATAAAACGTGGTAGGTGCCGAACAAAAATTTTGACTTTTGGTCAAAAAACCAGTTTTCGAAAGAAAAAATTTGGAATTTCACCCCACTACCTGGAGACCGGGACACGGAACGCGGACCAGAATTCAGGGAAGAAGGGTGAGGACTATTGCAACTATAATCTAATTTAAAATGTGAAGGAAAATTTGGAAAAACAATTAATTTTGAGGATTTTCTCTGAAAATAAGGGATGAAGTCCAGACGCGCGTGTAAAATGCGCGCAATATGGTCAGAACACAGGCGGAGGCCTAGTTTGGTCTAAAAAAGCCGAAAACAGCTTCAAAATCGCACGTCTAGAATAGAAGATATCAACGTTTCAGTTTTGTACTAGCTCCCTTAGGTAGATTTTAGGTACTTACAGAGATGTATGAAAAAACTATTTTTTAGAAAAATGTATGTTTTATTCGGGCTAGGGGCGCGGGCGAGGGGTCCAGAGACGCGTCTCCGCGCGGGCTAGCGATATATGGAATAAAACGTGGTAGGTGCCGAACAAAAATTTTGACTTTTGGTCAAAAAACCAGTTTTCGAAAGAAAAAATTTGGAATTTCACCCCACTACCTGGAGACCGGGACACGGAACGCGGACCAGAATTCAGGGAAGAAGGGTGAGGACTATTGCAACTATAATCTAATTTAAAATGTGAAGGAAAATTTGGAAAAACAATTAATTTTGAGGATTTTCTCTGAAAATAAGGGATGAAGTCCAGACGCGCGTGTAAAATGCGCGCAATATGGTCAGAACACAGGCGGAGGCCTAGTTTGGTCTAAAAAAGCCGAAAACAGCTTCAAAATCGCACGTCTAGAATAGAAGATATCAACGTTTCAGTTTTGTACTAGCTCCCTTAGGTAGATTTTAGGTACTTACAGAGATGTATGAAAAAACTATTTTTTAGAAAAATGTATGTTTTATTCGGGCTAGGGGCGCGGGCGAGGGGTCCAGAGACGCGTCTCCGCGCGGGCTAGCGATATATGGAATAAAACGTGGTAGGTGCCGAACAAAAATTTTGACTTTTGGTCAAAAAACCAGTTTTCGAAAGAAAAAATTTGGAATTTCACCCCACTACCTGGAGACCGGGACACGGAACGCGGACCAGAATTCAGGGAAGAAGGGTGAGGACTATTGCAACTATAATCTAATTTAAAATGTGAAGGAAAATTTGGAAAAACAATTAATTTTGAGGATTTTCTCTGAAAATAAGGGATGAAGTCCAGACGCGCGTGTAAAATGCGCGCAATATGGTCAGAACACAGGCGGAGGCCTAGTTTGGTCTAAAAAAGCCGAAAACAGCTTCAAAATCGCACGTCTAGAATAGAAGATATCAACGTTTCAGTTTTGTACTAGCTCCCTTTTTTTTTTTTTTTTTTTTTTTATTTTTTTTTTTTTTTAGGATGGGAAATCATCAAATGACTTCTCCCACTCTGGGCGGAGCGGGAGGGAGTGTCAGACTCTTACTGACTAAAACCCATCCATGTTCCTTCCTCGCCCTTTACGTTCCGGGGCCGCGGTATCTCTTTCGAACAGTCCCGCAACCCCGGCAGGCTTCGGCCCTTGCGGGCCCCTCTCTTCTGCTGACATCTCTTTGAGGCGCGCGTGGAACACGAACGCGCCGTCGACACGGCCTGTCGTCACTAGACGGACGGACGGCTAGCTAGCCCATAGCTAACCGTCCACAGGCCCGCATCTACGGTGGCCGGTAGCCACCACGTGGCCCCCGACGCCCGGTGCGTCTCCCGCGGCGGCCGGGAAGAGAGGCTCTCTCCCTCTCTCGTTCCGCCACCTCCTTCGCTAGCATGACTGCTTCGCAGAAGGAGGTGACGGCTTCCCATTCCGTCTCGCTCCGGACCATGGACTGAACCAGGGCCGGACGCGAGAGGTCGCCGCCGCCGATCGCCGCTACGAGGACACGGCGGTGCTCCGCCCACGCAGGGCAGACCTCCACCGTGTGCTCCACCGTGTCCTCCGGTCGATCCTCGCAGTGGGGACACCCGGGCGTTTCCTCCCGCCCGATTCGGTGCAGGTACCTCCCGAAACATCCGTGTCCGGTGAGGACCTGCGTCAGGCGGAAGGTGAGGACGCCGTGGCGCCTCTCTAGCCACTCCTCAAAGAGGGGACTTACCGCCACTATCGTGGCGTGCCCTGCACGGGGTTGCGACAGTCGCTCTCTCCATGTCGCCATGAGATCGCGCCGGAGGTCAGTCCGCTGGGCGGCAATTTGCCGCGGCAGCGGAGTTTCCCCCCGGCGTAGTACCTCCGCGCGCCATTCGTGTAGGCGCGCGAGGACTATCGCCTCCAGATCCCATGGCGGCAATCCGGCAAGCAGGCCCGCTGCCTCGCGGGAGATCGTGCGGTACCCACGGACCATCCTTACGGCCACCACTTTTTGGGGCGCGTTCAGATAATGAGCGGCACGCCGCTTCAAGGAACGCGCCCACACTGGGGCCCCGTAAAGGGCCATGGACCGCACGACCCCCGCGTAGAGCCTGCGGCAGGAGGCGTTTGGCCCCCCAAGGTTGGGCAGGAGCCGCCTGAAGGCAGCCCCGGTCCGTTCCAGCCTGGGGGCCAAACGTCGGAAGTGCTCCACGAAGTTCCACCGGCTGTCGAGGACGAGTCCTAGGTACTTCAACGTCGACTCGACGCCGATGGATACCCCTCCCACCGTCAGTGTGGATCTCGACGGTGGCGCATTCCGAGGCCCATGAAAGCACATGGCCTCGGACTTGTGCAGTGCCACCTCGAGACCCAGTTGCCGGATCCTCTCTACGACTATCGCAACCCCGCGTGTCATATTGTCGGCCGCCGCCTCGTGCGACCTCCCCTGTGCCAGCACCAGGGTGTCGTCTGCGTAGCAAACGACGCTGACACCACTAGGGAGGTCGGCGCGCAGCACCCAGTCGTAACCGATGTTCCACAGGGGCGGTCCCAGAACCGATCCCTGTGGGACACCGCACGACATCTCTCGCCGGTTCCAATCTCCGCAGCGACTGGGGTAGATGACGGCCCTGTCCGTCAGGTAATCCCCGACCACACGACGGAGGTAGGTCGGCACCCGGTGATACCGGAGTGCCTCCCTGATGCAGCTCCAGGGCAGGGAGTTGAAGGCGTTGGCGATGTCGAGAGACACCGCCAAGACGACTCCGCCCCGGGATATCGCATCCCCCGTCGTGAGGGCTCTTGTACTAGCTCCCTTAGGTAGATTTTAGGTACTTACAGAGATGTATGAAAAAACTATTTTTTAGAAAAATGTATGTTTTATTCGGGCTAGGGGCGCGGGCGAGGGGTCCAGAGACGCGTCTCCGCGCGGGCTAGCGATATATGGAATAAAACGTGGTAGGTGCCGAACAAAAATTTTGACTTTTGGTCAAAAAACCAGTTTTCGAAAGAAAAAATTTGGAATTTCACCCCACTACCTGGAGACCGGGACACGGAACGCGGACCAGAATTCAGGGAAGAAGGGTGAGGACTATTGCAACTATAATCTAATTTAAAATGTGAAGGAAAATTTGGAAAAACAATTAATTTTGAGGATTTTCTCTGAAAATAAGGGATGAAGTCCAGACGCGCGTGTAAAATGCGCGCAATATGGTCAGAACACAGGCGGAGGCCTAGTTTGGTCTAAAAAAGCCGAAAACAGCTTCAAAATCGCACGTCTAGAATAGAAGATATCAACGTTTCAGTTTTGTACTAGCTCCCTTAGGTAGATTTTAGGTACTTACAGAGATGTATGAAAAAACTATTTTTTAGAAAAATGTATGTTTTATTCGGGCTAGGGGCGCGGGCGAGGGGTCCAGAGACGCGTCTCCGCGCGGGCTAGCGATATATGGAATAAAACGTGGTAGGTGCCGAACAAAAATTTTGACTTTTGGTCAAAAAACCAGTTTTCGAAAGAAAAAATTTGGAATTTCACCCCACTACCTGGAGACCGGGACACGGAACGCGGACCAGAATTCAGGGAAGAAGGGTGAGGACTATTGCAACTATAATCTAATTTAAAATGTGAAGGAAAATTTGGAAAAACAATTAATTTTGAGGATTTTCTCTGAAAATAAGGGATGAAGTCCAGACGCGCGTGTAAAATGCGCGCAATATGGTCAGAACACAGGCGGAGGCCTAGTTTGGTCTAAAAAAGCCGAAAACAGCTTCAAAATCGCACGTCTAGAATAGAAGATATCAACGTTTCAGTTTTGTACTAGCTCCCTTAGGTAGATTTTAGGTACTTACAGAGATGTATGAAAAAACTATTTTTTAGAAAAATGTATGTTTTATTCGGGCTAGGGGCGCGGGCGAGGGGTCCAGAGACGCGTCTCCGCGCGGGCTAGCGATATATGGAATAAAACGTGGTAGGTGCCGAACAAAAATTTTGACTTTTGGTCAAAAAACCAGTTTTCGAAAGAAAAAATTTGGAATTTCACCCCACTACCTGGAGACCGGGACACGGAACGCGGACCAGAATTCAGGGAAGAAGGGTGAGGACTATTGCAACTATAATCTAATTTAAAATGTGAAGGAAAATTTGGAAAAACAATTAATTTTGAGGATTTTCTCTGAAAATAAGGGATGAAGTCCAGACGCGCGTGTAAAATGCGCGCAATATGGTCAGAACACAGGCGGAGGCCTAGTTTGGTCTAAAAAAGCCGAAAACAGCTTCAAAATCGCACGTCTAGAATAGAAGATATCAACGTTTCAGTTTTGTACTAGCTCCCTTAGGTAGATTTTAGGTACTTACAGAGATGTATGAAAAAACTATTTTTTAGAAAAATGTATGTTTTATTCGGGCTAGGGGCGCGGGCGAGGGGTCCAGAGACGCGTCTCCGCGCGGGCTAGCGATATATGGAATAAAACGTGGTAGGTGCCGAACAAAAATTTTGACTTTTGGTCAAAAAACCAGTTTTCGAAAGAAAAAATTTGGAATTTCACCCCACTACCTGGAGACCGGGACACGGAACGCGGACCAGAATTCAGGGAAGAAGGGTGAGGACTATTGCAACTATAATCTAATTTAAAATGTGAAGGAAAATTTGGAAAAACAATTAATTTTGAGGATTTTCTCTGAAAATAAGGGATGAAGTCCAGACGCGCGTGTAAAATGCGCGCAATATGGTCAGAACACAGGCGGAGGCCTAGTTTGGTCTAAAAAAGCCGAAAACAGCTTCAAAATCGCACGTCTAGAATAGAAGATATCAACGTTTCAGTTTTGTACTAGCTCCCTTAGGTAGATTTTAGGTACTTACAGAGATGTATGAAAAAACTATTTTTTAGAAAAATGTATGTTTTATTCGGGCTAGGGGCGCGGGCGAGGGGTCCAGAGACGCGTCTCCGCGCGGGCTAGCGATATATGGAATAAAACGTGGTAGGTGCCGAACAAAAATTTTGACTTTTGGTCAAAAAACCAGTTTTCGAAAGAAAAAATTTGGAATTTCACCCCACTACCTGGAGACCGGGACACGGAACGCGGACCAGAATTCAGGGAAGAAGGGTGAGGACTATTGCAACTATAATCTAATTTAAAATGTGAAGGAAAATTTGGAAAAACAATTAATTTTGAGGATTTTCTCTGAAAATAAGGGATGAAGTCCAGACGCGCGTGTAAAATGCGCGCAATATGGTCAGAACACAGGCGGAGGCCTAGTTTGGTCTAAAAAAGCCGAAAACAGCTTCAAAATCGCACGTCTAGAATAGAAGATATCAACGTTTCAGTTTTGTACTAGCTCCCTTAGGTAGATTTTAGGTACTTACAGAGATGTATGAAAAAACTATTTTTTAGAAAAATGTATGTTTTATTCGGGCTAGGGGCGCGGGCGAGGGGTCCAGAGACGCGTCTCCGCGCGGGCTAGCGATATATGGAATAAAACGTGGTAGGTGCCGAACAAAAATTTTGACTTTTGGTCAAAAAACCAGTTTTCGAAAGAAAAAATTTGGAATTTCACCCCACTACCTGGAGACCGGGACACGGAACGCGGACCAGAATTCAGGGAAGAAGGGTGAGGACTATTGCAACTATAATCTAATTTAAAATGTGAAGGAAAATTTGGAAAAACAATTAATTTTGAGGATTTTCTCTGAAAATAAGGGATGAAGTCCAGACGCGCGTGTAAAATGCGCGCAATATGGTCAGAACACAGGCGGAGGCCTAGTTTGGTCTAAAAAAGCCGAAAACAGCTTCAAAATCGCACGTCTAGAATAGAAGATATCAACGTTTCAGTTTTGTACTAGCTCCCTTAGGTAGATTTTAGGTACTTACAGAGATGTATGAAAAAACTATTTTTTAGAAAAATGTATGTTTTATTCGGGCTAGGGGCGCGGGCGAGGGGTCCAGAGACGCGTCTCCGCGCGGGCTAGCGATATATGGAATAAAACGTGGTAGGTGCCGAACAAAAATTTTGACTTTTGGTCAAAAAACCAGTTTTCGAAAGAAAAAATTTGGAATTTCACCCCACTACCTGGAGACCGGGACACGGAACGCGGACCAGAATTCAGGGAAGAAGGGTGAGGACTATTGCAACTATAATCTAATTTAAAATGTGAAGGAAAATTTGGAAAAACAATTAATTTTGAGGATTTTCTCTGAAAATAAGGGATGAAGTCCAGACGCGCGTGTAAAATGCGCGCAATATGGTCAGAACACAGGCGGAGGCCTAGTTTGGTCTAAAAAAGCCGAAAACAGCTTCAAAATCGCACGTCTAGAATAGAAGATATCAACGTTTCAGTTTTGTACTAGCTCCCTTAGGTAGATTTTAGGTACTTACAGAGATGTATGAAAAAACTATTTTTTAGAAAAATGTATGTTTTATTCGGGCTAGGGGCGCGGGCGAGGGGTCCAGAGACGCGTCTCCGCGCGGGCTAGCGATATATGGAATAAAACGTGGTAGGTGCCGAACAAAAATTTTGACTTTTGGTCAAAAAACCAGTTTTCGAAAGAAAAAATTTGGAATTTCACCCCACTACCTGGAGACCGGGACACGGAACGCGGACCAGAATTCAGGGAAGAAGGGTGAGGACTATTGCAACTATAATCTAATTTAAAATGTGAAGGAAAATTTGGAAAAACAATTAATTTTGAGGATTTTCTCTGAAAATAAGGGATGAAGTCCAGACGCGCGTGTAAAATGCGCGCAATATGGTCAGAACACAGGCGGAGGCCTAGTTTGGTCTAAAAAAGCCGAAAACAGCTTCAAAATCGCACGTCTAGAATAGAAGATATCAACGTTTCAGTTTTGTACTAGCTCCCTTAGGTAGATTTTAGGTACTTACAGAGATGTATGAAAAAACTATTTTTTAGAAAAATGTATGTTTTATTCGGGCTAGGGGCGCGGGCGAGGGGTCCAGAGACGCGTCTCCGCGCGGGCTAGCGATATATGGAATAAAACGTGGTAGGTGCCGAACAAAAATTTTGACTTTTGGTCAAAAAACCAGTTTTCGAAAGAAAAAATTTGGAATTTCACCCCACTACCTGGAGACCGGGACACGGAACGCGGACCAGAATTCAGGGAAGAAGGGTGAGGACTATTGCAACTATAATCTAATTTAAAATGTGAAGGAAAATTTGGAAAAACAATTAATTTTGAGGATTTTCTCTGAAAATAAGGGATGAAGTCCAGACGCGCGTGTAAAATGCGCGCAATATGGTCAGAACACAGGCGGAGGCCTAGTTTGGTCTAAAAAAGCCGAAAACAGCTTCAAAATCGCACGTCTAGAATAGAAGATATCAACGTTTCAGTTTTGTACTAGCTCCCTTAGGTAGATTTTAGGTACTTACAGAGATGTATGAAAAAACTATTTTTTAGAAAAATGTATGTTTTATTCGGGCTAGGGGCGCGGGCGAGGGGTCCAGAGACGCGTCTCCGCGCGGGCTAGCGATATATGGAATAAAACGTGGTAGGTGCCGAACAAAAATTTTGACTTTTGGTCAAAAAACCAGTTTTCGAAAGAAAAAATTTGGAATTTCACCCCACTACCTGGAGACCGGGACACGGAACGCGGACCAGAATTCAGGGAAGAAGGGTGAGGACTATTGCAACTATAATCTAATTTAAAATGTGAAGGAAAATTTGGAAAAACAATTAATTTTGAGGATTTTCTCTGAAAATAAGGGATGAAGTCCAGACGCGCGTGTAAAATGCGCGCAATATGGTCAGAACACAGGCGGAGGCCTAGTTTGGTCTAAAAAAGCCGAAAACAGCTTCAAAATCGCACGTCTAGAATAGAAGATATCAACGTTTCAGTTTTGTACTAGCTCCCTTAGGTAGATTTTAGGTACTTACAGAGATGTATGAAAAAACTATTTTTTAGAAAAATGTATGTTTTATTCGGGCTAGGGGCGCGGGCGAGGGGTCCAGAGACGCGTCTCCGCGCGGGCTAGCGATATATGGAATAAAACGTGGTAGGTGCCGAACAAAAATTTTGACTTTTGGTCAAAAAACCAGTTTTCGAAAGAAAAAATTTGGAATTTCACCCCACTACCTGGAGACCGGGACACGGAACGCGGACCAGAATTCAGGGAAGAAGGGTGAGGACTATTGCAACTATAATCTAATTTAAAATGTGAAGGAAAATTTGGAAAAACAATTAATTTTGAGGATTTTCTCTGAAAATAAGGGATGAAGTCCAGACGCGCGTGTAAAATGCGCGCAATATGGTCAGAACACAGGCGGAGGCCTAGTTTGGTCTAAAAAAGCCGAAAACAGCTTCAAAATCGCACGTCTAGAATAGAAGATATCAACGTTTCAGTTTTGTACTAGCTCCCTTAGGTAGATTTTAGGTACTTACAGAGATGTATGAAAAAACTATTTTTTAGAAAAATGTATGTTTTATTCGGGCTAGGGGCGCGGGCGAGGGGTCCAGAGACGCGTCTCCGCGCGGGCTAGCGATATATGGAATAAAACGTGGTAGGTGCCGAACAAAAATTTTGACTTTTGGTCAAAAAACCAGTTTTCGAAAGAAAAAATTTGGAATTTCACCCCACTACCTGGAGACCGGGACACGGAACGCGGACCAGAATTCAGGGAAGAAGGGTGAGGACTATTGCAACTATAATCTAATTTAAAATGTGAAGGAAAATTTGGAAAAACAATTAATTTTGAGGATTTTCTCTGAAAATAAGGGATGAAGTCCAGACGCGCGTGTAAAATGCGCGCAATATGGTCAGAACACAGGCGGAGGCCTAGTTTGGTCTAAAAAAGCCGAAAACAGCTTCAAAATCGCACGTCTAGAATAGAAGATATCAACGTTTCAGTTTTGTACTAGCTCCCTTAGGTAGATTTTAGGTACTTACAGAGATGTATGAAAAAACTATTTTTTAGAAAAATGTATGTTTTATTCGGGCTAGGGGCGCGGGCGAGGGGTCCAGAGACGCGTCTCCGCGCGGGCTAGCGATATATGGAATAAAACGTGGTAGGTGCCGAACAAAAATTTTGACTTTTGGTCAAAAAACCAGTTTTCGAAAGAAAAAATTTGGAATTTCACCCCACTACCTGGAGACCGGGACACGGAACGCGGACCAGAATTCAGGGAAGAAGGGTGAGGACTATTGCAACTATAATCTAATTTAAAATGTGAAGGAAAATTTGGAAAAACAATTAATTTTGAGGATTTTCTCTGAAAATAAGGGATGAAGTCCAGACGCGCGTGTAAAATGCGCGCAATATGGTCAGAACACAGGCGGAGGCCTAGTTTGGTCTAAAAAAGCCGAAAACAGCTTCAAAATCGCACGTCTAGAATAGAAGATATCAACGTTTCAGTTTTGTACTAGCTCCCTTAGGTAGATTTTAGGTACTTACAGAGATGTATGAAAAAACTATTTTTTAGAAAAATGTATGTTTTATTCGGGCTAGGGGCGCGGGCGAGGGGTCCAGAGACGCGTCTCCGCGCGGGCTAGCGATATATGGAATAAAACGTGGTAGGTGCCGAACAAAAATTTTGACTTTTGGTCAAAAAACCAGTTTTCGAAAGAAAAAATTTGGAATTTCACCCCACTACCTGGAGACCGGGACACGGAACGCGGACCAGAATTCAGGGAAGAAGGGTGAGGACTATTGCAACTATAATCTAATTTAAAATGTGAAGGAAAATTTGGAAAAACAATTAATTTTGAGGATTTTCTCTGAAAATAAGGGATGAAGTCCAGACGCGCGTGTAAAATGCGCGCAATATGGTCAGAACACAGGCGGAGGCCTAGTTTGGTCTAAAAAAGCCGAAAACAGCTTCAAAATCGCACGTCTAGAATAGAAGATATCAACGTTTCAGTTTTGTACTAGCTCCCTTAGGTAGATTTTAGGTACTTACAGAGATGTATGAAAAAACTATTTTTTAGAAAAATGTATGTTTTATTCGGGCTAGGGGCGCGGGCGAGGGGTCCAGAGACGCGTCTCCGCGCGGGCTAGCGATATATGGAATAAAACGTGGTAGGTGCCGAACAAAAATTTTGACTTTTGGTCAAAAAACCAGTTTTCGAAAGAAAAAATTTGGAATTTCACCCCACTACCTGGAGACCGGGACACGGAACGCGGACCAGAATTCAGGGAAGAAGGGTGAGGACTATTGCAACTATAATCTAATTTAAAATGTGAAGGAAAATTTGGAAAAACAATTAATTTTGAGGATTTTCTCTGAAAATAAGGGATGAAGTCCAGACGCGCGTGTAAAATGCGCGCAATATGGTCAGAACACAGGCGGAGGCCTAGTTTGGTCTAAAAAAGCCGAAAACAGCTTCAAAATCGCACGTCTAGAATAGAAGATATCAACGTTTCAGTTTTGTACTAGCTCCCTTAGGTAGATTTTAGGTACTTACAGAGATGTATGAAAAAACTATTTTTTAGAAAAATGTATGTTTTATTCGGGCTAGGGGCGCGGGCGAGGGGTCCAGAGACGCGTCTCCGCGCGGGCTAGCGATATATGGAATAAAACGTGGTAGGTGCCGAACAAAAATTTTGACTTTTGGTCAAAAAACCAGTTTTCGAAAGAAAAAATTTGGAATTTCACCCCACTACCTGGAGACCGGGACACGGAACGCGGACCAGAATTCAGGGAAGAAGGGTGAGGACTATTGCAACTATAATCTAATTTAAAATGTGAAGGAAAATTTGGAAAAACAATTAATTTTGAGGATTTTCTCTGAAAATAAGGGATGAAGTCCAGACGCGCGTGTAAAATGCGCGCAATATGGTCAGAACACAGGCGGAGGCCTAGTTTGGTCTAAAAAAGCCGAAAACAGCTTCAAAATCGCACGTCTAGAATAGAAGATATCAACGGTTAGGTTAGGTTAGGTTAGGTTAGGTTAGGTTAGGTTTTTTTTTTTTTTTTTTTTTTTTTTTTTTTTGTTTGGGCAGGAGTGGGAAATCCCCGCGGACACCTCGACTATTTCTCAGGAATTTCTCTTGTGAGACAGTCGAGGTAGTGCCGGACTTGAACCGGCTAAAAACCACTCCTGCCAAGCCAGTGTCCCTCTAACATGGTGATCAGAGTCCTTAACACCTTTCGTTTTGGCTTGTATACGAAATTAGGTGGCCGGAGAGACCACTTGAGTGCATTTTGGTTATACGTATAGAATACCTATTTTTAAAACATCTTAAAAATTTCTTTTATATTTATTTTACTTTACGCTCTACGAGTACTATCTTGTTTATGTGTATGAACAATTACAACTATTTCACACTATGCTTTTTATTTTACTAACGTCTTTAAATTTATTGCTGTAATCATAATTTATGTCAATTATTAACCCTAACATTTATGCCCTTATTCAGATTTCTTGTTCTACTTACTTTTGTTTCCCATTTTTATTTTTTGTTCTAATGGCTATTTCATTTTTAACTGTATGATATCTACAGTATATATTCAATATATAATTAAATATCATTATTATTTTTATATACTTCACGAAATGGGTTTATGTCTATGAAAGTGTTCAAATTCCAAAAGTAGCCAAATTCGACACAGCATGACATACCCACCAGGGCTGGCACCGGCTCCAGCATAACTTGAGCCAGTTTCTCATGAAACGGACTCAATTTACGTTTCCACATACTGCCAACGCTGGTGGTTGTCTCAACGCATCTGGTTCTTGGTTGGGACGAACTGGTTTTACCTGTGTGCTTGGAAGTGGACGCATCGCCAACTTTAGCAGTAAGCTATCGAAGCTCTTGCGAATGCGTCCCACTTCCTTCGCACTGGGCATTCGTTGCTGAATGCGTTGTGCTCAGTGGCCCCTTGTTTTTCTCTGGTGCAGTTCACGCAAATCGCTGCTTTGCCGATCTGTCTATCCGGGCAGTCTGCCCTGAGGTGAACTCCACCGCAGTGGGTACACAGATCGGCTGGCTCCGTGCACAGGCGTTTCCCGTGCCCGTATGCCAAGCAGCGAGTGCACTGCACCAGAGGCGTCTGGTCTTCGACGCGAACTCGTTGGAGGTCGATGCGGAGTTTTCCCTCCTCAATCGCCCTCCGCCAGATAATAGGAGACACACCAAGCACAACGTGATTCGCATGCGGGTTTCTAGTTTTTCGTCGGTATTTAACCACCATCCTCTGTTCCTCATCGCCGAGCCCGTGAAATATCTCCCGGTTCTGATTCTTAAGGGCTTTCAGAATTTCCTGGTCACTGTGCATGAGTAGCACGTCCCTAAGAATCAGAAGCGGGTCCCGATTTTTCACGTCCTCGACGACGAGGTTTTCTCCGGCAATCTCCAAACGCTTTTTTAGTTTCCTCCTCTCCTCCGTCGTTGCGCACCCCATAATTACCTTTTGGTCCTTGGCCTTACGGACCCTCTCGACACGCACCCATCCCTCCTTCGCGTCCACTGCTTTCCTCACCCTTTCTAAGATCTGGTCCCCCGTATCCATCTCCTCAGTGGAGGAGACAACCACGGAGTGCAGCGTCGTTCGCTCCGGAGCCTGTGCCCCGGTGTGGCTCTTACTGACGGCTGTAATGCTCGCGTAGGTTGTCTCCTCCACCGCTTTCCTGCTGGCCAGACTGTCTCGGAGTGCGTCGAGTTTCTCAGAGTTGTCTCTTAACTCCGAGATGTGCTCCTTTAGGCTGTTTAGGAGCTCAGTCTGGCCAGCAAGGACCTCGGTGGAAATAAGTTGGGGACTACCGCGGTCAGCAGTGGGCGCGAGTTCTGGAATGGCAACGGGTGCAGAAGGGGCCTTATCTCGCTCGGACTCCTTGACCAGCTCATAAAGCCTGTTTATGGCTTCAAGCACCGCAGTCTTTATCTCGGCTTTGAGGTTGCGAGAGTTGCCCAGATTAAGCTTGGCCTTATTTAGGCAAGCTCTCGCCTCCTCGGTACGACTGCGGCGCTTAACCTCAGGCTTTGTGAGCGGTCTTGAGGCATCGATAGCAGCTCGGCGCGTCCCCGGAGTGGCAGGGCCTCCCTGCGACGCAGAAGGAGTCTCGTCTCCGAAGGAGATTCTCCTCCTCGCGGCCACAGACGAAGGCACCGCTTTCTCCGCCGATCGCGGCGAGCCACTAGAGCCTGGGGTTAGGTTAGGTTAGGTTAGGTTAGGTTAGGTTAGGTTAGGTTAGGTTAGGTTAGGTTAGGTTAGGTTAGGTTAGGTTAGGTTAGGTTAGGTTAGGTTAGGTTAGGTTAGGTTAGGTTAGGTTAGGTTAGGTTAGGTTAGGTTAGGTTAGGTTAGGTTAGGTTTTTTTTTTTTTTTTTTTTTTTTTTTTTTTTTTTTTTTGTGCTTTTCCCCGTTCATGGGAACAACGGGATCTTGTTGGTCTAGGTTACTCATTCATTCCAGTTCTCTCATGTATTCCTCTCGCACTTTCATGCTGCATACTGTTTCTTTCTTTCATACTTCTCTTTCATTCTTAGCCGGGTGGGACTCCCGCTATTCTAACTATTTTTACTTTTCTTTATTAGCTTTATTAAGGTATTTAAGTCTATAACTATGCTTTTATTTACAGTTTATGCTTAGGTTAGATTACATGTTTGTTTCTTATGTCTATTTCTTATTTGCTATCATTTATAATATACTAATTTTATTAATTACTCTTCTATTTTTATACATTTATTTCTAAGTTATATATCTAGGATGTTTTACAAAATTAGGTTTACATATCTATTTCCTTAATCTATGCTTTTATACACTGCATGTTTAATCCTTAATTTTAACAAAACTTACATTTCCAGACACAGTATAGTATAAGTTTTGGACCTATTTGGTTTTTTCGCAATATATTTGCCTTGGTTTCAGTTCTGAACTATTATAGGGGCTTATGTGGATTCTCTGCATTATGAACTCTTTTACATTCTTAAGGGTTGCGGCAATAATATATATATATGCTTACAATATACATATTTATTGTCATTTCTTATTCTGCCTTCTTATTTTCCTGATCTTTATTATGTGTTGTTTGTGGTGCGTGTTTGGTGTTGTGTGTGTTTTTGATATACTCGTATATATTACTATATATTATATATATCTGTGTGTGTTTGTGCGCGTTGGTTTCCATGTATATGTACTCCCAATTTGTATTACTGTATCGGTGTGTTCGTGTGTGTGTTGTGTGTGTTGCGTTAGCCCTAAGTAGCAGTTTAGACATACGCCGTTGTCGTCCGAGCCAGATAGTCCCACTTTTTACGGACCGGGCAATCCACGCTGAAAGCGTTATGGTCGGTCCTTTGAAACTTCGAGTGCGAGCAGTTGCAGCACTGCGGTTCATTACCCGCGACAAACTCCACGCACTTCTCGCGTAAGTGCGGGCCTCCGCAGTGACTGCACCTATCCGCACTCTCCGTACAAAACTTCCGGCCATGCCCAAAAGCTAAACATTTTGTACATTGGATGAGCGGCGACTGATCCTCCACCCTGACCCTTTGCAGGTCAAGGTAAAGAGCCCCAGCCTCCGTCATCCTCTGCCATACTATTGGTCTGACTTGGACGACAACGTGCGCCGTCTTTGGGTTCCTTGTTCTTTTCTTATACTTGATGGCTATTTCTATGTCCTCTTGGCCTAAGTCCCGAAAGATGTTAACGTTTTGGGAATAGAGCGCCTTTACCAGCTCGTCGTCATCGCTGTCCAAGTAGACGTCTTTTAGGACGACGAGCGGGTTTTTGTTTTTCATGGGTGCTACTATTAACCCTCCACCTCGGCTCTCAATCCTTTCTTTCACTTTTTTCAACTCCGCCTCTGTGTCACACCCCAGTATGACCGTCTGGTTCTTTGCCTTTCGGACTTTGTTTATTTTAAGGCCAGTACCCCTGGCATCGACCGCCACCTTCACCCTAGCGAGCACCTCGTCAGCAGTCTCCTGACTGCCTTCGAGGGTGACCGCCACCGAGTGAAGAGCCGGTCGACGCACGGGTTTGGCTGCAGTCACGTTGGCGTAGGACTGCGAGTCCAGTTTTGGCTCGCATGCTACTTCCCTTATGGCCTCCTTTAGTAAGTCGGTTCTGGTGGCGATCTCACCGGCAACGCCATCGATCCTGTCCTCGAGGGCAGCCGCGGCCCGACCAGTGACCTTGACCCACTCTGATGTATGGTCCAAGGCCACCTGGACAGCGTCGACCTTCTCACTGACCCCGAGAACTCTATCGACGACCTTGTCGATGAGGTCGGCACCGCAGTCGTCGTAGCGTTCGGTCATGTCCTGGAAACCTTTCGACAGTTTCCCCTCAAAGTCGTTCAGGCGCGTGTTCATATTGGTCTCCACCCTTTCAAGCCTCTCCAGGATGTTCTCCGGTAATCCGGGTGAAATAGGCGTGGTGTTGGTCTTGGTGGGTGGGACTGTTCTGGGCGCAGTTTCCAGGCCCTTTACTCGCCTACTTAGCTCAAACAAGATCCGTAGGCTTTTGTCCGACTGAGTCTCCAGGAAGTTCTTAATATCCTTCCTCATCTGAGGATAGTCCTTCACCCTGAATGGGATGTCCTCAAAGGTCTTCATGAGTTCCTGGAGAAGTTGGTCATTCGATTGAGCAGCGTAGCTGTTAGGCTGCTTTTTGTACGCCTCCATGTTGTCTACGGATCTTCGCTTTCGCTCCGGTCTGCGGATAAAGGTCCTGGCGGCGTCCAGCGCCTGTCCCGACGGGCCTGCGGGGCTGGGAGTGGTGGTAGGAGCGACAGCACCAGAGGTCCCTGCCGACGTCGACAGAGGCGTTTCGGCTGTACCCGCTTGGGTTACTCTGACAGCGTCCTTTCTGCCGAACGTCAGCGATATCCCCTTTGGCGCCTCGCGCGCCCCAGATGGTCCCTCATTTCCCGGGTTGGTCGGCGACGTAGAGCCCTGTGGCTGACTGGTGCCGGCTCCTGGCCCCTTTCCTTTCACTGGGGTGCGAATCCCGAGAACCATGTTTGTGTGTGTTGTGTGTTGTGTTGTGTTGTGTTGCTTGTGTGTAAAGGGCACAGCGTAGAGAACGGGGAAAGTTGTCAAAATAAAATACAATTAAATAAATAAAAAATGTTATAGTGTATAACCAAAGATTTGTCAGTGAGTCCACCCTGTAAAGGGGGGTGGGTGTTGTGTAGTTCGAGCTGTCCTTCGCTCAAAAGAGCGTGTCACAAAGGGAAATCAAAAGAAAAATATAAGAAAATATAAAAAATCGCTATGTAGAGACCCTTTTTTGTACAGACTCTATGTAGAGTCGATCTACTTGGTCCAGCGGATAGCTCTCACCGAGCCCTCTCAGATGAACCCAAACTCGATGCAGTTAGACCAGGGGGTTCCGGAGTTATCCCAACCTAAAGTTTTCGGTTTTTTACCAAAATAAAAAACCGGAAGTGGTTATAGAGGATTTCTCCGGCACCACCTGTCCAAAAACCTCGGTGTTTGGGCTCTCCGAACTTGGCTTGGTGAGACCAATCCACTGGAAAAGCTTTCAGCCTGAAAAATTTTTACTTCAGGAAAACGCCTGAAAATGGTCTCTCCTTATGCTCTGTGGCCTGCCAATATGACCAGTGAAAATCCCGGCCCTCTACGACTCTCCGTTTGGAAGTTATGGCTGTTTAAAAATTTTCCAAAATGGCCGCAGTTCTGTCAAAGCCCTACTTTGACAACGGATAACTTCCTTCTGGAGAGTCGCAGATCCCCCGAGTTTGGGCTCAAATAACTTGGCCTGATCTCCACTGCCCGCTGAAACCCTTTTCAGGATCCTGAAATTTTGCTGCTTCAAACCGCCTGAAAACGTGGGGTAAGTAAGATGATACGGCCCTGAGCCTTAAACCAAAAACCGCGATCTCCCACGACCTCTGGTTGAGGAGTTCTGGCGGTTTGAAGTTAAACAAAATGGCCGCCGAACTGTCAAACGTCTTATTAAATCGCCTGTAACTTTTGAACCCTTCGTCACAGAAGGACGGGGTTTTGGACGTACAGCTCGGCGTCACTTCAGGTGTGTCCTGAAAGTGGTTTCAGCGACAAAAAGTTTTTTGGCCTGAAATGGCCTGAAAAAGGTCCACACCTAAAATAGGTAATATACCGTCAACCCCAAAGGAAATCCGAGAGTAATCGGACCAGCGGTTCCTGAGATATCGCGATATTAAATTTAAAACCTAAAAACCCAAATTTGCCAAATTTGCGAAAACAGCCAAATTTAAAGATTAGTGGCCCGTGTTTGGGCTTAAATGGGTCGCAACAGGTATATTAGACCCTGTCCCGGTGTCAAAATTATTAATTTACTATTTAATTTCGAATTAAGGCCGAAAAACACTAAAAAATCGATATCTCTGGTATCACTGGTCAGAAAATTCTGGAAAAAATGTTTAAAATAAGATAAAATAAGCCCCTACAAAATGCAAAAATAAAACATACAAAAAACTAAAAACTAAGTGAAAAAATTTTGAAAAACTGAAAATCTTATAAAATATGTTGTTATTTAAAAACTACTGTAACTAAAAATCTAAAACTAAAGTGTCTCAATAGGGCCAATGAGCGCGCCACGGTTTCCGGTTGCAAAACTTCGATGTGGTGATTGGGACCGGTGATATTGAGGTCCAAAGTTTGTACCTTGTAATCCTTATATCAGGTCTCCCAGGTGTCCGAAAATTCCAAAAGTAGATGCACTCGCCTTATATTTTGAAGGTCCGGGTTGATGCCAAATTTCGTGCCGCTATCTCCACTCCTTCAGCCTTTTCAGGACACGTGCTTTTTTGAAAATCCTGAATAACTCGCCAGGGCGCGATGTCAGGACGATGGTGAAAGGTCCAGATGGTCCGGAGCCACGATGTCCACTGGATTCCGGCAAAAAAGGAGGGGGTCGTCGATCTTGTTTTCGCAGCGTTATCGTTTTTGTTGAAAACGGTTTCCACTTAACCTCCAAAAGGACGGTTTTCAGTGCTTTTCACAGCACACCACAGCAATCCAGTTTGAACTTTAACTTTGTAAGGTGGGGGCAACTTATCTGCACGATCTGACACTTGTTTCATCAAAATCGGAGAACTTTTGACCACTTTTTGGAATTTTTAACTGCGGAGCGGCTTAAAAAACGATCCGACCACCACGGAGGCTCGGGGGGAACTGGGTTAGGTTAGGTTAGGTTAGGTTAGGTTAGGTTAGGTTAGGTTAGGTTAGGTTAGGTTAGGTTAGGTTAGGTTAGGTTAGGTTAGGTTAGGTTAGGTTAGGTTAGGTTAGGTTAGGTTAGGTTAGGTTAGGTTAGGTTAGGTTAGGTTAGGTTAGGTTAGGTTAGGTTAGGTTAGGTTAGGTTAGGTTAGGTTAGGTTAGGTTTTTTTTTTTTTTTTTTTTTTTTTTTATAATTAATACTTCTACCTCCAACATAATTGGAGCCTATGTTAGGCTTTACATTCATACTAGTTCTCGCATTAATTCTTCTCGCACTTTCATTCCGCATACTTTTTCTTTCTATCATTCTATCATCTATTGTATCCAAGGGTAGGACGCCCTTCTACTCATTCCCTAATCTCTACTCTATTCTTATTTATTCTTTATTTTGGGTGTAAACACATCAACACAAAATTGTTTTTATTTTCTTTTTACATTGGTTCTTATATCTATTTTACATTCAACAATCATAATTCTATTTTTATTTCTATTACACGTTTGTTAGATCTACTTTTATTACTATTTCTTATTTATATTGCATATTTTCTTAGGTCTACTTATGTTTCTATTCCTTATTTCTATCACAGGTGTTTCTTACACGATTAAAACTATCTTATATTCTATTCTTATTTCTATTTACATCATTTTTAGGACTACTTTTGTTTACATTTCTGGTTCGATCTTATGCCTTCTTATTAAACAGGTCTTACGACTACTTAAACTATTATTTTACAGTATGGCAACTTATTAATACGTCAATTTCCAGGCGCCTTTGAGCAGATTTTATTACGTCTGTTTTCAATGCTTGACCCTAATATCCTATATAATATTATGTAAGCATTTTTACTTATGCTGTTTTGTTTCTTTTTATTACCATATTACAAATTTCTACACAATATTCCAAAAACGCCTCTCTCTGTTTCCCTCTCATTATTGGCCACACACTTTCGGCATCCAGTTTAGTGTCGAGTACGTGCTCGGCCACAAGTCTTTTCTGGTCGAACACAGGACAGCTGAATAATATATGTGGCACCGTCTCAGCAATGTTGGGGTCGCAGATGCACGATGGGCTCTCTTTGCACTTGAAGCGATTCAAGTATTCCGAGAACCCACCGTGCCCCGTCATGATCTGGGTAGTTATACTGCTAATTTTCATCTTTCTGACTATCCCGTACGCCGCTACCGCATCCGGGAAAAACAACTTCGTCCCTGAAGCCGTTTCTTCAGCGCAGTATCTCCGGTTCCACACGTCAAGAGTTGCCGTTCGGATGCATCGCTTGACGTATGAAACCGGGCACAGGAGGTTTTTTTTTTTTTTTTTTTTTTTTTTTTTTTTTTTTTTTTTTTTTTGTTTTGGCAGGAGTGGGAAATCCCCGCGGACACCTCGACTACCTCACAGATTGTGAGACAGTCGAGGTAGTGCCGGACTCGAACCGGCTAAAACCACACTCCTGCCCCACCAGTGTCCCTCTGACGTGGGAATCAGAGCCCTTGTGTACAAATTTTTAATTTAATTGGCGACTGAGTTTAAAAAGGCCGAAGAGACCACGCTTTATGCGTTAAATTTTAACTATTATTTTTAATACTGTTCAGAACTTTATATTATTTTATGTATTTACGTTTTTTCGTCTTTATTTACTTCTAAATATTACTATCTACTATAATATATTACTTTTTAACTAAATTATTTCATTATTACGTGTTTAAATTTAAAATCTACTACTTTAATTTATTTAGCAATTCTTACATTTTACTTTCTATTTTACTAATTCGAGAATTTCTATCCCCATTATTTCTGTCCTCTTATTTCCCTTGTTTCGTTTTATTTGTCATAATTTTGTTTTTAGGTTTGCTTATTATCAATACTATATATTTACTATATAATACTATATAATAGTTTTCCACTCCAAACATTATGCGAACATGTACGAAACAGATTTGCAGCCAATCTGACACAACATGTCGATTCCACTAAAGTTGACCCACAAACTAGCATAATTGAAGCCACTTTCTGACGAAAGTGACTCCAATTACCCCCATCCATTAAGCCAACCTCAGTGGTTCGCTCAATGCGTCTGCCATCTGGTTGTGTCAGACTGGTCATCACTAAATACGCGGAAGTGGGCGCATTGGCAACTTTAGCAATAGGCTATGGTTGCTCGTGCGAATGCGTCCCACTTCCTGCGTATTGGGCATTCTTTGCTGAACGCATTGTGCGAGTGTTCCCCGAGCTTAGCTCTGGTGCAGTTCACGCACGCCGCTGCTTCGCCAAGATCTTTAACTGGGCAGTCCACCCTAAGGTGTGGACCGCCGCAGTGGCTGCATAGGTCAACAGGCTCTACGCACAAACGCTTGCCGTGACCGTATGCTAGGCAGCGCGTGCACTGCACCAGAGGCGTCTGGTCTTCGACGTGCACTCTCTGGAGGTCAATGCGCAGTTTGCCTCCTTCGAGTGCCCGCCTCCAGATAGCAGGGGAAACACTCATCACAATGCTGTTGACATGGGGGTTTCGCGATTTTTTCCGAAATTTAATCGAAACTTTCTGTTCCTCGTCGCCGAGGCCGTCAAATAGCTCCCGGTTCTGATTCCTAAGGGCTCGCAACACGTCTTCGTCACTGTGGATCAGCAACACGTCCCTAAGAATCAGAAGCGGGTCCCTGTTTTTCACGTCCTCGACGACGAGGTTCTCTCCGACCTCCTCTAATCGCGCCTTTAGCTTGCGCCTCTCCTCCTTCGTTTCGCACCCCATAACCACCTTCTGGTCTTTGGCCTTTCTTACTCTTTCTACTCGCACCCAGCCCTCCTTCGCGTCCACCGCTTTTCTCACTCTTTCGAGGACTTCGGCCCCCGTATCCGTCTCCTGTGTTGAGGTGACAACCACGGAGTGCAGCGTCGTTCGCTCCAGGGCTTGCGCCCCGGTGTGGCACTTACTAACGGCCGCTACGTTCGCGTAGGTTGTCTCCCCCACACTTTCTCTGCTGGCCAGACTGTCTCGGAGCCGGTCAAGTTTCTCGGAGTTGTCTTTTAGCTCCGAGATGTGCTCCTTCATGGTCTTCAGGAGCTCAGTCTGGCCAGCGAGAACCTCCATAGAAATGGGTTGGGGGCCGAAGTCAGCAGTGGGCGCGGGTTCCGGTACGGCAATGGGTGCGTCAGAGGCCTTGTCCCGCTCGGACTCTTTCACTAGCTCATAAAGCCTGTTTATGGCTTGGAGCACAGCAGTCTTAATTTCGGCCTTGAGGTTGCGAGAGTTGCCCAAGTTAACCTTAGCCTTGTTCAGGCAAGCTCTCGCCTCCTCAGTGCGACTACGGTGCCTCGCCTCAGGCTTCATGAGCGGCGTTGAAAGGTCAGCAGGGGGTCGGCGCGTCCCCGGAGTGGCAGGGCCCACCTGCGAGGCGGGGAGAGTGTCGTCTCCAAAGGAGATTCTCCGCCTCGCGTTGGCAGACGAAACTCCCGCTTTCTCCGGCGATCGCGTCGAGCCCCCGGAACCTAACGTCCTCAAGGTAGCGGATGGGGTGCGGAACATATTGCTCTCGAGCGGCATCTATCAAATAAAAATAAAAGCGAACCCCTGTAAAGTGGGGGCCCGGTCAATAATATCCGCTCGGGAGGAGAGACGGGTAAATATTTTAGGGCTCACTGGACTAGACTCTGCTGTGTCCCTGTAAAGGGGGGTACACAGGAGATAATAAATAACAATCGGTTAAAATATAAATACAATCATTAATAATTAAATCGTCTAAAAAAAAAAATAAATGAGCCTACAGACTCGGTCAAATAAACTTAAAATGTCGAAAAAATTCTAAGACAACACTTACAAACCCTAACAACAATAAATCCAGAGAAATCACGACACAAAAATTTTGCCAAAATCCCACGTCTACCTTCCTATAGACCAGAGGGCGGGTGGGTGGGCAAAATTTTTTCGAGCTAGGGGCGCGTGCGAGGTGTCCAGAGACGCATCTCCGCGCGGGCTAGCGATATATGGAATAAAACGTGGTAGGTGCCGAACAAAAATTTTGACTTTTGGTCAAAAAACCAGTTTTCGAAAGAAAAAAATTTGGAATTTCACCCCACAACCTGGAGACCGGGACACGGAACGTGGACCAGAATTCAGGGAAGAAGGGTGAGGACTATTGCAACTATAATCTAATTTAAAATGTGAAGGAAAATTTGGAAAAACAATTAATTTTGAGGATTTTCTCTGAAAATAAGGGATGAAGTCCAGACGCGGGTGTAAAGTGCGCGCGATATGGTCAGAACACAGGCGGACGCCTATTTTTGTCTAAAAAAGCCGAAAACAGCTTCAAAATCGCACGTCTAGAATAGAAGATATCAACGTTTTAGTTTTTGACTAGCTCCCCTAGGTAGATTTTGGTACTTACAGAGATGTATGAAAATAACTATTTTTTAAGAAAAATGTATGTTTTATTCGTGTTAGGGGCGCGGGCGAGGGGTCCAGAGACGCGTCTCCGCGCGGGCTAGCGATATATGGAATAAAACGTGGTAGGTGCCGAACAAAAATTTTGACTTTTGGTCAAAAAACCAGTTTTCGAAAGAAAAAATTTGGAATTTCACCCCACAACCTGGAGACCGGGACACGGAACGTGGACCAGAATTCAGGGAAGAAGGGTGAGGACTATTGCAACTATAATCTAATTTAAAATGTGAAGGAAAATTTGGAAAAACAATTAATTTTGAGGATTTTCTCTGAAAATAAGGGATGAAGTCCAGACGCGGGTGTAAAGTGCGCGCGTTATGGTCAATACGTAGGCGGGCGCCTAGTTAAGTCTGAAAACACTGAAAACAGATTGAAAATCGCACGTCTGGAAAAGAAAATATCGACGGGGCACAGGAGGTTAGGTTAGGTTAGGTTAGGTTAGGTTAGGTTAGGTTAGGTTAGGTTAGGTTAGGTTAGGTTAGGTTAGGTTAGGTTAGGTTAGGTTAGGTTAGGTTAGGTTAGGTTAGGTTAGGTTAGGTTAGGTTAGGTTAGGTTAGGTTAGGTTAGGTTAGGTTAGGTTAGGTTTTTTTTTTTTTTTTTTTTTTTTTTTTTTTTTTTTTTTTTTTTTTTTTTTTTTTTTTTGCTTTTCCCCGTTCATGGGTAAACAGGATCTTAGTATTCTAAATTTCTCATGCATTCCAGTTCTATCATTTATTCCTCTCGCACTTTTATGCTTCATACGGTTTCTTTCTTTCATTCATCTCTTTCATTCTTAGCCGGGTGGGACTCCCGCTATTCTAGCTACTTCCTACTTTATTTTTATTTAGCTTTATTAAAGGTAATAACAACAAAAATTTTTAATTACATTTTTTTTTTTTTTTGTTGACGTTTTTCTTAATTTTAATTTTTCTTATTTTAGTTGGTTTTTATTTACTGATATTTTATCAAATTTTTCTTACTTCATTAATTCAGAAATCGAAGTTTACATGACAACATTGTATGTTTGGACATGGTATCTTATAATCTACATTATTATATCTAACGCAACTTAGTTTTAGTACATTTCTATTTTCTAACTTAAATATCTAACATTTTCATACTTTCTTAGTTTACATTTCCATTGTACTTTCTATGTTTAACATACTCAGCCTACAGAGTTTGACATCTTTCACTTTCCAATACAATGTTTACATTTAGGTTTTCTTATTGTATGGCGTGATTGGTTATTTACAAGTTTTCAGGACATAGGGTTATGGTTGGGGTTCAGGGGTTTAGGGTTGGACCTAATTAGTTGTTCACAATCTGTTTATTTAGTTGATTTTATTTTCTTTTTTTTTATGCTAATTTTGTAAACAATAAGTTATATAAACATTTATTTTATATATGTTTATTGCTACCTAATTCTTTTGAGAACGTCTAAGTAGGTTTTTTGGGTTATTTGGGCTTGTATTTTATCAGCGTTTTTTTGTTTAACTGTTTTCTTAAATATTTCGGCAATAATGTATATATATATTCTTAGATTATATATATTTATTGTCGTTTCTTTATCTGGGTTTTTCTTTTTCAATGTTTTTGGGGTCTGTTTGGGGTTGGTGTTTAGTGATAATATACATAAATATATATTTAATATATACCTAATATATATTATAAACGGTTTAGGCGTACGCAGTCGTCGTCCGGGCCAGGTAGTCCCACTTCTTGCGGACCGGACATTCCGTGCTGAAGGCATTGTGGTCGGTCCTCTGGAGCTTTGAGTGCAGGCAGTTGCAGCACTGCGGTTCGTTCCCCGCGAGAAATTCTGAACATTTCTCACGGAGGTGCGGGCCTCCGCAGTGGCTGCACCTGTCCGCACTCTCGGTACAAAATTTCCGACCATGTCCGAAAGCCAGGCACTTTGTGCATTGGATGAGCGGTGACTGGTCCTCCACCCTGACCCTTTGCAGGTCAAGGTAAAGGGCGCCAGCCTCCGTCATCCTCTGCCAAACCCTGGGTCTGACCTGGACCACGACGTGCGCCGTTTTTGGGTTACGGGTCCTTTTTTTGTATTTAATTATCATTCCAGTCTCGTCTTCTTCCATGTCGCTAAATATATTCTTATTCTGGGAGTAGATCGCCTTAACCATCTCGTCGTCGTTACTGTCCAAAAAGACGTCTTTTAGGACGACGAGAGGGTTTTTATTTTTCATGGGCGCTACTGTTAGTCCCTCGCCTCGGCTCTCAATCATGTCCTTAACTTTCTTAAACTCCGCCTCTGAGTCGCAGCCCAGTATAACAGTCTGGTTCTTAGCCTTTCTGACTTTGTTGATTTTTAAGCCAGTTTCCCTGGCATCGACCGCCTTCTTCACTCTGGCTAACACCTCGTCCGCAGTCTCTTGACTGCCCTCGAGTGTGACCGCCATCGAGTGTAGTGCCGGCCGATACCCGGGTCTGGCTGCCGTGACGTTGGCGTAAGATGGCACCTCAGTTTTAGGCTCGGTTTCCGCTCTCTTTATGGCCTCCTTAATGTCTCTAGCGGCTTCATCAATCCTGAGCTCGAGGACACCCTGCCCCACCTCAACCTTGCAGCTGAGGTCCTCGAACTCACTGCCGATCTTTTCTAAGAGGTCGGCACCGCTTTCATTGATCTCTTCTTTGATGTCTGAGGTGACTTTTGAGACCATTCCCTCAAGTTGGCCGAGCCGCGTCTCCAGGTTCGACTCCACCCTCTCTAGCCTTCCCAGTATGACCTCCGATAGTTCGGGTGAGGTAGGCTTGGTGGTTTTTGTGGGAGGAACCGTTCCGGGCGCCGTCTCCAGGCACTTAACGCGCTTGCTCAGCTCGAACAAGGTCCGCAGGCACTTGTCCGACTGTGTCTCCAGGAAAATCTTAATGTCTTTCCTCATCTGAGGGTAACCTTGGACTCTAATCGGGATGTCCTCAAATGTCTTCATGGGTTAGGTTAGGTTAGGTTAGGTTAGGTTAGGTTAGGTTAGGTTAGGTTAGGTTAGGTTAGGTTAGGTTAGGTTAGGTTAGGTTAGGTTAGGTTAGGTTAGGTTAGGTTAGGTTAGGTTAGGTTAGGTTAGGTTAGGTTAGGTTAGGTTAGGTTAGGTTAGGTTAGGTTAGGTTAGGTTAGGTTTTTTTTTTTTTTTTTTTTTTTTTTTTTTTTTTTTTTTTTTGGGCAGGAGTGGGAAATCCCCGCGGACACCTCGACTATCTCACAGGAATTTCTCTTGTGAGACAGTCGAGGTAGTGCCGGACTCGAACCGGCTAAAAACCACTCCTGCCTAGCCAGTGTCCCTCTGACGTGATCAGAGCCCTTTTTATCTAGGGTTTTCTCTTATCTTGCGACTGGTTGATAGGAGGCCGAGGAGACCACACTCTTATTTTTGTTAAGATCTGCAATAAAGTTCTTATTTATTTGTACTATTTTTTCCTATATTCGGTTTCTTTCCTACTAATAAACTTAAACTACTATTTTACTTTTATCTAATTACAAGACACTATTTTCAACATTATTACCTTGTCATATCCCTTTTAATATATTTTCTCTATCCCTTGCCTAAATGTACTACTTTACCCATGTTTATCTATCACCAACCCTTATTTCATGCCCTTTTTAAATTTTGTTCTGCGCTTTTGTTTGTTCATTTGAATTTTGACAATAACTGAATATTTATATAATATCTAAATTATATGTTTACGATACAATCTGATATTATCGGCCTAAAGAAAATGTTGTTAATTTTAAAATAAAAGGTATTAATAAATTTTTGAAACGACGGCAGAGTTCGTCGCCCAGTCTGACACAACTTGACGATTCCACTAAAGTTGACTCACGGTCCAGCATAATTCCAGCCACTTTCTTATGAAAGTGACTCCAATTATTGTTCTCCATTAAGCCAACCCCAGTGGTTCGCTCAATGCGTGTGCTATCTGGTTGTGTCAGACCGGTCATCACTGTGTACGTGGAAGTGGGCGCATCGACAACTTTAGCAATATGCTATTGATGCTCTCGCGAATGCGTCCCACTTCCTACGTATCGGGCATGAATCACTGAACGCATTGTGCGAGTGTTCCCCCAGTTTGGCTCTGGTGCAGTTTACGCATACCGCTGCTTCGACCCTGTGCTTGTCTGGGCAGTCCACTCTAAGATGTGGACCGCCACAGTGGCTGCACAGGTCGGCCGACTCCGTGCAGAGGCGCTTGCCGTGGCCGTACGACAGACAGCGGGTGCACTGCACCAGAGGCGTCTGATCCTCGACGCGCACTCTCTGGAGGTCAATACGGAGCTTGCCTCCTTCGAGTGCCCTCTTCCAGATAGCTGGGGTAACACTCAGCACAATGCTGCTCACGTGAGGGTTACGTGATTTTTTGCGGAACTTTATTGCAATTTTCTGTTCCTCGTCATCGAGGCCGTGAAAGATCTCCTGGTTCTGGTTCCTAAGGGCTCTGAGCACTTCCTCATCGCTGTGTACTAACAGCACGTCCCTAAGAACCAGAAGCGGGTTTCGATTCTTCACTTCCTCGACGACGAGGTTCTCCCCGGCCTTCTCCAATCGCGCCTTTAATCTTCTCCTCTCCTCCGTCGTTGCGCACCCCATGATGACCTTCTGGTCTTTTGCTTTGCGGACTCTTTCGACACGCACCCATCCCTCCTTCGCGTCCACTGCTTTCCTCACTCTTTCGAGGATTTCGTCCCCCGTATCCATCTCCTCAGTGGAAGAGACAACCACGGAGTGCAGCGTCGTTCTCTCCGGAGCCTGAGCCCCGGCGTGGCTCTTACTGACGGCTGCTTTACTCGCGTAGGTTGTCTCCTCCACCCCTTCCTTGCTGGCCAGACTGTCTCGGAGTCTGTCGAGTTTCTCGGAGTTGTCTCTTAGCTCCGAGATGTGCTCCTTTAGGCTGTTTAGGAGCTCAGTCTGGCCAGCAAGGACCTCGGCGGAAATAGGATGGGGACTACGGTCAGCAGTGGGCGCGGGTTCCGGTATGGCGACGGGTGCGGAAGGGGCCTTATCTCGCTCGGACTCCTTGACCAGCTCATATAGCCTGTTTATGGCTTCGAGCACCGCTGTCTTTATTTCGGCCTTGAGGTTGCGAGAGTTGCCCAAATTAAGCTTTGCCTTATTAAGGCAAGCTCTCGCTTCCTCAATGCGACTGCGGCACTTCGCCTCAGGCTTTTTGAGCGGTCTTGAGGCATCAATAGCAGCTCGGCGCGTCCCCGGAGTGGCAGGGCCTCCCTGTGACGCAGAAGGAGTGTCGTCTCCGAAGGAGATTCTCCTCCTCGCGGCCACAGACGAAGGCACCGCTTTCTCCGCCGATCGCGGCGAGCCACTAGAGCCTGGAGCCCTCACGGTGCTGGATGGGGTGCGAAACATTTTAAAAACTTTGGGAGCAGGTATTGTCAGAACAGAACCCTGTAAAGAGGGGGACGGAACAACAATATCTGCTCGAGAGGAGAGATTCAGAGGAGACACTGGTACTTATGTGACCCTGTAAAGGGGGGAACACAGTAAGTAAATAATTACAATAATCAAAATAAAAATAAAACACAAAATGACATATAATTATCGTCGCCCCTTTAAGGTACGACTGTCACAACAAATAAATTTAAAATAACATAAAAATTCCTAAAATAAAATTATTTACAGATGTCAGAATGGTATAAAAACGAGCTATCCCTAGAAAATCCCTATCTAGAGGCCAAAAATGAAGTAAGGAAGCAAAATTTGAAAAATAAAATTTTGCCGAAAATCCCACGTCTACCTTCCTATATACCAGAGGGCGGGTGGGTGGGCAAAATTTTTTCGTGCTAGGGGCGCGTGCGAGGTGTCCAGAGACGCATCTCCGCGCGGGCTAGCGATATATGGAATAAAACGTGGTAGGTGCCGAACAAAAATTTTGACTTTTGGTCAAAAAACCAGTTTTCGAAAGAAAAAATTTGGAATTTCACCCCACAACCTGGAGACCGGGACACGGAACGTGGACCAGAATTCAGGGAAGAAGGGTGAGGACTATTGCAACTATAATCTAATTAAAAATGTAGAAGAAAATTTGGAAAAACAATTAATTTTAAGGGATTTCTCTGAAAATAAGGGATGAAGTCCAGACGCGGGTGTAAAGTGCGCGCGTTATGGTCAGAACACAGGCGGACGCCTATTTTTGTCTAAAAAAGCCGAAAACAGCTTCAAAATCGCACGTCTAGAATAGAAGATATCAACGTTTCAGTTTTGTACTAGCTCCCTTAGGTAGATTTTAGGTACTTACAGAGATGTATGAAAAAAACTATTTTTTTGAAAAATGTATGTTTTATTCGGGCTAGGGGCGCGGGCGAGGAGTCCAGAGACGCGTCTCCGCGCGGGCTAGCGATATATGGAATAAAACGTGGTAGGTGCCGAACAAAAATTTTGACTTTTGGTCAAAAAACCAGTTTTCGAAAGAAAAAATTTGGAATTTCACCCCACAACCTGGAGACCGGGACACGGAACGCGGACCAGAATTCAGGGAAGAAGGGTGAGGACTATTGCAACTATAATCTAATTTAAAATGTGAAGGAAAATTTGGAAAAACAATTAATTTTGAGGATTTTCTCTGAAAATAAGGGATGAAGTCCAGACGCGCGTGTAAAATGCGCGCAATAAGGTCAGAACACAGGCGGAGGCCTAGTTTGGTCTAAAAAAGCCGAAAACCGCTTCAAAATCGCACGTCTAGAATAGAAGATATCAACGTTTCAGTTTTGTACTAGCTCCCTTAGGTAGATTTTAGGTACTTACAGAGATGTATGAAAAAAACTATTTTTTTGAAAAATGTATGTTTTATTCGGGCTAGGGGCGCGGGCGAGGAGTCCAGAGACGCGTCTCCGCGCGGGCTAGCGATATATGGAATAAAACGTGGTAGGTGCCGAACAAAAATTTTGACTTTTGGTCAAAAAACCAGTTTTCGAAAGAAAAAATTTGGAATTTCACCCCACAACCTGGAGACCGGGACACGGAACGCGGACCAGAATTCAGGGAAGAAGGGTGAGGACTATTGCAACTATAATCTAATTTAAAATGTGAAGGAAAATTTGGAAAAACAATTAATTTTGAGGATTTTCTCTGAAAATAAGGGATGAAGTCCAGACGCGCGTGTAAAATGCGCGCAATAAGGTCAGAACACAGGCGGAGGCCTAGTTTGGTCTAAAAAAGCCGAAAACCGCTTCAAAATCGCACGTCTAGAATAGAAGATATCAACGGTTAGGTTAGGTTAGGTTAGGTTAGGTTAGGTTAGGTTAGGTTAGGTTAGGTTAGGTTAGGTTAGGTTAGGTTAGGTTAGGTTAGGTTAGGTTAGGTTAGGTTAGGTTAGGTTAGGTTAGGTTAGGTTAGGTTAGGTTAGGTTAGGTTAGGTTAGGTTAGGTTAGGTTAGGTTAGGTTAGGTTAGGTTAGGTTAGGTTAGGTTAGGTTAGGTTAGGTTAGGTTAGGTTAGGTTAGGTTAGGTTAGGTTAGGTTAGGTTAGGTTAGGTTAGGTTAGGTTAGGTTAGGTTAGGTTAGGTTAGGTTAGGTTAGGTTAGGTTAGGTTAGGTTAGGTTAGGTTAGGTTAGGTTAGGTTAGGTTAGGTTAGGTTAGGTTAGGTTAGGTTAGGTTAGGTTAGGTTAGGTTAGGTTAGGTTAGGTTAGGTTAGGTTAGGTTAGGTTAGGTTAGGTTAGGTTAGGTTAGGTTAGGTTAGGTTAGGTTAGGTTAGGTTAGGTTAGGTTAGGTTAGGTTAGGTTAGGTTAGGTTAGGTTAGGTTAGGTTAGGTTAGGTTAGGTTAGGTTAGGTTAGGTTAGGTTAGGTTAGGTTAGGTTAGGTTAGGTTAGGTTAGGTTAGGTTAGGTTAGGTTAGGTTAGGTTAGGTTAGGTTAGGTTAGGTTAGGTTAGGTTAGGTTAGGTTAGGTTAGGTTAGGTTAGGTTAGGTTAGGTTAGGTTAGGTTAGGTTAGGTTAGGTTAGGTTAGGTTAGGTTAGGTTAGGTTAGGTTAGGTTAGGTTAGGTTAGGTTAGGTTAGGTTAGGTTAGGTTAGGTTAGGTTAGGTTAGGTTAGGTTAGGTTAGGTTAGGTTAGGTTAGGTTAGGTTAGGTTAGGTTAGGTTAGGTTAGGTTAGGTTAGGTTAGGTTAGGTTAGGTTAGGTTAGGTTAGGTTAGGTTAGGTTAGGTTAGGTTAGGTTAGGTTAGGTTAGGTTAGGTTAGGTTAGGTTAGGTTAGGTTAGGTTAGGTTAGGTTAGGTTAGGTTAGGTTAGGTTAGGTTAGGTTAGGTTAGGTTAGGTTAGGTTAGGTTAGGTTAGGTTAGGTTAGGTTAGGTTAGGTTAGGTTAGGTTAGGTTAGGTTAGGTTAGGTTAGGTTAGGTTAGGTTAGGTTAGGTTAGGTTAGGTTAGGTTAGGTTAGGTTAGGTTAGGTTAGGTTTTTTTTTTTGTTAGGTTTTTTTTTTTTTTTTTTTTTTTTTTTTTTTTTATTAATACTTCTACCTCCAACATAATTGGAGCCTATGTTAGGCTTTACATTCATACCAGTTCTCGCATTAATTCTTCTCGCACTTTCATTCCGCATACTTTTTCTTTCTATCATTCTATCATCTATTGTATCCAAGGGTAGGACGCCCTTCTACTCATTCCCTAATCTCTACTCTATTCTTATTTATTCTTTATTATGGGTGTAAACACATCAACACAAAATTGTTTTTATTTTCCTTTTACATTGGTTCTTATATCTATTTTACATTCAACAATCATAATTCTATTTGTTATTTCTATTACACGTTTCTTAGATCTACTTTTCTATTTAATTTTCCACTTACTTACTTATTTATGTAACATATATTCTTAGGTCTACTTATGTTTTTATTCCTTATTTCTGTCACAGGTGTTTCTTACACGATTATAACTACCTTATATTCTATTCTTATTTCTATTTACATCATTCTTAGGACTACTTGTTTACATTTCTGGTTCGATCTTATGCCTTCTTATTTCTACAACAGGTCTTACGACTACTTAAACTAGTTTTTTACAGTATTGCTTCTTATTAATACGTCAATTTCCAGGCGCTTTTGAGCAGATTTTATTACGTCTGTTTTCAATGCTTGACCCTAATATCCTATATAATATTATGTAAGCATTTTTACTTATGCTGTTTTATTTCTCTTTATTACCCTCTTACAAATTTCTACACAATATTCTAAAAACGCCTCTCTCTTTTTTTCTCTCATTATAGGCCACACACTTTCGGCATCCAGTTTAGTGTCGAGTACGTGCTCAGCCACAAGTCTTTCCTGGTCGAACACAGGACAGCTGAACAATATATGTGGCACCGTCTCAGCAATGTTGGGGTCGCAAATGCACGATGGGCTCTCTTTGCACTTGAAGCGATTCAAGTATTCCGAGAACCCACCGTGCCCCGTCATGATTTGGGTAGTTATACTGCTGATTTTCATCTTTCTGACTATCCCGTACGCCGCCACCGCATCCGGGAAAAACAGCTTCGTCCCTGAAGCCGTTTGTTCAGCGCAGTATCTCCGGTTCCACACGTCAAGAGTTGCCGTTCGGATGCATCTCTTGACGTATGAAACCGGGCACAGGTCGTAATCGGGCTTTCGTTTGGAACCTTCAGCGGCTCTCTTGGCTAATTCATCGGCCCTCTCATTTCCCTCTAACCCCGCATGAGCTTTGATCCAAAACAAGGCGACAGCCTTGTCTTGGATCGACAGGGACCTGAGGTTGGCCCTTGTCTCAACTGCCAGGGGGTGGTGTCGATTATAATTTTGAATTGTTTGGAGGGCCGCCATAGAGTCACTGAAGATTCCAAACGACTGGGCACTGTGCTTTAGGATCACCCTAGTAGCGACGCATATCGCCAGAAGCTCGGCCTGGTAAACAGTGGAGTAGGGGGGGAGGGCAAGCTTGAGGGTTTTGGTTTCAGCGTCACCTCTCCATATCGATAGTGCCGCTCCAACCTTGCCCCCAATCTTGCTCCCGTCCGTGTAGATACGAACTTCATGTTCGCTCTGGGCATCTAGTTGCTCTTGATTTACCAGGCTTTTGAGCTCTAGCTCAGCGCGCTCCGCTGGGTGTGGATCCTCCATTGCCGAAGCGGTCTGCTCGACGCTCCTGTCGCCAAGTGCCGGCTGAGGCACTCCCCTCCTGGCCTCGTATAGCGATGCCGCTTCTCGGACTCGCAAGTCGAGGGGTAGTATCCCAGCCAGCACCAGCGCGGAATTTAAGGAGACCGTCCGGTATCCCTTGCACAGTTTTTGTGCGATACCACGCTGGACTGCTCCCAACTGCTTTTTGACACCTAATTTGTCTACAGCCGGTGCCCATACGCTGGCGGCGTACAGGATTACAGGTTCGACGGTGGCCACATATATTATTCTGATGACTTCGGGGTTTAGACCCCAGCTGGTTTTTGCCGCCCTATTTAATTGCTTGTGGATGCCTATCGCCTTTCTGCACACATTTGCGACGTGTGCGTTAAATGTCAGCTGTTTGTCGATGGTGACACCCAGGATTTTGATCTCGTTGGACATGGCAACGTCGATCCCGCCCATGCTCAAGCGCGGGGTGTCGTACTTTAGTTTGCGTGTTATAACCATTGCATTGGTTTTTTGAGGGGCAAATTTGAGCTTGTTCTGAACACCCCACTCTTGAACATGTTCAAGAGCGGCATTGGCACGTCCTTCGATCTCCAGTGCTGTGTCACCATCGAAAACCAGCACGACGTCGTCTGCAAAAGCCTGGCAATAGACATCCCCAGCTTCCAGACTTTTAAGGAGCGGATCCAGCAACAAATTCCAGAAAATAGGTCCCGCGATGGAGCCCTGGACACAGCCCTTGCTTGTGGCCTTGCAGCACTCTTCACCTGCGTATCGCACTCTGACCCTTCGGTTTTCGAGGTAGCTGTCGATGACCCTCCTCAGGCCCACTGGACACTGTTCCTCAGCCAGACGGACTCTTATGGCTGGCCACCATGCACTGTCGAAGGCTCCCTCTATGTCCAGTGATATCAATACCACAATTTTCTTTAGTGACAGCTTAGCGCGTATGTGCTGCATTAGTGTATAGAGGGAGTCCTCGGTGCTTCTTTGGGGCATGAATCCGTACTGACGAGTACTCATCCTGGGGATCAGATGAAACCTGAGGCGGGCCACCAACATCTTCTCATAAATTTTACCGAAAATTGGCAAAAGACCGATTGGTCGGTACGCCTTCGGGTTGCCGTAATCTGTTTTGCCTGGCTTCTTTAAAATTATCACTGTTGCTTCCTTCCAGATTTCTGGGAAGAGGTGGGTTCTCAGGCAGCCATTTAGGAGAGCCAAGGCCACTTCAGGGGCTCCTCTAATGGCCTGGCAGCAAATATCGGCAGTGAGGCCGTCCGCCCCTGGCGCTTTTTTAACATTGAAGGACTCGCACGCTGCCATCAGCTCGGCCATCGTGAATGGTGGTTCACAAGTCTCATCTTGCCCCCCAGCATTCACGATATCGGCCTTCTCTCTAGTAATGCGATGGCAGGTGCTGTCAGTTTCTGGGTGGTCCCCTGGGTAAAATGTTTCTGCCAATAGTTCAGCCGAGCCTTTTGCATTCAGGACCGCCCCATCTTTCACCAATGGCTGATCCTCACCTCTTCCCTTGGTCCTTCCTATAACCCGGTAGATTCCTTCCCAAACCCCTTCTCTGTCCTGTCTTGAGCAGAAGTTCTTCCAGCTCTCGACTTCGTCCTTGGCTGCTTCCGTCTCATACTCAACTTTCAGTTTCAGGTACTCTTCAACGACCTTCGATCTTCGGACTGGTGCAGCGTTCCTTACTCTATTTTTCAGGGTAGCGACCTTCGTCTTCATCTCCTCGAGTTTTTCGGACCACCACGGCAAAGTAAAAACTTCGTTTGTTGTCTTCTTCGGCATTGACGAAGTGCATGCGTCTCTAATTGAATTTACATATAATTTCGTAATTGAGTTTATTTGTTCGGCTGTGTTTAATTTGTCAATATCTATTTTACCTATTTTATTGATCTGCATTAATTGGCCGAGTTTCTCACGAAACTCGGGCCAATTAGCTTTTTTGGTGTTAAAAATCCGAGTAGTTCTTATGATTTTAATGCCTTTGGACTTTTTTAATTGAATGTTAAAAACAATGCCGTTGTGGTCCGAACTCGTGAGGCCCTCGTCTACCCTCCAGTCATCAACCAGGTCCAGGATATCTGTCGAACATACGGTTAAGTCGACGTGGCTGCAGTATCTTATGCCTCCTCTGATCGTGTCGAAGGTCGGAATTTCCCCTCTGTTGAGTATGTTCAGGTCTAGTTCATCGAGAACTCCGGACACTAGTTCGCCTCTGCGGTCGATGGTCAGGCTTCCCCACCAGGTACTTTTTGCGTTTGCGTCTCCTCCAAGAATCCACATTTTGGAACCTATCTCCTCCTCAACGCGTTTGAGGTGATCGAGATATGGTTCTATTGGCTGGTCTGGCTCAAAGTAAAAGGAGACTAGTGTGATCTTCCAGGCACTGGTTCGGATCCCCACCACGGTGATGTTGTTCGTGGTGAGTTTCGGGTACTGTTCGACGATGAGGTCTTGGTCGAAGACCGCTATTGCGGCCTTGACAGTCCCTTCTCCGGTGTCAGTGCTCTGAAAGATCCGAACGCCTCTATGACTCCTCATTACCTTAGCCCCGCCCACGTATGGTTCCTGGAGGAGAGCAATGGCGACCCCGCGCTTTTCCGCTTCGATAAGAAGCTCGTTTGTCGCCAGTCTTTTCCGCTGGAGGTTGGCCTGCACCAGTCTGTAGGGGTTTGGGTTTCCGTGGGTGCCCTTAGCAATAAGCTACTGTAGCTCTTGCTATTTCGTCCCACCTGTGGCGTGTCGGACATTCCAAGCTGAAGGCGTTGTGGCCAGCGTCATCGAGCTTGGCTCTTGTGCAGTTCCTGCACTTTGGCAGGGCACCCGTTAGAAAGTCGGAGCATTCCGACCTCAGGTGCGGCCCGCCGCAGTGACTGCACAGGTCAGCGGGTTCCTTACAGTAACGTTTGCCGTGACCATAGCCTAGGCAGCGCGTGCATTGCACCAGTGGGGTCTGGTCTTCGACCCTCACGCGCTGGAGGTCCACATGCAGGCATCCGAGCTCCGTTGCCCGTCGCCAGATGGTCGGCGAGACGCTGACCACGACGTGGCATGTGTGTGGGTTCCTAGTCCTCCTTCGGAATTTTACCATCACTCTGTCCTCCTCCTTATCGAGGTTGCGAAAGACGTCCCGATTCTGATTCCTCAGAGCTTTGAGAACGTCCTCGTCTGAATTAACAGAGAGGACGCTCTTGAGGATCAACATCGGGTCCTTGTTTTTCACCTCCTCGACATGGAGGTCCTGCCTGTCTCTTGCTATTCTTTCCTTAAGCTTATCCCTTTCCGCGATTGTCTGGAAGCCCATGATGATTTTCCGGTCTTTCGCTTTTCTCACCTTCTCCACCCTAATCCAGCCTTCCTTGGCGTCTGCTGCCTTTCGCACTTTCTCCATAACTTCGTCACCAGACTCCGTCTCGTCAGTCGAGGTAACCACTATGGAGTGGAGCGTACTTCGCATTGGGTTTGCTTTTCCGCTGTGGGTTACGCTCGCGTAGGTGTTGGTGGCGGTGGCAGTTAGCAGACTTTCTTTGTGCTGCTCGATTGCTGCCTTCAGCTCCTCCATCCCCTTGGAGTGGCTTTCCAGCAGCAATGAGTGACTCCTTATTTGGGCCTCGATTTGACTGTTGTTCTGGTCTGAGTTTACTAGGCTGGTGAAGGTGAGGTCGGCGGCTAGGCCTTCAGGCTGTGCATTATCAGGCCCCACTCTTTTTGACTTTGCCGATTTTTCGGCCTCCTTGACCAGCTGGAACAACCGGTCCAGCACATCGAATACGCCTGCTTTAATCTCATTCTTGGTGTTCCTTGAGGTGTTAAGCAGGACTTTTGCTTTGGTCAAGCAGGCCTTCGCCTCTGCCGACCGGTCCGCGTAATGAGGTTTCGGCGGGGAGTGAATCTGTACAAGCCTTGGTTGGAGAGGCTTTTGTATAAGTCTCGCAGGGCCAGCCTGCGCCGTCTTTGTGATTTGGGGGGGGGGCGTTTTGTTCGGGTTCACGTTAGAAGGCCCTGCGGCCTCCGGTTCTCCAACGCTGCGTCTCACATTTGGTGGCGAAATGGTCGGCTTTGGTGATTTTTCACCATCAGCTGGCTTCGCTTTGAGCGGGGTCCTGATTGCGTTCATGTTGGAGGTTTGCGTCAAGTGTGTAAAATTTTAAAAGTAAAAGGTAAAAGTGTATAAAAACAGTAAAATAAAGATGTAAACAATGAAAGATTTCAAAAAATCTTTAGCTTGTCGAAAAAAAATTTTTGCTCTACATAGAGTTGTCGTGGTCTTTCCTTCGCTCAAGGAGCAGGTCAAGCACTGAAAACAATCACAAGAACTCCAGAAGTCAGATTTCTTCAAAAAGAGAGTGAATCTGGAAGGACTCTATATAGAGTCGATTTATATCATCCAGTGGATAGCTCTCACCGAGCCCTCCCAAATGACCCCAAACTCGATGCAGTTACACCCAGGGGTTTCGGAGATATCCTAACTTGAAGATCTTGGTTTTTTGCCAAGATGGCAACCACAAAGTGGTTACAAGAGGATATCTCCGGAACCACAGGTCCAAAAACCCCGGTGTTTGGGCTGTCCGTACTTGGCTCGATGAGACCAATCCACCGGATCGGCTTTCAGCCTGAAAAATTTTAATAACAGGAAAGCGCCTGAAAAACGTCTTACCCTGTAGTCTATGGTATGCTCAGATGACGAGTCGAAACCCCGGCCCGCTACGACTCTCCGTTAGGAAGTTATGGTTATTTTAAGTTTTTTCAAAATGGCCGCAGTGCTGTCAAAGACTCACTTTGAGAACGGATAACTTCCTTCGAGAGAGCCGCAGACCCCCCGAGTTTGGGCTCTCCCAACTCGGCCTGAGCTCCGCTGTCCGCTGAAATTGCTTTCAGAGTCCTGAATTTTTTCAGCTCCAAACCGTCTGAAATCTTGGGGAATGAAAGATGATGAGTCCCTGACCGTATGCTAAAAAACCGCAAGCTCCTACGGCTTACGGTTCAGAAGTTATGACGGTTTGAAGCTAAACAAAATGGCCGCCGAGCTGTCAAACGTCGTTTTAGAAAGCCCGTAACTTTAGAACCCTTTATCGCAGAGGGACGGGGTTTTGGGTATACAGCTCGGCGTCACTTCAGCTTTATCCTGAAAGCAATTTCAGTGACCAAAAATTTGAAGGCCTGAAACAGGCTGAAAGCAGGTCACACTTAAAGTTACTTATAAACTACGGGCTTGACTGAAAAAACGGACAAAATCGGGCCAGCGGTTCCCGAGATAGCCTGCTTTAAAAAATAAAACCCAAAAACCAAGATGGCGAGTTTTTGTCGAATCAGCCAATTTAGAAGATAAGGGGCCCGAGTTTGGGCTTAAATAGGTCGTAATATATATTATAGACCCTGTCCTAACGTCAAAAATTAATTTTTAATATTTATTTCAGATTTATAGCCGAAAAACAGTTAAAATTCTATAACTCTGTAATAACAAGTTGGAAAATTCTGAAAAATTCACACAAAATACATGAAATAAAGACCTACAGGTAATTATAATGAAAAATTTGAAAATCCAAAAAACTGGTCAAAATTTTTTGAAAAAATGGTTTTCTTAAAAAATATCTTATAATTTTAAAACTACTTTAAATAAAAATCTAGAACTTAGTATCTCTAATCCGATGATGAGCGCGCACCCGGCTGCAGTTGAAAAAAAGGGTTAGGTTAGGTTAGGTTAGGTTAGGTTAGGTTAGGTTAGGTTAGGTTAGGTTAGGTTAGGTTAGGTTAGGTTAGGTTAGGTTAGGTTAGGTTAGGTTAGGTTAGGTTAGGTTAGGTTAGGTTAGGTTAGGTTAGGTTAGGTTAGGTTAGGTTAGGTTAGGTTAGGTTAGGTTAGGTTAGGTTAGGTTAGGTTAGGTTAGGTTAGGTTAGGTTAGGTTAGGTTAGGTTAGGTTAGGTTAGGTTAGGTTAGGTTAGGTTAGGTTAGGTTAGGTTAGGTTAGGTTAGGTTAGGTTAGGTTAGGTTAGGTTAGGTTAGGTTAGGTTAGGTTAGGTTAGGTTAGGTTAGGTTAGGTTAGGTTAGGTTAGGTTAGGTTAGGTTAGGTTAGGTTAGGTTAGGTTAGGTTAGGTTAGGTTAGGTTAGGTTAGGTTAGGTTAGGTTAGGTTAGGTTAGGTTAGGTTAGGTTTTTTTTTTTTTTTTTTTTTTTTTTTTGTTTGGGCAGGAGTGGGAAATCCCCGCGGACACCTCGACTATCTCACAGGAATTTCTCTTGTGAGACAGTCGAGGTAGTGCCGGACTCGAACCGGCTAAAAACCACTCCTGCCTAGCCAGTGTCCCTCTGACATTATCAGAGCCGTTTTGTGTATATAATTCTATTATGTGGCTATGGCAATTTATTTAATTTAATTGTAAATGAATCCGGAGAGACCAATTCCTCTCAGTATGGAAAAACTATAAAATGTATCTTCAACTATTAAACTGACCTTTTACTATAAAAATGACTATTTTACCTTTTCAAGCTACCAAAATCCCCTCAATTAATACCAAAAAATTTATATACCCATTATATAATATATTCAAATATTACTGCCTTTATTTCTTCCTAGTACTACGGTTGCAATTTCTACGCAATATTTCAGAAATAAATCTCGAGTTTTATTAGCTATCAGGCTGGGGAGATTTTCCGCAATGAGTTCTACCCCAAGCTGCTGTTCAGCCTCAAATCTAGCCCTAGCGGTAATGGGGCATTCCAGCAGAATGTGGAGAACCGTCTCCTCCTTGCCAGGCTCGCAAGCACACGATGGGCTCTCTTTACACTTGAACCGACTCAAGTATGCAGAGAACCCACCGTGCCCCGTTAGAATTTGTGTGGTGATACTTGTGGGGACCATTTTGCGCACGGTTTTGTACGCCGCCGCCGCGTCCGGGAAGAAAATTTTGGTGCCCGAGGCAGTTTCACCTGATCCGTACCTCCCGTTCCATTCGTCAAGCGTCTCCGACCGGAGTCTTCGCTTGACGAATGATACGGGACACAGATCATAGTCCGGCCTCTTCTTCGACCTCAGTGCGGCTTCCTTCGCCAGCTGGTCGGCTCGCTCGTTCCCCTCCAACCCTACGTGGGCCTTAATCCAGAACAAGGAGACACTCTTGTTCTGGAGCTTACAGCGTCGGATGGTGTCCCTAGTTTCCACAGCCAAGGGGTGGGGGGAACTTACGTTCGCAACCGACTGAAGGGCCGCCTTTGAGTCACTGAAGATGCCGAACGTGGTTTCACCACTCTTGAGCACTTCTCCTGCCGCCCTCTGTAGGGCCAGAAGTTCCGCCTGGTAGACGGTACAGTAAGACGGCAAGGCAAGTTTGAGGGCCTTTGTTTCGGTGGCATTATTCCACAAGGATAGCGCCGCCCCAACCCTGCCCTCAATCTTGCTGCCGTCAGTGAATATGCGCACAGCGAAACTGCTGTGGCGGTTGTATTGCTCCTCGTCTACCAGGCTTCCGAACTCCAGTTTTACTTGGTCCGCGGGGTGCGGAGCCTCTATCGCTGGAGCCATCCGTTCAATCTCCCCACCTCCTAGTACCGGCTGGGGTACCCCCTTCTTGGCCTCGTATAACGCAGCCGCTTCCCGTATACGGAGGTCGAGTGGGAGTATACCAGCCAGCACCAGTGCCGAGTTTAGGGAGACCGTGCGGTAGGCTCTGCACAGTTTCTGGGCAAACCCCCTCTGGACCACGCTTAACTGTTTTCTGACCCCTAATTTGTTGGCGGCAGGTGCCCATGCGCTTGCGGCGTACAAAATCGTAGGCTCTACTGCGGCGGTGTATATAGCCCTTATCACCTCCGGGTGCAAACCCCAACTGACCCGGGCTGCTCTGGCCAGCTGCTTGTACATAGCTATGGCCTTTTTACAGACCACAGCTACGTGTTTGTTGAAGGTGAGTTTGGCGTCAATGATAAGCCCCAATATTTTGACATCTTGGGACATTCCAATGTTGATCCCCCCCATGCTCAAACGGGGCGTGTCGTATTTCAGCCTTCGCGTTAGAACCATCGCACAGGTTTTGTGCGGTGCGAAGTTCAGCCTATTTTTGACACCCCACGTTCGAACATGTTCGAGAGCGGCATTGGCCTGTCCCTCAATTTCCAGCGCTGTGTCCCCGTCAAACACCATCACCACGTCGTCAGCGAATGCCTGGCAATAATCGCCTCTACTCTCGAGCTGTTTTAGGAGTGGGTCCAGTATGAGGTTCCAGAAAATGGGCCCTCCTATCGAGCCCTGAACGCAACCCTTGCTGGTACTCCTTCTGCTTTCTTCACCGGCATATCTCACTGTGACCACCCTGTCGCTGAGATAGCTGCTGACAACCCGTCTCAAATTCACAGGACACTTTTCCTCAGCCAATCGTACTTTGATAGTGGGCCACCACGCACTGTCGAAGGCTCCCTCTATATCCAGAGACACAAGCGTGACGATCTTTTTTTGTGCTAACTTCGTGCGGATGTGCTGCACTAGGGTATAGAGGGAGTCTTCTGTGCTTTTTTGGGGCATAAAGCCGTATTGGCGAGTACTTATCCTGGGTAGTAAATAAAATTTGAGACGGGCAACCAGCATCTTCTCGTACACTTTCCCCATGACAGGCAATAGCCCAACCGGCCTGTACGACTTGGGTACGGTGTACGAGTCTTTGCCCGGCTTTCTAAGCACTACCACCGTTGCTTCCTTCCAGATCTTCGGGAAGTGGTGTAGCGCCAGGCACTTGTTCAGCAGTGCCAGGAAGTAGTTGGGGTCACAGTGAACCGCGTGACTGCAGATGTCTGCCGTGAAGCCGTCGGCTCCCGGGGCCTTTTTTGGGTTGAATGATCCCATAGACCTATCAAGCTCGCTTAGGGTAAACGGTGGGTCATATCGTTCATCATGGCTCCATGCGTTTACCATTTCTGCCCGTTCTCTGATTCGGCGATGGTCTATGGTATCATCTTCCTCTCGGTCCTCGGGGTAGAACGTCTCGGCCAACAGCTCCACGGAGCCCCTAGCGTCCAGCGTCTGTCCACCCATCTGTAGTGGCAGATCCTCCTCTCTCTTTCCAGTCCTTCCCATTACCCTGTAAATCCCTTCCCAGACCCCTTCTCGGTCCTGCTTCCCGCAGAACTCCTTCCAGCTCTCTGATGCGGCTTTCATCACTGCTTCCTCATACCTTTCCCTTTCTTTTTTGTACAGGTCTACAACCATCGCTCTTCGGACCGGTGCTGCGCTCCTGACTCTGCGTTTCCTGGTGGCGACTAGCCTTTTCGTCTCCGCGAGCTCCTTAGACCACCACGGCAAGGTAAGTGTATCTGTGTTGATTTTTGCTGGAATTGTGTGTTGGCATGTGTGTGTAATTGCTTGTGTGTATGTGTTTATGTGTGCTTCCAATTCATGTACCTGTGTAACATTTGAGAGTTCCGCTAGGGTCAAATTCTTGTCATTCATAATTTGAGACAGTTTCACACGAAACTGGCCCCAATTAGCCTTCTTTGTGTTGTAAACCCTAGTAGTCCTCTCAATGCTTATGCCTTTAGATTTAATCAAATTAATGCCAAAAGTAATGCCATTGTGGTCGGAGCTCGTGAGACCCTCGTCGATCCGCCAGCCATCCACCAAGTCCAGCATGTCCGCCGAACAGGCCGTCACATCTACGTGGCTGCAGAACCTGATGCCACCCCGAATGGTGTCGAATGTGGGAATATCTCCAGTATTGAGGATTTGTAGCCCCAGCTCCCCCAGCGCTCCACACATTTGCGCTCCCCTGCGATCTTCACTGCTGCTACCCCACCAGGTACTTTTCGCATTCGCGTCTCCTCCAATAACCAACCTGCTAGAGCCCAGCTCTCGCTCTATCTGACGGAGATGCTCCAAGTATGGCTCAATGGGCTTGTCGGGCTCGAAGTAGAGGGACACCAGCGTGATCGTCCAGGCGCTGGTTCGGACTCCCACCACAACGATGTTGTTTGTGGTGAGTTGCGGGTACTGTAAGACGTCCAAATCTTTATCGAAGACAGCTATTGCTGCCTTTACAGTCCCTTCTCCTCCCTCTGAGCTCTGGAAGACCCTTACGCCCCGGTGACCTCTCATTCTTCTTACCCCACCCACGTATGGCTCCTGGAGCAACGCTACAGCGAGTTTGCGGTTGGTCGCCTCTAGTAAGAGCTCGTTTGTGGCTAGCTGACTCCGTTGCAGGTTGGCCTGGACCATTTTGTACCTAGTAGTGGTTTCGGGGACGCCTTTAGCAGTACGCTATGGAAGCTCGGGCCAATCCATCCCACCTCTTACGCACCGGGCAGTCGCTACTGAATGCGTTGTGCTCCGTGTTCCCCAACTTGGATCTGGTGCAGTTTATGCACGCCGCTGCTTCACCGGTCTGTCGGTTTGGGCAATCCGCTCTGATGTGTGAGCCGCCGCAGTGGCTACACAGGTCAGCTGGCTCCTTACAGAGGCGTTTGCCGTGACCGTATCCCAAGCAGCGGGTACACTGCACCAGTGGCGTCTGGTCTTCGACACGGACCCTCTGGAGGTCGATGCGAAGTTTTCCTGCATCAATTGCCCGCCTCCAGATCATTGGGGACACACTGAGCACAACGTGATTCATGTGTGGGTTACGGGTGTTCCTTCTATACTTTATTGCAGTCCTTTGGTCCTCGTCGTCGAGGCCGTGAAAAATCTCCCGGTTCTGATTCTTCAGGGCTTTTACGACCTCTTCGTCGCTGTGTATTTTCAACACATCCCTGAGAATCAGAAGCGGGTCTCGATTCTTTACTTCCTCGACAACGAGGTTTCCTCCAGCCGCGTCCAACCGCTCCTTCACTTTGCGTCTCTCTTCCTGTGTAGCGCACCCCATGATAATCTTCCTATCTTTGGCCTTCCTGACTTTCTCGATGCGCACCCAGCCCTCCTTAGCGTCCACCGCTTTCCTTACCCTTTCTAGTATTTCGTCCCCTGTTTCCATTTCTTGTGTCGAGGAGACGACTACGGAGTGCAGTGTCGTTCGCTCCAGGGTATGTGCCCCGGTGTGGCCTTTATTGACGGCTGCTACATTCGCGTAGGTCGTCTCCCCCGCACTTTCCTTGCTGGCCAGACTGTGCTGGAGCCTTTCCAGTTTCTCGGAGTTGTCTCTCAACTCCGAGATGTGCTCTTTCAGACGGTTTAAGAGCTCAGTCTGGCCAGCAAGAACCTCGACAGGAATGGGATGGGGACTAATACGGTCAGCGGTGAGCACGGGATCCGGTGCGGGGATGGGTGCGACAGGGGCCTTGTCTCGTTCCGACTCCTTGACCAGCTCATAAAGCCTGTTTATGGCTCCGAGCACCGCAGTCTTGATCTCGGCCTTGAGGTTGCGAGAGTTGCCCAGATTAAGCTTGGCCTTATTCAGGCACGCTCTCGCTTCCTCAGTGCGACCGCGGTGCCCTGCCTCAGGCTTCTTGAGTGGTCTACCGGCATCAATGGCAGCTCGGCGCGCCCCCGGAGTGGCTGGGACCCCCTGCGAAGCAGAAGGAGTGACTTCTCCAAACGAGATTCTCCTCCGTGCATTGGCAGACGATGGCCCCGCTTTCTCCGACAGTCGCGGCGAGCTACCAGAGCCGTGGGTCTTCACGGTGCTGGATGGGGTGCAGAACATAATGGATTTGATGAGCAGACAAGATCAGAAAGACTCCTGTAAAGAGGGGGTCAAACTGAATTATCCGCTCGTCAGCTGGACACTGGATACTTCTGTTTCCCTGTAAAGGGGGGAACTCAGTGAGTAAATTACAAATAAAATCAAATAAAATACAAAATATAATAATACTATAGTCGCCCACCTACAGACGACTGTCACATAAATAAGGTATTAAATAAACAATAATTTCTAAGTCAATTAAAAACTCCGTAATAAATAATATTTAAAATTGGTCAGAATGATTAAAAACAAGCTTTCCCTCAAGAAATCCCTATCTAAATAGACCTAAAATAAACTAAGAGAAAAATTTTGAAAAAGAAAAAATTTGCCTAAACTCCCACGTCTACCTTCCTATATACCAGAGGGCGGGTGGGTGGGCAAAATTTTTTCGAGCTAGGGGCGCGTGCGAGGTGTCCAGAGACGCGTCTCCGCGCGGGCTAGCGATATATGGAATAAAACGTGGTAGGTGCCGAACAAAAATTTTGACTTTTGGTCAAAAAACCAGTTTTCGAAATAAAAAATTTGGATTTTCACCTCACAACCTGGAGACCGGGACACGGAACGCGGACCAGAATTCAGGGAAGAAGGGTGAGTACTATTACAACTATAATCTAATTTAAAATGTGAAGGAAAATTTGGAAAAATAATTAATTTTGAGGAATATCTCTGGAATTTAGGGATGAAGTCCAGACGCGCGTGTAAAATGCGCGCGTTATGGTCAGTACGTAGGCGGAGGCCTAGTTATGTCTAAAAACACCGAAAACAGATTGAAAATCGCACGTCTGGAACAGAAAATATCGATGTTTTACTTTTTAACAAGCTTCCTAAGGTAGATTTTGGTACTTACAGAGATGTATGAAAATAACTATTTTTTAGAAAAATGTATGTTTTATTCGGGCTAGGGGCGCGGGCGAGGGGTCCAGAGACGCGTCTCCGCGCGGGCTAGCGATATATGGAATAAAACGTGGTAGGTGCCGAACAAAAATTTTGACTTTTGGTCAAAAAACCAGTTTTCGAAATAAAAAATTTGGATTTTCACCCCACAACCTGGAGACCGGGACACGGAACGCGGACCAGAATTCAGGGAAGAAGGGTGAGTACTATTACAACTATAATCTAATTTAAAATGTGAAGGAAAATTTGGAAAAATAATTAATTTTGAGGAATATCTCTGGAATTTAGGGATGAAGTCCAGACGCGCGTGTAAAATGCGCGCGTTATGGTCAGTACGTAGGCGGAGGCCTAGTTATGTCTAAAAACACCGAAAACAGATTGAAAATCGCACGTCTGGAACAGAAAATATCGATGTTTTACTTTTTAACAAGCTTCCTAAGGTAGATTTTGGTACTTACAGAGATGTATGAAAATAACTATTTTTTAGAAAAATGTATGTTTTATTCGGGCTAGGGGCGCGGGCGAGGGGTCCAGAGACGCGTCTCCGCGCGGGCTAGCGATATATGGAATAAAACGTGGTAGGTGCCGAACAAAAATTTTGACTTTTGGTCAAAAAACCAGTTTTCGAAATAAAAAATTTGGATTTTCACCCCACAACCTGGAGACCGGGACACGGAACGCGGACCAGAATTCAGGGAAGAAGGGTGAGTACTATTACAACTATAATCTAATTTAAAATGTGAAGGAAAATTTGGAAAAATAATTAATTTTGAGGAATATCTCTGGAATTTAGGGATGAAGTCCAGACGCGCGTGTAAAATGCGCGCGTTATGGTCAGTACGTAGGCGGAGGCCTAGTTATGTCTAAAAACACCGAAAACAGATTGAAAATCGCACGTCTGGAACAGAAAATATCGATGGTTAGGTTAGGTTAGGTTAGGTTAGGTTAGGTTAGGTTAGGTTAGGTTAGGTTAGGTTAGGTTAGGTTAGGTTAGGTTAGGTTAGGTTAGGTTAGGTTAGGTTAGGTTAGGTTAGGTTAGGTTAGGTTAGGTTAGGTTAGGTTAGGTTAGGTTAGGTTAGGTTAGGTTAGGTTAGGTTAGGTTAGGTTAGGTTAGGTTAGGTTAGGTTAGGTTAGGTTAGGTTAGGTTAGGTTAGGTTAGGTTAGGTTAGGTTAGGTTAGGTTAGGTTAGGTTAGGTTAGGTTAGGTTAGGTTAGGTTAGGTTAGGTTAGGTTAGGTTAGGTTAGGTTAGGTTAGGTTAGGTTAGGTTAGGTTAGGTTAGGTTAGGTTAGGTTAGGTTAGGTTAGGTTAGGTTAGGTTAGGTTAGGTTAGGTTAGGTTAGGTTAGGTTAGGTTAGGTTAGGTTAGGTTAGGTTAGGTTAGGTTAGGTTAGGTTAGGTTAGGTTAGGTTAGGTTAGGTTAGGTTAGGTTAGGTTAGGTTAGGTTAGGTTAGGTTAGGTTAGGTTAGGTTAGGTTAGGTTAGGTTAGGTTAGGTTAGGTTAGGTTAGGTTAGGTTAGGTTCGCCCCCTGTCGAGGTCCTGGACGTGGACGCAGCAGCGGTCCAGCTCAGGGGGTCCCTGACCGAGGTGTGCAACTCCAGCATGCCTCGGTCTCGCCGTCCGCCTCCCCGTCGTGCCGTCTATTGGTGGACGGAGGAGCTGGCGGGACTCCGGGCCACCTGCGTGGCGGCCAGGAGGGAATACACGCGGAGCCGACGGCGCAGCGCCCAAAACCGAGTCCGGGCAGAAGAGGACCGCCTATACGCCTCTTACCGAGAGGCGACGACGGCCCTCAAGTCTGCAATGGGCGCTGCTCAAGACTCGGCGAGGGCCGAGATGCTGGAGGGTCTCGATAGGGATCCCTATGGGAGACCATATAAGGCGGCGCGGAACCAGCTCCGCCCTTATGGTCCCCCACTGTCGGAAACTCTCGAGCCAGCGTTGCTGGATGGGGTGGTCCGGTCCCTGTTTCCGCGCAGGACCGACTTCACCCCACCAACGATGGATCCCCCGCAAGGGGCGGCTCCGCCGGAGGAGGAGATCCCCCCAGTGACATCAGCGGAGATTTACGCGGGGGTTCTTAGCCTCCGCGTAAAGAAGACGGCCCCCGGACCAGACGGTGTCCCCGCACGGGTGCTGGCGATCGCCGCCTCCGGCATGGAGGAAAGGTTTCGGGACCTCTTCAGCGCGTGCTTTACGGCTGGGAGGTTCCCGAAACTGTGGAAGGAGGGGCAGTTATGCCTCCTCCGAAAGGAGGGCCGCCCGGTGGACTCCCCCTCGGCATACCGGCCCATCGTCCTGCTCGATGAGGTCGGTAAGTTGTTCGAGGGGATTGTAGCCTCCCGGCTCGACAGCCATTTGCGGGGGGTGGGGCCGGATCTGTCGGACGCCCAATTCGGCTTCCGTCGAGGGCGTTCGACGATCGACGCGCTGGCCCTACTCAAGGGCCAGGTGAAGGAGGCGGTGGAGGCGGGGGACGGAGTGCTGGCGGTGTCGTTCGACATTGCCAACGCCTTCAACTCCGTCCCCCACTCGACGATATTGGAGGCGCTCCGGTATCACGGAGTGCCCCAATACCTGCGGGACCTCCTGGCCAGCTACCTGGAGGACCGAGAGGTCCTCCTAGTGGACAAGACGGCCACCGTGAGGCGGTACGGCGCAGAGTCCGGTGTTCCGCAGGGGTCGGTGCTTGGCCCCCCCTTGTGGAACATCGGGTTCAACTGGCTCCTGCGCGGAGCCCTCCTCCCGGGCACGAGTGTCATCTGCTACGCGGATGACACTCTCCTCACTGCCCGGGGGAGGAACTTTGCGGACGCGGCCTGTCTGGCCTCGGCTGGCGGATCCTTGGTTGAAGAGAGGATCCGCCGCCTGGGATTGAAGGTGGCGCTGCACAAGACCGAGGCCGTGTTCTTTCGCGGGCCTCGGCAGCGCTGCCCTCCCGACGCCCACATAATTGTGGAGGGCGTCAGGATAGGGGTCCAGCCCCAGATGAAGTATCTGGGGCTGGTACTGGACGACAGGTGGCGCTTCGGCCCGCATTTCAGCGGGCTGTCGACGCGCCTGCTTAAGGCCGCGGACTCCCTCTCGTGGCTCCTCCCGAACCTGGGGGGACCCAAGGCGAAATGCCGGCGCCTGTATGCCGGCATCTTGCGGAGCATGGCCCTATACGGGGCCCCCATCTGGGCGGACTCCCTCCACAGGAGGGAGAATGCGACCGCCATCCGCAGGCCCCAAAGGGCCATTGCACAGCGGGTGGCGAGGGCCTACCGCTCGGTGGGCTTCTCGGCGGCATGCGCTCTGGCTGGCACCCCTCCTTGGGAGTTGGAGGCTTGGGTGCTCGCCAGAGTGTATGAGTGGACGGCGCGCCGAAAGGCTCTCGGGGAGCGACCCGTCGCCGAAGAGCGGGAGGCCGTGCGGCGGGAGGCGAAGGACGCCATCGTCCTCCACTGGACGGAGGACCTCGCCAACGCCGCCTTTGGCCGCCGTACGTTGGACGCGCTCGGACCGGTTTTGCGGAGCTGGCTCGAGCGGTCCCACGGTTTCCTCTCGTTCCGTCTGGTGCAGGTGTTGTTCGGCCATGGCTGTTTCGGATCGCACCTGCACCGGATCGGGAGGGAGGAAACCCCGGCGTGCCACGACTGCGGCGCGCCGGAGGACACGGCGCAGCACACCCTGGAGGTGTGCCCAGCTTGGTCCGAGTTTCGCCGCGGTCTGACCGCGGTAATCGGACCGGACCTCTCGCTTCCCGGCGTCGTCAACGCCATGCTGGGGAGCGAGGAGGCCTGGGCAGCGGTCGCCTCCTTTTGCGAGGACGTAATCTCGCAAAAGGAGGAGGCGGAGCGCGCGCGGGAGGACGATCCTCTCGCTGCGCCGCTCCGCAGACGAAGAAGGGGTCGGAGAAGGCACCGTCCTCTCCCTCCTCTTGGTGGCGACGGGCGGGCGACAGGCACGGGGGTGCCTTCGCCCGCATTGCACCCGTCACCACCTTCGTCGAACATTCCCGGGCCCCTGTGAGGGGCCCGCCATGAAGGGCAATCGTCGGCGGAGGACTGGTCGTAAAGGCTATGCCGGTTTCCCAGTCCCCCGCCACTCGGACGAAGCGGGAATGTCGCTGGGTCGTTTTAGTGGGTATACCGGGTCAGACCCGGGGAGTCCCACATACCCCTCTCATCCCCCGATGGGAGGGTATGCGTAATGCATTTTTTCCCAGCGATAAAAAAAAAAAAAAAAAAAAAAAAAAAAAAAAAAAAAAAAAAAAAAAAAAAAAAAAAAAAAAAAAAAAGGTTAGGTTAGGTTAGGTTAGGTTAGGTTAGGTTAGGTTAGGTTAGGTTAGGTTAGGTTAGGTTAGGTTAGGTTAGGTTAGGTTAGGTTAGGTTAGGTTAGGTTAGGTTTTTTTTTTTTTTTTTTTTTTTTTTTTTTTTTTTTTTTTTTTTTTTTTTTTTTTTTTTAATACTACTTCCTCTGACACAATATCAGAGCCTATGTTAACTAATGCTTCTCTCTCATTCCAGTTCTATCAAGTATTCCTCTCGCACTTTTATTCCACATACTTTGTCTTTCTTTCTTACTATCTCTTTCATGCAATTTCCCGGTGGGATTCCGGTCTAAACTATCTATGCTCTCTATTTTATCTGTACTGATTTCTTTATTCTCTCTATTTATCTGTTTTGGGTTTCGGGTTTACAACCCACAATTTTGTTATCTTTATTAAATCAAAGCCCAGTATACATGTTTTACTACATTGTTTTCTTACATAATTATCTACTTTTATTTACACTTTTATGCTTACCATTTTTATGCTTATCTCTTAGTGCTATTTCTTATTTAGTTTACAGTTAAAGGGATTCAGGGCTTACAACATCCACACTCTCATTTTGCTTTGATGCCCAGTATACAATTTATTTTACCAATTTTCTTACGTATCTAATTTTATATCTAGTGCTTATTTTATATCTTAAACTATGCTTATTTCTACTTTTAATTACTAGTATGCCTTAATTAGTATTAGTGTATGATGTACAGTATATTCTATAATATATGGTCATCATACTTATTTTTACTTGTTCCTTTTTACAACTTGTTCTATTATTTTTAGGCAATAGTTCATGAATTCTTTTCTCCGTTTGTCTATCATTATTAGTTTTATGTTCTCTAATTTTAGTTCTATTTCCAGTAGTTGTTCAATTTTGAATCTTTCACATCCAAACACTGGGCATTCCAAAATAACGTGGGGCACGGTTTCTCTTATGCTGGGGTCACAGATGCATGAAGGATTCTCTTTACACTTAAAGCGGCAAAGGTATTCCGAGAATCCTCCATGGCCGGTGAACAGTTGAGTGCTCAGGCATGTCGGCTCGAACTTTCGGATCACTTTATAAGCCGTCGTCACATCCGGAAAGAATATCTTCGTGATACCAGCGACTTCCCCGGATCTGTATCTCACGTCCCATTCTCGAATCGACTCCAGCCGAAGCTGTCGTTTCGCGAATGAGACGGGGAACAGATCATAGTCGGGTTTTCTCTTTCCTGACGCAGTGGCGGCCTCCTTGGCAAGTTGGTCTGCTCTTTCATTTCCCTCCAATCCTGCGTGCGCTTTAATCCAGTACAAAGACACAGCTTTGTTCTGTCGAGATATTGTAGTTAGATTCTCGCGAGTTTGTACCGCTAATGGATGGAAGGAGCCGAGGTTTGCGACCGTTTGCAGCGCCGCCATTGAGTCACTATATATGCCGAATGTGAGAGCTCTGTTCTTCTTTATTTGCTTCGTGGCCTCGTGAACGGCCAGCAGTTCCGCCTGGTATACTGTGCAGTATGACGGCAAGCAGAGTTTGACGGACTTTGTCTCTGTTTCGCCCTCCCAAATGGACAGCGCTGCGCCAACTCTTCCGCCAATCTTACTGCCGTCTGTAAAAATTTTTACTGCACAGCTACTGTTGGCTTCCATGTCGCTTCGATCCTTTAGGCATGTCAGCTCGAGCTCTGCGAGAGCTGCAGGGTGTGGCGCTTTTGTTGCCGGCATTTGTCGCTCGATCTCTCTGTCCCTCAGTTCGGGCAGGGGTGCCCCTTTCCTGATCCTGTATAGCGAGGCTACCTCGCGTATACGAAGATCCAGTGGGAGCACACCTGCCAGAACCAGCGCCGAGTTCAGGGAGACCGTTCGATAAGCCTTACACATCTTTTGCGCGAAACCTCTCTGTACTGTGCCGAGCTGCTTTTGTATTCCCAGTTTTTCAGCAGCCGGTGCCCAGACGCTCGCCGCATATAAGATAATGGGCTCGATGGTCGCAGTGTAAATCGTGCGAATTACCTCTGGATGGAGGCCCCAACTCGCTTTTGCCGCTCTTGCGAGCTGCTTGTATATGTTGATGGCCTTCCTGCAGACACTCGACACGTGTGCGTTGAAGGTGAGCTTGTCATCGAACGTCACACCCAACATCTTAATTTGTTTGGACAGGCCTATGTCGATCCCGCCCATGCTCAAGCGCGGAGTGTCGAATTTAAGCTTCCGTGTGATCACCATTGCGCTTGTCTTATGGGGTGCAAATTTTAGCTTATTTTCGACACCCCACACCCGAACAATTTCGAGAGCGGCATTGGCCTGTCCTTCCACATGTAGTGCCGTGTGACCATCGAACACCATGACGACGTCATCGGCGAACGCCTGCACATAGTGCCCTTCGGCTTCGAGAGTAACTAGCAGGGGGTCCAGTAAAACATTCCATAGAATGGGCCCACCTATCGACCCTTGGACGCATCCTTTGTTGGTCGCCTTGGTAAAGGTTTCCCCATTGTACCTCACCGTGACATTTCTCTGGTCGAGGTAGCTGTCGATAACTCTTCTTATGTTTAACGGACAGTTTCCTTTTGCCAGTTGGACTCTGATCGCTGGCCACCAGGCGCTGTCGAAAGCGCCCTCTATATCCAGTGAAACGACGGTTATAATTTTCTTCTCGTCGAGTTTTTTGTTAATGTGTTGCATCAGTTTATAGAGGGCGTCTTCGCAGCTCTTTTGGGGCATGAATCCAAACTGGTTTTTGTTCAGTCTCGGCAGCAGGTGATGTTTTAGTCTGGCGACCAGCATTTTTTCGTACACCTTGCCCAGTACCGGTAACAGTCCTATGGGGCGGTAGGACTTTGGGGTTGTGTACGATTCTTTTCCTGGTTTCCTTAGGACTATGACTGTCGCTTCCTTCCAGACTGCTGGGAAATAGTGTAGCTCCAGGCATTTATTTAGTACTCCCAGGAAAAGTTCAAGGTCGCTTCTTACGGCACGGCTACAAATATCTGCCGTAAAACCATCAGCACCAGGCGCCTTTTTTGGGTTCAAGGAATCCAGTGCACTGAGCAGTTCTGTCGTTGTGAACTGCGGGTCATCCTGCCCCTCAGATGGTTGGAGGTTCACAACTGATGCTCGGTTTCTGGTGTCTCGGTGCGTCTGGATGTCATTCTCCGCAAGGTCTTCTGGGTAGAATGTCCTTGCAAGCAGTTCCACAGAGCCTTTTGCGTCAAGGGTGATGCCGTCATCCACTAAGGGTATATCTTCCTCTCTCTTGGCCGTTCTCCCTATGACCCGATAGATTCCCTCCCACAAGTTTTCTTTATCCTGTTTGCCGCAGAAATCTTTCCAACTGGTGATCTGGGCCTCCATTGCTTTCGATTCGTACTCATCTCTGGCTTCTATGTAGGCGTCGTATACTCTTTGTTTTCGTATCGGTGCGGCGTTCCCGATTCTGCGTTTCCTAGTGGTGACTTCTTGCTTCATCTTCGCGAGCTCCTCCGACATCCAGGGTAGGGTAAGTGTCTCTGTGTTCTTTTTTAGTGGAATTGAAGTATTACAAGCTACGGTGATGGCGTTATTATAATTTTGAATAAATTGGTCTAATTTTTCAACTGTGTTGATTGTGCAAACATTATTGATTACTAGATTTGAGTCTATTTTTAATTTTTTAAAAGTGTCAAGAAAAGTTTCCCAGTTAGCTTTTTTAGTGTTATATAGCCTTGTGGTTCTTTTGACACTTACCCCGGCGGATTTTTTGAGTTTGATATTGAAGCTAATTCCATTGTGGTCGGCACACGTGAGATTTACCACAACTTTCCAGTCCTCCACTAGGTCCAGCATATCGAGAGTGCAAGCCGTCACGTCAACGAAGCTAGTGTATCGCTTACCGCCGCGGATGGTGTCGAAAGTCGGAGTGTCACCTCGGTTGAGTATGTGTAGGCCCTTCTCGTGGAAAGTACCTGCCACATCGTCGCCCCTATGGTCGATCACCGGACTGCCCCACCAGGTGCTCTTTGCATTTGCGTCGCCTCCAATAATTAGCCTTCTCGAGTTGGTAGTTGCGAGTTTTTTAAGGTGATCCAGGTACGCGTCTATGGGCCGGTCCGGTTCGAAGTAGTATGAAGCCAGTGTGAGTTTCCATTGCTTTGTGCTGACCGTCACCACTACTATATTATTTGTGGTGAGCTCCGGGTGTTGTGTAACATCTAAATTGGGGTCAAATACGGCAATGGCAGCCTTGACCGTGCCCCCTCCGGTGTTCTGGAAAATTCTGACCCCTCTGTATGACTTCATACTATCGGTCCCGCCCACATACGGTTCCTGGATCAGCGCTATTGTAACTTTCCGTTTGGTTGCTTCGATCATCAACTCGTCCGTGGCCAATTTCCTCCGTTGTAGGTTGCACTGTAGCACCCGGTAAAGGTGTTTGTCCTCCTGGGCGCCCTTAGCAGTACGCAACTGACATACGAGCTATAGCGTCCCGCTTTCTACGTACGGGGCATTCTGTGCTGAAGGCGTTGTGATCGTTACGATCGAGCTTTGCCGCTGTGCAGTTCCTACATGTTGGTTCACTCCCCGCGAGCCACTCTGGACACTGCGCTCTAAGATGCAGTCCTCCACAGTGGCTGCAGAGGTCTGCTGGATCTACGCAGAACCTCTTGCTATGACCGTATCCAAGACACCTCGAGCACTGCACCAGTGGTGACTGGTCCAGCACCCGGATGCGTTGAAGGTCGATGTAGACCGCTCCAGCGTCGGTTGCTCTTCTCCAGATGGCCGGAGATACGCTAAGGACGATGTGGCTTGTGTGCGGGTTTCGGGCTTTTCTTTTATATTTGATTTCGATCCGGTCTTCGTTCTCTTTGAGGTCCTGGAAGATAGCCCGGTTTTGCTTTCTGAAAGCACTAAGGACTTCCTCATCAGTATTCACCGTGAGAACGTCCGCAAGCTTTAGGAGAGGGTCTCTATTTTTGACCTCTTCAACGTGCAGGTTTTTACCGGAGTTTTCAAGCCTCTGCTTTACCTTCTGTCTGTCTTCATCAGTGTTGCAGCTCATGATTACTTTTCGGTCTCTTCCTTTCCGAGTCCGCTCCACCCTGATCCACCCTTCCTTTGCGTTCACCGCCTCTCTGACTTTTGTCAGAACTTGGTCGCCTGTATCATTTTCGTCCTGAGACGTGACGACAACTGAATGGAGCGCATTTTGCGGAGGAGGGTGGGAGGTGGTTCGGACTGCTGTTTTTTCGGCGTAGGTTTTAGTGCTTAAAACCTGTTGATGCTGTTCTTCTAATTTTTCTTTCAGGTCGTCTAATTTTTTGCTATTTTCGACGAGTAGCCGGCTCTGCTCTTTAAGGTGGTTAATAATCTGGCTGTTTTCTCCGGGGGTCCCTTTACCATCCATCTTACCGGGTGTTGTCGGGATTGTTTCTGATGTGGATGGCTCCCCGGCCTTTTTAAGTCTCTTAATTTCAGCGTCAGCCTCTTTAATTATATGAAATAATTTGTCTACTGCCTCCAGCACGTTTGCTTTTATATCTGTTTTTAGGTTGCGTGAGTTGTTAACGTTTGTTTTTGCCTTTATAACATTTTGTCTGGCTTCAGCCAGACGCGTTAAGCGAGTTTGCAGGACTTGTCTCGGTAGGATTTGATCCTCCGTTTTGCCGGTGACTGGGGTTAGTGCAGCTTCGAAGTTCTCAACGCTGCGTCTGACGTTGGGCAGCGTTTGTGTCCCTGATGGAGAGTTTCTGGATGAGAGCGTTTGTGTTCTTGGAGGAGACTTTTGCTTCTCCATTTCGCCAGCGAATTTTGCCGGTGTTCTGGCCGTCATGGTCAGAGGAATGCGTCAGTGATGGATGTAAATCGACAGAATAAATATAAAATGTCCAATCGTGGTTTGCACACAGTGTAAAGATGTGTGCAGTCTAATCTATAGATAAAACACGGTCAAAAAGAGAAAAATGAAATAAAATAAATGCTAGCACGCTGTCGCAAAAGGAACAAGTTTGTAGTCGGGCTCAATAAAGCTTTCGTGATACACGTAATAAGAATAAAGTATATAAGGTGGAGTTTAAATTCTTACTCTATAGCGAAGTCAAAAGCTAACAAAAAGCCGAGGAAAAGACCCAAGAAAGTCAAAGGATCAGTAGAACCAATGTAACAAGATAGTGACTCTTTGAAAGACTCTATGTAGAGTCGGTCTCCACTGGAAAAAATTTGTAGAGATCCTATGAGTTTAGTATGCTTAGTCACAAAAGCCTCAATCCGCAAGAAGGACTGCTCCAGGGTCCCCAGTTTTCGATTTAGAGTCGAAAAACTTTTGTGCTCTATGTAGAGCCAATTAAATGGTACCAACTGAAAGATCTCTCCGAGCCCTATAAAATGACACTAAGCACCGTCCTGTAGCTAAAAGGGTTCCGGAGATATGGCTATTTGAAATTCCCGGATACTACGGGATATTGCCGCCAGGAAAACGGATACTTGATGTAACTTTCAAACGCCTGGGCCGAATTGTCCCGAGTTTGGGCTAAAATGATAGTGCTCGATGAGATCTCCCCGCTGCGCTGATTTTCAGCACTGAAAAGTTTTTTCCCCTGAAAAACCCTGAAACAGGTCCTCTCGAGGAGCTGGAGTCCAGCTCAAGTCAATAAAAGAAACCCCAGCCTTCTACGACCCACCGTTCCAGAGATAAAGCTGTTTGAATATTTACAAAATGGCCGCCGTAAACGTCAAAATGACTTTTTGACCTGCGATATCTCCGGTCGTATGCGTCGCAGAAGACCCGAGTTTGGGGTCGTTTGACTCGCCCTGACTCGCCCTATATGCTGAAACCAGTTTCAGGGAACTGAAAATTTATCGGTGGGGTAGGTGTTAAGCCCCTTAATGATAATCTGAAAACAGAATTTAATTATCTTTGTCGGTTCAGGAGTTGGAGCCGGGTTAGACTCGCCAAGATGGCCGCCGATCTGTCAAATGACAAGTTTAGATGCCGTTTTCTCCACAACCAATGGTCGTATTGAACCCGGGTTTTCAATCTACAGATCGGCTCCACCCTCTCCGTCTTAAGATGCGAGTTTCAGCCCTGAAAAAGTTTTCAGCCTGAAAACGCCTGAAAACTATATATTTACAATTTGCAATTTGTGCACTACTTAGACCCGAAAACCGCAGCTTCGTAGGCCAAACGGTTTATGAGATAATCTAAAAACAAACAAGTATCCGGATTAATTAAAATGGCCGACTTTTTCAATTTACGGCGATTTCAATGTTATCCGGGCCGAGTTTCGGCTTAAATAAGTCCGAACTGGGTAAAATAACACGATACAATTATAAAAAAGTGATTTTTTCCTATATTTCAGGGATTATTAGCAAAAAACACATAAAATTCGATAACTTTGGTACTGTTTGACTGAAAATTTTGAAAAAAATACTAAAATTAACTACATTTAAGCTTCTAAAACACTAATAATAACATAAAATTTTCAAGCTATTTTTAAGCACAAAAATATTAAAATTAAGATTTTTTCAGTTATTTAATTACTATAATTACATGAGCTAATAAAAAATTTTGAAATTTAAAACTTAAGGTCGTCTAATAAGCGCGCAACAGGCTGTAGTTGAAGAATTTTGATAAATGTCTTCTGTCCAGAGTTATATGGGTCGAAATTTCCAATTTTTAAACTGTTATATAAATTATATCAGTTGTCGTAAAATTCTAATTCAAATTGCACTCGCCTTGTGGGTTGATGGTCTAAGTATGTGTCAAGTTTCGTGCCGCTGCCTCCACTCCTTCTGCCTTTTCAGGACACGTGGTTTTGCGAAATTCCTGAATAACTCGGCAGTGCGTGATGTCAGGGTGGTTTTCAGCCGCTCAGATGATCAGGTACCACGATGTGCACACGATGTCGATGAAAAAGCAGGGGGTCGTCGATCTTGTTTTGGCAGCGTATGCGTTTTAAGTTTTGCTGATTTCTTCTTAACCTCTAAAATAGAGGTTTTTCACTGAAAACTTTGTTGGCACTGAAGAATGGTGATATTTAAGCACGGCACCTTGTGCGGGTTAAATTTCCGCATCCAACGACACTTGTTTCTTTGAGATCGGAGCACAAAAACCAATTAAAACGTATTTTTTTGTGCGGAGCGCGTGGAGTTTTGCTGCTTCCAGCTCGAGAGACCGAGTGCAACTGGGTTAGGTTAGGTTAGGTTAGGTTAGGTTAGGTTAGGTTAGGTTAGGTTAGGTTAGGTTAGGTTAGGTTAGGTTAGGTTAGGTTAGGTTAGGTTAGGTTAGGTTAGGTTAGGTTAGGTTAGGTTAGGTTAGGTTAGGTTAGGTTAGGTTAGGTTAGGTTAGGTTAGGTTAGGTTAGGTTAGGTTAGGTTAGGTTAGGTTAGGTTAGGTTAGGTTAGGTTAGGTTAGGTTAGGTTAGGTTAGGTTAGGTTAGGTTAGGTTAGGTTAGGTTAGGTTAGGTTAGGTTAGGTTAGGTTAGGTTAGGTTAGGTTAGGTTAGGTTAGGTTAGGTTAGGTTAGGTTAGGTTAGGTTAGGTTAGGTTAGGTTAGGTTAGGTTAGGTTAGGTTAGGTTAGGTTAGGTTAGGTTAGGTTAGGTTAGGTTAGGTTAGGTTAGGTTAGGTTAGGTTAGGTTAGGTTAGGTTAGGTTAGGTTAGGTTAGGTTAGGTTAGGTTAGGTTAGGTTAGGTTAGGTTAGGTTAGGTTAGGTTAGGTTAGGTTAGGTTAGGTTAGGTTAGGTTAGGTTAGGTTAGGTTAGGTTAGGTTAGGTTAGGTTAGGTTAGGTTAGGTTAGGTTAGGTTAGGTTAGGTTAGGTTAGGTTAGGTTAGGTTAGGTTAGGTTAGGTTAGGTTAGGTTAGGTTAGGTTAGGTTAGGTTAGGTTAGGTTAGGTTAGGTTAGGTTAGGTTAGGTTAGGTTAGGTTAGGTTAGGTTAGGTTAGGTTAGGTTAGGTTAGGTTAGGTTAGGTTAGGTTAGGTTAGGTTAGGTTAGGTTAGGTTAGGTTAGGTTAGGTTTTTTTTTTTTTTTTTTTTTTTTTTTTTTTTTTTTTTGTGCTTTTCCCCGTTCATGGGTACAACGGGATCTTGTTGGTCTAGGTTACTCATTCATTCCAGTTCTCGCATTTATTCCTCTCGCACTTTTATGCTTCATTCTGTATCTTTCTTTCATACTTCTCTTACATTCTTAGCCGGGTGGGACTCCCGCTATTCTAACTAATTTTTACTTTTAATGATCTTTATTAAGGGGGTATTAAAGGTCACAACTCAGTTTTAATTACAAAGTTTGCATAGCTGATAACAGTTTTGTTTACTTAACTCTATTTCTTACTTACTATTTTATACTTGCTAGGTTCTATTTATTCAACTTTTACATTATTTGTACTTTTACTTCTAATTTACATATTATCTAGTTTATTTTAGCATAATTAGTTTTACATTTCTAATTCCTTATTCTATGTTATTTTACAATGTTTATCCTCATACTTAACTAATCTTTTATTTTCTTTAACAATTTAGGTCATTCACCTTGCAAGCCAAAAACAAACATTTCAAACTTGGTTCTTCAGGTCGATTAATATACATATATATCCAGTTACATAGGTTGGTTTGGAACTACTTCAATTGTAACAATCTATTCGCCTTATATTCGGTTTCTACACTATTATAGGGGCTTATGTGGATTCTTTACATTATGAATTTCTTGACTTTCTATAAGGTTGCGGCAATAATATACATATATACTTATTATATACATAATTATTGTCTTTTCTTGTTCTGATTTTTTATTTCACTCATCATTGTTACGTGTTGTTTGTGGTGCATGTTACGTGTTATGTGTGTGTTTTTGATATATTCGTATATATAATTATATATTTTATATATCTGTGTATGTTTGTGTGCGTTGGTTTCCATGTATATGTACTCCCAGTTTGTGTTGCTGTATCGGTGTCTTCGTGTGTGTGTTGTGTGTGTTATGTAAGCCCTAAGAAACAGTTCAGGTATATGCCGTTGTCGTCCGAGCCAGATAGTCCCATTTCTTGCGGACCGGACACTCCACGCTGAAAGCGTTGTGGTCAGTCCTCTGGAACTTCGAGTGCGAGCAGTTGCAGCACTGCGGTTCATTACCCGCGATAAACTCCGCGCACTTCTCGCGTAAGTGCGGTCCTCCACAGTGACTGCACCTGTCCACACTCTCCGTACAAAATTTCCGGCCGTGCCCGAACGCCAAGCACTTGGTGCATTGGATGAGCGGCGACTGGTCCTCCACCCTGACCCTTTGCAGGTCGAGGTAAAGGGCTCCAGCGTCCGTCATCCTCTGCCATACTTTTGGCCCGACCTGGACGACAACGTGCGCTGTTTTGGGGTTCCTAGTCCTCTTTTTAAACTTTACTGCCATTTCCATCTCTTCTTTTTCTAAGTCCCTGAATATGTTCTCGTTCTGGGAGTAGAGCGCCTGCACTATTTCGTCATCGCCACTGTCTAAGAAGACGTCTTTTAGGACGACGAGTGGGTTTTTATTTTTCATGTGCTCTACTCTTAGTCCTCCACCTCGGCTCTCGATCCTGTCTTTCACTCTCTTGTACTCCGCCTCTGTGTCGCACCCAAGTATCACCGTCTGGTTTTTCGCCTTCCGGACCTTACTTATTTTTAGGCCAGATCCCCTGGCATCGACCGCCACCCTCACTCTGGCGAGCACCTCGTCAGCAGTCTCCTGACTGCCTTCAAGGGTGACCGCCATCGAGTGAAGCGCCGGTCGATGCCCGTGTTTGGCTGCCGTAACGTTGGCGTAGGTCTGCTGATCAGGTTTTGGTTCGCATGCAGATTCCCTGATGACCTCTTTAAGTCGGTCGGTTCTAGTGGCGACATCACCGGCAACGCCATCGATTTTGTCCTCGAGGATCGCCGCGGCTTGACCAACGACCTTCACACATTCTGTCGTATGGTTTACATCTACTTGGACTGCGTCGACCTTCTCGCTGACCTCGAGAACCTTATCGACGACCTTGTCGATGAGGTCGGCACCGCACTCGTCGTAGCGTTCGGTCATATCCTGAAACTCTTTTAAAACTTTCCCTTCCAGGTCATTTAAGCGCGTATTTATGTTTGCCTCTACCATGTTCAGCCTATCCAGGATTCCTTCGGGTACTTTGGGTAATACAGGCGTTTTGGCTGTAGTTGTTTTGGGCGCAGTTTCCAGGCCCTTTACCCGCCCACTTAGCTCAAACAAGATCCGTAGACTTTTGTCAGACTGAGTCTCCAGGAAGTTCTTTATATCCTTCCTCATCTGAGGATAGTCCTTCACCCTGGCTGGGATGTCCTCGAAGGTCTTCATTACTTCCTGGAGGAGTTGGTCATTTGACAAAGCAGCGTAGTTGTTCGGCTGCTTTTTGAACGCCTCCATGTTGTCTACGGATCTTCGCTTTCGCTCCGGTCTGCGGATAAAGGTCCTGGCGGCGTCCAGCGCCTGTCCCGACGGGCCTACGGGGCTGGGTGTGATGGTGGGAGCGACAGCACCAGAGGTCCCCGCTGACGTCGACAGTGGAGTTTCGGCTGCTTCTGCTTGGGTTCCTCTGACAGCATCCTTTCTGCCGAAAGTCAGAGATATCCCCTTAGGCGCTTCACGCGCCCCAGAAGGTCCCTCATTTCCCGGGTTCATAGGCGACGTCGAACCCTGTGACTGGCTGGTGCCGGCTCCTGGCCCCTTTGCTTTTACTGGGGTGCGAATCCCGAGAACCATGTTGTATTTGATTTGTGTTGTGTGTTGTGTTGAGTGTCTTGTGTGTATAGGGCACAGTGAAGAGAACGGGGAAAGTTGTCAATATAATATAAATAATATAATAAAATAACCACAATTGTGATCCGACCCTGTATAGGGGGGTGGGTGATGTGTGAGTCAAGCCTGTCCTGCGCTCAAAAGAGCGGGTCTCACCAGAAAATCGCAAAGAAAATCAAAATTGGTCAGAAAACTACGAAGTAGAGACCCTTTTTTGAAGAGACTCTATGTAGAGTCAATCTACTAAGTCCAGTGAATAGCTCTCACCGAGCCCTCTCAGACAAACCCAAACTCGATGCAGTTAGACCAAGGGGTTCCGGAGATATCTCAACCTAAAATTTTAGGTTTTTCACCAAAGTTAAAAACCCAAAGTGGTTACAGAGGATTTCTCCGGCACCACCGGTCCAAAAACCTCGGTGTTTGGGCTCCCCGTCCTTGGCCCGGTAAGACCAATTCACCGGAACGGTTTTCAGGCTGAAAAATTTTTTGCTCCTGAAAGCGCCTGAAAAATGACTTAATCGATGCCCTATGTCTAGCTGGTACGCCTAGCGAAAGTCCCAGCTCTCTGCGACTCTCCGTTGGGAAGTTATGGTCGATCAAAGACGGTCCAAGATGGCCGCGGTCCTGTCAGACCTAATGTTTGACAGCAGATAACTTCCGTCGGGAAAGTCACAGACCCGTCGAGTTTGGGCTCTAATAACTCGGCCTGACCTCCGCTGCCTGCTGAAACCCCTTTCAGGATCCTGAAAATTTGTTGCTCCAAACCGCCTGAAAACGTGGGGTAGGTGAGATAATAGGTCCCTGGGCCTTAAGCAAAAAACCGCGATCTCCCACGACCTCTGGTTCAGGAGTTCTGGCGGTTTGAAGTTAAACAAAATGGCCGCCGAACTGTCAAACTACTTGTTAGATCGTCGGTAACTTTTGAACCCTTCGTCACAGAAGGACGGGGTTTTGGAACTACAGCTCGGCGTCACTTCAGGTATGTCCTGAAAGTGGTTTCAGCAACAAAAAGTTTTTTGGCCTGAAATGGCCTGAAAACGGTTCACACCCAAAGTTAACAGTATACCGTCAACCCTAAAGAAAATCCGAGAGTAATCGGACCAGCGGTTCCTGAGATATCGCGATATTAAATTTAAAACCTAAAAACCCAAATTTGGCAATTTTGCGAAAACAGCCAATTTCAAAGATTAGTGGCCCGTGTTTGGGCTTAAATGGGTCGCAATAGGTGTATTAGACCCTGTCCCGGTGTCAAAATTAACAATTTACTATTTAATTTCGAATTAAGGCCAAAAAACACTAAAAAATCGATATCTCAGTTATGACTGGTCAGAAAATTCTGAAAAAAAAGGCAAAAATAAGGTAAAATAAGCCCCTACAATGCACAAAAACAAAATATTGCAAAAACCAAAACACAAGTGAAAAATTTTTTGAAAACCTGAAAAACTTATAAAATATGTTATAACTAAAAAACTACTGTAACTAAAAATCTAAAACTTAAAATCTCTATAGGGCCGATGAGCGCGCCACGAATTCCAGTTGCAGAATTTTGATGTTGTACTGGAGACCGGTGATATTTGGGTCCAAAGTTTGCACTTTGTAAGCGTTATAATGTGGCTCCCAGGGGTCTAAAAATTCTAAAATTAAGTGGACTCGCCTTTTCTTGTTAAGGTCCCGGTTGATGTTAATTTTCGAGCCGCTGCCTCCACTCCTTCTGCCTTTTCAGGACACGTGGTTATTTGAAAATCCTGAATAACTCGCCAGAGCGTGACGTCAGGAAGATGATGATTGATCCTGATGTTCCGGAGCCACAATGTCCACTGGATTTCAGCAAAAAAGGAGGGGGTCGCCGATCTTGTTCTCGCAGCGTTTTCGTTTTTGTAAATAACAGTTTCAACTTAACCTCTAAAAAGAGGGTTTTCAGCACTTTTCAATACAAAGCACTGCAATCCTTTTCGTTTTTTCACGTGGTAATGTGGGGGCAACTTTTCTGCACACCATAACACTTGATTTGTCGAAATCGGAGCACTTTTGACCACTTTTTTTGAATTTTTAACTGCGGAGCGGCTTAGAAAACGATCCGACCACCACGGAGGCTCGGGGGGAACTGGTTAGGTTAGGTTAGGTTAGGTTAGGTTAGGTTAGGTTAGGTTAGGTTAGGTTAGGTTAGGTTAGGTTAGGTTAGGTTAGGTTAGGTTAGGTTAGGTTAGGTTAGGTTAGGTTAGGTTAGGTTAGGTTAGGTTAGGTTAGGTTAGGTTAGGTTAGGTTAGGTTAGGTTAGGTTAGGTTAGGTTAGGTTAGGTTAGGTTAGGTTAGGTTAGGTTAGGTTAGGTTAGGTTAGGTTAGGTTAGGTTAGGTTAGGTTAGGTTAGGTTAGGTTAGGTTAGGTTAGGTTAGGTTAGGTTAGGTTAGGTTAGGTTAGGTTAGGTTAGGTTAGGTTAGGTTAGGTTAGGTTAGGTTAGGTTAGGTTAGGTTAGGTTAGGTTAGGTTAGGTTAGGTTAGGTTAGGTTAGGTTAGGTTAGGTTAGGTTAGGTTAGGTTAGGTTAGGTTAGGTTAGGTTAGGTTAGGTTAGGTTAGGTTAGGTTAGGTTAGGTTAGGTTAGGTTAGGTTAGGTTAGGTTAGGTTAGGTTAGGTTAGGTTAGGTTAGGTTAGGTTAGGTTTTTTTTTTTTTTTTTTTTTTTTTTTTCATTGTTTTGGCAGGAGTGGAAAATCCCCACGGACACCTCGACTATCTCACAGGAATATCTCCTGTGAGGCAGTCGAGGTAGTGCCGGACTCGAACCGGCTAAAAACCACTCCTGCTCTGCTCGTGTCCCCCTGACATAGTCAGAGACCTTGTTTAGAATTTTATAATTTTTAAACTTTGAATTTATTTACTATGATGTGTGAAGTTTGGTCTACATTATTATTATAAACTACGAGTAATATTTTTCTTATTTACAACTTTAAAAGGTCTATTACTTCATCTAGGGCTTTTTTCCTGCGCTATCATCTATGCTTATACTAGATATCTTTTCCTGTGGGGAAACATTTACATATTTAGAAAAACATAGCGTTCACTGGTCCCGGTTACGCTTTATCACTCTAATCGCAACTTCTTCGCAGTACTCTAGGAATATCTTCCTGTGCTTTGCTACAGACATTATTATTTTTATTGTGCATGGGGTGATTTCAGTCTCTATCCTCGATTCGGCCTCAAGTCGTTCCTTTCCAAATATTGGGCATTCCGTTAAGATGTGTGCGATCGACTCCACCTTACCTGGTTCACAGATGCACCATGGGTTCTCCTTACACTTGAAACGGTGCAAGTATTCGGAGAACCCACCATGACCCGTCAATATCTGTGACACAATACCGGCAGGTTTTATTTTTTGTACTATTTTGTGGGCGTCGATCGCATCCGGGAAAAAGAGTTTAGTGACGGTGGCTGTTTCACCGCTCTGGTACCTCCGGTTCCATTCGCCAAGCGACCCTAAGCGGATCTGCCGCTTGACGAATGAAACCGGGCAGCGGTCGTAGTCTGGCCTCTTCCTGGATCGGAGTGCAGCCTCTTTTGCGAGATGGTCTGCGCGCTCGTTGCCTTCTAGCCCTGCGTGTGCCTTTATCCAGAACAAAGAAATATCTTTGTTCTGGGACAAAGCCACGGCGACGTTCGCTCTCGCCTCCACGGCCAGGGCGTGGAGGGAACCCTGGTTTGTGACTGTCTGTAGTGCGGCCTTTGAGTCACTATAGATACCGAAGGTTCCCTCTTTGCGCTTGAGGATCTCGCGCGTGGCTACGCATATGGCCAGAAGTTCCGCCTGGTAGACCGTGCAGTACGGCGGCAAGCTAAGTTTTACGGATTTGGTCTCGGCGTCACCCTCCCAAAGTGAGAGTGCTGCTCCGACCTTACCCTCGATCTTGCTGCCATCCGTGAACACCCTTACTGCTTGACTGTTGTGGTTGTCCACACGGGTCTGGTCTTCCAGGCATACGAACTCCATGGCCGTATGTTTCGCCGGATGCGGAGTCTCCGCAAATGCCACCACCCGCTCTACCTCCCTGCCCGCAAGTGCTGGCTGTGGCGCCCCCCTCTTCGCCTCGTACAGAGCGGCTGCTTCCTGTATTCGGAGGTCGAGTGGGAGTATCCCAGCCAGCACCAGGGACGCGTTTAGCGATACGGTGCGGTAGGACTTGCAGAGCTTCTGCGCGAATCCTCGTTGGACCGTATTGAGGCTTTTTTGCACTCCGATCTTTTTAGTCGCCGGCGCCCAGGCGCTCGCCGCGTACAATATCACAGGCTCTACTACTGCCGTGTAAATGGTGTGGATGATCTCCGGATGAAGGCCCCAGCTCACTTTCGCCGCTCGTGCCAGCTGTTTGTAAATATTCACAGCTTTTCTGCAAACGTTAGCGACGTGAGTGTTGAAAGTGAGCTGGTGGTCGACGGCGAGTCCCAGCACTTTGATTTCCTTGGACATGCCAATGTCTACCCCGCCCATGTTCAGGAGTGGGACATCGTACTTCAGTTTCTTGGTAATTACCATTGCACAAGTTTTCTGCGGTGCAAATTTCAGCTTATTTCCGATGCCCCACACCCGAACATACTCGAGAGCGGCATTGGCCTGCCTTTGGACCTCCAATGCTGTCTCACCGTCGAAGACCATCACCACGTCATCGGCGAACGCCTGGCAGTGGACGCCTCTCTCCTCCAGCCCCTTTAGGAGGGGGTCGAGGATCAAATTCCATAGGATCGGACCGCCAATAGATCCTTGCACACACCCCTTGTTCGTGTCCCTCTGACACTCAGCACCGGCGTACCTTACTCTGACACTCCTACCAGTCAAGTAGCTGTCTAGTAGCCTTCTGAGGTTCACCGGGCACTTTTCCTCAGCCAGTCTGGTCCTGATAGCAGGCCACCATGCGCTATCGAAGGCTCCCTCTATGTCCAGTGATACAACAGTGATCAGTTTCTTTTCGCTTAGCTTCTCCTTGATATGTTGTATCATGGTGTAGAGGGAGTCCTCGGTGCTCCGCTGTGGCATAAAACCAAACTGGCGAGTACTAAGCCGCGGGATAAGATGCCACTTGAGCCTCGCTACAAGCATCTTTTCTAAAATTTTTCCTAGGACTGGTAGGAGGCCGATAGGCCTGTACGACTTAGGGGTGGTGTAGGATTCCTTGCCGGGCTTTCGGAGGACCACCACCGTTGCCACTTTCCAGGCCTCAGGGAAGTGTCCGTGCTCCAGGCACTTGTTTGCCAGAGCAAGGAACGTCCCTGGGTCCCGAGAAATGGCCTGGGAACATATATCGGCTGTGAGACCGTCTGCCCCGGGTGCCTTCTTAGGGTTGAAGCTTTCCACCGCGGTTTTCAGCTCCTGAAGCGTAAACGGTGGGTCATGTGATTCACCATGCGCCCAGTCGTTTACACGACAGGCCGCCTCGCGTGTCCGACGGTGGTCAGCAGATTCTCCCTCTACTTGGTCTTCCGGGTAGAAGGTCTCGGCCAGCAGCTGAGCCGATTCTTGTGCGTTTAGCGGTACTCCTTCCTTCACCAACGGCAGATCCTCCTGTCTTTTGGCGGTCCGTCCTATGACCCTGTAAATCCCCTCCCACATTCCCTCACGATCCTGTTTCCCACAGAATGCCTTCCATCCCTCCGTTTGCGCTTTCATGGCGAGGGACTCATAATTAAGTTTTGCTTGCAGGTACTCGTCGACTACCTTCTGCCTCCGGACTGGTGCGGCGCATCGGATACGGCGCCTCCTGGTAGTCACCTCCGACATCAGCTCGGCGAGCTCTTTGGACCACCACGGTATGGTAAGCTTGTCACTATTTTTAATTTTTGGAAGTTCCTCTTCACAAGTTTGAGTAATTATTTCTATGTATTGGTTTATTTTACGTTCTAAATCTGTTTTATTGTTTATTCTGCCTATTTCGACTAAGTTAACATTTGCATCAGCTTTTAATTGGGCCAGTTTCTCATGAAATTGGCTCCAATTCGCCTTTTTTGTGTTGAAAATTCGAGTGGTCCTTTTTAAATTTAAGCCTTTAGACTTTTGCAGAAAAATTTTGAAACTGATACCGTTGTGGTCCGAGCTCGTGAGGCCTACCTCGACCCGCCAGTCCTCCACCAAGTCCAGCAGCTCCGTTGAACAGGCTGTTACATCAACGAAGCTGCTGTACAAGGTGTTACCTCTGACGGTGTCGAAAGTTGGTGTGTTGCCGACGTTTAGCACCTGCAAGCTCATTTCCTCCAGGGTTCCGGACATGTCCTCTCCCTTTGTGTCGGTTACCAGGCTACCCCACCAGGTGCTCTTGGCGTTGGCGTCACCACCAATAATCATCCTGGTGCGGCCAATTTCCTCCCGAATCCGCAGGAGCTGCTCCAGGTATGGCTGTATGGGCTGGTCTGGTTCGAAGTAGAAGGAGACTACGGCGATCTCCCAGGCGCTGGTACGGATCCTCACTACCACGATGTTGTTGGTGGTGAGTTTCGGACACTGTGTTACGTCTAGATCGTGATCGAAGACGACTATTGCCGCCTTCACAGTTCCACCTCCTTGTTCAGCGCACTGGTAGATTCTCGCACCCCGGTAGTCTCGCATCCTTTTAACCCCACCCACATACGGCTCCTGGAGCAACGCGAACGCAACCCTCCGCTCACTAGCCACGATCATGAGCTCTTGGGTTGCTAGATTTTTCCTCTGCAGATTCGCTTGGATTACCTGGTAACTATTTGGGGCACTCGGGTTTGTACAGGAATCCCTGGGCAAGTCCCTGGTGTTTAATACCGCTGGTACCGCTGGCTGGCCCTTAGCAGTACGCCACCGACAGTCGCGCCAATGCGTCCCACTTCACGCGACTTGGACACTCACTGTCGAAGGCGTTATGCTCCGTTTTCCCATTTTTCGCAGTCGCGCAATTTCTGCATTTCGGCGGTTCCGCAGCCAGTCGTACGGGGCAGTCAGCTCTCATGTGGGGGTCACCGCAGTGCGTGCAAAGATCGGCGGGTTCCGTGCACAGTTTACGGCCATGGCCGAAGCGCAAGCAGCGAGTGCACTGAATGAGTGGCGACTGATCCAGCACTCGCACCCGCTGCAAGTCGATGTGCACTCGACCCGCGTTGGTAAGTCTCTGCCACACTGAAGGGGACACCTGCATTACGATGTGAGACATGTGGGGGTTCCTCGTCCTGCGACGGTACTTAACCCCCATCCTCACATCGCCCGCAGGTAGGTCGCCAATCAGGTGGGTGTTCTGGCACTTAAGCGACTCGGTGACCTCCGCATCAGAGTGACAGGAGAGGACGTCTTTGAGGATGATGAGGGGATCCTTGTTTTTCACCTCTTCCACTACAAGGTTTCCAGCCTTCTTTATTCTTTCCGTCACCCGAGTTAGCTCCTCCCTGGTCCTGAAACCGACCACCACCTTCTGGTCCCTCGCCTTTCGCAGCCTTTCGACCCTGGTACCCTCGTTTCTAGCGTCGACTGCCGTCCTGAGCTTCTCAATCACCTCTTCACCGGTATCCGTATCGTTAACTGACGACACTATCATCGAGTGAAGAGGCGCTTGGAGGTGCTGCTTGGGGACGGCGGCCATCTCCGCGAAAGAGGGACCCTGGCCCGCGACAAAGTGAGGTGTCTGTTGAAGGTGCTCCGACAGAGCTCGCGTGTGCTGCTGGCAATCCTCCAGCGCCTTTTTGTGCTGCTGGAGGTTTTCCATCAGCTGACTCATGAGCTCTGTCGATGCGCCGGAGGCCGGCGTCAGGTCCTTGGGGGCCTTCTCGGGTTCGGCTGGTTCTTCTTGTGTTTTGCCCCTCTCTTTTTCACCCTCCTTTACCAACTGGTATAGCCGGTCTACGGCTTTTATAAGTGCGTCTTTAATTTCCTTTTTCAGGTTCCTCGAGCTGTCCATGTTCAGCTTGGCACTGGAGAGACACGCCTTTGCCTCCGTGGTTCTGTTTTTGTACTTCACGATAGGCACTTCTCGAGGCGAGCTCTCCAGGGCCTTCCCTGGCAGCTCGTAGGTCTCCGTTCTTTGCCGCTGGGAAACCGGGGCTTTGGGCTTGGCTTTGGGGGAAGCAGGCGCGTGTGCCTTGTTTGGGGGAGTGGTGGCGGGTGTCTTTTTTGTTGGTGTGATTTCACAGGGTTGCCCCGAATTAGTATGCTTCTCCGCCTCCAACTCACCAGTATTGCGCCGCATTGAAGGGCCTACCTGTACTGGGCATGCCCCTTCCACGTCCGCATACTCCTCCGCAGCCTTCGCCTTGTTCATCGGAGTTCTGAGTCCTAACATAGCGAAGAAAATTTATAATTATGTGGACAGTTCAGGGGACACGTTATGACAGAATCCCTGTAAAGGGGGGATGCAGTCGGAAATGAAAAATACAGAATTAAATAATCAAAATATAATAAATACAAAAAAGTTGTCCTTAATTGGGACTCAGTCTAAATAGTATTATAAACGATTTTTGTAATAAAATTCCCTGTAAAGGGGGAAGTCAGTGGTCAATTAATAATAAATGTATAAAACTAAAAATATAAAAAGTCCTACCAGCGATCTTGGCGAGATGTTGTTAAAGATAAAACCTTGAGAGAAAACCAACTTTAGCTGGTATTTTCTCTCCTATCACTAAATTATGTGCTAGGAAAGCGTCAAAACAAAATAAATTTGATACAACGGGCTGACAGAACGATTACTATGTAATTCCGAGATAAAAACTTTTTGGCCAAAATACCCCGTCTACCTTCCTTATATACAAACGGGTGGGTGGGTGGGTGGGCAAAATTTTTTCGAGCTAGGGGCGCGGGCGAGGTGTCCAGAGACGCGTCTCCGCGCGGGCTAGCGAGTTGTCGAATAAAACTTATTATGGACCGAACAAAAATTTTGTGTTTTGGTCAAAAAACCAGTTTTCGAAAGAAAAAAATTTGATTTTCACCCCACAACCTGGAGACCGGGACACGGAACGCGGACCAGAATTCAGGGAAGAAGGGTGAGTACTATTACAACTATAATCTAATTTAAAATGTGAAGGAAAATTTGGAAAAATAATTAATTTTGAGGAATATCTCTGGAATTTAGGGATAAAGTCCAGACGCGCGTGTAAAATGCGCGCGTTATGGTCAGTACGTAGGCGGAGGCCTAGTTATGTCTAAAAACACCGAAAACAGATTGAAAATCGCACGTCTGGAACTGAAAATATCGATGTTTTGCTTTTTAACAAGCTTCCTAAGGTAGATTTTGGTACTTACAGAGATGTATGAAAATAACTATTTTTTAGAAAAATGTATGTTTTATTCGGGCTAGGGGCGCGGGCGAGGGGTCCAGAGACGCGTCTCCGCGCGGGCTAGCGAGCTGTCGAATAAAACTTATTATGGACCGAACAAAAATTTTGTGTTTTGGTCAAAAAACCAGTTTTCGAAAGAAAAAAAATTTGATTTTCACCCCACAACCTGGAGACCGGGACACGGAACGCGGACCAGAATTCAGGGAAGAAGGGTGAGTACTATTACAACTATAATCTAATTTAAAATGTGAAGGAAAATTTGGAAAAATAATTAATTTTGAGGAATATCTCTGGAATTTAGGGATAAAGTCCAGACGCGCGTGTAAAATGCGCGCGTTATGGTCAGTACGTAGGCGGAGGCCTAGTTATGTCTAAAAACACCGAAAACAGATTGAAAATCGCACGTCTGGAACTGAAAATATCGATGTTTTACTTTTTAACAAGCTTCCTAAGGTAGATTTTGGTACTTACAGAGATGTATGAAAATAACTATTTTTTAGAAAAATGTATGTTTTATTCGGGCTAGGGGCGCGGGCGAGGGGTCCAGAGACGCGTCTCCGCGCGGGCTAGCGAGCTGTCGAATAAAACTTACTATGGACCGAACAAAAATTTTGTGTTTTGGTCAAAAAACCAGTTTTCGAAAGAAAAAATTTTGATTTTCACCCCACAACCTGGAGACCGGGACACGGAACGCGGACCAGAATTCAGGGAAGAAGGGTGAGTACTATTACAACTATAATCTAATTTAAAATGTGAAGGAAAATTTGGAAAAATAATTAATTTTGAGGAATATCTCTGGAATTTAGGGATAAAGTCCAGACGCGCGTGTAAAATGCGCGCGTTATGGTCAGTACGTAGGCGGAGGCCTAGTTATGTCTAAAAACACCGAAAACAGATTGAAAATCGCACGTCTGGAACTGAAAATATCGATGTTTTACTTTTTAACAAGCTTCCTAAGGTAGATTTTGGTACTTACAGAGATGTATGAAAATAACTATTTTTTAGAAAAATGTATGTTTTATTCGGGCTAGGGGCGCGGGCGAGGGGTCCAGAGACGCGTCTCCGCGCGGGCTAGCGAGCTGTCGAATAAAACTTACTATGGACCGAACAAAAATTTTGTGTTTTGGTCAAAAAACCAGTTTTCGAAAGAAAAAATTTTGATTTTCACCCCACAACCTGGAGACCGGGACACGGAACGCGGACCAGAATTCAGGGAAGAAGGGTGAGTACTATTACAACTATAATCTAATTTAAAATGTGAAGGAAAATTTGGAAAAATAATTAATTTTGAGGAATATCTCTGGAATTTAGGGATAAAGTCCAGACGCGCGTGTAAAATGCGCGCGTTATGGTCAGTACGTAGGCGGAGGCCTAGTTATGTCTAAAAACACCGAAAACAGATTGAAAATCGCACGTCTGGAACTGAAAATATCGATGGTTAGGTTAGGTTAGGTTAGGTTAGGTTAGGTTAGGTTAGGTTAGGTTAGGTTAGGTTAGGTTAGGTTAGGTTAGGTTAGGTTAGGTTAGGTTAGGTTAGGTTAGGTTAGGTTAGGTTAGGTTAGGTTAGGTTAGGTTAGGTTAGGTTAGGTTAGGTTAGGTTAGGTTAGGTTAGGTTAGGTTAGGTTAGGTTAGGTTAGGTTAGGTTAGGTTAGGTTAGGTTAGGTTAGGTTAGGTTAGGTTAGGTTAGGTTAGGTTAGGTTAGGTTAGGTTAGGTTAGGTTAGGTTAGGTTAGGTTAGGTTAGGTTAGGTTAGGTTAGGTTAGGTTAGGTTAGGTTAGGTTAGGTTAGGTTAGGTTAGGTTAGGTTAGGTTAGGTTAGGTTAGGTTAGGTTAGGTTAGGTTAGGTTAGGTTAGGTTAGGTTAGGTTAGGTTAGGTTAGGTTAGGTTAGGTTAGGTTAGGTTTTTTTTTTTTTTTTTTTTTTTTTTTTTGTTTTGGCAGGAGTGGGAAATCCCCGCGGACACCTCGACTATCTCACAGGAATTTCTCTTGTGAGACAGTCGAGGTAGTGCCGGACTCGAACCGGCTAAAAACCACTCCTGCCCCAGCCAGTGTTCCTCTAACATGATCAGAGCCCTTAACATCTGTCATTTTTTTTGTTTGTCTACGATAAAGGGTGGCCGGAGAGACCACATGAGTGCGTTTTGGTTTTGCGTGATGTAAAATACCTATTTTTGTAACTCCTTATAATATCTCTTACATTTATTTAACTTTACTCTTTACTGTCTTGTTAATGTGTATTTGTTAACAATTGCTATTTTACCACAAAACAATTTTTATTTCACTAATATCCTTTAAAAATTTATTACTATAATCATATTTATTTCTATTATTAACCCTTACATTAATGCCCCTATTACGATTTCTTGCTCTAATTACTTTTGTTTCCCATTTAAATTTTTGTTCTAATATCTATTTTATTTATTAATTGTATGATATCTACAGTATATATTCAATATATAATTAAATATCATTTTTAATTTTATATCTATTGTTTTTAATTTCATACATTCTTCGTAAAATGGGTTTAGGTCTGTTAATGTACTACCAATTTCGACACAGCTTGACATGTCCACCAGAGCTGGCCCCCGCTCCAGCATAACTTGAGCCAGTTTCCCATGAAACGGACTCAATTTACTTTTTCGCATGTTGCCAACCCCGGTGGCTGCCTGAACGCGCCTGGTTTCCGGTTGGGCCGAATTGATACCACATCTGTGTTTGGAAGTGGTCGCACCGCCAACTTTAGCAGTAAGCTATCGAAGCTCTTGCGAATGCGTCCCACTTCCTTCGCACTGGGCATTCGTTGCTGAACGCGTTGTGCTCGGTGGCCCCTAGTTTTTCTCTGGTGCAGTTCACGCAAACCGCTGCTTTGCCGATCTGTCTATCCGGGCAGTCTGCCCTGACGTGTGGCCCACCACAGTGGCTACACAGATCGGCTGGCTCCGTGCACAGGCGTTTCCCATGCCCGTAAGCCAAGCAGCGGGTGCACTGCACCAGAGGCGTCTGGTCCTCTACGCGAACTCGCTGGAGGTCGATGCGGAGTTTTCCCCCCTCAATCGCCCTCCTCCAGATCGTAGGGGACACACCAAGCACAACGTGATTCGCATGTGGGTTTCGGGTTTTGCGGCGGTATTTTATTACCATCCTATGTTCCTTGTCGTCGAGCCCGTGAAATATCTCCCGGTTCTGATTCTTAAGGGCTCTCAGCACCTCCTCGTCACTGTGCATGAGTAAAACGTCCCTAAGAATCAGAAGCGGGTCCCGATTTTTCACGTCCTCGACGACAAGGTTCTCTCCGGCCTTTTCCAAACGATTTTTTAGCTTCGTCCTCTCCTCGGTTGTTGCGCACCCCATGATAACCTTCTGGTCCTGGTTAGGTTAGGTTAGGTTAGGTTAGGTTAGGTTAGGTTAGGTTAGGTTAGGTTAGGTTAGGTTAGGTTAGGTTAGGTTAGGTTAGGTTAGGTTTTTTTTTTTTTTTTTTTTTTTTTTTTTTTTTTTTTTTTTTTTTTTTTTTTTTTTTTTTTTTTTTTTTTTTATTAATACTTCTACCTCCAACATAATTGGAGCCTATGTTAGGCTTTACATTCATACCAGTTCTCGCATTAATTCTTCTCGCACTTTCATTCCGCATACTTTTTCTTTCTATCATTCTATCATCTATTGTATCCAAGGGTAGGACGCCCTTCTACTCATTCCCTAATCTCTACTCTATTCTTATTTATTCTTTATTATGGGTGTAAACACATCAACACAAAATTGTTTTTATTTTCCTTTTACATTGGTTCTTATATCTATTTTACATTCAACAATCATAATTCTATTTGTTATTTCTATTACACGTTTCTTAGATCTACTTTTCTATTTAATTTTCCACTTACTTACTTATTTATGTAACATATATTCTTAGGTCTACTTATGTTTTTATTCCTTATTTCTGTCACAGGTGTTTCTTACACGATTATAACTACCTTATATTCTATTCTTATTTCTATTTACATCATTCTTAGGACTACTTGTTTACATTTCTGGTTCGATCTTATGCCTTCTTATTTCTACAACAGGTCTTACGACTACTTAAACTAGTTTTTTACAGTATTGCTTCTTATTAATACGTCAATTTCCAGGCGCTTTTGAGCAGATTTTATTACGTCTGTTTTCAATGCTTGACCCTAATATCCTATATAATATTATGTAAGCATTTTTACTTATGCTGTTTTATTTCTCTTTATTACCCTCTTACAAATTTCTACACAATATTCTAAAAACGCCTCTCTCTTTTTTTCTCTCATTATAGGCCACACACTTTCGGCATCCAGTTTAGTGTCGAGTACGTGCTCAGCCACAAGTCTTTCCTGGTCGAACACAGGACAGCTGAACAATATATGTGGCACCGTCTCAGCAATGTTGGGGTCGCAAATGCACGATGGGCTCTCTTTGCACTTGAAGCGATTCAAGTATTCCGAGAACCCACCGTGCCCCGTCATGATTTGGGTAGTTATACTGCTGATTTTCATCTTTCTGACTATCCCGTACGCCGCCACCGCATCCGGGAAAAACAGCTTCGTCCCTGAAGCCGTTTGTTCAGCGCAGTATCTCCGGTTCCACACGTCAAGAGTTGCCGTTCGGATGCATCTCTTGACGTATGAAACCGGGCACAGGTCGTAATCGGGCTTTCGTTTGGAACCTTCAGCGGCTCTCTTGGCTAATTCATCGGCCCTCTCATTTCCCTCTAACCCCGCATGAGCTTTGATCCAAAACAAGGCGACAGCCTTGTCTTGGATCGACAGGGACCTGAGGTTGGCCCTTGTCTCAACTGCCAGGGGGTGGTGTCGATTATAATTTTGAATTGTTTGGAGGGCCGCCATAGAGTCACTGAAGATTCCAAACGACTGGGCACTGTGCTTTAGGATCACCCTAGTAGCGACGCATATCGCCAGAAGCTCGGCCTGGTAAACAGTGGAGTAGGGGGGGAGGGCAAGCTTGAGGGTTTTGGTTTCAGCGTCACCTCTCCATATCGATAGTGCCGCTCCAACCTTGCCCCCAATCTTGCTCCCGTCCGTGTAGATACGAACTTCATGTTCGCTCTGGGCATCTAGTTGCTCTTGATTTACCAGGCTTTTGAGCTCTAGCTCAGCGCGCTCCGCTGGGTGTGGATCCTCCATTGCCGAAGCGGTCTGCTCGACGCTCCTGTCGCCAAGTGCCGGCTGAGGCACTCCCCTCCTGGCCTCGTATAGCGATGCCGCTTCTCGGACTCGCAAGTCGAGGGGTAGTATCCCAGCCAGCACCAGCGCGGAATTTAAGGAGACCGTCCGGTATCCCTTGCACAGTTTTTGTGCGATACCACGCTGGACTGCTCCCAACTGCTTTTTGACACCTAATTTGTCTACAGCCGGTGCCCATACGCTGGCGGCGTACAGGATTACAGGTTCGACGGTGGCCACATATATTATTCTGATGACTTCGGGGTTTAGACCCCAGCTGGTTTTTGCCGCCCTATTTAATTGCTTGTGGATGCCTATCGCCTTTCTGCACACATTTGCGACGTGTGCGTTAAATGTCAGCTGTTTGTCGATGGTGACACCCAGGATTTTGATCTCGTTGGACATGGCAACGTCGATCCCGCCCATGCTCAAGCGCGGGGTGTCGTACTTTAGTTTGCGTGTTATAACCATTGCATTGGTTTTTTGAGGGGCAAATTTGAGCTTGTTCTGAACACCCCACTCTTGAACATGTTCAAGAGCGGCATTGGCACGTCCTTCGATCTCCAGTGCTGTGTCACCATCGAAAACCAGCACGACGTCGTCTGCAAAAGCCTGGCAATAGACATCCCCAGCTTCCAGACTTTTAAGGAGCGGATCCAGCAACAAATTCCAGAAAATAGGTCCCGCGATGGAGCCCTGGACACAGCCCTTGCTTGTGGCCTTGCAGCACTCTTCACCTGCGTATCGCACTCTGACCCTTCGGTTTTCGAGGTAGCTGTCGATGACCCTCCTCAGGCCCACTGGACACTGTTCCTCAGCCAGACGGACTCTTATGGCTGGCCACCATGCACTGTCGAAGGCTCCCTCTATGTCCAGTGATATCAATACCACAATTTTCTTTAGTGACAGCTTAGCGCGTATGTGCTGCATTAGTGTATAGAGGGAGTCCTCGGTGCTTCTTTGGGGCATGAATCCGTACTGACGAGTACTCATCCTGGGGATCAGATGAAACCTGAGGCGGGCCACCAACATCTTCTCATAAATTTTACCGAAAATTGGCAAAAGACCGATTGGTCGGTACGCCTTCGGGTTGCCGTAATCTGTTTTGCCTGGCTTCTTTAAAATTATCACTGTTGCTTCCTTCCAGATTTCTGGGAAGAGGTGGGTTCTCAGGCAGCCATTTAGGAGAGCCAAGGCCACTTCAGGGGCTCCTCTAATGGCCTGGCAGCAAATATCGGCAGTGAGGCCGTCCGCCCCTGGCGCTTTTTTAACATTGAAGGACTCGCACGCTGCCATCAGCTCGGCCATCGTGAATGGTGGTTCACAAGTCTCATCTTGCCCCCCAGCATTCACGATATCGGCCTTCTCTCTAGTAATGCGATGGCAGGTGCTGTCAGTTTCTGGGTGGTCCCCTGGGTAAAATGTTTCTGCCAATAGTTCAGCCGAGCCTTTTGCATTCAGGACCGCCCCATCTTTCACCAATGGCTGATCCTCACCTCTTCCCTTGGTCCTTCCTATAACCCGGTAGATTCCTTCCCAAACCCCTTCTCTGTCCTGTCTTGAGCAGAAGTTCTTCCAGCTCTCGACTTCGTCCTTGGCTGCTTCCGTCTCATACTCAACTTTCAGTTTCAGGTACTCTTCAACGACCTTCGATCTTCGGACTGGTGCAGCGTTCCTTACTCTATTTTTCAGGGTAGCGACCTTCGTCTTCATCTCCTCGAGTTTTTCGGACCACCACGGCAAAGTAAAAACTTCGTTTGTTGTCTTCTTCGGCATTGACGAAGTGCATGCGTCTCTAATTGAATTTACATATAATTTCGTAATTGAGTTTATTTGTTCGGCTGTGTTTAATTTGTCAATATCTATTTTACCTATTTTATTGATCTGCATTAATTGGCCGAGTTTCTCACGAAACTCGGGCCAATTAGCTTTTTTGGTGTTAAAAATCCGAGTAGTTCTTATGATTTTAATGCCTTTGGACTTTTTTAATTGAATGTTAAAAACAATGCCGTTGTGGTCCGAACTCGTGAGGCCCTCGTCTACCCTCCAGTCATCAACCAGGTCCAGGATATCTGTCGAACATACGGTTAAGTCGACGTGGCTGCAGTATCTTATGCCTCCTCTGATCGTGTCGAAGGTCGGAATTTCCCCTCTGTTGAGTATGTTCAGGTCTAGTTCATCGAGAACTCCGGACACTAGTTCGCCTCTGCGGTCGATGGTCAGGCTTCCCCACCAGGTACTTTTTGCGTTTGCGGTTAGGTTAGGTTAGGTTAGGTTAGGTTAGGTTAGGTTAGGTTAGGTTAGGTTAGGTTAGGTTAGGTTAGGTTAGGTTAGGTTAGGTTAGGTTAGGTTAGGTTAGGTTAGGTTAGGTTAGGTTAGGTTAGGTTAGGTTAGGTTAGGTTAGGTTAGGTTAGGTTAGGTTAGGTTAGGTTAGGTTAGGTTAGGTTAGGTTAGGTTAGGTTAGGTTAGGTTAGGTTAGGTTTTTTTTTTTTTTTTTTTTTTTTTTTTTTTTTTTTTTATGAATGCTTCTACCTCCAACGTGATCGGAGCCTATTTTCGGCTATACAATCATACTAGTTCTCGCAATTATTCCTCTCGCACTTTCATTCCTCATACTTTATCTTTCTAGCATTCTATCTTCTTTTCTCTAAGGGTAGGACGCCCTTCTACTTACTCCCTATTCTGTACTATCTATTATTTTTTATTTTTTCTTTTATTTCGGGTGTAAACAATTCAACACATAGATGTTATTTTTATTCGATGTTTTACAGATGTTGTTTCAGCAATCTTAATACTATTTTATTTCTATTACATATTTCTTAGGTCTATTTTTATTACTATTCCTTATCTATTACAGGTGTTTCTTTGCATCATTACAACTATCTTATATCCTATCTTATATTCTACTCTTTCACATTCTTATCCTTTTTTATTTTTATTTTTAGGAAAATAAATCACTGCCATAGTGTTAAAACATTCTCTTCTTAACCTATATACAATATTAGTTTCTCATTTTTAACATGAATCTTACATACTGTTTTCATTTCTACTTATTCTGCTAATTATGGTCTATTTTACTTCTTAATTTTCTATGTTTACATAAAATATATGTACTAATATATTTGAAACATAGTTTTAACAACTTAAACACTTTTGTTTCTTTCTATTGCTTTATTGCAGATTTTTATACAATAGTTTAAAAATTTTTGTCTTTCTCTCCCAGATACTATTTCCCTAATGCTTTCTCTCTCGAGTTTCATATCTATTTCATTCTCTAATTTGTACCTTTCTTTCGCGTACACCGGGCAGTTCAAGAGTAGGTGTGGGACCGTTTCGCTTACTCCAGGGTCACAGATACACGATGGGTTCCCCTTACACTTGAAGCGATGCAAGTATTCGGAGAACCCACCGTGCCCCGTCATAATTTGTGTTAGTATTGGGTTTTTTGCTATCTTTTTGACCGTTCTGTACGCCGTCACTGCGTCCGGGAAAAACATTTTTGTAACAGACGCCGTCTGACCCGCCGTATACCTTTGGTTCCATTCATCAAGCGTCACCATACGAATGTGACGCTTGATGAAAGAAACCGGGCACAGGTCGTAGTCAGGTTTCCTCTTGTTACTCAGGGCGGCCTCCTTTGCCAGCTGATCCGCTCTTTCGTTGCCCTCAAACCCTGCATGGGCCTTTATCCAAAACAAGTTTACCATTTTGTTTTGTTGGGATACTGTCGTTAAATTATCCCTGGCTTCCACTGCTAGGGGATGAAGGCAACTGTGGTTTTTCACTGTCTGGAGGGCAGCCATGGAGTCGCTGTACACTCCGAAGCTGGATGCCGAGTGCTTCTGGATTTCCCTAGTTGCCCGGCATATCGCCAGAAGTTCCGCCTGGTAGACCGTGCAGTAATCCGGTAGCGCCAATCTGATAGCACGCGCCTCGGCGTCGCCTCTCCATATGGAAAGAGCGGCTCCGACGCGCCCTTCTATTTTGCTTCCGTCAGTGAAGATTTTAACTTCCAGGTTTGCGTTGGCGTCGACTTGCTCACGGTCAGCCAGACTTACGAACTCCAGGTCGATACGCCTAGCTGGATGCGGGGATTCCATAGCGGAGGCCACCCGCTCCACCTCCCTGCCCACTAGCACTGCCTGGGGTACACCTCTCCTGGTCTCATACAGTGAGGCCGCCTCTCGGACCCGGAGATCTAGAGGGAGCAACCCAGCCAGAAGCAGTGCCGAGTTCAGGGAGACAGTGCGGTAGGCTTTGCACATTTTCTGTGCAATCCCACGTTGCACGACACCCAGCTGCTTTATGACTCCCAGCTTACTTGCTGCTGGGGCCCATACACTGGCGGCGTACAGGACGATCGGTTCTACAGTTGCTGTATAAATAATTTTGATGACCTCTGGATTTAGTCCCCAGCTCACCCTCGCCGCTCTACACAGTTGCTTGTGAACACCTATGGCTCTGCGGCATACGTTGGACACATGAGTGTTAAATGTTAGCTTGTCGTCGATGGTGACACCCAGAATCTTGATTTCTTTTGAAACGTTTATGTCAATCCCGCTCATGCTCAGGCGTGGGGTATCATACTTTAATTTCTTGGTAATGACCATCGCATTGGTTTTATGTGGTGCAAATTTGAGTTTATTTTTAACACCCCACGCCCGAACATGGTCGAGGGTGGCATTTGCTTTCCGCTCGATTTCTGTTGCTGTGTCACCATCGAAGACAAGAACAACGTCGTCCGCGAATGCCTGGGAGTAGTCTCCTCTCCCCTGCAGAGTCTTCAAAAGTGGGTCTAAGAGCAGGTTCCAGAAGAAGGGGCCTCCGATGGAGCCCTGCACGCAGCCTTTGTTAGTGCCTTTTGAGTACTCTTCTCCACCGTACCGGACTCTGACCCTTCTGTCTCTCAGGTAACTGTCGACGACCCTCCTCAGGTTGACCGGACACTCTTCCTCAGCCAGTCGGACTCTGATAGCTGGCCACCAGGCGCTGTCGAAGGCTCCCTCTATGTCTAGCGATACAAGTGTTACGATTTTCTTTTCACGAATTTTATTGCGGATGTGCTGCATAAGATCATAGAGGGAGTCTTCAGTGCTCCTCTGCGGCATGAATCCGTACTGGCGAGTACTCATCCTAGGTAATATGTAGAACCTGAGGCGGGCTACCAGCATCTTCTCGAATATTTTACCTAGAATGGGTAGCAAGCCGATTGGTCTGTATGCTTTCGGTGTGGTATAATCCCCTTTACCCGGTTTTCTCAAAACCACAACCGTAGCCTCCTTCCAAGACTGTGGAAAGTATCCATATTCCAGGCATTGGTTCAGAAGGGCCAGGAATGTCTCTGGCGCACTGCGAATGGCACGGCTGCAGATGTCGGCTGTGAAGCCATCTATTCCCGGAGCCTTTTTGGGGTTGAAAGAATCACTGGCTGTTTTCAATTCTGCCATGGTGAAGGGCGGATCAAGGTTATCCCTGTTCTCCTCTTTGTTGACTCTGTCTGCTTCCAGGCGGATGTGGCAATGGTAATCATCATCAGCACTGACAGAGTCGTCCGGGTAAAAGGTTTCCGTGATAAATTTCACGGAGCCTTTCGCGTCTAATTCTTCTCCATTCCTCACCATGGGCAGATCCTCTTCTCTACGTGTAGTCCTTCCTATTACCCTATATATCCCCTCCCAAACCCCTTCCCTATCCTGCTTGCAGCAAAACTCTTTCCAACTCTCGGTTGCCGCTTTTGCTTCCTCTAGTTCATACTCTTCTTTCTGTTTCAGGTACTCTCCGACGACCTTCGATCTTCGGACAGGAGCAGCGCTCTGGATTCTTCGCTTCTTGGTGGTGACTAATTGCTTTAGCCTCTCGAGATTTTCCGACCACCACGGCAAGGTAAAGTTTTCTTTTCTAGTTTTGATTGGCATTGCCGAATCGCATGCTTCTTTAATTGCTTTGGTTAAGTTGCTTGTTATTATGTCTATTTGCTCAGTGCTACTAATCTTATCTATTTCTAATTTAGTGACGTTGTATTCTGTAGCTAATTGGTTGAATTTCTCATGAAATTCGTCCCAATTGGCTTTTTTGGTATTGTAAATTCTTGTCGTTCTTTCTATTCTAATGCCTTTTGATTTACGTAATCTAATATTGAATGTAATGCCGTTGTGGTCGGAGCTCGTTAAACCTTCATCCACTCTCCAGTCATCCACCAATCCAAGGATATCCGTCGAGCAGGCTGTGATGTCGACGTAGCTGCTGTACCTCTGTCCTCCTCTGATAGTGTCGAAGGTCGGGATTTCCCCTACGTTGAGCACATGAAGCCCCATCTCCCCGAGAGTTCCACACACGTCTTCGCCTCTATTATCAATAACTGGGCTTCCCCACCACGTGCTCTTCGCATTGACGTCCCCTCCAACGATCAGTGGCTTAGAGCCATTTGCAACCTCAATTTTCCTGAGATGTTCTAGGTATTCATCTATCGGCTTATCTGGCTCAAAATAGAGCGAGACGAGTGTGATCTCCCAAGCACTGGTTTGGATTCCCACCACAGAGATGTTGTTGGTGGTGAGTTTCGGGTATTGGATGACGTTTATGTCATTATCAAAGACGGCAATTGCCGCCTTAACAGTCCCTTCTCCTACATCAGTGCTTTGGAAGATCCTCACTCCCCTCTGACTCTTCAACGTCTTGATATTGCCGACGTAAGGCTCTTGGATGAGCGCAGCCGCTATTCCGCGTTTCTCCGCCTCCAGAAACATCTCATTTGTCGCAAGCTTCTTTCGTTGGAGGTTAGCCTGTGCGAATTTATAAGCATGTTGTGCCCCCTGGGTGCCCTTAGCAATATGCCACCGTGGACCTTGCTATTTCATCCCATTTGCGGCGTGTTGGGCACTCGGAGCTAAAGGCGTTGTGGCCAGCGTCCCCGAGTTTCGCTCTTGTGCAGTTTTGACACTTGGGCGCAACACCCGTTAAGAAGTCGGCGCATTCCGACCTCAAGTGGGGGCCGCCGCAGTGACTGCACAAGTCAGCCGGTTCTTTACAGTATCGTCTACCATGCCCGTAGCCTAGGCAGCGCGTGCACTGTACCAGTGGGGTCTGGTCTTCGACCCTTACGCGCTGGAGGTCTACGTGCAGGTATCCGAGCTCTGTTGAACGTTTCCAAATTGTTGGCGAGACGCTGACCACAACGTGACAGGTGTGTGGGTTCCTTGTCCTTCTCCGGAACTTCACCACCACCCTGTCCTCCTCCTTGTCGAGGTTGTGAAAAACATCTCTGTTCTGGTTCTTCAATGCTTTGAGGATGTCCTCGTCCGTGTTAACAGAGAGGACACTCCTTAGAATCAGTAGCGGGTCTTTGTTCTTCACCTCCTCGACATGGAGGTCCTGACTGTCTCTTGCTAGTCGCACTTTGAGTTTATCTCGCTCTTCCATTGTTTGGAAGCCCATTATTATCTTCCTGTCTTTCGCCTTTCTCACCTTTTCAACCTTAATCCAGCCTTCTTTAGCATCCGCGACTTTCCGCACTTTGTCCAGTACTTCATCCCCAGTCTCCGTTTCGTCTTTGGAGGTAACGACGATCGAGTGTAGCGTACTACGCATAGGGTACGCGTTTCCGCTGTGGGTCGCCGCTACGCTCGCGTATGTCGTGGCGGTGCTGTTCTCCACGGTCTGCTTGTGCTGCTCGATAACCACCTTCAGGTCCTCCATCCTCCTGGTGTGGCTCTCCAGCAGCAGTGAGTGGCTCTTTAGTTGAGCCTCGAGATGGCCATAGTTAGGTGCTGGGTCGGCAATATTTGTGAAGGTGAGGTCGGCGGCTAGGCCTTCGGGCTGTGCATTGTCAGGCCCCACTCTTTTTGACTTTGCCAATTTTTCGGCCTCCTTGACCAGCTGGAACAACCGGTCCAGCACGTCGAATACGCCGGCTTTGATCTCGTTTTTGGTGTTCCTTGAGGTGTTGAGCAGGACTTTTGCCTTGGTCAAGCAGGCCTTTGCCTCTGCCGACCGGTCCGCGTATTGAGGTTTTGGCGGGGAGTGGATTTGCACAAGCCGTGATTGGAGAGGCTTCTGAATAAGTCTCGCAGGGCCAGCCTGCGCCGTCTTGGTGATTTGGGGGGAGGGCGTTTTGTTCGGGTTCACGTTAGAAGGCCCTGCGGCCTCTGGTTCTCCATCGCTGCGTCTCACCTTTGGTGGCGAAATGGTCGGATTTGGTGATTTTTCACCATCAGCTGACTTCGCCTTGAGCGGGGTCCTGAATGCGTTCATGTCGGAGGTTTGCGTCAAGTGTGTAAAAGTTAAAAGTAAAAGGTAAAGGTGTATATGAAAAAAAAAAAAAGTAAAAATAAAAATATAAAAGATCTAAGACTTCAAAAGAAAATCTTCAGCTTGTCGAAAAATTTTGCTCTACATAGAGTTGTCGTGGTCTTTCCTTCGCTCAGAGAGCAGGTCAAGCACTAAGTACAGTCACAAGAACTCCAGAAGTCAAACTTCTTCAAAAGTAGAGTGACCTCTGGTAGGACTCTATATAGAGTCGATTTGTATCATCCAGTGGATAGCTCTCACCGAGCCCTCTCAGACGAACCCAAACTCGATTCAGTTAGACCAAGGGGTTCCGGAGATATCTTAACCTAAAATTTCGGGTTTTTCACCAAAGTTAAAAACCCAAAGTGGTTACAGAGGATTTCTCCGGAACCGCCGGTCCAAAAGCCTCGGTGTTTGGGCTCCTCGAACTTGGCTCGGTGAGACCAGTCCACTGAAAAAGCTTTCAGCCTGAAAAATGTTTTCTTCAGGAAAACTCCTGAAAATAGTCTCCCCCTATGCTCTGTGGCCTGCCAATATGACCAGTGGAAGTCCCGGCCCTGTACGACTCTCCGTTCGGAAGTTATGGTTGTTTAAAGATTTTTCAAAATGGCCGCTGTGCTGTCAAAGGCGTACTTTGACAACGGATAACTTCCTTCGAGAGAGTCGCAGACCCCCCGAGTTTGGGCTCTCCCAACTCGGCCTGAGCTCCTCTGTCCGCTGAAACTACTTTCAGAGTCCTGAAAATTTTCAGCTCCAAACCTCCTGAAAACTTGGGGTAAGTAGGGCAGCGGGCTCCTGTCTGTAACGTCGAAATCCGCTACTTCCTACGACCACCGGTTTAGGAGTTACAGTGGTTTGAAACTGAACAAGATGGCCGCCGAACTGTCAAAAGCTGTATTAAATCGTCCGTAACTATGGAACCCTACGTCACAAAGAGACGGGGTTTTGGACCTACAGCTCGGCGTCACTTCAGGTATGACCTGAAAGCAGTTTCAGCGACAGATTTTTGGAAGGCCTGAAACAGGCTGAAAACTGAAAAATCTTAAAACTAAATATAATCCACTGGCCGGAGTGAAAAAACGAGCTAAAACGGGCCAGCGGTTCTCAAGTTATCTTAATCTAAAAGTTTAAACCTAAAAACCTATTTTGGTGTTTTTTGTCAAAACAGCCAAATTAAATGCTATAGGGCCCGAGTTTGGGCTTAATCAAGTCCGTATATGGTAAGACAACACAATAATAACTTAAAAAACTAATTATTTCCTATAATTAAAGAGTTATGAACAAAAAAGATGTAAAATTCAATAACTTTGAAACTAATTAACAGAAAATTTTGAAAAAATATGTAAAAAATGGGTTAAATAAAGGGCTACAAGATACACTAATAAAATTTAAAAAAATCAAAAGTAAAACAGAAAATATTTTGAAAAAGTGATTTTACTGAAAATTTCCCTGTAACTTGAAAACCGTTATATCTAAAAATCTAGAACTTAGAGTCTCTAATGTACTAATGAGCGCGCACCAGGCTGCAGTTGAAGAATTTTGATAATCGTCTTGTGTCCAAAGTTATGAAGGTCGAAATTTCCAAATTTTAAACTGTTATGTAAATTATACCAGTTGTCTTAAAATTCTATTTGTTGTTGCACTCGCCTTGTGTTATGATGGTCCAAGTATACGCCAAGTTTCGTGCTGCTGACTCCACTCCTTCTGCCTTTTCAGGACACGTGGTTTTCCGAATTTCCTGAATAACTCGCCAGTTGGGGATGTCAGGGTGGTTTTCAGTCGCTCAGATGATCAGGTACCACGATGTGCACACGATGTCGATGAAAAAGCAGGGGGTCGTCGATCTTGTTCAGGCAGCGTACGCGTTTTTAGTTAAGCGAATTTTC